>BPLT01000079.1:673750-1347500 GCA_019656295.1 Rhododendron mucronatum var. ripense
GTACTAGGAGTAGCAGCAGATTGGAATGCGACTTCGATGGCTTCGAGTTCTAGGTCTGTGAAGGGTCTATCCCAGTCGGAAATGGAATACTTTCCTTCACTTTCCATTCTTATTAGTACTGGAGTGTCCAAGTATTAGAAGGAGAGGACTTCCGAGGTAGGGCAGCCGCACGGCGAACTTTTCAAATTTTAGGCTCTGTTTGGAACTCAAGAGAAAAACACGAAAAAACTATAGGCACCGACGCTCTCCGTAGGAAAATCATATCGATGGTCGCGCCGGAACATTTCTGGCCACCGAACGGCCAATCTGAACATTCTATTAAAAAAAATGAGGGGCCCCACGTGAAAATCAACGACATCCGATGTATGTAGGATGTTTGATCTAAACATCCTATTTTCGCAGGACTCGAAAAAAAAATAAGAGGAAGAAAGAGAAAATAAATGGGTAGAAAATTTGAGAAAAAATTTACTATTCACAAAATTTGAAATTGTTATTTTCTTCTCTCTTTCTATTCCAACCAAATAATAATAGGAGGAAAATTTTTTTAGTTGTCCTTTCATTTCCTCAAGTTCCAAATAGATTAGGGTCCATTTGGAACTTGTAAATTTTCTTTTTACACTCTTTTTTTATATTCATATTCTATTTTTTGTCTTTCAGTAAAAAAAATATACACTTTCAACACTAAAAAACAAAAAGAGATGTGAATATCCAAAAAAAAAGTGTGAAAATTAATTCCAAAAAAAAAAAAAATGTGTGCTTATTTTTCTCTCACTGTCTTCATAAACCAAACAAAAGGAGGGGAAATTTTTAATGTTCATTTCATTTCCTTTCTTTTTCGTAGTTTCCAAACAATGCCTTAATTTAGGTCTAGTTTCCCAAGAAAAAAAAGAAAGAAGAGAATTTAACTTTTTGTTTTGTCCATATTTTTTTAGTATTTGTTAATTTTGTGTCATGTTTTTGGGAATTAATGATTCGTCTCTACAAGAGTACTTGGGTATTTCTAAAAACATTTGGGTAAAAATTCATATTTTTTAACTTTTCTGGTTCCTCTCGTTGTGACAAACAAATAATTCACAAAAGTCTGGCTCGAAACTAATACCCCCTCTGTCCTCATTTTTTAGTCTCAGTTGGCACTTTTTGTTGTTCCAAAATTATTGTCCCACTTCAATACCAAAACGGTAATACTCCCTCTGTACCCATTTAATGATCCCAACTTTTTGTCATCCCAAAAAAAGGTCCCATTTCAAAACTAAATGGGCAATAGTTGATAAATTTTCTCTTCTACCCTTCCATTTTTAAATTTGTAGTACTAGTAAAGTAAGAAAAAAGCAATGATTGAAGAGTACAGTGAGAAGCAAGTTAAAAAAACGCAATGATGGTGTCCCCTTATTTAGTTGAAATTTTTAAAAGGAACCATTAAATACAGATGGAAGGAGTAACTAATATCAAACCAAATCAAACCAAACCGAGCCTTGCATCTCAATCACTTGGAGTCGGTTATATAAATCTGTTTTCTCTATTGAGCTCTGTTAAGGGCAACTTGTTCACACACACCCATTATAGTCATATCTTTGCATACTATAGTATCTAATGTCAATTTAGGTTTACCCATCCCCGTGATATTGCTACCTAGAGTTATCATATCCGCTCTTTTAACTACTGCATCTTCTGATCTACGGTAGACATGCTCAAACCACGTTAGGCTATTTTTCCTCAACTTCTCCTCTATAAGTGCTACACCTACCATCTCATGAATTGTTTCATTTCTAATCTTGTCTCATCTAGTCTTACCACACATCTACCTCAACATTCTCATTTCTGTTACACTCATCTTGCTCACATGTTATTTTTTAATAGGCCAACATTATGTCCCATAAAGTATCGTTGGTCTTATGGCAATTTCATAGAATTTTCCTTTTAATTTTGTGGGTAAATTTGGCCGCATAGTACACCAGAAGTGCTTCTCCACTTGAGCCACCCCACTTGGATCCTATGGGTCACATCATCAGCAATCTCTCCATCTCTACTAATAACTGAGCCTAAATACCTAAAATGATCACTCTTTGGTATCTTCTGGTCTGGGATCATCATCCTTTCTTCATGCACACTACTAGTACCACTAAACTTGCACACCATATACTCAGTTTTACTGCTACTTATCCGAAAATCCTTTGACTCTAATGCTTCCCTCCAAATTTTTAGTTTCGTATTAACACTTCTAACGGTTTCATCTACGAGGACAATATCATCTACAAATATCATATACCATGGAATATCCTCTTGAAATTGTCTAGTCAATTCATCTATCACTAAGGCAAAGAAATACAGGCTCAGGGCTGACCCTTGATGCAATCCTACGATGATTGGAAATTCACTTGTTTCCCCTACTGGTGATCTAATGGTAGTGATGGCACCTTCATATATGTTTCTAATCACCTCGATATACCCGTTGGTCACTCTTTTCTCTCTCTAGAATCCACCAAATGATGTCTCTAGGTACCCTATCATAAGCCTTTTCTAAGTCTATGAAAATCATATCGAGATCCTTCTTCTTTGCTCTTTGTTTTTCTACCAATCTCCTTAATAGGTAGATAACTTCCATGGTTGATCTTCCAGGTATGAACCCAAACTGTTTCTCTGACACCGTAATCACCATCCTCAAGCAATACTCAATAACTCTTTCCCACAATTTCATCGTATGACTCATCAATTTAATATCTCTATAGTTGTTGCAGCTTTGAATATCCCATTTATTCTTATAGATAAGTACTAAGGTGCTCCTTCTCTATTCGTCAGGTATCTTTCTAGTCATAATAATTTTGTTGAACAATTTCGTCAACCAAGTCACCCCGAATTCACTTAGACTTTTCCACACTTCAATAAGGATATCATCTGGTCCTAGGGCTTTATACGGTTTTTCATCCTTTTAAAAACTCTAACCACTTCGAACTTTTGTATTCTCCTATAAAACTCATTTTCTATGTTCTAGCCAGGTACATACACTTCCTCCCCACCAAAGCCTCCTTCATGTTTCTCGTTTAACAACTTATAGCAATACGACTTCCATCTATCCTTGATCGCCTCGTCTTTCACCAACACCACCGAATCAATACCTTTTATACACTTAATTTGAGAAACGTCTCTAGCTTTCCTTTCTCGTAGCTTAACAAGTTTATAAATAATCTTTTCTCCATTTTTACTATCGAGTCTAACGTAGAAATTCTCATAGGTTTTCAACTTAGCATCCCTAATGGCTTTCTTAGCTTCTTTGCTAACTTGCTTATTACCTTGAAAAAATTTCACATTCTGGTCCTTTTGCCACTTTTTAAAGCACTCCTTCAAGTTTTCATTTAACCCTTCAACTTCTAAATCACTAGTATTAACAAAAATTTAAAAAGGCAACTAGACAAATAGAACATTGAATGATTGAAAGGTAAAATTGAAAAATATTGTAGTCAAACACAATATATTTGTATATATGTATATCATAAGAAAAAAGTTTAAAAAAAAAAAAAGGTAAACCACATGTCAAAAGAATGTAAATATAACCACTAAAAGTGGGCAAGATGAAAACTTACGTAGTCTGCCCACTTAGGATGATCATTCATTATCTCTGCTTATTATTTTGTAAAGCATAAATTACAATACTACAATGTCAAGGTTATGTAGTATTGAAGTTGTAGGTGATAAACAAGCGGTGTATTTACGGCAATCCAAATAAGTAAGGCCCCGTTTGTTGAACGGATAAAGTTTTGGGGGATAAGAAAGAAGGGTGATAAGAGATGGATATAGTATGAGATGGGAGAGGGGATTAGCTAAAAAGGGATTTGTATGGTTTTCTTAAAAAGGGGGATTAGCTTGGTTTTGTTTGGTAGTGGATATGAGCGCTGCATAATGGAATAATAGAGCAAATTACTAAGTTGCCCTTAGGAGAAGCCTCATCGTATAGTGTTTGGATAAGCAAACTTTTCCTCTTTAGCTTTACTTTTCCCCTCTCTTCTCCTGACCATTCTCACCGAGAAATCTCCACCGGCGTCTCATAGCCCTCATCATCGCATCGATGTCACTTTCTCTGTCATCATCCCTTTGTCGTCACACCGTATTCAGCCCTCCATTGTCTGACCATGAACTTTCCACATTCAGGATCTATGATTGAAAATCTGGAAGGCAGATCACAAAAGAAGATATCTCACTGCTTCTTGTCTTCACCTACATTTTTGAAGAGATAATTCATATTAGATTTCGTCACCCCTCACCACCGCAATCCCAATCCTAGATTTTGCTTTCTTCGAAGGAAGCTAAGATCGTTGCGCTGGGCCAGAAGTTAGGGGCAAGGGACAACCCAACCATTTGTTTCGCCCAGATAACACAATCCCCTAGGCCCCAAGGTGGGCTTACCTTATCCCTTTCCAAGGGGCTTCCTTATCCCCCGGCAAAGCTTATCCTAAGTTGCTTTTGCCTAACAAACTCTGGATATGGATGGGCCTATCGGTTACCGCATATCCGGGTAGTTTATCCTGCCAACAAACAGGTATAAAGGTCTAAATTCTCTCCAAATGAGCTTTTAAGAGGATTTTTGTGAGCCAACCCGTTTTAAAATTATAGATCCCGAATTGCACATAGAATCTGGGGAAATTACATTAAGCCCCTCCAACTATACCTCGGTAACGAGTTGCCCCCTTCATTGTTTAACTCGGACACTTAACCCCCTTCATCTTTTATCTCGCGCAAAATGGAAGATGCCGTTAGCGCAATTGCTGAAATTACCAATTTACCCTCTTTCAGCCCTGAATAAGATGATGCCCTGATGACAAACGGGTCGACCACCAGGTCGTCCACCCGGTTGACCACTTTGTCAACCGGCCAGTGTAAAATGACCTTCAACAGCTAGTTCCCACTGTAGTTCCTACTAACAAATTCCATACTAGCGTTCAACCCATTCTATACACTGGCAAAACTAACCCGTTTTAGCGTTGTGTCCGTTCGATGCACGAGACAATTAAAAAAAATAGGTTGTCTTTTTGGGTAACAACTACCATTTCCAATACTTTGTTTTTGGGTTGTAATCTTTATTGGAATGCACTACATTAATCAACCAATACTCATTCATATTGTACCAAAGCCAAGCAGGGTACTTTTCAGTCTCCATTTTCTTTTATACATGTGGGATTAAAAAAGAGAACAATCAAAGGAAACCTATTTTCTTCCACCATGGCTCCATCTTCAAACATAGGACTTCCTTCCGCATATGCCCAATTTTTTTCTGCATTTGTTGAACTTCTTTATGCATTTGTTCTTTCATCACTTCCAACACTTCCACTCTACTTTCCAATTCATCAACCTTTCTCTGCAACTCTGACTTGCGGATCTGTAAATTCTGGGTGCTCTCGGATTTTGGTGGGTCGACCCAGATGAAAAATCCACAGCCGAATTCTGTTTGCAACCATAAATGCAATGAGACCCAGTGCTACCTTCCATCACAGAGAGAGAGAGAGATTTCAGAGAAAAAGAGAGAGGGAGAGAGTACCATTGGGAGGGGCAGAGAGAGTGAGAGTACCGTTGGGAGGGGCAGAGTGAGAGAGAGAGAGAGAGAGAGAGAGAGAGAGAGAGAGAGAGTGTGTGTGTGTGTGTACCGTTGCATGTATTCTTGACTAATGGCTCACTAACGGATGGTGGTTAAGTGTCACGTGATAAACGATGAAGGGGGTTAAGTGCCCGAGTTAAACGATGAAGGGGGCAACTCGTTACCAAGGAATAGTTGGAGGGGGCTTACTATAATTTCCCCTAGAATCTATCTGTAACGACTTGGATTTTTGCCTTATTTTTTTTATACGAATTTATAATGTCAAAATTTTAATTCAATAATTAATTAGATTGAATAATTAAAATACATTATTATGTGTATAATTGATATTATTTACATACTTGTATAGGATATATATTTATACTTTAGATATACAAGGATCGATCCATACTCATCTCTTATCATATCTAACCAAAATTCTATCAAAATTAATATTCCACTTCCCTTCAAACTCTCCCTAAACTATATCTCTCTCCCTTTCTCCCTCTTTCCTATTTTTCTAGCCAGCAACACTACAACCCTTATCCCCTGCCACGACCCTATCCCCTGATCTCCAAATCACAACTGCCACCATCACCTTAGGTCCCCAAGAAATCCGGCTCCCACCCTTTCCTCCTTATTTTTCGGCTGCTCACCACACCACCTCCCTCTCTCTCCAAGCTCCTCTATTATACATACATCCCTCCTCCCCATCCGGAAATTTCACACACCACCACATTCACTGAAATTTCAGAGAAGAATAGAAGAGAAGGGAAAATTTCTAAGGTCCAACAATGGTCTGGATAGAGAATATGAAGTGGGTTCCAGTTCTGCACTCATCCGAATACAAATTTGTAATGACTAAGAAGAAGAAAGCTGAAAATGAAATGAAGAAGAAGCAACGGGTTCCTCTTATTTCCTCAGGAAGTTACAACTCAAAAGATTACATGCCTCTCCCCTCCTCCGTTCCACTACTTATAGCCAGTTACAACAAAACAGAATTAACCTCTAACGTAACAGAATTAACAAACTAACGTGCCAGCTCAACTGGCCCTAACAGACTCACCAACTCCCCTCTCAACTGAGAGGGTTAACCAACTAAAAGAGATAGAACTTCTTCGGTTCATAACAAAATTCGTGCTACACCACCTCTAGCACGATCCCGAGCACCTCCGAACCTATTCACAATTATCCGAAGTCAGCCCCGGCGTCCTACTGCACCATCTTCTTCTCTGATTTTTTCGAAATCGTCCAAACCCGTTAACCGCTTTTTCAGCCGAAACCGAGGTAGAATAATCTCTTTCCCTACTTTCTCTTAAGTATATTTTTACTCCTATGTGTTAGTTATAATACTTAGAAGTGACGGGAATCGACGTCCTTGTTAGAAAACGAAAAGATCAGACACTATGCTCTGTTTTTCTTTTGTGTCGTATGCTGCATGTGTTTAGTTTGAAATTTTGCACTGTTATTACACCATTAACTTTGGAATTTGTACGCCTATTGATTTAGACCCAAATATGTTTGGGTATTTAATTGTTTGAACTCAAAATGTGAAATCAAACTCCTGGACGTTATGGATCTGTGCATATGATCATTTACCTTGTACTGTAAACAAAATAAGTAAACATTATTTTGAGTAGAATAATGAACATGATAAATTATATGATAGAATAAGTGTTAAAAACAGATTTGAACAAAAACAAAAAAAAATAATAGTAGATAAGACTAATATTAACTTAACATCATAAAGACACATAGTTAAGTAGTTTAATTACTGTGACCTTATGTTAATGGAGAGTGGATTTACTTACTAAGTAAAACAGTGTACATGATACTAACGTAGTAAAACATACTCACATAGTTACCATATATATATATATATATATATATATATATTTTTTTTTTTTTTCTTTTCCAAACTTTAAACTTAGACTCTAACAGATTTGGTTAGTGATTATAAACTCCAATTATATTTTAAATTCTAAGTTCATTAATTCGTACAATGAACCCTTAAGATGTACAGTATACTATTAACCTAAGGGTTACGAAAATGCTAATGGAAATTCTCAAAGTTAATAAGAATATATATTTGTTCAATAAAAACATAATAATCTGAAAGGCACCAGCCCAATCCAAAACCTTATGTATTTAAATTACTTGCACATATCAATTGTTATATTTTGTTATGTCATTGAAATGTATCATTTGTATGCAAGGGCGGATGCAGTTGGTGGCAAGTGGGGTCAGGTGACCCCACTGAGTTTGTAATAACCACAAGATAGATATACATTTTTGGATTATTTTGGTAAATTTGCCCCAAGAAAGGTTATACCTTGCCCAAGTAACTCAAAATATTACAATTATTGCCCTCACAAAAGTCTATCTGACCCACTCTCTCTTTCTCTCTCTCTCTCTCTCTCTCTCTCTCTCTCAAAATATGTGATCTGATTGGACTTTGGAGTTTGTCCACGAGTACATACCTTGATACCCAGGCAGTAAACCCTCTTTCTCTCTCCAGTGGTAGCAAAAAGCAAAGCAACACCTATAACTTTAAAAACAAAATAAAAAATAAAAAAACACCACCATGTTCATCATCAAATAAAATATGATTCATGAGCTCCAATTTAGAAGCTCGAAACCTGAATTAATCAGGGCAAAATTGAAGTCAAAATTGAAACTTGAATTAATCCGGAATGAATTTTTCAAATGAGACCCTTAACAAATTTCGAAAATAAACATAGAAGTTGTATTGCAAGTATTTTAAAATATAAGTAAATAAAATTATTTATCATGCCATTAGAACTCATGAAACATATTTCTACATATGACCAAAAATCCTAAAATCACCGACGGTGCACATGACAGTATGAATGTCCTACTCTGGGCCCCGCACGAAAAATCCAAGCTACTCCATAATTTTAAAAACAAATCGAATGGGCTATTGAAAACTCAAGTTAGTTGGATATATGTAGGTGCTCGATCAATCTTCCAATTTTTCATTCATATCGGACTTAGATTATCCATGCAAGAACCGGAGTGAGACTCGTGTGCCAGTATGTGCACCATTGGTGTCCACAGTAGTTTTGACATTAGACTTGACCCCAGTGCCATAAAGTTCTGGGTCCGCCCCTGTTTGTATGTGTTATCTTGTTATTGATAAATCATATTGTACGTGGTAGATTGGACCTAGATTCACTGGGTGGTTACGAGTAGTGACTCATGTAGACGATGTTAAGTAAAGGAAAAATGGTAAAGTGTTGGAAGTGCGAGTGTGTGGATTGTGATTTGAGCCATGGTCATGGCAAGGGTAACCTATGGGGCCCTGTGTTGATGCGGGGCCCTGTGATGAGATATGTTGTGACGCCAACGTATGATACGTCATGGGAAGTTTCTCTTTGAGGAAGAGAATGGGTCCCATGAGACGGTTATAGTTAGTGAGACGTTAATGTATGATACGTCATGAGAGGTTTCTCTTGGGAAAGAGAATGGGTCCCATGAGACGGTTATAGTTAGCGTGGGGTAATGGATGTCCGACCCTAATGTACGATACGTCATGGGATGACTCGATCCTCCTGTTATGGTCTTAAGTGAGAACATGCTCGGTACATAACTTAGGTGCGCTCACCTAGGACCCTCGTGCAGGATAAGCAAGAGGAAGGCTGGACTCATGAGACGGTTGTAGTTAGTGGATGTGGGAGGAAAGGATCTCGTGGAGATGATCCTTAAATTTCATGTAAGATGATGAATAGTAAAGAAAAAGACGATGTGTTGTAATTCTGTACCTCTCATGTATTATCAATTATGATATTATTGTTATTATTGAATGCTAATTGTAGAGTAAGGGGTTGATAGGATCGAGATTATTCTACTGAGTGAATTATCACTCACGGATACGTTTGTATTCTGACAAATCGTTTGCTTCGGTGTTCAATTTGCCAGAGTGTGCAAGATTTCACTTTGGAGCAGTTGATACAAGTGGGATCCCTGGAATGTAGTCTGGGCCAACGTTGCTTGAAATTCGTGTCGAAACTAGAGCCGCTCTGGAGTTGCTTTTATTAAATAAATGTACATAGATTTTTTTTGTATTATTTTGAAATTATAATTTTTGTATAAGGATAAATAGGGGCCTAGAAGTTTGTAAAATTCAGCATATTTTAAGAATAATGCACCCGAAATTCCTTTGAAAATTGGGGCATTTCACTATCAATGCATTTGATAATGTGCATATTCACATTGTTCACTTACAAGTTTTAAGAAATTTATTTGCTCTCTGCACGGTTCTCAATAAATTTATTTATCTCTTTTCACTCATTACTATTTGTCAAAACTTAAAACCAGACGAAGTGATTAGTTTTGCATCAGAATATGGTTGGTAATTCTTTCCTATTACATATGGTTGTAACTTTCTATGAAAATACTTTTTTGACCCTCAGACTTCAGGTGCCAACTCCCAAAGCACTTTAGGCGCCTTGTCTAATTTTGTAGATCAATAAAACATAGACAGTCAAAAAAGTGAAACAAAACTGAACGATATCAGTTTATTTATATTCTTTGGGAGACAAAGGGGCCAGGGGCAATGGACAGTTGGTCGGAAAATTTAAAAAGATGAATGAGGCTAAAAGATCATCAGGCCCCGGAATTAGGCTCCGTTTCGAAACGCGAAATAAATATTTATTTTTTAAGAAAGAAATTTCAAGCTTAAAAATGATGGATTTATTGAAATCTAAAAATATGTAATATGGATATTATTTGAAAAATCTCATTCAAATCTTTAATACAGTGCGAACAAATTTGAAAAATAATTTTTTATTTACATTATTTTGTAGTTTAAAAATATGAAGTAAAAACTTATTTTTAAAAAAGTATTCTGAAACGGGCTCTTAGATCATCAAATCCAGAATTAATTAAGTTTGTCCGATCATCTGTTTACTCACTATAGATTAGCAAGAGATCACCCTCGTTCTTTGTAAACTGAATATGCTTTCCAAGCCGTTGGTACCTTGTAGTAGGGGTGGGCACGGGTCGGGCGGGTCGGGTATGGCCCGCCACCCGAACCCGACCCGACCATGTCGGGTAGGAGAAAACCCCACCCGAACCCGAACCGAACGATGGTGTACACCCGCCCGTGTGCCCGATTTTTTTGGTCGGGTCGGGTCGGGTCGGGTCCGACCAACCCGAAGTAAAACTACATGAATTGTTCATGTTTTGGTCGGGTCGGGTCGGGTTTGGTCGGGTTGGGAAAAACAGCACCCGAGCCCCGAACCGAAAACTTATTTTTTTCGAAAAATTGAACCCGAACCCGACCCGACCACATGTTCGGACCCGCCCGAAACCCTTCGGGTCGGGTCGGGTCGGGTCGGGTCCGTCGGGCCTCGGGTATTTTGCACACCCCTACCTTGTAGGCTTGCGTCTTTGATAAGCCACAAAAGAAATCATGATGGATTCCCACCAAGAAGATGAATATCCCCGGCCATGGTTTTGAATTGTGATATTTCGACACATAAAGGTTACAATAGAAGCATATAAGAGCATCTCCAATGGGGATGGAAACCAAGTTGTATACCTATAATACAATTCAGATGCAAAAAAACATGTTTCAATGAGGATGTAAAATGACACAAATTGGGTTGTAAAATGACAGAAATGGAAAATGAGATAGATATTTCCACCCCCATATGACTATAACTATAATAGACAGCTCATCAACCCAACTAATTCTACCAGAATTTTGGACAGCTGGAGTTACCTGATTTCGTTGGAAAGACGCCAGAATCTGCAAGAACACGCCGGAAGGTCTCCGGAAACTGATTTCAGAGAGGGGTTCGATTGTCGTCGCCGTCAAATTCATCATTGACAGTGAGGGCTAGGGAACCGCCTGCGGCGGTGAAGAATTCTGTCGATTTCAACTTCTTCGAGGAGGAGTTCCATGTCTAGAGATCAACATCTCCGACCCCAATTTGCCACGATCCGGAGACGGCGCAAATGAAGGCCACCAGGTTGTGCGCTTTCCGTTGATCCGACCGGTGGCTGACCCAACGGATCAATCAACAGAAATAAAAGCAACGGTCTTTGTTTTTTCCCTACCTATAAATGCTTGTGTTTTAACATGATTTTACACCACAAAAAAGGGTTCGGCTCCTGTTCAGTGTAGTAAGATCCAGTATAATCCATTTAACGGCTGTGATCAATTTTACCAAATTCAAAGCTGCAGATGTTGCTATGTCAAGCCTACCCATTTCATTGACCTTAAAAGCAACGGAAAATTGCTAACGGAAGTTTTAATTGCAAAACCCAAACAAAACTCCACTGAAAGCCACGTGTTTTTCTCAATTCTCTGATTTACATGGAACTGTGAGTCTGACATTCATTAATGCAAAAATTAAAGTAGAGTTCCGTTAAAGGATTTTTGGAATTTTTTTGTTTTTGTTTTTATTCAATTTTTTTTTAGTGTTTGTTAGTTTTGTGACAAAAATTTTTACTTTTATATTTGTCCCGTCAAGACGAGTCAAAAAAATAAAAAATTATGACTGTTACCCAAATATTTTATGAAATAACCAAGATAAAGTCCAAAAAGTCGGCTTTTAAACTTTTTGGTTAAAAATCATAATTTTTTACTTTTTCGATTCGTCTTGATGAGACGAATCAAAAAATTATTAAAGTTAGGCTCAAAACTAACAAACATGAAAAATTCAAAAAATTCTCAAATACGCATTTGTTAGTTTTGAGCTTTTGTTCTTATTCAATTTTTTTCACGTTTGTTAGTTTTGAATCCAATTTTTGTGATTTTTCAATTTGTCTCAGTAAGGCGAATTGAAAAAGTAAAAAATTATGACTTTTACCCAAAAATATAATTAAAATATCTAGGATAAAGCCCAAAAAATTAGCTTTTGAGCTTTTTGGGTAAAAATCATAATTTTTTACTCTTTCGATTCATCTTGATAAGATAAATAAAAAATAAAAAAATTTGTCGCAAAACTAACAAAAGTCAAAAAAAAATTGAACAATGACAAAAACGAAAAAAATTAAAAAATTCCTAAAATCCCTTAGCGGAACCTAGTAACTTTTGCAATAAGGAGGGTCAGACTCGATTCCATGTAGTAAATGTGAGAATTGAGAAAAAAAACACGTGGCTTTTAGTGTAGTTTTGTTTGGATTTTGCAGAAACTTCCGTTAGCAATTTTCTGTTTCTTTTAAGGCCATGAAATAGGGGACTTGACATGGCAAGATTGACATGGCAAGATCTGCAGCTTTGAATTTGATAGAATTGATCACAGCCATCAAATGGACCACACTGGACCTTACTACACTGGACAGGAGCCGAACCCCACAAAAAATTCCTCCCTTCTCCACAAACACCCTCCAAAAAAATTAGTGTATCAATTATGGCATAGGGAAGTCGTTCAACTCCGATCAAGACGAAGCAATTTGTCATGCTTACTTGTTCGTTAGTCAAGACCCGATTGTTGGTACCAACCAAGTAAACGGTGTAGTTGAAGTGGATGGGAGTTCGTGTTCAAATTGCTCCTATTTTTGGATGGAAGTAAAAAAATTATTTTTGTGGAATTTTTTTTTTAAAGTCCTCGGTTACCGGATACCAAAATTATTTTTTAATGGAAGCAGTACTTGAATTCGAATTAGGGTTGAGAAAGTTAGGGGAAAATAAGGTGGAGAAAAAATTAGTTAATTATCCATCCCTATTTTACATCTCACCATTGGAGAGAGGTGACTTCTATTTTTACATCCAACTAACCTTTTACCACTTTTTTAATCTCAAAATAACTATCCATCCAGATGTAAAATACATCTCCATTGGAGTTGCTAAGGCAAAATGTAAAATGCAAAGGACAAAGACTAAGCTCCCAAACACTCCCTAAGTATGGGAGTATTGACAAACATGTATAAGTTGTCACAGTCGTGAATTTTTTTTACAGAAAGTCTACTAGCACAGCATTGTGCACAGATTTCTATGTGGGGCCCACTAAAGGTCCCACACAAGTGATCCGAGCCGTTCATTATATTTAAAACATTTTTTCAAGCCCCCCCCCCCCCCCCCCCCCCAAAAAAAAAAAAATAAAAATAAAAAAATCAGCTCAATCCGATATCTATAAGTACTTGATCTAATCATCTAACTTTTCATTCAATAAAAACTTGAATGAAAAGTTAGATGATTAAATCAAACACTTATAGGTATCGGATTGAGCTGATTTTTGTAGAGACCCTTGAAAAAATGTTTTAAACATAATAAAAGGCTCGGATCACTTGTGTGGGACCCATAATGGGCCCACATAGAAATCTGTGCACAATCTGTGCACAGATTTACTGTGCCAGTAGACTGGCTCTTTTTTTTAACATCATCACCAAATAAAAAAGGTACAAATTGAGTAGGACGTACTATAAGAGCATCCATAGTGGTATAATCAAAACAAAAAAGTTTATAAGGTTAGCAATATTTGCTCAAAAAGAACTCACATTGTAATAATCAAATTTAGAAACATCTTAACAACTCATCAAATTTTGGTCCTTGAATAATCAAAGCTACCAACCTTTTTCCAATAATCAAATTTAATTGTCTTTACATTTCTTCAATCAAATACACCATTATTACACAAAAACCTTCTTTCTTCTATTTTCAACATGTTTATAACAAAAATATTTTTAAAAACAGTTTTTATTTTTTTGCAAAAACAATTTTTTTACACTTTTTTTTAATTAAAGCTGTTTTCCCCAATTTTTTTAAACAATTTTGTTTCAAAATAGTTTTTTTATTAATTTTTTTTCAAAAACTATTCTTTTGAAAAGAAAACTTTTTCTATTCAAAAACAGTTTTTTTAAAAACTTTTTCCGGAAAACTTTTTTTTTTAATCAAAATTTTCGAAAAACTATTTTCTCTTTTTCTAATAACCTATTTTTATTAGTTTGAAAACTATTTAAAAAAATTTATTTTCTATGTCACAATTTCTAGATTTTATAAGTTAAAAAGGTGATGTGGTAAATTTTGGTTATTCAATTTTAATTGTACTATTGTGGACCTCTACATTGCTAACTTTAATAATCTCTTAAAAGGATAACCAAAAGATGATGTGGCAATTTTTGATTATCTACTTTTGATTATTCCATCGTGGATGCTCTAAGAGTTTTTGCTATAATAAGAATATAAATATTTTTCCGTAAAGACTAAAAGACATTCTACCCAGGATTTACAAAAAAAAACCCTCCCAAGGTTGATCGGCGTTGACCAAAGTTGACCAGTATGGACCTGAGTTGACCGGCATTGACCAGCATTGAACCAGGTTGACCGATGTTAAAAGTGTCTAAACCCTAGGGTTCCCTATGAAAAGTGCCTAAAACCTTAGGGCATCCTATATATGAAAGTGCCTAAAACCCTAAGATACCTTAGGAAAGTACCTAAACCGCTAAAACCTTATAATAAAAAAGTGCACCCTAAAACTCAATGAAAGTGCCTAAAACCCTAGGGTACTCTATGAAAGTGCAACAAAATTGAAAAACACGAAAAAGACATATTTTGTGTTAGCCAAACAAGGCCCTTGTCTCAATTAAGACAATTTAAATAAAAAAAGATACTATTTTTTGTGTTAGCCAATAAAGCCCTTATCTCATTAATGGCAATTTTGTCTTTTCACGAACTCTAGACTTTAAAATATTTTTATTAATAGACTCTACACATCACATAAACTTAACCTCGACTAAAACTCCTATGAGATTGTTTTCATAGCTGATAAATCAGCTGCTTTAAATTAAGTAGTGGATTGGCTATGAACACGTATGTATCGATGCATTCCCTTTCAGCCAACTTCTTTATTTTGATTGCCGAATTTGTTACCCAACAATTTCAAGTACCAAAATGATACTCCTACTATAACAATTTTCTATAGAAATGCCCTGGGTTACCACTGGCAATTGAGTTAGTAGCTGGACTTCTCTCAAAGGAAAGGGATTCGAGCATCTCAGTAACAGGAAAGCGATACATGGACAAACTGGCACCAAGTTACAACCCATTGCCACGCTTTCTGTATTTTTCAGAGAATCTAAGGAAGATTATGAAGTGCGGGTACAGAAATTGATTTGGCTATGGATCTCTGAAGGTTTAGCACATCCTATACTCAATTTTCATATATGTTGAACGTTAAGAAAAGGCGGCACTCGATTTGATGAGGATATTCTAGATAGAAACTGGAAAGGGGGCACATGATACAATTTCTTGCTCGTGGGTCGCAAAAGCAAGTTCTTAACCCAAGCCAATAGGGTTCTAGTCATCAAGGATGTTACATAGTTATTTCATCTCTTCCCACCTACGTCATGCAATGAAACTATCCTCTTAAATCCATCTCTTCGATGCTTGACAAGCTCAAACCGAGATATTTTGTGTTAGGCTTACTGAGGAGGATGGGGAATGCAGCAAAACCAAAAAGGGCGAAGTATTCGAGATACTGATAGTGCAAAGGTTGCGGCCATTAAAACCCAAATGGAGACTTAACAACGAACCTGAGTCCAACTGGGCAAGAGTTCTTTCTAAGAAGTACAAGGCCACTTCCCGCTAGGCTTCGAATCCTTCCCAACGTGGAGAGGGTTCTCCATGGGTAGGGCTGTCCAAGAAAAACCGAGAATCGTGAAACCGGTCCGGATCGAACCGGTCCGTGCTTTTTGGATTTTGTCCGTGGATTAATGGTCCGGACACGGATTTGAAAATTAAAAAACCGTGAGATACGGATTAGGATTGGATTTTTATTTCAAAATCGCGGATTAACCGAACCGAACCGTGAGATATTTAAAATAAATAAATATATATATATATGTGTGTGTGTGTGTGTGTGTGCGTGTGTGTGTGTAATATTTATAAATAATTATAATTTTACTACTTGTTATGATTTTTTTTTTTAAACAATTTTACATTAATATGACAATATATAAAATTTAAGGGGTAAACTGTTCAAAAGTTTCATTTTATTATGATCTAACTTAGCTTCATTCATATCATTGCAGCTTTACAAAATGTTTCCCTTAATCAAATTCAAAGACTGATGAAATATGGTTACTGGAATGATAAAACCTGGACTGAAATTTGGACGGGAATGATGTAACAATGGTTGTAACTGTAATGTTGCAGTTTGTAGCTTATTGCAATGTAATGTTTCTCTTATTGCTAGTCATTTGAAATGGAAATTTGTCAATCTGGACTGTAATGTTTCTCTTATTGCTCATCACTTGAACTAGAAATTTGGAATGATATGTAATTTAGGAGTTGAAGTAATTTTGAGTTTTTTAGTGTTTATGGAAGAAAATCCGTTGATAAAACCGGAACCGAACTGTGACTTACGGTTCGGAATCCAAACCGAACCACGGACTTTTGGATTAGGATTGGATTGCATTTTCTAAAAACCGTGAGATACGGATTAGAATTGGATTCATACGAATCCGATCCAATCCGGACCGTGGACAGCCCTGGACCATGGGTATTAGCTCTTTAATTCTGGCACTAGAGTTAATGTGAGAAACGGGAAGGGAACCAGGTTCTGGCTGGACAAGAGGAGTGGGTTGGGTGTTATTAGACAGTCGTTAGGGGCCCCTTGAGAGATCTAAGGACAACAATCAGGGTGAGTGCCCGATTTCTCCTGTTTGTCCCGTGTCCTCCATCCTTCAGTTGAAGCCAGGATTAAAGATCTCTCTCAAATGGCTAATTGTTTGGGACAAAACTATTGATGACTTCTTCAATTGTCTTTCAACCAACCAAACTCCCGAAAAGTTCCTCAGTTTCCACTGCTCCTGAGAAATTAACTTGGCTTTGGAAAACCAGAACAACCCCTCGTGTCTAGCCTTTTCTTTAGTTATCTTCCCTTCACCATCTCAATACCAAACATAACCTCTTGATTCCCTCTATTAGCCAACTTTTTCTCACCTTGTATTGACACAGCTGAAACAACAAGTCATGCTCTATGTTACAGTTCCAGTGCTAACTACATCTTGGAAGAATTAGTTTGCCGAAGCGTTGCACCACTCTGTCGCACCAAAGCATTGAACAACTCTGTAGTTTCCTGGGCTATTGCGTTCTCCTTTCAATGCTTGGTTTATTTTGTTCGCAAACACTGAAAAATGGAGGCCCAACCAGCATGGAGATATTCTCACTACTCGCTAGAACTCTCGAAACATTACATAGCTACGAACCTCCAAACTTAGACAAGCCTATCGTGATGCAAACAAGTGCCCGGATGCTCTGGCCACAACAGGCTTTTCCTTAAGAGGGAGAAATTAGCCCAATTAGGGTTTTGATATCTAATCCGGAATTTTTTTTTTTTTTTGGTCATTAGTTAAACCTAATATACTCTGTCCTGAGAGATTTGGGGACGGGAATGGGTGCTTACGGGAAACGAACCATGCCCATATGCATGAGAGTATAAGGAAGGCACCAAGTGCACTCCACTCTACTTGCAATCCAGAACTATTTTCATGGCAATTATATGCTGACTCTGTTGTGTACATATATACCCCGAGCTATCCTTGCTTAGTTTTGATTACACAGTTTAGTTATCCATAAAAACAAAATAAAACTAATACTACTACGTTCAGAAACTCCAAATCTACCCCAACATGAATACGTATCTTCCTCAAAAGTCCAAACCCAATCAGGTATCCTATCAAGTGTATCAATTTTCTTCAAAAGAACCCTTAATTATCACAAGAAAAATCAAGAGAAAAATCCATTCATACATAACCAAATGGACAACTAGTCTTGAATATACAAACATAAACTTAAGAAACCCCAAAAGGGATTCTCAACACAGGAAAATAGGAGGAAATTTTTACCACTCCCATCAACATATATCACTTTCGGTCCCACCTTTTCATCAAGATTTGATGTCACTAATATCTCTGGCACAGCCTGTAATGACCTCACAACCTCTGTTGTAAGGGTTTGCCGCACCAGCTGCCCTGCAATTGTAGTACGAAGCCCCAGGCCTCGTGCACGGAACCAAGTCCCTCTTCAGTGTCTCGTAGCTTATAAACCTCCTCTGCATCACTAAAACCCTCCGATTACTCTCTGAATCAATCTCTTCAACGCACTCTCCGCCGCAAACCCTCCTCACCATTTCATCCAATTCACTGGCGGTTTTCAGTGAATTGAAGCCCGAAGCTGAAACCCCATTGCAGATTTTGAAGTGGGTGTGGAGGAAAATCAGTAGTACGAAAAGGGTGTTCATGGGTTTCAGATGGGTTTTGGGCATTTTGCTCGTTGGTGATTCTTGGGAGTCAGTGTGGTTTTTGTGAGCTGTAAAAAGCCAGATTTGAGGAGTAGAGTGAGTAATGGAAGTGAGATACTGAGATTGTTTTATGGTTGGAGAGAGAATTAATGCGGGTGAGGGCCACTATCTCACTCTCACCAACCAGGCTACTCCATGGGGTTGAATGAGAGTGACCCCACCATGGACAATGGGAAGCATTTTTCAACAAAACCCAATTGTAAACAATATTTTTTTAATTGATTTTTACACTTTTTTTTTATAATTCATATTTCTTTTTGTCTTTATCTACTTGCATTTGCTGTCTTGTCATTTATTCAATACATTTTTTCATGCATTCAAAGACAATATTATAGCTTCATGTGCATAAAAAAAAAAGTGTGAATGATTAAAAAGGGAGTGTGAAAATCCTTTTTGTTCTTGTTGATAACCATTGTAAGTAGTATGGATGCCCGTGCTTTTGTTTTTCTGGCCTACAGGAGTGAGTTGGGGCATTATGTGGCGGTGCTTCAAACTTTTTTTTACCACGCATTTGTGTAGGTTCCGCACATTTTGTGATAGAAACCACACAAATGTGTAGTGAAAAAAGAGTTTGGTACACCATGACCCCGTTCGTTTTGGGATTTTGGATTTGGATTTGAATTTGGATTTGTAGGTAATGAGTATAGAAAGAAATAGAGAAATAATTGAAAATATGAGTAATGATTAAAGAGAGATAAAAAGAAAAATGAGACTAATGATTGAAGAAAAATAGAATAATAATTAGAATTCAAAATCCAAAAATCCTAAAACGAACGGGGTCCACGTGACGGTATCCCAGGAGCTTCCAATAACTTAAGACGGTGAATAGACCCGGTTTTTTGCAATTCTCTTGGACAAATCCTTGTTGATGGGGTACAGCAAATTGGAATAATATCCATTCGTTTGGTATTGTACCAATTGTGGCATTGAGTAATTTCAGTCTCCTAGCAATAATAAAAAAGCAATGTTAGGTACGAAGCTATAAAAGACGAAAGCAATTTTGTTCATCCTCTTTAAAAGAGTGTAAATATTATTCTTTTTTTTATTGGTTAAAATGATATGGACCTCACCGCAAATTGATATCATGCTTACCTTGCAATACACTTTTTGGTAAACATGACATTACTTTGTGATAAGGTCTACATTATTTTAACCAATAGGAAAGAAGGTAAGATTTATCTTCTTAAGTGGAGGGTGAACAAAACTCAACTCATAAAATAAAAAGCCGGACATAATTAAATCCAGAGCCATTCTATGCACATGGTCACTCATACATCGGACCGTTCCGAATACAGTTGTATCTAGAGTTATGTCCAAATTTAGTGTTCTTAAAAATAGAAAGAGTAATTTTCCATTAGCCATTGATATTTCTTCAAAGTTAGATATATGGTTAGTGTTGGATTCCATTGATTAGAAAAATTAGAAGAGAGAGATGGAAGAGAATGGATAGCCACTAGAGTGCAAATTTGGTCCCCAATCGAAAAAGTGATATAGTACTCCAATTATGGAACTTCCTTAATGGAAGAATATGTAAAATGGCACTTTGCCGCCCCTACACCTTTTGGGGTTGCTTGCCGTGTTTTTTTTTTCCCCACGTTGCCCTTTTCTTTAGTTTTTCCGCATGCTTTTGTTCTTATATTTTAAGGGCTCGATTGGATACGGAATGAATTTTGGAAAATTATTTATGGAGTGTATAAGATAGTACAGAGTAAATGAGAAGTATTATTTATGGAAGGTGAGCCCACATTGATTTTTGATTTTTCTGAAGCCTTTCATCTTCTATACCAACCAACTATGGGATTATTTTGTAGATATTACAAAAAAGGATACACATACTATTGAAAATTGTTATAAGTTGCATGAATTTTCAGTCGGGCACGGGGCACCCACGGCATGATCCCAATTTTAAACCAAAATATGATCCCAATTTTAAACCACCAAGCAACCGTCCGAGACAGCACAATCAGCAATATGGTGCTCAATTCAATCATGCTGCTGCACATGCCGCATCTCCCACCGGTGCCATGCCGCCTCTCTCGGGGCTTTCTGTCGAGTAGTATCAACAATTGACCACTGTCGTGGCAAATGCACCACATTTATTCAAGGGTAATAATGATGTTTATGCTAATGTCTCAGGTTTGTATAATCATCCCTCTGTTAATTCCACCTCCTCAAATTATTGGATATTAGATAGTGGTGCTACGGACCATATTGCTTTTGATTCTTCTTTATTTTCTCACTCCCATCCGTCTCACGCACCTTGTGTTAATTTACCCAATGGCTCTGCTGTACCTATTAACTCTACTGGCACACTCCTCTTCAACAAAAATGTTATTTTAAAAGATGTTCTTCATGTGCCTTCCTTTCGATTAAATCTTTTGTCTGCCAGTAAAATTATCCAATCCTTAAACTGTTGTGTGATCTTATTCCCGAATTTCTGTGTTTTGCAGGACTTGGCTACAGGGAGGATGATTGGCTGGGGTAAGCAAAGTGGCGGCCTCTATTACATGTCTCTAGATCTCACCTCACCAACTGCTTGCTATACTACCCATCCCAATTCTACCTGGCACCATCGCCTTGGCCACCCATCACCTACCCGTCTACGTCTCATCTCTAAGTCCAATTCTTCCGTTTCTGTTTCTTTTGACAGTTTTTGTCATGTTTGTCCTTTGGCCAAACAGACTAGAGTACCATTTCCAACAAGTTCTATTGCTTCTAGGGATGGCAATCTCGACCGAACCGATGGGTACCCGAACCGTAACCGCTTTTTTCTCCGAACCGTAACCGGAAAAATCCCCGTTGGTGCGGATATGGTGGAGGTTGAAAGATAACCGAACGGGTTCGGTTCGGTTACGGTAAAGAAGATAACCGAACCGTTCCCCGTACCGAACAGTTCCCCGAATCGAATCGAAACTGTGTATTTACCAAAATACCCTTGTATATATATATATACCCACTTCCAGTGTTCCACTCACTTAGGGTTTTCATTCAAAATCATTTCACTCAGCCACTCCAAAGCTCGGCGACTCCCTTCCACTCCTCCAAAGCTCCACTCTAGAGCAGCGATCTCTGTTTCTCTCTCGAGATCTCTCTTAATCTCTCTCTCAATCTAGACTCTTTGATCTCTCGGCCACTCTTAGTCCTCTCGGACCTCTCCATAGTCCACACCAGACTCCTCTCCACCGCTCCAGAGCAGCGACTACTCCGTGAGATCTCTCTCTCTCTTTCTCTCGATCTCTCTTAGTCTCTCTTTCAATCTGGACTCTCTAATCTCTATTGCACACTCTTATGTCTCTGTAACTCTATTTTTGCAGGTTATTTTTGCAGGCTACGACTATCAATTGACTTAGTCGACTGTAAGTCGACCATGAGATCTCTCTCTCTCTCTCTCGATCTTGTCTCTCATCTCTCGATTTTTTCAGGAAATCGATTGCAGCAGTTTGGGAGTCTGCACTCCACAGTCGCCACTCTTCGGAGCCCAGTTGACTCAGTCGGCTGTTATCGTTGGTTTATCTCCCCCCCTCTCTCTCTCTCTTATGTGCTCGAAAGTATAATCTGCTTCAGATCTATGTGCTTGAATGTTCTGCATGTGGGCCAAGTGTTTGATTTTGTTCATAGACTAGTGTACCGGTGGATGATTAGGGTCAGTTGTTAGTCGTTAAAATTTGCTACATGTGGGTCAGTTGGTAGTTGTAAAAATTTGTTGTATGTTTGTTTGTTTGTGGGTCAGTTGACCTCAATTTAGCGGATACCTCTAACTGAGCCACCAATTCGACTTGAGGTGTAACGAAGCTAGATTGAGTATCAATTGCCTTTTATTGCTTTTAGTTATATAATGTGGCGGTGGCATAACCCCACGGAATTATGTTGAGAATGAGGCGGCGGCATAGCCCTTCTAGTCTGCTTGACTAGCTTGATTGTAGTCTTTCGGTATTGTAGCTTGTGATTTGATTGGGAGCACGCTTGTGATCTAATTGTAGCTTGAACTATAATTGTAGCTTCAATCATGTTTGAATCTGCTGGTGTTTTCTTAGAACTAGATTAATTATGTCTGAATCACCTGTCGGTTCGAGCGCTCAGTCAACAAATCCGGTTGATGGTTCTGGACCATCACAACCAAGTGGTAGCCCTGTACCATCATCATCCCGTCTTGATAACCATGCAAGTGACAATCCTACTCATCCAAGTGACAATCCTACTGATGAAGTTGAAGTTGTATCAGAAAAATCCGATGATGATGGTGGAAAAAGGTTAAGGAGTCCTTATTGGGCTCTCTATAATAGGGTGAAAATTAACGGGATTTTCAACGCAATTTGCAAGTATTGTGGAGCAAAAATTTCTGGAGAAACAAGGAATGGAACTTCGCATTTGAAAGAACACTATTTACGGAGACACCAAAAGAAAGATAACATGAGGCAACAAGTTCTAACAAACAATTTCATGAATAAAGACCGTCCTCCGCAACTAACTTCATATAGTTTTGATCATGAGATGGCACGGAAAGAACTTGCAAGTGCCATAATCATGCATGAGTATCCCCTTTCAATTGTGGACCATGTTGGATTTAGGAGGTATTCAAATGCTCTTCAACCTTTATTTAAGGTGCCGTGTAGGAACACAATGAAAGCTGAAATATTTAAGATTTATGAGTACCAGAGGGGGAAGACAATGAGTTTGGTGGTGAGTAATGCAAGTAGATTAGCTATCACAACGGACATGTGGACTTCGAGTAATCAAAAGAAAGGTTTCATGGCTGTCACAGCACACTTTATTGGTGATTCTTGGACTTTGCAAAGTCGCATTTTGAGGTATTTCTAACTTATATATCGATATTTATTCCTTTATGCAATGTAAATCTTCATTTTCCAATTTTTAACTAAATATCAATATTAAATGTTAGGTTCATATATGTGCCATGTCCACATACAAAAGAAGTTCTATGTGATCAATTGTTGAATTGTTTGATGGATTGGAACATTAATAGGAAGATTTCAAGTATAACAGTTGATAATTGCTCTACCAATGATGCTATGATTGATCTTTTGTGGGACAAAATTGATAGTACGTCACTCATGTTGGGTGGGGATTTGTTTCATATGCGTTATTGTGCGCACATTCTTAATCTTATTGTTAAAGATGGGTTGGATGTTATCAAGGTGGGAATAGAGAAAATTCGGGACAGTGTAGCTTATTGGACGGCATCACAAAAAAGAGACGAAAAATTTGAAGAAACAGTTAGCCAATTGAATGTGACTAGTACTAAGAAATTAGGATTTGATTGTGCGACTCGGTGGAATTCAACATTCTTGATGCTTCAAACAGCCCTACTTTATAAGGATGTGTTCATTCGTTTAAGCAAACGGGGTGCTCAATATAATTCCTTACCGAGTGAACGTGAGTGGGGGTTTGCTAGAGATGTTTGTCAGAAGCTAAAATTGTTTTTAAGGTGACATAGTTGTTTTTAGGAACTAAATACCCCACTACTAATCAATGCTTTCCAAATATATGTGAGATTAGACTTGAATTGAGAGATTGGCTCCATTCTGAGAATCAAGTGATTAGGGAAATGGCCAAAAGAATGGTGGAAAATTTTGACAAGTATTGGTCTGTGGTAAATGGTGTTGTGGGGGTTTCTACTGTGTTGGATCCTAGGTATAAGATCAATGTGTTGGAGTTCTACTTTAAATTATTGTTTCCATCAAGTTATAAGGAAGAAGTTGAGAAAGTTCGTGCACTTTGTTATAAATTGCTTAAGGAGTATCAATGGCCTAGTTCAATGGTTGAGGGTATTGGTGACTCTTCTTCCCAATCAAGTTCCATTGATGAAGAGTCACTATCGAAGTATGATGTCTACATGTTTAGGGAGTCGAAGAGAAGTAGGACAATCGATACTGCAAAATTGGAGTTGGATCATTATTTGTCGGAAGCTGTCTTGCCAAAATCTGCAGGATTTGATGTCTTAAATTGGTGGAAATCACATCAACCCAAGTATCCAATTTTGCAAGCCATGGCTAGGGATTTGTTAGCTATTCCGGTATCAACGGTTGCTTCCGAGTCCGCATTTAGCACGAGTGGTAGGTTGGTGAGTCCACATCGTAGTAGACTTCATCTCGATAAGATGGAAGCCTTGATATATGCTCAAAGTTGGTTGTGGGCTGCTGAAATGAAAGGTAATTAACTTAGTATCTTGCATTTTTCTACTTTAGTAAACTTAAACTAGTGCTTATGAATTTTTGTACTTTATATTTGTTAGGTGAATCAACATCGGGGGATTCATGCGTGACTCGTGAGGTAATTGACATTTGTCTTACGTCTCTCGTGGTTTTAACATTACATATTGCTCATATTAATTGAACTTTCTTTGTTGATATTGATTCACTTTTTCTGCCCTTCAATTTAACAGATATGAACTCAACAAATGGAAGTTGGCGTGAACTCAACAAATGGAAGCTGGCATTTCAAGATGGAAATCAGAATTGATTCTATTATTTTGTTTTTCCATCTCTTAATTCTGCAACTGCAAATGGAACTTTGTATTATTTCTAGATTTGTGATGTGCTTGGCTGGACTGATTGGTGTGCATGTGGTGACTAGAGTCACTCGACTGATTTTTTGTATTTTTTTTACTTTGCTTTGTAGTTGTTTTGTGGACTGATTGGCAGCATGTGATAAGTGTTTTGTTGTGAATGTTGGTGATTGTAATGGCTATCACTGATGACTGGAGTCACTGCAATTGTATCTATTTCCATGGGGTATAAAATGGTAGCATGGAGCCTGTGCCAATGAATATGATCATGTGAGATAGCCAGAGAATTTTTGGTGCTTATCATGCATGCTTCACCTTTTTCATTCCTTCTTGTACAAATCCAGTCTGGCTAGCAGAACTTATTCTATTTGTAGTATTTGTTAGCATTACATTTTAGCTTTAGTATCATAAAATTTGGATACTGATTCCTCATAGGGGTGGGGATGAAACCTGATCCAGGATCAGTTTTTTGCTTGATTAGTTTCTTTCTTTAACTTAAACTTGGCAGGATTAGTTTTTTTGCTTGATTAAAAAGGATCATTTTTTTTGCTTCATTTCGATTATCCGTTCGGTTCGGTTATTCCCCGATATCCGTTTGGTTCGGTTTTGGTTACCCAGTTCCCTCCCCGTTCGGTTATCGGGGCGGATATGGGTGCTACTTCGGTTTCGGGTATCGGGTACGGAATACCCAATATCCGCCCCGTTTGCCCCGAATGCCATCCCTAATTTCTTCTACCTTGCCTTTTCAATTAATCCATTGTGATATTTGGGGTCCACATAGACATCAAACACATTCTGGTGCTATTATTTTTTAACCATTGTAGATGACTTTACCCGTTGTACATGGTTATTTCTTATGTCTCATAAATCTGAAACTTCTTCTTTACTTAAATCATTTTTTACCTTTGTTTACAACCAATTTAACACAAATTAAAATCTTTTAGAGTGACAATGGTAGTGAATTTCTTTCACTCCAATTGTTTTTTATAACTAAAGGTGTTGAATTTCAGACCTATTGTGTCTCCACTCTACAACAAAATGGAGTTGTAGAACGTAAATATGGTCATATATTGCGAGTTGCTCGTGCTCTCCTTTTCCAATCTAATTTGCCAATTCGTATTTGGGGTGAGTGTGTTACCACTGCAGTTTATTTAATCAATCGATTGCCTACTCGACTCCTTTCTTCCTTTACACCTTTTGAGCGCTTGCATGGTCATCCACCCCTTTATGACCACCTTCGGATTTTTTGGAAGTTTATGTTATGCTACAATTGTCAAACCTGTTTCTAAGTTTGCTCCTCGTGCTAGGCATTGCGTTTTTTTTGGGGCTATCCTACAGGTCAAAAGGGTTACAAATTGTTAGATTTAGATTCTCATAAAATTTTTGTTAGTAGAGATGTATGTTTTCATGAGCATATCTTTCCTTATAAAGGGACATATTCTCTTGCTTTTCCCCCCGCTCCTGCACTCGACCTCACCTACACCACACCTTTACCCAATTCTACTGCCCTTCCTACCCGCGATATACCAACCAATTACCCCACCAATTCACCTGCCCCACTTACTCCACCAACCTCAATCGACTCACCAATCGATTCCTTACCTAATCAGTCTACCAACACTTCCTCACCAGACCCACTACTACTACTCATTCAACCGATTACTTGACCAAATCCACCACCTTCTGCTACAACCACCACGCCACCCGATGGTTCTCGTCATTACACCTGACCTCACGCCTGTCCTACCTGGCATGCCGATTATCAAATGAACTTTGGCCACACTACTTCCCCACAATCATGCATCCCGTCGCCATGTCCAACCCGAGGTACAAGGCACCCTCTCTCTAATTCTCTCACTTATTCTCGGATTTCTCCTGCCCATTATTCTTTTCTTGCTTCTATTTTTGGTCTTCGTGAGCCCACTAACTATGATTAGGCAATTCTTGACCCGAAATGGAGGGATGCTATGCAAGCTGAACTTGATGCCCTTGCTCACAATAATACTTGGTATCTTGTTCCTCTACTTGCTGGTCACAAACTCATTGGCTGCAAATGGGTTTATAAAATCAAATACAATTTTGACGGGTCTATTGAACGTTACAAGGCCCGCCTCGTTGGTAAAGGTTACACTCAAATTGAAGGAGTTGATTATTTGGAGACTTTCTCTCTCACTGCCAAATTGACCACTGTGCGTTGTCTCTTAGCGAAGGCTGCTTTCCGCAATTGGATCCTCTATCAGATGGATGTTCACAACGCTTTTTTGTAAGGCGATCTTGATGAGGTTGTCTATATGGACCTTCCCTTTGGTATTCACCGATAGGGAGAGACTATGGTATGTCAGCTCAAAAAATCATTATATGGTTTGAAGCAAGTTTTCCGGAACTGGTTTGCCAAAGTTTCTTGTGCTATTCAAAAGGCAGGTTTCACACAATCAAAGGCCGATTACTCTCTATTTACCCAGTCCGAGAGCAACACATTTACTGCAGTACTTATTTATGTGGACGACATTATTGTCACAGGCAATAATGAACAGGCCATCAAGTCTCTCAAAGACTTTCTCTTGCAACAATTTCACATCAAAGATCTTGGCAATCTCAAATATTTTCTTGGCATTGAAGTCTCCCAGTCCAAAAAGGAAATTTTCATTTCTCAACGAAAATATGCATTGGATATTCTGAACGATGTGGGATTATTAGGATCTCGTCCCAATTCTTTTCCAATGGAGGCGTATTTGAAACTGAATGCCGACGATGGCGATCCATTACATAATCCAACCAAATACAGAAGATTGGTTGGGAGATTGATTTACCTAATGGTAACAAGGCCAGACTTAGTATACTCTGTGCAAATCCTAAGTCAACTTACGCAGAATCCTCGAAACCTCATTGAAAAGCTGCTCTAAGAGTTTTGCGTTTCATTAAAGGGAATCCTGGTCAAGGATCTCTTTCCTTCATTCAATGATCCTACGTTAAAGGCTTATTGTGATTCAGAGTGGGCAGGTTGTGAGACAACTCAACATTCAATTACAGGATTCTGCGTATTTCTGGAAAATTCTTTGATTTCCAAGAAATCTTGGAAATCAAAGAAACAAACCACTGTAGCTCGTTCTTCTGCTGAAGCTGAATATTAGGCCATAGCGGCAATATGTTTGGAAATTACATGGATACGACATATTTTGGAAGATCTCAAAGTTTCACAAACCTAGCCAGCATCCTTATTTTGTGACAACCAGGTAGCTCTCCACATTGCAAAAAATCCCCTTTTTCACCAATGCACGAAACATATAGAGATTGATTGCCACATTGTTCGGAAAAAATTGCAAGCTGAAGTAATTACACCATCCTATGTTCAGTCAAGATCTCAACTTGCAGGCATCTTCACCAAATCTTTGGGAAAGGAACAATTTCAATATTTAAGTGGCAAGTTGGGACTTCATTATATTCACTCTCCAACTTGAGGGGGATTAGAGGAAAATTCAGTTTCCTAATCAATTGCCTAATTGATTGATTGAGGATCCGTGATTGTAGCATAGGAATTAATATTGTATAAGACTATTATATATTTATTCTTTCCTAGTTTAACTTCCTTCCCAGTTTAGCTTCTTTGTATATAAAGGGGTTTTGTATTTTTGTAAAGAATTCATTCAAAAATAAACCAATATTCTCTCAATATTTCATTCTCCTAAATTCAACATCGATCTCTCTCTCTCTCTCGAAGAACTTCTTCAGGCGTCGGAAAGCAGTGTACTCTGCATCATCGTAGGTACGTACGGCCATTTCTTTGTACTATCTTCGCACCCAAATTCTCTTCTTTCTTTCGTTGTTTTTCTTCGTAAACCCTAGTTAGTAAAATTACAGCAACAAGGACCTGATGAGAGCACCATTTATGGTGGATTCTGGTTCTCAAATGTCTACTCATACTCGAAACGCTCTCGAGTTCGAGGGTTTGTGAAAAGACGATTTGCTCCCCGAATGAGGTCAACCACTATTTGTATATTTATTTGATCAGCAGCTAATAATGTCTTTTCTTATCAGCACTATTTGGGTTTGTACCCTAGTGGATATATCACACATGTATATGAAAGATAGTTCAAACACCACTTCTTTTTACTGGTTATCGGTGAAACTAAATGTGGAATTGGAGGATATGATTATAAGACATCCATACATAGGACCTGGCATTTTGTGGTGCTGGTGAGCCGTGGACGAGTGTTTTGGCATACGCATCAATTACCTTCATTGTAGAATGAAATATTTATGTCATGAAATTCTCCTTAAGAGATGTCTCAGTTGTTCTGGATCACTAAATTCAAAATTGAAAACAACTGAGCAGATGTCGTTGATTCCGTCCGGAATGTTTGCACTGACTGAATTTTTAGTCACTAACTTCAAAAATCACCGTCGACGGTGTCTTCTACTCCTCCGGCAACACCACCAACTGAGAAATTAATGGGAGAAGATTGATCAGAGAGAAGAGAGAAAGGAATCGATCAGATCGGAACCAGAGAGAAAAAACCCAACTGTGTTCTGTGTTCTGCCATAGTCGATTGGGGAGAGAGAGAGAGGTCGGCTGAAAAAATACGCAAGGAATGGAACTGGGAGCAGATGGAGTACAATATTGGAAGTTCAGAAGTCATGTTTGAACGTCAATTGGGTCTTCGGAAAAAACACGCAAGGAATGGAACTGTGTTGGAACTCTGTAGGCGCGGTCAAAGTCAATAGGTTGAAACCTGAGAAGACGACTATTTGACCTTCCAATTGTGGACGAACACGTGGTAACAGCTGGCTACGCTGACCAACCAATGAGACAGTGACGCGTGGAGCGGCGGATCGAAGCGTTGACCGCGGGAGTCACCCGCGGGGGTTCCAGAGTCCACCGCGGAACTCAACTCCGCGGGTCCCCTCCGTGGGCCCATCTGTCGGTTTACATCGAAATCCCGCGCACCGCTCCCTGGAAATGTCATAGTCATCAAGTCTTTATCTCGCAAAATCTCCGCGGACCCCTACCTGAGACCCAGAGGCAGGGTCCGGGCGGGTCTCCGCGGGGAGATAACGATCGCCGCAGGTCGCGACCTCGCTCAACGGGAATTTGGGTCTATCTTGTGGTTTGGCGGCTTGGAATGCGAGGTGACACCGCGGGAAAACGAGCCCTCCCGCGGAAAATCGTCCGCGGGAAGGCGAGCTTTCCCAAGGTCAGGAAGCACAGGAGGGACACGTGTCGGGAGCTGATAGGAGCGCTGTTCTGGGCCTGACCTAGGCCCAGGGGCCCTATAAATACCCTTGACATTCCCAATGATGAAGGAGGACCTTTTTTTTCTGGAAAAAGGTGAGTGAGCACTGAATTTGAGGGAGGAGAACATTCTTCCTCAGAGGAAACGTGTGACCTCACTTGCCAGAGCCCGGAAAAGGTTGAACACCCTGCGGAAAACGAAGGAGACACGCTGCCTCTGTCCTTCCCATGCTTCTTGCTCACATTCCTCCGCCCCGCGAGATCTCCCTCATCTTCCTTCGACTAATCATCAACCAATCGCACCTCTCCAGCTCACGGATAATCACACGTAAGCGATCCCATCCGAGACCCATCACCCACATTTAGGCGACTCTGCTGGGGAGGTGTTTTTTTTTGGTTTATGGTTAGTACTCGGTCCAAGGAATACGTTGAACCGCCGCGCCGAAGAGTAATGGCGACCCCAGAAAATACCGTCCCAACCCCCGAGGATGTAGGAGAAACCAACAACGCAGGTGCGGCTGCGCAAACGCTACGCGCCCTTCAAGAGGGTCAGCGCCAGTTTCTCGAAACACAGAAACAACTGCTCGCGGCCTTCACAGGCCTCACGGAGCTCATTTCGGCAGCACTACCACGAGCCACAGTTAGTCAAGGTGACGATTTGCCACAGAACCATGCCGGTGGGAGTACCAGTCAGACAGCACAACACCTGCAGCCTCAAATCCCTTTGTCTTCCTCGCACCCTCTCCGCGGGGTCCTTGTTGGAGGAATCGCTGCGAACTCGGCCGATACCCGAGGTAAGGAGCCTGTCATCGACGGAGCTGGTGCACCCTCGGTGGGCCCCTACATCACATTGGCGGAAGTCCAAGCCTTGCTAGCACAACAGAAAACTGTTGAAACGGGCCCAAAGGAGGCTGCTGTCGCACAAGCTAGCCACACCACTACGGCGGAACAGTTTGTGACTCTAGCGGATGTACAGGCCCTTTTCAACAAGGAAAAGGCAAGAACGGTCTTACCTTCTTTACCAAGCCCAGACATTCGTCCTCCCTACCCTCTTGCTGTACTATCTTCACCCTATCCGGAGGGGTATACCCCCCCCAAGTTTGTGAAGTTCGACGGCAAGGAAGGTAGTGCCCAGGAGCATGTCGTCCGTTTCATTGAATCTCTTGGAGCCCACGCATCGGACTCCAACCTACGCCTCCGCGAGTTTTCAAAGTCTCTCACGTCGCGAGCTTACACATGGTACGTCAATTTGGAGCCTTATTCGATACCCACTTGGGAGGAAATGGTGAATAGTTTTTACGCCAAATTCTTCCAAGTGCGCGAGAAGGTGACCGTCATCAGCCTAACCAAGGAAACCCAGGCAGCTGGGGAGGACGTCGTCGATTACATCAAACGATTTCAAGACTGTGCCGTAGACTGTACCGAGTCCGTTAAAGAGGCCCAACTTGTTGAAATTTGCATTGGCGGGATGATGGACGAGTTCAAGATGCTCCTGGTGAATCTGAAATTGGGTACTTTTTCCGCTTTGCTGGAATCCGCGTACAATATTCGCCACATAGTTAAGCCGCTTAAGAGGGATAGCTGGAAGAATAAGTCCGCGGTTGCCGCGGTTGCTGTCGCTGAGGCGCCGCGGGGATAGCAAGCTGTCGGGACAAGGAAAAGAAGAGAACGCGAGCCGGGGCCCGCGCCAGACTATCCATGCAGTATGGATGAAGTCTGCGCCTTGGTGAATGCATGGATAGCGGATGGAGAACTGGAGCTCCCTCCTGTGGAGTATGAACCGACAAGAGAAGACCGTGAGAACCCCCGGTACTGCATGTATCACAGGCACACCAGACACCCAACCAGCGACTGTTGGTCCCTCAAACGACTGTTCAAACGCAAGCAAAACGCCAATGAGCTTCGGATAGGGCGTCGCGACATCCGTGTCGAGCCCTATCCGGTTCATGGCGACAATGACGGCTCAGTAAACATGGCAGAATGTTATCCGTTTATGTATGAGGAAGCCTGGGATTCAGATTATCATTCTTACTCCGATGAGGAAGCGGACGGGTCCGCTTATATGGTGTATTGCCACGAGATTGTCGATGAAAACGAAGACGTAGCAGCCCCCACGGTCGCACCAGATCCTAGCAATTCGGCAAAAGCACTACAGAACAGCATGAAGTTCCGTACGTTCTTTGACGGGTTTGGCTTTACTCCTGCCGCCAGACTAGAGATAACCAAAGCCATTATCAGCATCGCGGAAGTTCACCAAGAGGCCTGTATGTCCGTCGAAGGGTCCTTACCGCGGACCATTCGTGATGAGTCCAATTCGGTTACCTTTTCTGACGCTGACAGGGCGGCACCCCATCCCCACAATCGCCCCCTGTATGTGACCTCCCGTGTCAATGGGGTCGAGTTGAAAAGGACGTTTCTTGATGGCGGGGCCTCCATTAATCTCATGCCCATTCCGACGTTCCGCCAACTAGGAATTCAAGATAATCGAATAGTGGACTCTCCCATCACCATCACGGGTTTTGGGGGTGACAAAAGGCGATCCCTGGGATATGTTGTGGTCAATTTGGAAGTAGGACCAATCCGCTCTGCCACAAAATTCCACTTAATCGATGCGGACCCCAACTACCACATCATCCTCGGGCGCAGTTGGATGCACAAGTACGCGGTTGTGCCATCCAGCTACCATCAGTGTCTCAAGGGCATTTGGGCAGGAAAGAGGGTTACTATCCGCGCCTCGGAAAGCCCGTTTGACACCCACGAAGCCCATCTCTCGAACGCTGTATACTTTTCGGGGTTAGGCGACATGCCGCAGGCTATAACCACACGGCCACGCAGTGCCGTAATCCCGCGATGGGAGGACATACGCGATACTCAGCGCGAGGGCCCCAGCGGAAACCCGCCGATGTTGGAGTCGACAGCCCCCAGAAAAATTGTCAAGACGAAGGAAGGGGGCAAAACCGTCTATCACTTATGACGGTCTTCCGGGGAGGCAGTCAATCACAAGGCCGCTGACCCCGGGAAAACACGTAGCACTGCGGAAGAAGAAGTCGTCCAGAAACCAGAGCCTGCCCCAGAATGCATGCAGGACCGGCCCAAACCGCAGCCGGAAGACATGGAGGAGGTTGACCTCAGCGATGGGGTGGGCAGGAAGAGACCAGTGTTCATAAGTAAAAAATTGAGCGCGGACTTCCGCGCGAAGTTAATCCAATTATTGCGCGAGAACGCCGACGTCTTCGCATGGTACTATGAAGAAATGCCGGGTTTAGACCTTCAGCTTGTGGCTCACCACCTGGATGTTTTCCCCAATTCCAAGCCCATAAAGCAAGCCCAGCGGAAATACCACCCCGATTTGGAAAAGCAAATTCAGGAGGAAATAGAGAAGTTGCGAAAGGCAGGATTCATCCGCCCAATCCAATACCCCGAATGGCTTGCCAATATTGTCCCTGTTAAGAAGAAAAACGGGCAAATCCGCGTGTGTGTGGACTTCCGCGATCTAAACAAGGCGTGCCCGAAGGACGAGTTCCCACTCCCACACATCGATACCCTTGTAGATGCGACCTCAGGTCACCAAATGTTCTCGTTCATGGATGGATTCAGCGGGTATAATCAAATCAGGATGGCCCCGGAAGACGCCGAAAAAAACAGCCTTCCGCACCCCGCTAGGTAATTTCCACTATGTTGTAATGCCTTTCGGACTGAAAAATGCGGGGGCAACGTACCAGCGCGTGATGACAGCAATCTTCCATGATTTAATGCACAAAATCGTAGAAGATTACGTCGATGATTTAGTCGTCAAGTCTAAAAGGCAAGCGGATCACCTCGCGGATTTGGCCACAGTATTCGCCCGGTGCCGGAAATTCAACCTCAAAATGAACCCTCTCAAATGCGCATTTGGCGTAACCGCGGGGAAATTCTTGGGCTTCTTAGTACACAGGCAAGGAATTGATGCAGATGAGACCAAGATCAGGTCCATCGCGGAAATGCCCGCGCCACATTCTCAGAAAGCACTCAAGCGATTCTTAGGAAAGGTGTCCTACTTACGACGCTTCATTCCCGCGTTAGCAGAGATCGCGGCACCCTTTGCAGACTTATTGAAGGGCGGTGTGCAATTTGAATGGAAAGCGGAACACCAACAGGCCTTCCAGCGGATTAAGACGGTCCTGACTTCACTTCAGACGATGGTGGCCCCAGTTCACGAAAAACCACTGATACTGTATCTCACTTCCACTACTAAGTCCATCGGGGCCTTATTGGTACAAGAAGCAGATGGGGAAGAACGTCCCGTGTACTACATCAGCAGGAAGGTCCAGGGAGCGGAGGAGCAATATACGGCCATCGAGCGTCATTGCTTAGCCTTGGTCTTTACTGCACAGAAGCTAAGACATTACTTCCTCTCCTTCCCCATACAGATTATCACCAAATCTGACCCAATCAGATACCTCTTGTCCAGACCCGCGCTCACAGGCCGCGCAGCGCGTTGGCTATTGGCCCTAGCCTCATTCGACATCTCTTGTGTCTCGCCGAAAGCAATCAAGTGTCAGGCACTCGCGGACCTCTTGGCACAATTTCCAAGTGGCCAATGCGAACCACTCGAAGAAGCTTTACCAGGCGAGAATTTCGAAGCTTTCGCGACCAGCGCGAACAATCCCCACTGGACGCTCAGCTTCGACGGGGCCGCGGGTAACGATAGCGGAGGCGCGGGAATAGTATTACGAAATGATGAAGCTGGAGAAAATATCCATTTGGCTTACAAGCTAAGTTTCCCTTGTTCCATTAATGAGGCGGAGTACGAAGCCTTGATTTTGGGTCTATTAGCTGCAAGGGAGCGAGGAATCAAACACTTGAGAATAGCAGGAGATTCAAAATTGGTGATATTACAGACGGAGGGGGTGTACGCGCTGAAGGAGCCAACGCTAGCCCCATACCGGACTACTGTGCAGAAGTTGACCAAGTCCTTCGAAAGCATCAACATCGTACACAAGCCTAGGTCAGAAAATCGTTTTCCTGACGCCTTGGCAATGCTGGGGGCAAGAACGGAGTTCGAGGAAGAAAAGACTTGCATAGAAATTGTAAAGAAGTTTGAACCCTCCGCAATTTCGAATTTTTTCGAACCAACGGAGGATTGGCGCGGAGCCATTAAGATACAGCTGAGCAATGGTATGGGACACTTATCTACCGCGGAACTTTCGTGCTTTCTGATCTTGCGCGGGGAGTTGTATCACCGCGCCCCTCAGGGTTGGTTAGCGCGGTGCGTGGACGCGGCGGAGGCACAGGGAGTCTTAAATCGGATTCATGATGACAATTGTGCGAATAACGAGATAGCGCTGTACCGAAGAATTCAGCGGCAGGGCTATTACTGGCCCAGCATGAAAAGAGACGCGGAGCTGACGACCAAGAACTGTACGCGGTGCTCCCTGTACGTGGCCAAACCTGAATGCCTGATGGTAAACAGTGACAACCAGGAGAATGATTGGAGACAGGTATACGTTGATTACTTACGAGAGGGAGCCTTACCTTCAGAGCGGGCAGAATCTGCGAAAGTCATCCGCGGGGCTCGACGTTTCTTCTTGCAAAAAGGGACGTTGTTCAGAAGAGCCCTAGATGGAACACCACAGAGATGTATAAATGAAGGAGAAGCAGAGGTAGTCCTAAAAAACACCCACGGGACGGAACATCAAGGATGGAGAAAGCTCTACGAGCAACTGATTCACTTGGGGTATTTCTGGCCCACCATGGAAAGCGACGCCAGACAACATGTGCGGAGGTGTCAAGCGTGTCAAAAGTTCGGTAATTTGGTCCATGCCCCCTCGGTGGAATTACATTCCATCCGCGCCCCGTACCCCTTCCATACGTGGGTGATGGATTTAATAGGACCAATCAGGCCTGCGTCACGGAAGAATAGGTGGATTCTTGTCGCTACCGAAATTTGTACTAAGTGGGTTGAAGCAGTTCCGCTGAAGAGGGCTACCGGAGAGGCGGTAGCACTGTTTATCAAAGAGAACGTCATCTGCAGGTTCGGGATACCTAGGGTGATACTGTCGGACAACGGGACTCCATTTATTAACCAGCACGTGGGAAATCTCCTCGACGAATACATGGTGGACCATCATACCTCCAGTGCGTACTACCCTCAAGGCAACGGACAGGCTGAGGCGACGAACAAAACTCTAATAAGAATCTTGAGCAAACTGTTGGACGAGCGCGGAGGGACGTGGGCGGACCATTTACCCATAGCCTTATGGGCGTACCGCACGTCGAAGCAGAAGTCCACGCGCGCCAGCCCTTTCAGTCTAGTGTACGGAGCGGAAACAGTGTTACCCGCGGAGCTCAGAGTCCCGTCCGCGCGAATGATCCTCGCTATGGAAGAATCCGCGGAAGGAAGGAGGGCGGACCTAGAGGCCTTGGAAGAAAGAAGAGCCGCTGCGGCCATGGTTCATCAGAAGTACTGGGAGTCCGTCGCTCGTTATTACAACAAGGGAGTGGTGCCGCGAGCATTCAAGGAGGGAGACTTGGTGTGGAAAGCCACTACTGCGGTGATGAGAGACCTAAAGACCCCGAAGTTCACGCCTAGATGGGAGGGGCCCTACGAGATAATCAGAGCATCCGTGGCTGGCCATTACGACCTGGCCCGCGTAGAGGATGGGTTCCGCACAGGCGCAGTTAACGCGAAATATGTAAAAAAGTTCTATCCATGAAGAGTTAGATAAAAAAAGAAAAGAAAAGAAAAGGAGCATGTCTGTGTTATCTAGAAATTTTCTCCCTCTTGTAAGGAATTATCACTATCAATCACTTTCCCTCTTTATCATTTGGTTGTTCTTTCTCTTATTTAGCTAAGTGTAATGTGGCGGCCTTTTCTTTGTTAATTTTGTTTGCAATGTAATCTCAAACGCCTTGGTAAATGTTAGTCAATGAAAAGTTGTTGGGATATCTTGAATTTGTATACTGTTAAAGTTTCTTCTACGATGTTATTGTTTGTTTCACCACACGTATACTCCGAAATCGGTAATCATTAGACAGAGATGACGCCAAATTGCAAAGGGTCAGAACATGACCCGCACATGTTAAGTCCCGTAGGGTCAGAACATGATCCGCACAGGTTAAGTCCTGTAAGGTCAGAACATGACCTACGCATTAAGTCGCGCAGAGTCAGAACATGACCCGCGCCTTGTTAAGCAGCGAGGGGTCAGAACATGACCCGAGCATCAAACAGCGAAGGGTCAGAACATGACCCGCGTATGTGTTGAGTCGCGGATGGTCAGAGCGTGACCCGCGTGCAATCATAAGTTTAACAACCGGCAAACAACAAAAAAAAAAGAGTGAAATGAAACGATCTTTTATTGCAACTAAGCGAATGAAACGATTACAATATTTCAAAAACAAAAAAAAAGGAAGAAAAAGAGAAACGGGTAGAAAGAGGCTCAGCCCAGCCATTCCGAAAAAACAAGCTCTTCCGGGTCCGGGTCTTCAAGATTCAAGGCTGCAGTGGCCAACTCCGCGTCATACTTGGAGATCTGGGCGAACCTGGCCTCCAAATCTGCGACGTTCTGCCTAGCGGCCGCCAGTTGCGCGGAGAGCTGTTGAATCTCGGGCCTGATGGCCATCCTCTCCCCCGCGGCCCTCAGCGCGGAACTCCTCCTGCTCAGCCAGGCTAGATCAAAGCCCATGGCTGCCATATCCTGCGCAACCTCTTGGAGGGCAGCCTCTGTCTCCGCGGTGAAGTCCCTGAGGCGCAGTTGTGCCCAAGGAGCAAGCACCTCGTGAAGGTCCCTCAGGAGAAGTCCCCCGAGCCGGGCTGACCGCGGACTGAAGGGGGCGAAGGTCTCGGGGTGTGCGCGGGCTATGGCGTTGAGGAGGGGATGGTAGACTTCGTCCACAGGGAAGCCCGCGGGGAATAGGCGCACCGGGGCTTCCAATTGCAAGGTCGCCGGCCCCTTCCCATGAGCCGCGACCGGGCTGTGCTGAGGAGGAGGACGCTCCCTGGACTCAACCTCGTCCCTATTCTGCTCGCCCATGTCTAATTCAGCAGCAAAATCTCCAAGAGCAGCACTCCCTTGGCCTCCCAGAATATCGTCAGTCTGTATGAAAGTCATGCCTTTAAATAAAGAATTCAGATCTGAGTCAGTAATGGAGGTGGGCCCTCCAATAAATGCTTCGTTTACCTCCAGCTGTCGGTCTTCCACTGAGGGCGGAGGCTGGCGCGGCGAGGTCAGTGCGCGATCCAGGCTCGGACGCGGGGAGGCGGTCTGAGAAGTCGAGCAGGCCGGTGACCCTGGAGCAGTTCGGCTTGTTGAAGCCCCTTCCCCCGCGGAAAGCCCTTGTCCTTGCAGAGAAGGGGCGTTAGAGATGCCGGGGGAGCCCGCTGCCACGCGGTCCAGGAAGCTAGTCGAAGAGGGGACGCGGGCGCTAGAGGAATGTTGCTGAGACCCAGAGGGAGCAGCGGACGCTGTCACCCGAGGCGAAGGCACGCCGCGGGGACTCGCGGTGCGAGGAACCAGGGCCTCCACGCCATCGTCTTCCTCTTCCCTCAAGATTTGAGCCGCGGCCGTTGAAATAGGCCCGGCAGCGGCCTCTGTTTGGCCAATGGATTCGCGGGAGCCCATTGGGGGTGGCGGCTCGCGGGCTTCAGAATCAGCTGCACGAGGTGGAGAAAGGTCTCGGTCAATAGAGTAAGGGATCATGTTATCGGACTCCGCGGATGAAGAGGACGAGTCCGTGGAAGCCGTGTTGGGATCCCCTCCGAGGTCCATAATTGAAGGTTCATCAGGTAACGTACCTCCAACCACCGCGGAAGTCTCAGGCTCGGGCTGAGGATAGGGAAGCGGCTCCGTGCGAGGTTGAACCAACTCTACCTCCCTCGCCCCGGCGGTGTGTGTCGCGGAAGCCCCTCCGAGGGCCAGAGTTTGAGTCTGCATGGCATGGAAGCGGACGCTCAGAGGAATGTCATCTTGATCAGGACTGCCGTCGTCATCAATGTCGGCAATAACGTCATCGCGACCGCCCATGCCTGCATCCCCATCCCTGTCCTCATCATCGTCGGACTCAATGATCACTGCAAAGACAAAGGTAAAATGAGTCAATGGGAAAGACGTTAATGGCAAATAGTAGCAAGGTAACAAGTACGAGGCATACCTTCCAGACGACGCCGCTTAGCAAGAGCAGCGGATGCGGCCCCCAGCGGCTGCTCCTCCGCAGCATGTTCCTCCAACCCCGCGGCCGCCTCTGGTTCGAAGGCCACAAACGTACTGGCATCCAGCTCCCGCTGCTGAGAATGGGAAAAGAAAGAAAGACAAGATGAGTACTGGAGATAGTGGTAACGACGCATGCATGTGCTGTTGATGGAATAAAAAGAAATAAAAAAATATATATATATATATATACGAATTACTTAAAACTATGATGTAGCATGAGAGGAAAGAGTACCGTGCGAAGGCGCTTGCGTGGGCGTGTTCCTCCCGTTGCGGGAACGCTTGAGGAGGTCGGCTGAGAGGTCCCTCCCGCGGCAGGCGGGTGAGCACGGGCGCGGGAAGCCCGCGCTGGAGCCTGCCTAGTCGTCGTTGGAACGGTAGAAGGTAGGCCCTGCGGAAACGCTACGCTCAGAGGCGCGACGTCCGCGGCCACCATCATGCTAAGAGGACCGCGCCAGTCCGCCCCCCTTATCTCCGTAATGGCCCTTAGGGAGGTGTCCCGACTGCGGATCTCAGGCACAGGAAGGACTTCTGCTTCTCCGCTGACGAAGAGGAGGAACGTGTCCAGGTTCCTCCTCCAAAATACGCGGAATTCCGCGGTGTAACGTCCCGCCTCGTCCCTACTAGGGATGGGAAGATTCCCAAGATTGGCCAAAATACTGGAAGTATGTGGCCGCGTGAAGCGGCGCTGAGAGTCGATGAAAGAAGACGGCGGTGGGGCGTGCCCTGGCACTCCTTGGTCGAAACTCAGCTGCCGCGCGAACCTGTCTGGCCGGTAGACAGACACGCCGTGCACTTCGCCGTTGAGGAACGGCACCCACCCTGGTAGAGCAATAAGGGCGGAATTGATAACCGCCCGGGCTATCGCATTATTTCCGCTCATGTTGGATAAAGAAGAGCGGGCGGGCAGGAGGCATTGACCCAGGCCAACAATCCCAGGGGAGGCAACGGCGTAAGGATGCGGGACAAAATTCCCCTGGATGTCACAGGCCTCACTCCAGAGAGCATCGCTGCTCGTACCGATCCAGCGTTCCGAGCGGGACCTGCTAGCGGACGCCAGAAAGCCTCGTGGAACCGGAGCAACGATGGGAAAATGCTCGAAAAAGTAGGCCAGGAGGAAGCCGGTGTGGGCCATGGAAAGGTGATCGCATCTCCCCAGAGACCGCGCGAGGTCAGCATGGACCAGGTCGAGCTGGCAGTGAAGGGACCCCAAGAAAAGAGGGGCAAGCGCGATTGGCTCGCCGCGGGCAAGTAACACCGCGAGCGGAAAGACCGCGGGAGAAGGGCTGTCCGCCGGGTAATCCGGGAAGACGAAGTAGGATAAGAAAAAGGCTAGGAAGCCAGCCATGTAGAGCCGCCCCTCGTAGTGGGGACCAGCAACAAAGTCGCGCGGAGTCCTGTCCGCTACCGACCTCACGGGCTGGAGGTCTTTGAAGAAGAAACGGATCCAGCTCGCGAAGGAGGTCTTCTTGGCGTTTGCAGCGATGCTCTTGCGAACGCCCTGGGCCGTAAAGATTGGGCCAGATTGGGCTTGCTTGCCCAACCTCCTAAGCTCCGCGATATCGAGCTGGTCCGCGGAGGAGAGATTGTCGAGGTCGAGAAGCGTGGCCCCTCGCAGGGGAAGACGGGTGAGGATCACCACGTCCTCCAATGAGAACCCACTTTCTCCCCACGCCCATACAAATGAGTGGGTGTCGAAGCTCCATCGCGAGCATGCATGGTTCAGGTTCCTCAGAGCAGCCCCTTGCCTCGGGACGCTCAGGCTCCGCGATAGGACCACGGCATCATAAACACCGCTGGCCATCAAAGTCTGCTTGAAGGCGGCGTTTCCCGTCACCGCATCGACCCATTCGGCCCAATCAGAAGGTGGCGAAGCTTGGGCCCCAAACCTGCACTCCGAGAAGGGGAAATCCCCACGCTCCAAACAGAAGCGTGAAACAGACGAAGGGTTGACGGGCTCCGCGCTGTCCACATCGGCGGGGGCCACAAAAAAGGTGGGAGCGGTGGTGGAGGGCTCCTCCACGGCCTCCACCGTGTAAGCGGCCACCTGAGTCCAAAACGGGTCCCCTACAGATTGAAGGTAGGGGGCCCTCCTCCATTGGTCCGCGGCAGGGACGGGTTCTTCGATAGTCGCAGCACGCGCGGCCATGTGGGATTCTTTGTGGGAATGAAAACGAAAGAAGAAAGACGGTGTTTGAAAAAGAACAGAAAGAAAACGACAGCTCTGACTAAGAGATTGAACGGTAGGTGAAAAGGAAGTGACGGGTAAAGTGGCTTATATAGTAAGCAAGTTGAGAAAGCATTTATTGCAGCCGTACACCAAGGGTCACGATCAGCATGCGAAGCGACATCGCCTATTCAGTAGCCTTCTCTCTCCGTGGGATGCCTCGAGTGTGACCGCGGAAGACGGGAGTCTCGCGCGCGCGGGCGACAAGCCACGTCGACCGCACGCGGGGGGCATATGTAGGCGCGGTCAAAGTCAATAGGTTGAAACCTGAGAAGACGACTATTTGACCTTCCAATTGTGGACGAACACGTGGTAACAGCTAGCTACGCTGACCAACCAATGAGACAGTGACGCGTGGAGCGGCGGATCGAAGCGTTGACCGCGGGAGTCACCCGCGGGGGTTCCAGAGTCCACCGCGGAACTCACCTCCGCGGGTCCCCTCCGTGGGCCCATCTGTCGGTTTACATCGAAACCCCGCGCACTGCTCCCTGGAAATGTCATAGTCATCAAGTCTTTATCTCGCAAAATCTCCGCGGACCCCTACCTGAGACCCAGAGGCAGGGTCCGGGCGGGTCTCCGCGGGGAGATAACGATCGCCGCAGGTCGCGACCTCGCTCAACGGGAATTTGGGGCTATCTTGTGGTTTGGCGGCTTGGAATGCGAGGTGACACCGCGGGAAAACGAGCCCTCCCGGGGAAAATCGTCCGCGGGAAGGCGAGCTTTCCCAAGGTCAGGAAGCACAGGAGGGACACGTGTCGGGAACTGATAGGAGCGCCGTTCTGGGCCTGACCTAGGCCCAGGGGCCCTATAAATACCCCTGACATTCCCAATGATGAAGGAGGACCTTTTTTTCTGGAAAAAGGTGAGTGAGCACTGAATTTGAGGGAGGAGAACATTCTTCCTCAGAGGAAACGTGTGACCTCACTTGCCAGAGCCCGGAAAAGGTTGAACACCCCGCGGAAAACGAAGGAGACACGCTGCCTCTGTCCTTCCCATGCTTCTTGCTCACATTCCTCCGCCCCGCGAGATCTCCCTCATCTTCCTTCGACTAATCATCAACCAATCGCACCTCTCCAGCTCACGGATAATCACACGTAAGCGATCCCATCCGAGACCCATCACCCACAAACTCTAAGCTTTCAGTAATTAAGTTATATTGATATTTTTAAATAAAATATAGATAATATTATGAAAGTGTTATTTTTTTTTTTGTTTTAGGTACGTATGATGAATTGGATGGTATCAGAAAAATAATGTATTTATAATTATATATAATGGTATTTTTTTTTTTGTTTCAGGTACGTATGATGAATTGGGGATGATATCATAAATGTATTTATAACTATATATAATGTTAGTAGCTCTAAATTCGAAACAGTACCTGGTATTTGACTGGTACCGATACTTACAGTACTAATAGAAAAATCAAAAATGATACTCACACAACAATCCAAACACAACTTACACAACCTCTCACATGCATGTGGGCTCCACACACACTACTATGTGTGGGCCCCACATGTATGTGAGAGGTTGTGTAAGTTGTTGTGTTTGGATCGTTGTGTGAGTAGCATTATCCTAGAAAAATCGATACGTTCTTCGATACCGATACATACCGTACTATTAGAAAAATCAATACCTTCTCCGATACGGTATTCAGACCCTTGTAATGTGTTCTATAAAATCCATATTACTATATATTTCTGCAGTGCAGTTTGTTGTTCAGTGCAATGAACAACTCAAACGAGTACAATATTTGGCGCAATACACTTGCCAACATTCCGATAAAGACACAGAAAAAAACACTTGCTAAATTAAAGGAGAAAATACACTTTCTCCTAGCGAATCTCAATACATAAAACCCGTCTTATACTCGGGATGGCTTCGAATTAAGAGGCATTTGGTGGAATCTCTCCGGCAGTCGCACCAATTTCAGGGTTGGCTCCATTACTCGCACCGATTTCAGGGACGGCTGCGGTGGTCGCATCGATTTCAGGGGTGATGTTCCGATGGACGACCATATCAAGATCGTGGCCCCGACGCTGCTGTCCATGACCACCATGCCTATGATGCTTCCTACCATGGCAGCCGAGGCCACCAACGCTGTGACCATGAGGCCCCCTTCTATGAGCATGATGTCCACCATGATGACCTATGCCACAACCATCGTCGCCATGACAACCACCGCAGCCGCTGCGAAGTATGTGATGTCTGCCACGGCTATGGTGCTGCCCCCGACCTTTGTCCACGCGACCATGTGGATGAACACGAAGTCTCCAGCCGTGACCGTGATGTCCTCCATCGTGACAACCTCTGCCGCCACCGTGTCCGTGATGTACTCCGGGGATGTGGAGTCCCCAACCGTGACAGTGTGGATGATATCCGCTGTGTCCTTTCATTTTGTTGATGTGCTTTTGTCAAAATGACGATGAGAGCTATCTATTTATAGAGAGAAACGAGATTTAATTGTTGGTTTAGCTTTTACTCTGAAGTCCTTTTCTCTTGGGCAGCAAGCTACCAAGGGTGGAAGACCTTTAGGTGTGAATTTGAGTGTATAAATTGAGTGATGTGTACACCTCTTCTTGGCCACCAAGAAAAGAGGTTTATTGGTCGAAAGACATTGCTGTCCTCATATATATATTCCATTAATTAAAACCTAAATATACATTGGGGTGATTGTGTTTAAAAAAAGGGGGGGAAATTTAATTAATTGGCCAACCAATTGGAGTCGTGCAAAGATGTTTAAGCTGACTATTTGAAAATAGGGAAATGATTTTGCCACTCCCTTTTTTGTTAACACCACTCCACTGCAAGTGTATTTTTTTGGTGTTTACAGAAGAGTGACGTTCACAAAGACGAAAGTGACAAGATCAGCAACCTTAAAATACATTGAAAAGGGAAAACCGGAAAACTCATCCTAATTTTCTATTCCGAGTGCTTGATGGGAGATGTAACGGAAGGCCCTGTAATGCTTCTATTTAAGTGGAGAACAGGTCCCTAAAATTTTGTGAAGGTTTTAAGAAGGGATATTGTACTCCTTGGACATTACGATTATGAGTCGGGGATAGTGCTGTGCAGCACCAAGCACATTTAGGTCGCCCGTTCGATAATTTTATGGTTCAGATTTCATCTCAAAAATGAGCGGCTCAAATGCTTAGATGGAGAGTATATTGTATCTATTCAAAAGGTGTGACAATATTAGGATTAGTTGCAGAGCCAGCATTTTAATCCTGGGGGACCGGCTTAATAGACATATATATTTTTTATCGAAATGTGTACTTATTATATCATAAGTTTCTTAATAAATCTTTGTTGCCTATCTAAAAAAAAAAAACTATCACATGCTTATTTTTTATTTATAAAACAAATTGAGAAATAAAAATGTAAAACAATCAATTTTTTATCAAATCGAACCAAAATTATTAAGATTATAGTAGCTATACACAAATAATTATAAATAATATTCAAAATCGGATATATACAAAACAAAAATTTTAAAACTCGAATGCTCAAGGAGCCGGAATCGGCCCCCAGACCCCAATATAACTCCGCCTTTGATTAGAAGGGGTGCTGGTGAACACATCAAGATTGTGTTCAGGCCTCATCACATGACCTCCGCGACTGTCATGACCCCGAGGACCACCATGGTCAAAACCACCACGGCCCCTGTCATGTTCGCAATATCCTTCACCTTGAAAACCACCACGGTCGCCACTATGTGCCGCGCCATGGTTATGATCTTTTCCGCCACCAAGGCCTTGTATGCATCATTTGTGGTAGATATTAGGGGGACCAGCCCAATCTTCAACAATGTGACCATGCCAATGGACAGGGTGCCCGCTATCGATCCCACAACCTCGTGCCGTGAGACCATGTGGATGGAAAAAGTGTCCCCAATCGTGGCTGTGGGGACGAACATAAAAGCCCCATCCGTGAGTCTGGTGTCCACCACCGTGACAACCTACGCCACCACCATGTGGATGAAGTCCATCTCGGGTTGGGTCAGTGGCGGCTCCAGAAATTTATAATAGGGTGTTCAGAAATTACCTTATTTCTACTAGCTGATCTATTAACCGATAATACATATAAAAAATAAAAAATATTAATATAAATAGTGCGGTAAAAAAACATTGCCTATATTTTGAAAAAATTAACTACGATGCAAAATGAGAACTTAAAAATAAATACTTATATTTTTTAATAGTTTTTTTTTTTTGAAAATTATCTTATTGCGTAGTAGACAATGTTTCGAGAATGGAGGGGGTAAAATTTTGCCGTTGTCCTTGATGAGTTCTCATATTTTGTGCTAAAGTTTAACCGATATATTAATCTACTATAACAAGTTTGAAAGAAATTGTAGCAAATATGTTGGGGTTGGCCTTTTTGAAAATATGTTCTTCTTTTAAGATGATATGATGAGATTTTATATCCTAATCTTTAATTCAAAGGAGTATTATTCAAATTAATGGGGGTTTTGCAATGTAGTTGAATTTTTTTTTAAACTTTCTTCGTAATTCTATAAGTTAACTAGACAAAAAAAGTAGTTATTGTCATGAACGCAAAATCAACACATTTAGACCATCGACAATAAAGATGAAGAGAGAACGCAGATCATAATACTTACACTAATGCATTTCTTTTACCAGCAAAAAATTCTTTATAAATCTTTGAAAAGAGTATAAATATTTAACTGATCAAGGGCACATCGGCGAACGCCACTCGAGAACCAAACTCAAAGGAAAGTAAGGAGCCAACCAAAACACTAATAATATATTCTTGTTTTTCTCTTACTTTTTCATTATGTTTGTGAGCTTTATTTTAGGTAATGTGGTAAGTGTTCAATATGAATTACCTAGATTTTTTGATCCGCGAATTACCTAGATTGATGAGTTATAATTGAGTTGTGATTGAGTATTCCATTAGTTTTGAGTTTGGTGTTCAATTTGTTTTTGAGTTAGGTGTTTAAGAATATTAAAATTGGGTGTTCATTGACATTTAAGTTTGGGTGTTCAAAACATGGACTACCCTAAAATTTCTACATGTATTCTAACAAAAATATTTTTTTTTGGGTGGTCATGTGACCATGGTTGGTTGGCTGTGGAGCCGCCTCTGGGTTGGGTGTTCCCACCCATGACCACCCTGACCGTATGCTTCATAGCGGCTATGTCCTGACATTTTTCTTGAGGTGTTTATCCGAATCAGACTTGCTTATATTGTAATTGGACATTTATCATGGGTATATATTCATAGAAAGTAGAAACTGGAGATTAATTAATGGCCAGTTAAGCCTAAAATTGGAAGTCCTTTTCTCTGGGGCAAGAAATTAGGGTGGTTCTTGTAAACTTCATTTATTTATTGGTTGTGTGTTTTATTTGTCTTTTCTGATTTTTGATAGATTTGCGTGATATTTTTTGGGTTAATCATCCGTCTCAACGAGAGCAGTCTAAAAATACAACATTATGACCAAAAACAAAAAAAAAATTCACTAAAAACGAAAAAAATATTAAACAACTGTCTTATTGTCTAAAGTGCCGTCTTATTTAAATTTTTTAAAATCCGTCCATATTGTTATACATTTCCGATTCGTCTCGTCGAGACGAACGATTAACCCCAAAAATTACAACGAAAAACTAAATTAAAAAGTTGCGAAAAATAAAAAATACCAAAATAAATTTCAAACTTATAAATTTACAAGAACGTAGCCTTAGTCGGAGTAGACTTTCGGCTATGGACAGATGAGTATGTGAATTGATTTATTTGTGCCTCTTCTTGGCCTCCAAGAATGTTTTATTGGCCGAAAATGGACACATGAGTATGTGCAGCGATTGATTTGTACATCTGCTTGCCCTCCAAGAATGGTTCCTTTTACAAGTACCCCCATGAGGTTTCAAACAAATACTGTACACAAATTGTAACTTTCAAAAAAATTTAAACACGTTTATGTATGAGGTTTATAAGTAATTATTGCGATTAATATAGGGTTTATGGAGGCGGGTGGATAGCCATTGTCCCACTGCAAGTTCCACGCGCATAATTGCACAAAATCAATACCTCGCAATGTCCTTTCTGATGATCTTTCTTCTTTTTTTGGGTACTTTCTTCATGATCTTTCATTTGTGTAAAAATATATGTGAGCAGGTGTATGTGTACTTAGAGCTGGGCAACAAATACGAAATACGATAACACAATATGAATCGAATACGAAGTTAGCGGGTTAGGGTTAACCATTTTTGACACGAAACACGAAAATGACACGACTTGAGAACTCTAATTTTCTAAAAGGGTCGAGTTCGGGTTGAACACGCGAGACACAAAACTGACAAGATCAACAAGATTACTTATCCGTGTCACCCATTAACACAATACGACCCGAACATGAACATATATATAATAGATTATTTTATATATATATATATATATGTAGAAATAAGGAGAAAAATAAAAAGGTGGCTGGGCTACGTCAGGAATCGAATTCAGGTTCCTGGCTCCTTTTCTAGTATTCCTACACAAACAAACCATAATTCCACAAATTGACTTGTGCTATGGATTTGAAAATTAGTATAAAGTATGTAGTAGACCTGGGCAACAGACATGAAACACGATAACACGACGCGAATACGAAGTTAGCGGGTTAGAGTTGACCATTTTTGGCACGAAACACGAAAATGACACGACTCGAGAACACGAATTCTAAATGGGTCGTGTTGGATGGTTTGTGACATGAACCCAACTAACCCAACATGAACACAACCCGACACAACCTATTACCCAGGTCTATGTGTACTCGAATACAACTAATTACATGTACGGATAGCAGTAATACCAAATACTAGTATTGAATATCCAAAACATCATTATATTAAGGCTACTTTCTTTTGGCCTTAACTTAAACTTAATTTAAATTCAAAAATTGTCTTTATTTGAATTTTTTTTTGCATTTTTTAGTTTGCGAAATAACCACTTTTATCCAAGTATTTTGAGAAATAACCACTTTTTAGAGCAAAAATGGTTATTTCTCAAAATTCTTGGGTAAAAGTAAAAAAAAAAAATTACTTTTCCGATTCTTCTCGTCAAGACGAATCAAGAACCCACAAAAGTTTGGCGGAAAACTAACAAATGCGAAAAAAATTCAAATAAGGACAATTTTCGGATTTAAGTTAAGTTCAAAAGAACGAAGCCTAACCAAAACTTTTAGCCCCTTCGGCAACTTAGGTGAGAAATGAAAAGAGAGGAGTGTGGTTTCTTTTAATGATGATAAAAGAAAAGAAATGAGTATATTTTCTCACCATCTCATTTGTATAGACTTTTGATAAGCACCCGGAAATGTAATGAAAGGGTGCGCTAGTGTCTAGGTTTCATTTAATTTATTTGTTAATTAGTTGTTTTTAAATATGTTTACTTGTAGAGTTTGTCTGTTTTGTTTTATAGGCGAATTGCTTAATAAAGGAATTTTAAAGCCTATGACATGGCATGGCCTGAGAGTGAAGCAGCCCAGCCAAGGCGCAGCTAAGGCAGAGGTTGCCCGACGGCTGAAGCAGAGCCAAAGCAAGAGGAACAGTCAAGGCAGAAGAGCAACGGCCAAGGCCCAGCCAAGGCAGAAACTACCCAGCCAAGGCAAAAGCAGAATGGCCAAGGCAAGATCAAGCACTGCTCGAGCAGGCCAGCAGACCAAGCAGCAGGCAAGGGCGCTTAACCACGTCGGCATCGATGGGAAGCCAGATAGTGCATCGATGCTGAGCCTCCTAAGCAAGCAAGGCCCGTACACTACTCGGCATCGATGGAGAAGGATTTATCGCATCGATGCCGAGCCCCTTTGCACACCAGTTCACTACAACACTCGGCATCGATGGGTTGTAATATTTGACATCGATGCCGAGCCCTTTAGTGGCCCAGCTTATGCGTGTTGCCATCGATGCCGAGGGCAGTAGAGGGGCATCTTCAGAGCATCTGGGGAATATTCCAAGCGCGGAATAAATAGAGTGATGTAATGAGATCCAAAAACAAGTAGTGTAAAGGCCCATAAAATTAATGCAAATTTCGAAAATCGTTTGTTGTGCATGAGAATAGTTTTATTATTAAAGTCGTGCGTACGTTCGTGGGGGTGTATGGATATACGTATCCGGTTGCGTGTCGGACTCTCGGAGATTAGTAAAATGTAAGTTTTGATGTTATAATGTTGCTTGGGGGTGTTGGTATCAAGTTGGGTTCGTTCCGGAGTCCGTTGAACATTTTTCACTTTTCTGCCTAGCCGGTACCGGTACTGGCTTTTCCCCAGTACCAGTACCCACTCTCCAGAAGGTGTTCAAAATCGATATTTTTGAAGGCTCCAGTACCGGTACTGGGAGTCGCCCAGTACCGGTACCCGCTGCGTTTTTTCTGTAATTTACAGCACGCTTTTTGGACTTCTATAAATACCCCCCTTTGGTCATTTCTCACTCCCAAACCCACGAAATACACTTGGAAACACCCCCTTTCACCTACCCAACTCCAATCTCACCCAAACTCTTGATTTTAACCTCAAATCTCTAAGATCCAAGGGTTTTCTTCTTCAAAATCACAAGATTCTTGCATTTGATGAACCAAGGGTGAGTTTTGTGTTCTTGTTCTCACTCCTTGATACCTATACACGTTTTTCTCTCTCTCTCCTTGATTATTTGTTGATCTTTGCTTGTTGTTCTTGTTTTTGGGCTTTATTTGCTCTAGATCTTGTGTCCAAGCTTGGGTGAAGCTTGTCTTTGGAGGATTCGAGCTTATTGTTCTCGGTAGACTTAGGATTTTGCTCAAAATCCATTTTGGTAGGGATTTCTCTCTTCTTCTACATGTTTTGCGATGATTGTGCGTGATTTTAAGGGTTATTTGCCATAAATGGTTGAATGGAATGTTTTATGACTCGAGAATTGCGTATTCTTTGAAAGTAGTATTATGGACTTGAGTTATATGTGACGTATTTGGTTGTTGATGTAAAGCGGGTGTGGAGAATATTATGTCGCAAGGTGTGGAAAACACAATTACGCGAGGGGTGGAGAATATTGTGTCGCAAGGTGTGGGAAACACAATTTCGCGAGGGGTGGAGAATATTGTGTCGCAAGGTGTGGGAAACACAACGTCGCGAGGAGTGGAGTTTTATGTGTCGCTAGGTGTGGAAACACAATTTCGTAAAGGGTGGAGGACTGTTGGGAGGTGTGTATGTGTGTGTGTGTGTGTGAGCATATTATGATATTTCGTAAGTGGTGTTAACGTACATTCATTTGGATTTGATGTTAAATTCGGTTTGCTACATTCATGCTCATCATCTCATTACATATAGATTTTGTAGAGAATTTCCTACTGGGCTTGTATAGCTCAACAAAATCCTTCTTTTCAGGTTCGAACGCAGGGCAGTAGGTTGCATGACTTGGTTTGTTTGGAAACGAAGATTTTTTTTGGAAGCTAACATGATTTGGTTACTCATCCATCTCTGTATTGGTTACTTTTGGATAGAGATGGTATTGTAACTAATTTTTTGTTATTTGACCTTTTGACAAAGCATTGTAATATACTTAAGACTTTGTACGTGTACTTAACTTAATTTGGGCCGTGGTGTCAAATTTGTAATTTCATAAACTTGTGGACCTTGTTGTAATTAAGCAGGTGGGAAATCTCATTTTGGGTATTATTCATATTATGAGAGAATCTTCCTCGAATTGGTTATTTATTTATGTTGAAAACCGAGGGTGTGACAAGTAGGGAATAGATTTTAGAGTACTTTTATAGATCTAGGATTAGATTCAAATTGTTCTTGAGTGTTCTTAAATTTCCAGCTTTGAATATTTCAATTTCTGTCTTTAATTGTTAGTTTTTGATATTGTTGCCTTAATTAAAGTTGTTACTCTTCTTCCGATCTATCTTTTAAGTCAAGTTTCTTCTAGTGTTGTCTTTCAATTATGCTAATTAGATTTTTGCTTGCTCTTATCTTCATAGATATGCGTGAGTAGTTTCAAGGGTTAGGTCATGGGATGATTAGCATCCCATGGCTTGGGCAAAAATTGCATTTTTCACCAATGAAGCTTCAATCTTTTGATTTGAAAATTGATGTGGGGTTCGGATTCGTTTGGTAAATTACCGAGGTGTTAACCTCTTTGATCACGTGTAGGTGGGAGCATCGCCTACCCACCACACGTGATGCTTAGAGCTCTGTCGCACGAGGTGTTTTACCAAGAGAATTTTAGAGCTAGCTTGATTTTCAAACCATCCCAATTTTCGGGTTTAGGAACCTTAATTGCGTATCTTGAACCGCGCGAATTGGTAAAAATGTGATTTAGCTAAAGTCATGAGTGCTAGTGATTCCTAGACCTAGCCTATCTTTTATCTAGTTTATTCGTTTTAAGTTAGCATTTTAAATTTCCACCGTTCAAAGTAAAACTCGGTCGGCTACCTAACAGTCGAAATCCGTACTTGCATCTACAAATCCATCCAAGCCATATAATTATTCCTTTGGGTACGATCCCGGTCTTCTGGATTATTATGCTTCAATTGACGTATTAAACCCTACGCTTGGGGTGATATCTCTCTATATCGGAGGATTCGAAGCATTTTTGGCGCCGTTGCCGGAGATTTCTTATTATGGCTTTCTTGGAGGCTCGACAAACCACTGTAAGTATCCCGTGTTCGTCTCGTAGTAGTAGTAGTAGTTTCGTAGTTTATGTGTTAGTTGTTCATATTTAGTTTGGTGGATACCTCTAACCTGACCTTGTTGTCAAACCTGAGGTGTAACGAAGCCAGGCTAAATATGGAGTGTGTGCTTAGTCAGTTTAGTTTACTTGGTTAGTTTACTTAGCGTAATTTGATTGCATTGCTGAGCCGAGGTGGTGGCATAACCCCTCGCATATTCTGTTTGTTAAGATGAGGTGGCGGCATAGCCCCTCCAGTCTGGTAGCTTGTTGGTAGTTAGTTTGTAGTATTTCTTTTGTGTATGCCTGTGTTCCGAAGCCCAACTTCCAATCGGCTTCATCGTTCTTCTTCTCCGCCTAAAATCCGGAGTATCACTCGGGCTTATCCTGCGCATTCTCCACCTCGCAAATTAAATCGCAAACTTATTCGCAAAGGCCCAATGGCCGAAGAAGCTGCTGTTCGTACTCTTCGTGAATATCTTAATCCAAAAAGGGGTCCTCAAATATCACCTATCGTTATTCCAACTCCAGCTGCTGGGAATGTCTTTGAATTCAAAGCTGAGTATCTTCAGGTAATTCTAGAATTTCGGGGTCGAGCGTTGGAGGATCCGTATTCTCATATCCGGGAGTTTGAGTCTGTTTTGCATTCCTTGGTCCCTGCTCAAAATCAACTTGATCAAGCTCGCCTTAAGCTTTTCCCATTCACTCTGAAGGATAAGGCGAAACAATGGTTCAATTCATTGAAGCCTCGTTCATTACGTACTTGGCGGGAGGTTCAGGATGCTTTCACTACAAAGTTCTTTCCGGCCAGTCAGACGAAATCGCTTATGGATCAAATTTAGAATTTCAAGCAAAGGGAGGACGAGACTTTTCACAAGTATTGGGAACGATACAAGGACTTACTCATGGCGGTTCCTCATCATAATTTCCCATTATATCTTCAAGTCAATTATTTCTACATGGGGTGTTCTCAAGAAAGTAAAAAGCTTCTCGACACTTTGGGTGGAGGTGACTTTATGGGAAAAACATCGGAGGATGCTTGGGATTATTATGAGTCGTTGGTCGAGAAAACGCAAGCATGGCAGTTTACAGATCCGAGGGAAAGAGCAATGTTCAATCAAGGTCCCACTGGTTCGGGGAAATTTTCTATTACTGAGCAAAGTGCTTTTGAAACTCGCTTGGAAGAAATTGCTCGGAAGCTTGACAAGTTGGAACTTAAAAGTGCTCAATCTCAAGAGGTCAAAGTAGTACGCCAAGTGGAGGACGTTTGTGTTATTTGTGAGATGGTGAGCCACTCTACCGAGGCTTGTCCAAACATCCCGGCTTTGAAGAATGTGATTAATGGGATTGCTCCGGAAGAGGTTCATGCAGTTCAACGTTTTGATCCTTATTCTCAACCTTTTAATCCGGGGACACGTCAACATCTAGCTTTCTGTTGGAGTCAACAAGTTGAGGGGGGTTCTTCTCAAGCTCCTCCCGCTCCTCAAATGCCATGGAAGCAACCTCAAAATGCTTTCTGTTTCCCTCAAGCTCAAGGTCCGCCCGGTTTTGCTCACTCCAGTTCATTCCCACATGCTAATCAGTTTCAGCAACCACCTGTTCAGTTTCAACAACCACCAAAGCGTTCTTGGGAAGATCAATTTAGTGCTCTCTTGCAAAGTCAAACTGCTATCAATGAGCAACAAACTCAGATGATGAATGACATCAGGAATCAGTTGGGGAAGTTGACAACTACCGTGGGTATGCTTCAACAAGAAAAGGGGAAGTTTCCAACACAACCTCAACCCAACCCGCAAACGACGTCCACTCCGCCTAATTCTCAAGGTCTTCACTTCGCTAGCTCTTCGGTGACTTTCCCCGAGCAAGCAAAGGCTATTATTTCTCTTCGAAGTGGAAAGGTGGTGGATAACCAAGTGGTAATGCCTCCGGAACCAACTTATTTGCCTCCTCCTATCGATCGTTCAATTCCAACATCAACCCTTGGGGAATCTCCCAAGGAGGCAAGCGAAGAGGTTTCAAAGGAAAATGGTAAGGGTAAGGCGAAGGAACAAAGTGTACCGGATACGGATCCTCGAGTTATTCCAACGCCGGCACCATTTCCCAACCGTTTGAGAGCTTTGGCGAAACCAAATTTGAATGTGGAGTTGCACGAGTTATTCAATCAAGTGAAGATCAACATTCCTCTTATGGATGCAATTAAGCAAATTCCGTCATATGCCAAGTTCCTCAAAGATCTATGCACTCGGAAGCGCAAGCTTAATGTTCAAAAGAAGATATTTCTTACCGAGCAAGTGAGTTCCATCATTCAAACGAATATCACTCCGAAGTACAAAGATCCGGGAAGTCCTACTATTGCGGTCACCATTGGAGGGAAGCGTATTGAGCAAGCTTTACTAGATCTTGGTGCAAGTGTCAATCTGCTTCCGTTTTCTGTTTATCAAGAACTTGGGTTGGGAGAGATGAGACCTACTCGTGTTACGCTACAGCTAGCCGATCGGAGTGTTCGTACACCGAGGGGAGTAGTAGAAGACGTGCTAGTTCAAGTTCGACAATTTGTCTATCCGGTGGATTTTGTAATTCTTGACCCGAATCTGAATGATTCTTTGGCTACTTCCACTCCGGTTATTCTTGGGAGACCCTTCTTAGCCACGGCGGATGCTATTATCAATTGTCGCAATGGACTTCTTAATATGACCTTCGGTAACATGAAGATGGAGGTCAATGTTTTTAATGTGGGTAGCCAAATTGGGGATGATGAGAGCGTGAATGAAGTGAGCCTCATTGATACTCTTGTGGAGGAACACGTGGATGAGTTGCTTTATAGTGATCCTTTGGAAGTTGCTCTTACAGCCGAAGAGGTCGAATTTCTTGAGTCCTCTGAAGTGAATTATTTATTGTCGCTACTCGATGAGGAAGATGAAATATGTGCTATAAATTCTTGGGTTCCAAAGTTCGACGAATTTGAAGAGCTTCCTCCACTTGAGAAGAAAGTGCCACCATCCAGTGTTGAGCCACCGAAGTTGGAGTTGAAACCTTTGCCTGACACGTTGAAATATGCTTTCCTTGAAAATAACGAGACTTATCCTGTGGTTATATCTTCTTCTCTTAGGAATCTCCGAGAGGAGAAGTTGCTCAAGACGTTAAAGGGGCATAAGAAAGCTCTCGGGTGGACTATTGCGGATATTCAAGGGATCGATGCTACTCTTTGTTCTCATCATATTGCTTTGGAGGATAATGTCAAACCGTCTCGCCAACCTCAACGTCGTTTGAATCCGATTATGAAGGATGTGGTCCGAGCGGAAGTCTTAAAGTTGCTAGATGTGGGTATCATTTACCCTATTGCGGATAGTAAATGGGTTAGCCCAGTTCAGGTTGTACCAAAGAAATCTGGGGTCACCGTTGTGCGTAATGAGGAGAATGAGCTTGTGACAACACGTGTTCAAACGGGATGGAGAGTATGTATCGATTATCGAAAGCTCAATGCAAGCACCAGAAAAGACCATTTTCCCTTGCCTTTCATTGATCAGATCTTGGAAAGGATAGCTGGGCATGCATTTTATTGTTTCTTGGATGGATACTCTGGGTACAACCAGATCGAAGTTGCTCTAGAAGACCAAGAGAAGACAACATTCACTTGCCCCTTCGGAACCTTTGCTTATCGTCATATGCCGTTCGGTTTATGCAATGCTCCGGGTACTTTCTCAAGATGCATGATGGGGATTTTTAGTGATATGGTCGAGAAGATCGTAGAAGTCTTCATGGATGATTTTTCTGTCTTTGGTGATTCCTTCGAGTCTTGTTTGGAGAATTTGGAAAAAGTGTTAACACGGTGTGAAGAAAAGAAGTTGGTTTTGAATTGGGAGAAATGTCACTTTATGGTAACCCAAGGCATCGTTCTCGGTCACATTGTTTCTTTGAAGGGTATTGAGGTGGATAAGGCCAAGATTGACTTGATTGGGAACCTCCCTACTCCGAAATGTGTGAAGGACATCCGTTCTTTCTTGGGGCATGCCGGATTCTATCGCCGATTCATCAAGGACTTCAGTACTATTTCTCGTCCCCTATGCCAACTTCTTGCCAAAGACGTACCTTTTGAGTGGTCTCCCGCATGCGAGCAAGCTTTTGTTAAGTTGAAGGCTAGTCTTACCACTCCTCCTATTGTGCAACCACCAGATTGGAGCTTACCTTTCGAGCTTATGTGTGATGCAAGCGACTATGCTGTGGGAGCTGTTTTGGGGCAAAGGAAAGACAAGCATCCCTATGTGATTCATTATGTGAGCAAAACCTTGAATGATGCTCAAGTGAATTATACAACCACAGAGAAAGAATTACTTGCGGTGGTGTTTGCTCTTGATAAATTCCGGTCTTATCTAATCGGTGGTGCTCCTATCATTGTGTACACGGATCATTCCGCTCTCAAGTATCTCCTTACAAAGCAAGATACCAAAGCTCGATTGATACGATGGATTCTCCTTCTTCAAGAGTTCAATTTGACCATCAAAGACAAGAAGGGGGTCGAAAATGTGGTAGCCGACCACTTATCGAGATTACAGTTTGAGGATCCTACTCCGAGTCTTCCTATAGTGGACACGTTCCCGGATGAACAATTGCTAGCTGTTTCGAGTACCCCATGGTTTGCTGACATTGTGAATTATTTGGCTACGGGTCTCTTACCACTGCATGGGTCTCCTCAAGAACGTCGTCGTTTCCTTCATGAAGTACAGATGTTCTCTTATGATGACCCTTATCTCTTCAAGTACTGCCAAGATCAAATAGTGCGCCGTTGTGTTCCCGATTCGGATCAACGGAGAATTCTCGAGTTCTGCCATTCAGAAGCGTGTGGAGGCCATTTCTCTTCTAAGAAGACTTCTGCCAAGGTGCTACAATGCGGGTTTTATTGGCCAACTTTGCACAAGGATGCTTATCACTTTTGCGTTGCTTGTGAACGTTGTCAAAAACTTGGAAGTGTGACTCGGAAGGATGAAATGCCACTAACAAACATACTAGTGGTTGAAATTTTTGATTGTTGGGGCATTGACTTCATGGGACCGTTCCCTATTTCTTTTGGGAATCTGTACATTCTATTGGCAGTTGATTATGTATCGAAATGGGTTGAAGCCATTGCCACGCGTACCAATGATGCCAAGGTAGTTGTGGAGTTCCTCAAGGACAACATTCTTTCACGTTTTGGGATGCCGAGAGCGATCATAAGCGACCAAGGGACTCATTTTTGTAATTGAATCTTTGAAGCTTTGATGAAGAAGTATGGCATCATTCACAAGGTCTCCACCGATTATCATCCTCAAACGAATGGGCAGGTAGAATTGGCAAATAGGGAGATCAAGCATATCTTGGAAAAGACCGTAAATCCGAACCGTAAAGATTGGAGTCTTCGTTTGAATGATGCACTATGGGCTTATCGCACGGCATACAAGACTATCTTGGGAGCCTCGCCGTATCGTTTGGTTTTTGGGAAAGCATGTCATCTCCCGGTCGAGCCGAACACAAAGCTTATTGGGCAATTCGGGCCTTGAATTATCGGTTACCGACCGCTGGAGCACATAGAAGGCTCCAACTCAACGAGCTTGAAGAGATTCGGAGGGATGCTTATGACAACACCGCCATATACAAAGCCAAAGTCAAGGCCTTCCACGACAAACAAATTCACCAGAAAAATTTTGAGGTTGGGCAGAAGGTACTCTTATACAATTCTAAGCTTCATTTGTTTCCCGGTAAATTACGTTCTCGTTGGGCGGGCCCGTATGTTGTTGAGCATGTTTATCCTTATGGTGCTGTTAATGTGTTGAATCCTGTTAATGGTAAATCTTTTAAAGTAAATAGACAAAAGCTTAAACCGTTCCTTGGACTTGTTGAGGTGGGCGAACCGAATGAGGACTTGAGCGATCCAATTTACACGGTCGCATAATTGTTTTCTTTCTTGCTTTGTTCTCCTTTGTTTAGTTATGCATGTTCTGTGTCGTTCTTTCTTTCTTTCTTTGTTCTCTTTTGTTTCGTGATGCATGTTTTGTTTTGTTGTGTTTTGTTTGGTGTTGTTATGTGTTTTGCATCGAATAAAATCTTGGAGATAAATCACATGAAAAGATTTCACCAATGTGCTAGTGTAACAAGGGCTTTTAGTAGTCTTTCTTGGTAATAGTCTATCGTTAATGATCCATGCACTCCGATATTGACCCTATCGGTGGCAGTTTAGGTCTATGGGTGAGGTTTGGTATTTCCTAAAGTGCACGCTAGGTTGTATCATATCTTACTTTGTTATGATCCAGGGGACGCTGAACTTAAGTGTTTGGCGAGGTCGAGCGATAGATTTTATTACGGGCGCTAGCATAACACATTTTCAACGGTCTAGTATAGCCACCCATTTCTTACCCCACCGGTAAGAAATGGGAAGAAAAGTATGACTCGTGTGATTGCGTGATGATCGGGTGGTGCATTTCATTCTGTTTTGCATGTTTTTATTTGTTCTGTGTGTTTGTTTGTTTGATTTTTGTGTGTTTGTCTTTATTTTTTGTCTTTTAATTCTTGTTTAGTTTGAAACCGGATAACACGGGCCGGTGTTTCTAATGTCAATTGTTTTGTGGAAGGTCGTTCTCTTAAGTCTTCTGCAAGGTTTATGTGCTACCACACCAGCCTTGGTAGTTTGGACCTAAAGCCGGAGTGAGTGAGGCATTCAGGAACCCTAAGCATGGGCGCGGCTAAGTGCCGCGGTTGTTAGTCCGATAAAGTTTTGGATATGGCCCTGTGTGACTAGCTATGGTTCTGAGTTGGTAGAACCGAAGGAGTGAACCCTGGAAGCATCTAATCTAGCTGGAGCAAAACATTGACATAAAAATCCTCCAACTTGGTCGAGATATTTAGGGGTTGACATTCCCCTTGGACGGTACATTCGCGCACTCTTCCTTTATTCGCTCTTGTTCCTAATGCTATGAGGGCATAGCATCGCTTTAAGTTGGGGGGAGGGGTTAGCTTATGTGTTATTTATTTGATTTTTGATTTGAAAATTCAAAAACAATAGAAAATTGAAAAACCAAAAAAATGAAAAAATGAAAAAATTTCAAAAATAAATAAAGGTTTTTACTTGCAAATCTTTCCTTTTGTCATGGTTTTGAGTTTTGTTTATGACTTGTTGCATGCTCAATCATTGGTAGTTGGCAAGAGTTCGTGGCAATCTTAAGAAATTTTGTGCTTCTCGATTCGCATGCTTAGTTGAAAATTGAATGGGTTAAGTTTTGAGCAAGTTGTTGAGCAAGCTTTGGCCCATATCCCCATCATTCCAATAAATTGCTTGTAGTTAGGTGAATAATCGCATGTCCATATCCAATTGTGTTTAAATGTCGATTTTCAATCATTTTTGGAATCCAAAGCGCACTTAGGAAAGGATACAAGGCATTCTTTGCATGATCATACCACAAATGAGTCACCTTGTCGTATTTTGCATCCTGTTTTTCTCCTATTCTTTGCTTAACCTAGGCGACCGGTTGTTTGGAGGGTTGTTTTGGTGAGAATTCATTGCTAAAAGGTGTTTTGGGGGTGTTATCTGAAGATGTAGAAGTTCAGGGGTTCAAATTGAAGCAAGGCAATGCAAGTGCCAAGGAAAGATCTGGCTAAGGCATACGCAAGAGTGACCCGACTGCCAAGGCAAAACCAAGTTGCCCGGGCAACGGCAGAGCAAGGCAGGCTAGCAGAAATTCCGAACTAGTAGCATCGGCATCGATGGAGTATAAAAGTTTACATCGATGCCGAAGTAATTATCCCCCTGGGCAGTTAAGGGCGTCGGCATCGATGGAGGCTAATTTGTTACATCGCTGCCGAGCAGCTTATCTCACTTGTCCCTTAACAGGATCTACATCGATGGCAATCCAGAAGTTGCATCGCTGCCGAGCAGCTTAGTGGCAAATCAGATCATTGCTTCGTCAGAAACCAAGGCAAAACCTTTTCATCTTCAGAACCGACTGTCCCTGTTCTTTTTCTCCATTATCCCACCAAAACCCTAACTTCAATCTTCCAATCCACCACCAAATCCTTCAACTTCTTCAACAACATTCAAGTATTCTCCATCAATTTCAAGGCTTTCCACCAAAAACAAGGTAAACCCATCTCCTCTCCTTAAATCCGAAAATCCATTCTTTTACCCCAAAAATTTTGAAATTTTTCCTTGTTTCTCACTCCTATACACACCCTCCACCATATTCTAGCCTACGTTCACCCATCCCCTCCAAAAATCAAAACCCTAGAAAAACCCTACCCAAAAATCCAAAAATTCCCAAATTTTAAACCAAAAATCCCTTTTTCCCCAATGCCAAGGATTAAGCAAACCGCTCACCGGGCAACCCCTTCTCAATCCGAAATCGAAGAAGAGGATGATTTTATGGCAGAAAGTGAGGAAGAAAATCAGCCCGAGAAGGCTAGTGGTTCTCGGGGAAAGCGGAGGCGTAGGACTTCGGCTCAAATTGCAATGGATAAGAGGCTGAATTGGGAGAACAGTTTTGCGGGCAGAAAGTTCAAAAATGAGAGGCAAGTGGATGCTAAGGCATTGCCGGTGGGTCATATAGGGCTTCGGTACATTCAACAAAAAGGTTTGAATTTCTAGACTGAAAAATTGCTTGGATATAATAAGAATGCTGTAATTGAGTTTTACAAGTTTATGGTTATTCCTGAGGGTGATTGGGAAAATAATCCGGCTGCCAGTATTGCTTCGAGGGTTGGGGGAGTTGACATTGTGATTACTCCGGATGATATTGCTAGGTATTTGAATATTCAAAGGCCCCCTCCCGAATCTGTGAATTACCCTAGGAAGGATGAAATGATTGATTTGCAAGTTGTGAATGAGACTTTGTATAGTGACCCTCTCTGGCTTCGTTACCTCATGTGCCCGGAAACTTTAAAGCAAGTTTTAGGTTTTTGAACAAAGTGATACATTATAATCTTTATCCTCGAGGCCCAGAGAGTAGGCCAACAAGGAAGAGTGGAGAACTTTTGTTTGCATTTGCGGCTAATGAGTTGGTAGTTGATTGGGCCATGTTCATTTTCACTCAGTTGCGAGATTTTAGGGCTAACACTTTGATCAATGCCAACATGCCATTCCCTTGTATGATAACTAGCTTGTGTAGAGAGAAAGGAGTTAGGGGGGCAGCCTATGAAAAATTGGAGGAACTTTCTCCGGGGACTATAGATGATACTTTTGATGTGAAGAGCTCATCTCAGATTCACACTGCCAAGGGTAAACAAGCAAAAAGAGGGGATTACTTGACTACGATGCCATCGAGGAAAGAAAAACAGGGGTCTTGGATCAAGAAGCTTTTCTGTCAGGGGGTTTCAATAATCAATAGCCAAAGGAAGGAGAAGATTGAGAGAAGGAAGATCATGAGGGAGCAGGAAGCTCAAAGGAAAGAAATCGCAAACTACAGTTTTGGAGCAACAATTCGGGGTGAAATATGAACCAGGACCAGTTGATGAGGGGGAAGTGAGTGATGACTTCGCTGGATATGAGAGTGAGGAGTTGGTTGATTGATAGGATGATTGGATGATGTGGTGATGATCTGATGCAGAGTCGGTGGTTTAGAAATTCCCCTTACTTGGTCGGGGTCTTGGTTGGTTGACATGCCAACTATTCTATCCTTTGTTTTATTTGTTTTGTTTTATTCCGTTTCATAGATTAGTATTGCACATTGTTAGTTAGTAGTTGGTTATTGGTTTGGCCGGTTTGGCCTTGACTTGGTTCATTTCATATGATTGGCGGCGGTCACTCGGATAGTTAACCAAGCTAGAAATAGACCGTCGCCCATTTTGCTAACCTGTTCTTTGAAACCAAGGTCATTACAAGCTTTAAAAGACCTTAGTTGATCTTTTGCGTGCTTGGATTCCATTTTGGTTGACTGTCTGATAGTTGCATAATTAGTTAATGGCATGCTTTCCTTTCGTTATCCAAATATCATCTCTTAGTTGTTAATTCTGTTGAATAAAGTGCTGTAGTTGTTTGAGGCATAGTAATTCTTGTTCACTATTGCATGTTTGTCAAGCACTTCTTCGGTGGATATGGTTTAGTCTGAATTCACAAGTTTTGTGTCACGTATCCTCCCATTGTTCGAGGACACAAACTTTTTAGCTTGCTCTTTAACTTGCTTGATACTTAGTTTGTTTAATTGGATGCTGGAATTACGAGTTGTAGAAATGAAATAAAAAGCCGGATTGTTGAACTCTTGCTTGTTTACAATATTGAGCATGTTCTAAGTTGTGAATACAGTTAGTTTCTTATTTCTTCGTATCTTATTTGCTAGGGACTAGCAAACCTTAAGTTGGGGGGCGTGATAAGCACCCGGAAATGTAATGAAAGGGTGCGCTAGTGTCTAGGTTTCGTTCAATTTATTTGTTAATTAGTTGTTTTTAAATATGTTTGCTCGTAGAGTTTGTCTGTTTTGTTTTGTAGGCGAATCGCTTAATAAAGGAATTTTAAGGCCTATGACATGGCATGGCCTGAGAGTGAAGCAGCCCAGCCAAGGCGCAGCTAAGGCAGAGGTTGCCCGACGGCCGAAGCAAAGCCAAAGCAAGAGGAACAGCCAAGGCAGAAGAGCAACGGCCAAGGCCCAGCCAAGGCACAAGCAGAATGGCCAAGGCAAGATTAAGCACTGCTCGAGCAGGCCAGCAGACCAAGCAGCAGGCAAGGGTGCTTAACCACGTCGGCATTGATGGGAAGCCAGATAGTGCATCGATGCCGAGCCTTCTAAGCAAGCAAGGCCCTTACACCACTCGGCATCGATGGAGAAGGATTTATTGCATCGATGCCGAGCCCCTTTGCACACCAGTTCACTACAACACTCGGCATCGATGGGTTGTAATATTTGACATCAATGCCGAGCCCTTTAGTGGCCCAGCTTATGCGTGTTGCCATCGATGCCGAGGGCAGTAGAGGGGCATCTTCAGAGCATCTGGCGAATATTCCAAGCGCGGAATAAATAGAGTGATGTAATGAGATCTAAAAACAAGTAGGGAATAGATTTTAGAGTACTTTTATAGATCTAGGATTAGATTCAAATTGTTCTTGAGTGTTCTTAAATTTCCAGCTTTGAATATTTCAATTTCTGTCTTTAATTGTTAGTTTTTGATATTGTTGCCTTAATTAAAGTTATTACTCTTCTTCCGATCTATCTTTTAAGTCAAGTTTCTTCTAGTGTTGTCTTTCAATTATGCTAAGTAGATTTTTGCTTGCTCTTATCTTCATAGATATATGTGTGAGTAGTTTCAAGGGTTAGGTCATGGGATGATTAGCATCCCATGGCTTGGGCAAAAATTGCATTTTTCACCAATGAAGCTTCAATCTTTTGATTTGAAAATTGATGTGGGGTTCGGATTCGTTTGGTAAATTACCAAGGTGTTAACCTCTTTGATCACGTTTAGGTGGAGCATCGCCTACCCACCACACGTGATGCTTAGAGCTCTGTCGCACGAGGTGTTTTACCAAGAGAATTTTAGAGCTAGCTTGATTTTCAAACCATCCCTATTTTCGGGTTTAGGAACCTTAATTGCGTATCTTGAACCGCGCGAATTGGTAAAAATGTGATTTAGCTAAAGTCATGAGTGCTAGTGATTCCTAGACCTAGCCTATCTTTTATCTAGTTTATTCGTTTTAAGTTAGCCTTTTAAATTTCCACCGTTCAAAGTAAAACTTGGTTGGCTACCTAACAGCCGAAATCCGTACTTGCATCTACAAATCCATCCAAGCCATATAATTATTCCCTTGGGTACGATCCCGGTCTTCCGGATTATTATGCTTCAATTGACGTATTAAACCCTACGCTTGGGGTGATATCTCTCTATATCGTAGGATTCGAAGCAACTTTCCACTTTGTCTTCTCACCAAATTTCACCACTTTTGGTGAAAAACAAAAATGGCTCCCTAATAAGAGCTTCTCCGGTCCTAACCATTTTCCTTCCCCAAATTTGGGTCAAAGCAACTCTAATGGCAAAACCCTATTTCGACTCGAATTTATTATTTTTAAATATCCAATGGCATTTATGAAAATAAAAGAGAGGAACAAATTTGATTTGGTAGAGAGAGAGAGAGAGAGCGCGCACCCTAAACTGTTTCAAAGTTCCGACAAACGTAGCTCCGGCAACACAGAGCTTTGGTGAACGAAGATCCGTCAATGCAAAGCTTTGAAAACACAGCTCCAACAAAGTAAATATCCAACGAACAAAGCTCCGGTAAATCCAGCAAAGAAAGCTTAGCAACGGTCGGCAACTCAGCGACTTCGACAACGATTAGCCAGCTCCAACAAAACTTAGCAGCTCCGGCTAAGTCCTCTCTCTCTCTCTCTCTCTCTCTCTCTCTCTCTTTAACTAGCCGTTGGAAAATGGGTCAAGGCTTTTGGTTGTTCTAGATTTGGGCAAAAAAATTGGTAAAACACAAAATGGGAAAGGGCTTGGATAAAGAATTAAAGAGAGATTTTTGCGGTTCTTGCCCAAATTTTGAATTTAGGTCTTAAAATGGATCAAGATTGGAAATCATCTTAGGGATTCTTGATTTTCATTCTCTCTCACTTCTTTAACCATGCATCCTAACAAGGGAGAGAAAACTCATCCTCACCATTTGTTATCTTTTCTCCCGAAAATCCTCCATCCAAAGGGTTTGTTAGGGTGTGTTTCGAATTTGGAAAAAAATAAGAAAAGGAAGAGAAAATTTCAAAAACCTTCTTCCCATTTTTTGATTTTCTTATCAAACGAGAAGAGAAAGTTTGAACAACAAAGTTCAATTTTCTCTCCAATTTCTTCTGAGGTTTCTCTCTCATTTTTCTTATTGGAGTATTACTTTCTCTTCTTTTCTCCTTCCATCTCCAAGTTTAAGCTCAGTCAGTCCTACAACTAACCCGGCCACCTCCACTCCCCTATTTTCGGGTGACCTCGCCCTTTGCTAGTCGACATGGCTCCTCCCTCACCACCTCCGCCAGCCATCAAACTTCCTTCAAATACCCCTCTTCCTCCTCACTCTTCACCCTCACCCTTCATCGAGACAGCACTCTAACAATTGTCGATGCTCAATGTCACCGACGAGATTTGGCCACCTCCCTCATTGGATCGGCATTGATTGTAGGGCAAAGTCCACTTGACCCCCTATGATTTGCACCATGTGCGGATACACCCCCTATGGTTCAAAAGTGTGCACACCTATGGTTTTGAAAATGTGCGAATAGACCTCCTACTGTCATGTTTTCCATCCATATTAACAGACAAAACATTGAAAGACCGATATGTCCTCATCCTCTCTCTTGATTCTTCTTCTTCCTTAAATCTAACCATTCATCCCTTATACCAAAAATTAGTTCCGAACCATTGATATTGTAGTGTTTGATGAGTACTACATCAATGCCAAAATTTAAATCGATCAAAAAATGAAAATATCATGGTCGGATTGAATTTATTATGAAATTAAAATTTCAAATTTGAATTTACCAAGAATTTGATCACTAATTTATTGATGCCTGATCTAGATGGTTTTTTTTATAGAGATACTCTATTCTTTATTTAATACATTATGAACGGTTCAGATTAGATTCTAGAGGTGTGTCACGCTCTCGATTTTCAACACAAATAATAATCGTTTACAATAAATAAAATCATTATTGAAGTATCGATAATACCCAAAAGATATATCTTTTCCCGTTCTCAAGTCACATTCAAAAGTTACAATTTTGGCTCGAAACCCAAGTTATACAAATGCCAAAATGATATTACAGTTTTCATTAATCATTCTCCCGATTAGTATTTTCATTTCAAAAGCAAATTTAATTCCTCCTTTATACCTTCGAGACATATGGTCAACAAGCACAAGATGCACGCCGAGCCAACTTCCATGCTTTTTACCTGAAAATGATAGGTTGAGCTACACTAGCCCAGTAGAAAAATCTATACTCAAGCTATATGTAAATGCTATGAAACATGTAATAAGAGAGAATGAGTTTTAAGAAAAGGACATGAGATACAAGAGGGGTTACCAAAATGAACAGACGATTAGACTTCGGGATTTCGGACATCTTAAAGATAACCCTAACCATCAACACGTCGACTAGAAGCAGCAATAAAACTCACATCAACCAAATAAATAACAACAATAGTTCAACCATCTCATAACTTTTCGAATGAATGCCACAAACCACTTCCTCAATTCATACCATTCACCATAGAGCTTTATTTCATAAAACTTTCCTTTTTGATTTTCAAAACAATTTAGAAAAAACTCAAGACCATCACAGGTTAAGCTCCGTTGATTCGAGCTTGAATACCGGAGTCCTTTGATTTGTGCCCAAATACCGGATCCATTGATTCACTCAAGAATACCGGAGGATTTTTAGTAAAAATCCTCTTTTCAAAATCCAAAATCCTTTTTTAAATAAAACCTTGATATAATCAATTGTTCATTCTCTTTTTCAACAGCCACAATCCCGAGCAACAAACAATCCAAATTTCAACATAAACTTCTAAAATCAATCAAAATTCTCTTCATCTGGGAGAGACATTCAACTGTGTTACCACCCCTTGCGTGACAGTGAATTCTCTCCACCTAGGGTTCCGCATTAATTACCACACCTTGCGTTGTGGGCCCTCTAGAATCCTTGCATTACCACACCTTGCGTTGTGGGCCCTTTATTCAAATTCTCAATTCAAGCATACACACATATAAGTCATCGTTCAATGTACAAGCGGGCAACATTTCCTAAATTCACATTGTAATACAAACTCGTAAACATGTCACATCATACAGTGATAATTACCTTAAGTTCATGTTATTATGTATCACAACGTCCTTCTCTAAGTATCGAAACCACAATTGGCTTCTCGACACACCACCCATTGGGTTCTAAACAAGAATCTTATAGAACGAGTGCCAAAGGAACCTAGGAAACTTAACAAGACTAAGAGCGAGGATACGAGTCACAATACTATCTATCAGATCACTAGACAAGCTCATGTCTACTCACAACACACACCATTTTATCCCTTATAGCCCATGGTACTCCTATCGACCTTACGGTACATTTTCTTAACCAAAGTCGTTGATATTATGCTCTAATGAGTGCTAAGAGACAAGATCAAATAACGAGTCATTAGGACATAAGTAATCATGCTCGATCAAGAGTGACTTAAACATGTCCTAATCATATAGGGAATCATAACACGGGTCAAGAACAACCTTAGGAATAATCACAGATATCGGCAGACTGACACACCTATACTCAAATAGTCATAACTTTCTGTGTACTAAGAGGTTTAAGGTGATTCTAGTGGCAAATGAAAGCTGACTTCAAGACCTTTGAATCGATATAAAGTTTACATGAATCGGACCTCGGACGAGAAAGTTACGGCCGTTTGAAGTTAGGCTGAAATCCAAAAAACAAACAGAATTTCCCAAAGAGGGGAGGGATCGATCCCTCCTCTAATGGGGATCGATCCCCAAGGGCAAAAATCCAGATTAAGTTAGGCGATTTTGGGTGATTTTCTGTAGATTTTGACAGCTTTTCGAAGACACAATGGTTGATGATCTAAACTCGATTAAAACATGAAATCAACTCATAAACGCATAGAATAATTAAGAAATCCCTATCTCAAGCTTCAAAGGCCGAAACCCAAGATCCACTTGCGAGCCCTAGCTTTGAAACTTGAAATCCTCCATAAATACTCCTCTCCGAGCTCTATCCAACAAACCACGAGCTTGAAATCACGTCTAGAAAATGGAATGGAGGTTGATAACCATGGGTTTTGAGTTTTGGGGTGAAGTTTTGTGAGAGAGAGAGAGAGAGAGAGTCGGCTGGAGAGAGAGAGAGATAAGGGGGACTTTTATCTCCTACCACACACACACCCCTTTTATACTAGCACCCAACTCAATCACACTCACACTTCCTCAAATAACAATCCTATCATTTAAGCCCCAAATCAAATAAACTCACAATTTTTCCATTTATTCGGTATTCTAATATTTATAAAATCTTTAAACTATTTTCAAAAAATACGGGTCTCTACAAGGTGTGTGAGATATATCTCTGTTAATATGGATGGAAAACATGACGGCAGGGGGTTTATCCGCACATTTTCAAAATCATGAAGAGTTATGTGCACAGTTTTAACCATAGGGAGTATATCCGCACATGGTTCAAACCACAGGAGGTGAAAGTGGACTTTGCCCTTGATTGTAATTGGTTTACGAAATGAGGAAAAATTCTTTCCAACTCATGGTTTCCACCACTCATTGCGGGCCCCGCCATATACTTTTTTTCTGTAATTTGAACCGTTCGTCTTGTAGAATCCGCATAGTAGTACATTCACACAAAAAATCATATTTATTGGATATGAATAGGTATATTAAAAATTAAATCTTAGTATATAAAATAGACGGTTATGGATAGTTTAACTTTAAACTTATCTACCGTTGATTTTTTTAAATCAAACTTCAATTTTTTTATATATTTATCCAAGTCCGATAAATCTGATTTTTTGTGAAGATATATTACTATGCGAGACCTACATGATGAACGGTTTAGATTATTATAATGTAAGTACGATGGAACCCACAATTGATGGTGGTGGGAAACTTTGGTTTTCCACCTAAGGGGCTGCTTGGATGGAGTTAAAAGAGGAGGGGGAAATAAGAGGGGGTATATGGAGAGGGGCCCACCAGTTTTCCCTTGTTTGGCATCCCAGTTTCGTTCCCCTATTATTTCTTACCCCCTCTTTGTTTTCGCCAGCTCTAGAGTTTGTCCGGTCTTAGTTTTGGGCTCCTCTTGAGATCCCTAAAAATAATCCGGCTGTAGAGAGGTGTTTTGTGGACGAAGATACCCCTCGTTATCCCCTTTCAACCAACTTCGACTCTCCATTCTACCCAAAATCATATTTTTCATTCAAACCTACCCTAATTTGTCTTTTCTTTTTTTAAAAAAAAAAATCACTTTCCAAAAAATATTTCTTGATTTTTCCGAAAATTTTAATTGCATATAAACAATTGAACAAAGTCAATATGTTACGAACCATTAATTAAAAAATAATTTTTTAATTTAATTTTTTTAAAATCAAAATTTTGAATTATTTATTTTATTTATACTTCCAATTGTCCTAAATTGATTAAATATATTGACTTTTGCATTTATATACTTAATTTAATACATAATCAAGTTTAACACTGCACATGGACAAAATAGTTATTTGACTGCTTTTTTCCATCATTCATCCCTTCTTATCTTCCCCCCACCCCCCCCTCCTTCCCTTCCTATAAACCATCCACACAAAGTTAAATTTTATCCCCCTATTTAATACCTCATCAAAACCGTATACTATTTTATCCTCTTTCCATAAATATCAAATCAATGTGGGCCAACCCATCAAAAATAATACACCCTACTACCTTATCCCCCCTTTATATTTTTAACCCCCAAAATTTTACCTGTATCCAAGTAGGCCCTAACGTGGATGGAATTTACTCTCTTACGAAATAATTTGGCTTGATAGAGAGCTGTGTGTCTTCACACGGCTACCAATTTCCTCTGACTACTTGGCTATTGCTTGAGAGAAGTTCTTGGTAGTAATGTACCCCAATATATCAGTTATTAGAATGAATAAAAGAACAGATATGATACAACCGCAAACACAAACACTTCTCAATATGCTACTAACCCAAAGCTTTTGCCTAGCCCAGTATGTTTACCGTTTTGGTCAGCGTTTACTAAGTTTTCCTTGCTGTTCGGGCCCCTGCTTTCCTGAGCTCGTCCCGTTATCCAGTAACTTTTTAGCCGTTACCTAGCAACTTTTTAGCCGTTACCCAGTAACTTTTTAGCCGATACCCAACGCTACCCGACTATTTGGTTGCCATTACCCAGCAACTTTTTAGCCGTTACCCAGCAACTTTTTAGGCGGCCTGCACGATGCATCCATCGCACAGGCGGTTGTCGGGTAATGGCTAAAAAGTTGCCCATTACCATGCATCCATCGCGCAGGCGGTTGTCCTGTAATGGCTAAAAAGTTGCCAGGTAATTGCCAAAAAGTTGCTGGGTAACGGCTAAAAAGTTGCTGGGTAACAACAAGCAATATGCTGGGTAACCCATCGATCGACGCTCGTCGCCTAGGCGACAGGCTTCTCCCTCAACATGGAGGGGCAAAAACCAGAATTCCATGACCGTTTGGTCTCAAATGCTTGTGCTTTTACATCCCGTCGGTAGTGCTTGCAGACTCACATCCTCCATGATGGCATTAGGAATCAAAGATTGTTAGCCAGTTACGCTTTCCATGCGAGGACACCTTCCCGATGATGCATTGGCTTTCCCGCACGGCAAAGCGTACCTGGCTAATGGTCTTTGATTCCTAATGCCAAGGTGCATAGCCCCAGGGATGTACGCTTTTCCATGCGAGGACACCGATGCATCATCGGGATTGTGCAATAGCCAATGAATATCAGCCGGCGCTCAACATCTAGGCGACGAGCTCGCCTCCCATCTCATTAAAATAGGCGACAAGCTTACCTCTCAACAAGGAGGCATCCCCCGAAGGAAAACACCAATGCGTCATAAAGGAAAGTTACTGAAGGGACAACCCAGATCGGCCAGCATAAGCGAGCCTTCAGTCCAAAAAGAGGGGCATTGCCCCGCCTCCGATTCACGGAATAAGTAAAATAACGTTAAAAGTAGTGTTATTTCACTTTCGCGGGTACTGTTTCCAGGGGTATCTGAGGCCAAACGGCCAAGAATTGCCCGATAAAGTCTTGCTTTGCCCTAAAAAAAAGTATGAAAAAATCACAAAAAATTATAAAAAGAGCTACACAATAATCAGGCGTCTCCACAGGCTTAACAACATCTTGGGCTTTGGCCTCTGTCCCAATCCGCACAAGTCCACACCCTCGAGTCGATTGGCGGACCGAGTTTTAGCCCGTTCCAACGCTCGGGGAAGGCCCCGCGAAGAGCCATTCCCAGTCCGTCCCTGGCCGACACGCGACAACCCCCTCTCACCGTGGGTGCAGCTCGAGCAGTCCACCGACAGCCGACGGGTTCAAGACTCACCTGCCAAATCAACTAGCCCTGAAAATGGATGGCGCTTAAGCATGTACCTATACCTGGCCATCGGGGCAAGTGCCAGGCCTTGATGAGTAGGAGGGCGCAGCGGTCGCTCAAAGCAAGACTCTATCGGGCAATTCTTGGCCGTTTGGCCTCGGATGCCCGTGAAAACATATCATGTTGGTAATGCTAGGAAAAAAGACTGAAATACCCATGAAACAAGGAGGCATACCCTGACATTAGAAATCAAAGACTATTAACCAGGTACGCTTTGCCATGTAGTGGAGCCTGCGGCTTAATTTGACTCGACACGGAAAACATACCAGGTCCAGACATAGTAAGGATTAACAGAACGAGAGCTTTTTCTTGTTTCTTCTGGAAGAGTGATTCAAAAGGGCGTGAGCAGTCAGCTGATGCAAGTGCTACTGGTAGTGTGTCAGACTACCATCGATTTGGATGGTTGCTATTTTTAGCACTCCGCAGCCATGCAAGACACACTCACAAGCCAAGAATTTGACCTGATACTTACCCAAAAAAAGAATTTGACCTGATTAGATGAACCATGCATTAATTAGGCAGATATGAGACCCTGCTTCATGTGTCTACCTATCTCTCTCTAGCAAATCTTCTTGTGTTGTTAATGGGGCTTGTCTCTCAAATTGCATCGGAAACTATTGGTCCACTTTTGCACCGTTGTTCCATAACCAAAGCGATTCGATACGGGCTTTCCTTGCATGCTGCCGTGGTCAAATCAGGTATGCAAATTGATGTTGTTGTCTCCAATCACATTCTGAACATGTACGCCAAGTGTGGGAGAATCACGTCTGCACGCAAGGTGTTCGATGAAATGTCCGAGAGGAGAAACCTTGTGTCTTGGTCTGCTATGATATCTGGCTATGCCCAATCTAAACAACCCAGAATGGCTATTGAGATTTTCTCTAATATGACGAGGCTTCACTACTCGAATGAATATGTACTTGCTAGTGCTGTTAGTGCCTGTGCTAGTCTCTTGGCTTTGACACAAGGCCAGCAAATTCATGCACTTTCCCTAAAATTTAGCTACTCTGGTGTTTCTTTCGTTGCCAACTCCCTAATCACAATGTACATGAAATGTGGTCAATGTAACGATGCCTTGTGTGTTTTCAGTACTTTGTCTGAGCCGGACTTGGTGTCTTATAATGGCCTTATTGCTGGGTTGGTAGAAAATGAACAACCGGACAAAGGGTTTGAAGTCTACAGAGAAATGTGCCGACAAGGTCTGCTCCCAGACCGTTTAACTTTTGTGGGCATATGGGGAACTTGTAGTACAACAGAGGATTTGAGGAGAGGAATGGCATTGCATTGCCAAACAATCAAACTCAACCTTGACTCCACCCCTTTTACTGGAAATGTTATAATGACAATGTACTCGAAGTACGCCATGATAGAAGAAGCAGAGAAGACCTTCAGATTGATCAAAGAGAAAGATGTCATTTCATGGAATACAATTATTGCTACTTGTTGCCACTGCGATAGTCATGAAAAGGGTTTGAGTATTTTCAAAGAGATGGCCGATGGAGATAGTTTGTGGCTCGATGACTTCACATATGCTAGTGCTCTTGCTTCATGTGCTTGGTTGACTTCCATATGCCATGGCAAGCAGATTCATGGTCATCTGATCAGAGCAAAGTTGGATAGAGATGTTGGTCTTGATAATGCGCTCCTGAACATGTACGCTAAATGTGGATGCATTGGAAACGCTTATACTGTTTTCAGTCAAATGGACTGGCATAATATTATATCATGGAATAGTATCATAGCTGGATTCGGAAATCATGGGCATGGCTCAAAGGCCCTAGAATTGTTTCATCAAATGAAAGAAATTGGTTTGGAGCCAGATTCTGTTACATTTGTTGCAGTTCTTGCAGCATGCAATCATGCAGGGCTTGTGGATGAAGGTCAAACATACTTCAATTCTATGGATGAAATCTATGGGATTGCCCCTGAAATTGAGCATTTATCTTGCCTCATAGATATGCTTGGACGAGCTGGGAGACTAAAGGAGGCTGAAGAGTACATGGAAAAGTTTCTGTTTAGGCAAGATCCAATTGTTTTAGGGAGTATTCTTTCTGCGTGTAGACTGCATGGAGATGTATTAATTGGGGAACGTTTGGCAAGAAACCTTCTGAAACTTCAACCTGTTACTACTTCACCCTATGTCCTATTGTCCAATATGTATGCTTCAGATGGGATGTGGAATTGTGTTGCTAAGGCAAGAAAAATGCTGAATGCTAGTGGATTGAAGAAGGAGCCTGGCCATAGTCTGATTGAAGTGAAGGGAGTTGTTGAGAAGTTCACAATTGGTGATTTTTCACATTCGAGAATTGAAGAGATAGTGCACGCACTCAAGACATTGAGCTATGAAAGGGATGAAGTACTTAGATACTATTGATGAAGTCATCTTAAAAAGATACTACTGAATATTGATCACTATGCTGCTGTCAAGGGGCATCGCTTGTCGCCATAATGAGTTCTGTAGTTGTTGATCCTGTGCATATTTGTTCGAGTCTCAGAGCAACTTCTTTTTTTCAAGTAATGCTAAAGGTTAGGTCTATCTCCATTGTTAGTCCTTCCAGCATCCATGATTATTTAATGCCATTTTTTAATTATATTGTCTTTTTTTTTCTGCTAACATGTGTGTGAAGTTTACTAAATTGTTTGTGAGATGGATGCATCGCAACACGGGTTAAGAGCCCCTGCCATGTCGACTTCCCAAGATGCTGATACAAGTAGCTCAGTCGGTATGCAGCTTTTGTTTGTCATAAGAAAAAAAAAATATCAATCCTTTTATTGACTCATGGCCCATGTAATCTCAGCAGAAGACAAAACACAGTGAAAAACTTCTGAGTCATTGATTTCTTCTATGCTCCCCTCTCCTCTGAGGTAGAACATTGTAAGTAGTGAAGAAAATTATCACATGACCGACTATGTCCTATTGAACAAGAATGCATAACTTTGAACATAGTAAGGCCTAAAATTTGAAGGAGGGCTACTAAAGAAGTGACTGAATGCTGCTGTCATTCATTTCCAGGATTTTAATGCCGAGGTCCTGATGTCTCACTATTTCCAATGTATGTGCTAATTGTCTAAAGAAGTCTTCAACTTTGGCCACAGATGTGAGAGAGTGGAATACAGATGGAAAAATTGCGTTTTTTGCTGGTGATTGGAGTGAAGTCCATCAAATACTTCCTTATACATGGACCAATGAAAAAAAGCAGAACTGTTGCCCATCGCTGGATCAGCATGTCGGTTATGATATTATCCTTGTGGCAGAGGCAGTTTATTCACTATCTGCTCTTCCCCAACTTTATGAGCTCATTAAAAAGGTAGTTTGTTATTTACTGTCCAATTCTTTTCAAATTGGTAATGCTCCTTTTGGATGGGGGTTGCATGGAGATGGTAAATAGATATTTTGCTAAGCTCCGTGTACAAGTAGGAATATATATGAAAGGTCACGAGATAACAATAGTTAGCACGGAAACTTAAAAGAAGGTGGTGTGTCCCTGTCGAACAGCGACACTCCTCAGACACTTTCGGACTTGTGTTTGATACTCTTTTTTCATGTCCATACTTAGAAATAAAAATATTAATTCGGACGCATGTCCACCACTCTATCTGCAACTTTTCTGGCACTTATTTGGTGTCTTTGAGTAAGAAATAAATATGCCATCCGCACTTCTTAAACACTTGCTAACAAGTGACTATCAATGATATTGGAATTTGACATGTCACATGACTCACATCACAATAAATAGACGTTGGGAAAATAGTAAGTCTTACAATTTATCATATTAAATTCACTTGGAATTTCTTTTTTTTGTTGATCAAAAAATTGAATTGGAATTTGTTAAGGGTGTGTTTGGAAGCTGTGGAAAGAAAGAAGAGAGAATTAAAAACAAATCCTTTCTCTTGTTTGGTTGACAGTGGAAAGAGAGAAGAAACAGGAAAAAGTAGAAAGAGGAAACGATAATTTTTTCTCCCAATGTTCTCTATCTTTCCTTCTTAAACATTTTCTCTTCCTTTCTCTTTCTTTCCTCAATTTCCGAACAGACCCCAAGGATATCTTCAGGATTCCTAGCAGCCCCCATGTCTATTTTTTAAGCATTTCCTGAGGCCCATGTCAACTAAATAGTTCAAAACTTATAATATCTTATCTATCATGTAATATGGGATGTATGCCTATAGTGTTATACATACATAATATTAAAATTATATATATACACCATGGATCCAACGAGGGATCCCGCACGGCCTTACCGTGCGGGACTCCCCTTTCCCGAGCAAAAAGTGTGCAGAACATGATTTTAAGGGTACCTGCGAGAAATCAGCAAAAAAAATGATGATCGGGAAGGGCTTGATTCAGCAGTTTTTTACTGAACTGTTCAATAAAAAACTGTTCGGATCAAGCCCTTCCCGATCATTTTTTTTCTGATTTCTCTTGGGTGTCCTTAAAATCACGTTCTGATCACTTTGAGCGGCTCGGATCGTCGAAATTGGCTCGGGAAAGGGGAGTCCAGCACGGTAAGGCCGTGCGGGATCCTTCATTGGATCCGGACTATATATATGTGTGTATATATATATATGTTCGGGGTGGTTCCGGGGACACCTAAAAAAAATCTAAAAAACCACCCCAAATCTCAATCTCATAATTCCTGATCAATTTTTGATGATCTGAACCGTTCAATGTGTTTAAAACATGTTTTTAAGGGTGCTCGCGAGAAATCAGCTCAAAATATGACTTAAAAGTGCTTGATCCAAACAGTTTTTCAGAAACGTCTATATATATAGTTTTATGAAAAACTGTTTGGATCAAGCATTTCTCGGCCATATTTTGAGCTGATTTCTTGCGAGTACCCTTAAAAACACGTTTTAAACACATTGAACCAAAATTTGATTGGAAACTTTGGGGTATTTTTTTAGGTGTCCCAGGAACCACCCCGATTTATGCTACTATATATATATATATATATATATATATATATATATATACACACACACACACACACACGCGCACGCACGCGCGCGCGGGCCTATTCCGTAGACATAACATTTAACACATCTTAGCCATTTTCTCTTTCTTTCTGAACAGACCCCAAGGATATATTAGGATTCCTAACCATCCCCATATCTGTTTTTGAAGCGTGTCTTGCGCCCATGTCAACTAAATACTTCAAAACTTATACTCCCTCCATTCCAAATTGAGAGTCCATTATTCCATTTTGGGTTGTTCTAAAATGATGGTCCTTTTCCAAAAATGGAAGGAAAAATTTGGTGATTTTCCAAAAGTGTCCCTCATAGGTGAATATAAGTGTTATAAAGTAGGTAGAATATGGGGGTAAAGGTGGAAATGATAGGCATTATAGGTGTAATCATTGCATGTCTCCTTAAATAGTTGGAATCCCCAAAAAGGACTCTCAATTTGGAACAGAGGGAGTAGTATCTTATCTATCATGTAATTTGGGACGTATGCCTATAGTGTTTTTTTGGATAAGCACATTCCTTTTATAAAGCGCAAACTCATTTACAACTCTAAGGGGCATACCCCCGAAAGAACACAACTCCTAAGGCACCTGAGACAAAACCTCAGAGAACCACTAGAGAGAATAAAGGAAACAAGACCAAAAAACACCGAAAAGACTTCCTATTTAAGAGCAAAAATCCATGTTCTTTTGGGATTGTTTAACCCCCCTCTTCGAGTGCACTAATTCCCAAATAGAAGTTACAGTCTTAAGTATAACCTGAGCAAGAGGAGAAAACTTGTGCTGAAAAATCCGTTGATTACGTTATATCCACAAGTTGTAGACACAAGCAGCTAGCACACTCTTCAAAAGCCAACACTTAAAACCAGACCCTTTAGCATTCTGAATATACCAAGCAATCATATCAGGTAAGGAAGAAGGGATTTGAGCAACAGAACATCGTTGCCAAATAGCACCCCAAACTGATTGAGAAAAAACACATTGAAAAAATAGATGTTCATGAGACTCTTGGCCATTGCTACAGAGAACACAACCATCCTCTACATTCATACCCCAACTCAATAACCTATCCTTTGTACTTAGTCTCTGAAGCACAGCTAGCCACAGAATGAAAGCCCAACGAGGCACATTTTTACTATACCAAACTATGCTTGACCAAGGCTGGATAGGAAGTTTAAGCCTAATCGCCTCCCAAGCTGAAGACACAGTAAAACCAGCTGGATGAGGAAGCCACACAACTGAATCCAGCCTATCACAAATTGGTTTAAAATCAGCAGGTGTATGTTCTATGATAAACTGAGTGGCCCTATTCCTTTGTCTAGGCCACCTCCACACCCTTTCATGAATAATTGAGGAGACTTTAGAGTTCAAAGATCTACCAAGATTATACACTATTCTCACCAAATTTATTAAAAAGAGGTCCAAGGGGATGCCAGTGTTCAAGCCAAAGAAAGGTACCTTGTCCATTGCCAATCAAGTACTGAATCAGAGGCTGAGTCACACTTTTGAGGTTCAACAACTTTCTCATTGTCCATGAAGCATCACTAGGAATGTCCATGGACCACAAACAGTGTCCCTTAATGAAGTATGAGTGAATCCACTTTACCCACAGGGTATCTGCCTTGTTACAAAGGGCCCAGAGATGCCTAAGCATCGTTGCTTTATTCCATTCCTTAAGTCTCCTGAAACCAAACCTCCCTCCTCCTTTGGACTACAAACTTGATCCCAAGCAACCTTTGCAACAGAATGTTTCATCTCAAACCTAACCAAAGGAAAGCCATCAAAGTGCTCTCAATTTCTTTGATTGTTTTGCTAGGGATAACAAAAATTGAGCTCCAATAGACCTGTATACTGAAGAGAATAGACTGAATCAATTGAGCCCTCCCCCCATATGTCAATGTACTAGCAGACCAACTATGGATTTAAATCAAGATTTTGTCTTTTAGAACCAAACAGTTAGCAGCTTTTAGCCTGGTAGAAATAAGGGGAACACCCAAGTATTTGACAGGAAGATGGGCCTCCGGAATAGGGAGGATATCCCACAAAACAGCCTTATCTCCCTCTAGAACCCCAGCATAAAAAACAAAACACTTGTTCATGTTAGGCTTGAGACCAGAATAGGAGTAGAAGTCATCTAGTAATTGTTGAATAAGCTGAAAAGAAATAGTTGAAGCTCCACAAAGGATGAATAAATCATCTGCAAAAACCAGATGAGTAAAGTTGATGCTCCTGCACTTGGGGGGGTAGCTAAAGGGGCTTTGATTCACTCTATAATGCAAGAGAGCAGTAAAAGTCTCCATAACTATGAGAAACAGATAGGGGGAAATAGGGTCCCCCTGTCTCAAACCCCTCTTACCCTGAAAATACCCTTCCAAAGACCCTTTGATGACCACAGAAAACTTGGCTGAGCACATACATTGCTGAACCCAGTAAGTGAACCTAGAAGGGAAACCCATAGCTTGCATAGTATTGAAAAGGAAAATCCAATCAACAGAATCATAGTCCTTCATCAAATCTATCTTGATGGCACACCTAGGATCCTTATCATCTCTATGATATCCTCTAACCAGTTCTTGCATCAAAAGCACATTATCAACAATTGAACGACCTTTAACAAAAGCCGATTGAGCCTGATTTTTTAAACAAGGCAAAATGGGTTGCAATCTGTTCGCTAAAACCTTAGTGATGCATTTATATATCACATTGCAACATGAAATAGGCCTATAATCACGAATAGAAGAAGGAAAGTTGGCCTTAGGCACTAAAGAGATGGCAGTGGCATTCCATTCTTGTAACAAATAACCAGACACAAAGGACTGTACTGCAGTAAGGAGATCCGGACCAACCACCTGCCAATTCTTTTGGAAAAAAAGGGAATTATACCCATCAGGACCTGGAGCCTTTTCACCATTAATTGCCCATAAAGCCTTCTTAATCTCAGCATCAGATACAGGAGCTATCAAAGCTTGAGACTAAGCATCTAAAACATTAGGAACAATAACTTACTGAAGCTGAAATCGTACATCCATTCTACTAGAGAAAGAAGACCCCAACAGACCTTCATAATATTGGAGAATCTCAACCCTAACAGCCTCAAGAGTGTCAAGAATATGACCATCATCACTTTGCGAACTCAGAATAGTATGACTATATAAATATATACGGGCCTGTTCTATAGACATAACATTTAACACATCTTAGCCATTGAAATGAATGGTTGAGATTAAAACATAAAAAGAATTGCCACCCCCACCCCCCCCAACAATTCAATTTTCACACTCTCCACTGGTGCCCCTCCTCCGACAACTCATTTACTCCTCTCTCTCTCTCTCTCCTGCCCTCTCGGCCCCCGTGTTTTCAAGCAACGCAGCGGGGGAGTTCCTTGCAAGGTTTGTTGAAGTGGTCTTTTGTCATCAAATGCAAAATTGAATGCAATTGAGGGATGCCATGATGTGAAGTCAATGATTGAAATTCATTTGATTTGGATTCTACCCCGTTTTGTAATTTGTAGCCGTGGGAAAAGCAAAACATCGTACCCAAGTCCAATACAAAGGATATCATTAAGACCAAATTGGTAGGAAATCATTAAGACAAAATTGAACAAACTACTGTCTGTTTAGGGGGTGAGAGGGTTGGGGAGGGGAGAGAGAGTATATCGGGAGAGGGAGAGGGAGAGGGAGAGGGAGAGGGAGAGAGAGAGTAAATGCCTAAATGGGTTATTGGGGAAGGGACTTGCCGGAGAAAGGTCGCCAGAGTGGGGAAGGCAAAAGGTGATTTGCTAGATTGGGGAAGGGGAGAGAGAGGGAGAGAGAACATGAGATGAGATGGAGGGGGGTGAGAGAGACCCAATTCTTTTTTTGGTTTGATCTCAGCCATTCATTTCAATGGTAGAGATGAATGTTAAATGGTGTGTTAAATGTTAAGTCTATGTTGAATGTATCCTAAACGTATCCGTGTCCAACATTTTAGAGCAATAACATGTCCGCAAGGCCATGTCGTTTCTGTGCTTCTTAGGTTAGAAACATGTGTTAAAGCTCTCAATCCATCTTGAAATTTAACCAAAAATACAACTGTGGGTGATACGTTATACTTATTGAATGAAGTGATGCAAAATCCATTCATTTCAACTCCATAAAACCAATACAACTTTTGGTCTTGCTACTTGTGCTCTAAAATGATCTGTTTGTAGTGCTTGATGCCTTATTCGGTTGCCTTTCTGAAAAATTTTGGGTTTGGTTTTTGGGGGTAACGAGTGTAGAGAGAAATTAGGGTAATAATTGGAGATAAGGGTAATGAGTGGAGAGAGATAAAGAGAAATGAGAGTAATGATTGGAGATAGGGGTAATGAGTGGAGAGAGTGATGATTGGAAGTAGGGGTAATGCGTGTTTTTGGAGTTGGAATTTTTTTTCCAAGTTTACAACCAAACAAAGCATGCATCATCTGAGTGGAGTTGTCTACATTGCAGCTAAGAAGCATTACTTCAGCTTAGGAGGAGGATCGCGGTGATTTCTCTCTTTGGTGGAGAAAGATGGTGAAAACTTCATTAGTATGATGTTCTTAGTAGGTCTTATTTTCTTTTCCTCTGTACTGTACCAATTAAGGGCTTGTTTGATAACCTAAATTCAGCACTTAAAACTGAATCAATTAAGTAATAAGTGATTCAGTAGGTTTGATAACGACATTTTACATTGCTTAACAAATTAAGTGCTACTTAAAATGTAGGCTAAAAAGTTGAAAAAAACTAAGTAGCTTTGAGCTACTTAATTCTGGCTGAATTATTGTGTACTTGCATTTAATCACCATACCACCACCACAACCACTCCCATCACCACCACCACCACTCCTACAACCACTCCACCACCACCACCACTTCGCCACCATCACAATCACCACTACCGCCACCACCACCATTTCGCCTCCATCACCACCACCACCACTTCGCCTCCATCACCACCACTCCACCACCACCACCACCACCACTCCCTATCACTCCATCACCACCACCACTATTACCACACTGCCACCACCACTACCACCGTCACCGCCGCCACCACCACCACAATCCCACCATTGCATAACTATTACTCCACCGACACCACTCATTGTCACCATTACACCATCACTCCACCGCCACCATTACACCACCACCACCACAACTCACTTCCACCTTTACGTCACCATCACTCCACCACCACCATTACACCACTATTGCCAGCACTCCAACACCACCGCCACCACTCCATCACTACCAACACACCACCACCACCACCACAATCGCCATTCCACCATTATTATAAGTACATTGTGACCATTAGTAAATTAAGAGAGAATCGGAACTAAAATTAATTTATCATTTTTTTAATTCAGTACTTCATATGTTTACCAAACAGCTTTTCAGCTTAAAAAATTTAGCATTCAGCTTTCCGTACTTAATTTTTCAGCATTCAGTTTCAGTTTTCTCAAACAAACCCTAAGTGTTGTATTTTTTAACACTTAAACAAATAGCACGAGACATCTGATTTGTACAGTAGTTAACTTTGTGTTTCAATTAGAAATGGGCAATTTGTCGTAGAGCATTGCTTTTGTTGTCCAAGTTTGCATATGCGATAGAGCAAGAAGGAAAACTAATACTCCCTCCGTCCCAAATTGCTTGTTCTTTTTGGGCAGTCATCCCACTTAAAAAATTGCCTATATTACACAATCTATTATGTTTTATCGATTTTCAAAACTTTCTCTAGCAAAACTAATTGAAATCAATCAAACAAGATTCATATTGCATATACAAAATGTAAGAATTCTTTGAGAGATCTGAAATAGTGAAAAGAGACCAGCAATTACATATGGATGTACGTAGTTTTTGGACCATTTGAATGGATTTTGTATTTATTATTTTATTAGGTCGAATTTATCACGGGGTAAAACGCATCTTCCTTTGGAGATGCATATATTTGTTCTTAAGCTGATATTGTGCAGGCATTTATGCCCAAAAAATGTTTAATCGGGAAAATGCATTGCAGTTTGTTTTGCTCCCTTGTGTTGTGATGCATGAGCATCAAGGCAGGTGTACGTTTATCAACTTGTTGCTCAAATCTTGAGCAGGTTATGTAATGATGAAGTCCATAATTGAATTCTGTTTGTCCATGATCATATTGTTTTTCCAAAAGTTGCTGTATTCTGGTGTAAGGCCTAAAGAAGCCATATCGAGGCCTTCCCATGTTCTTTTTCCTTTTGCATCTGAACGCCTACAAGTTTTGTTTGTGCTGAACGTCATGGCAATGCTTTTATTGTTAGCTTGTGTGGTGTGTGTTGATGAGATGATCCTCTTTTCTCCAGCTGTTATGGAAGGGTGCCTGCTTGCTGAAGTAGCCGATGGTTCCTCGAATGTATGAGAGGTATGCAAACTTCATTATAAGTAGATTTTGATTTCAGGAGAAGGATTTGTCTCTTCAAATTTCAGTTAGTTTCAGTGGTAGAGCACAAAATTGATGCATGCTTTCTGATATGACTGTATATTATGGTTTACTCTGACTCTAGAATAACGTAATGTTCTAGCTGATTCACATTTTTGATTGGAGCAACATGACCCATCTAGCTACCCTGACATTGAAATGTATTTTTTTCAAGTGATTAAAGTACGCTCTCTCTCTCTCTCTCTCTCTCTCTCTCTCTCTCTCTCTCTCAACATGATCCATATAGCCACCCTGACATTGAAATGTATTTTTTCAAGTGACTAAAGTACTCTCTCTCTCTCTCTCTCTCTCTCTCTCTCTCTCTCTCTCTCAATTAGCCATGGATCTCAAATAGAGTTTGGCCTTAAAGAGTGGTTTATATGTGAAACCTCGGCTAACTTCTCTTTTTTGGCTGTTGAGGTTTTAGCTGGTGTTTGTAGTCTTCGTTCTGGTAGTGTTTTCTGCTGCTGTTAGGACTCTCGCTGATATTCAATTTGTCCAGGTTGCTTGGTTTGTTTCTTGATGAAATTATGTTACCTAAAAAGCTACATACACGATTTCTTGTAGTAACCGTCTAGCCCACAATGTTACATACAAGATATATCTAGTAGTAGTAACTGTCTAGCCTTCAATGCTACCTACAAGCTAATGCATCCTGCTCCTACACATATGGTGTGAGGCCGTCCGTCTGATAAGTGATTTAACTAGAAACGTGGTGTCGTTGATCTTTTCCATGATGGTTTTGGTTTTGTTTTTAGTCATACTATTTGCCTTTAGACAATTTCCGTACCCACCTCCTCTAGGGAAGGTGACATATTTATCCCGGGATAGCAAGAGTCGCAATTAAAGTTCATAATAACTCTTTGATCTGATGAACTGGTTGTTTGTAAATGTACTTTAACTGTTTGCAAAGTGTTTTCCTTTTGCTATTTTTGATCTTTTGGAAAGTTTAGATAGCACACAAAACAAATGTTTGTTTTTGGCAGAGAAAACTAATTTTGATGCACATTTTACCGTTACATAGTCTAGCAGTAGGATGAGGATCTCTCTCTCTCTCTCTCTCTCTCTCTCTCTCTCGCTCTCTGGTATGAATACCAAATAGAAGCAAACAGAAATAACTTGTTGAGATGTGTGAACAAATCGTAAATTGTCAGCTGTATTTCTTCTGCAAAATAGAAAGGATAAAGCATGAATAAGGGGTTTGCTGTATTTCTTCACTAAGGGCTTTGCTGAGAAGTTAGTCCACTGGACTTTTGAATGCTGTGCAATTTCAAAATTACTATGTTCTCACGAAATATATCCGAAAGCTGAATTACATAGTACCCACTTCTATCCATTTACTTGATTGGAAAAACGAGATCAACAACTGATTTTCACGCATGCACGCACACAAACACACATATAAAAACATACACACACAGAGAGAGACCCTGGGGAATCATGCATCGCTTCTACAACGGTAATATTTTGAGCAGCCTCTGTTGTAAGGGTTGGACTGCGGCGGGAGACAACCACCAGTCTTACTATAAGCTTCACCACTAGCACCACCTCGACACACTGGCTCATCTCTCTTTAAAGCCCCGGGTGATATGTACTTGGTCGCCAAAAACCTTCTGGTCACCTCCGACTCCATTAATATCTCCAAATCTGCGTTGCATTCTGCTATCGAACCGATGCATTTTACAGGTGCATCGTGGGTCGTGGTCGTCGTGACGGGGACAAATCCGCCATGAATTAACAGGATAAGGAGGAGAAGAAGAATTGAGAGTTGGGGGAGGATCATGGTGGAGCTCTTTTCAATTGTTACTATGGCTAGCTCTCTTTCTACTTTGAAGGACTTAGTAATGGAGGAGCATCAAACTTTTTAAAAGGGGAGTTAGTGGAAGCCACACTAGCAGCATAGAAACCCCACTTAGCCAAACTTTTGAGAGAGAGAGAGAGAGAGAGAGAGAGAGAGAGAGAGAGAGAGAGTTTTTCATGATTAGAACTTTAGACAGGCATCTAATTAAAAAAAATTATGAGGGAAATTCAATGGTATCCCCAAAGCAAAAAACAAAAAGAATTCCATATCTACCTAATCAAAGGACCATATTGCGCCAACAATACGTTTTTGACTTATCTGACTAATCATCTCAATTCTGAACAAGTCACCTCATTCGATTATGTTAGATCCTCAAAGAAGCATAACATAGCCTTAAAAAACACATAACATTTTGCAAAAAAACAAGACCATCAATTGGCATAACACCATCATGGCATTTTTGGTTGGGGTTAACCAAAAACCCCAACGAAAAATTGGCACAATACATATAAACCAAACAATTAACCTAACATGAAACCACAGAAAGGAGTAACATTTTAAGCAATCGAACCTAGGGTAAACTCAATTGGAAGGTATAACATTCTTTAACCAACGCATGCTTGCATAGCATATACCCAAAACTAACATAACATTTACTACTAAACCTCGATTCTAATGCATAATAACCGGAAAATGTATACCAATCGATTAGTCAATCTGTCAATAGCATATGAAGCTTTTTGTTTTTGCCCTTCTTTTTTTTTTTTTTAACACCAAAATTACCTTGGTTGACGTTTACTGTGCTATTGATAGATTGACTAATGGATTGGAATACATTTTCCAGTTATCTTCGATACTAACATGTAAAGGACCGCAATGAGCCGTTTATTTTGATGATTGAGATCAATGATTTTGTTGTGTTTGTTGATGAAATCAATCACGCAAATTGTTGGCTCGATTGGGTTTGGAAAGCCCTTCGTCGGCACGCAATTGATTATTAAAATGGTACTTTCTGGTCGATCAAGGGTCTACCGATATGCGATTAATTTCATTCTTGGTACGATTGATCTACTCCATACAATATAACAGATAGACAATTTTGATAGAGAAGGAAGACCTTAGGTAGGGCTCGAGTGGTGCACTACAAGACTTTAATGCCCTGGACGCATTAAATGTCTTCCGATCCCATGGTTGCCGATGTAATACACTAGATTTGCAGAAGTGAGTGCTTAGTTCCACATTGGTTAGGATTGCATGTCACCTTCTTAGATATATACCTTTTAAGGCCAAGTGTTTACGGTGAAAGAGGGTTCATGGTTAGTGAGGTCAGGTTATTATAAATGGTATCAGAGCCCCGCCCTGTTCAAGTGTTGGAATATGCAACAAGGATGTTGCATCCCTAAGACGAAAAACAACGCTGCTGCGGCCACCAACCGGCCAACATCGATCTTGAACTGACGGGCATGCGGGGTCCACTTTGAATTCCGCACGGATGATTCGAACTGTTCAATAATTTTTTTTAAAAAACAATTAAATCCGTAAAAAATCAACTCAATCTGATATATGTAAGTTCTCGATCCAATCTTCCATTTGTTCATTCAGATTGAGTTAATAAAATTTCTTCCCTTATCAAAAATAATAAATGAAGTCTAAATAGAGCCTAGATCATAGTATTGTGTGCACACATGTAGGTTTTCTGATATCCATTGTCCGATATCTTATTCAGATGGACTTCATTTTTACTGGTATCCGATCGTTTTGATTTTTTAGAGTTTCGTTTTAAATGACGATCGTTTTGATTGTTTGGGGTGTAGCCCTTAGGGTGTGTTTGGACTTAGTAGTACTCCCAACAAGTATTTTTCCCCTCTTTTTTTTTCATCTAATCCTTCGTTGGATTCCTCACTCCGCCTCCAGTTTGATTTGGCTTGAGCTCGGTCCAGTTGCTCAAGGAACATGAAGGCGACCCGCTCTACATCATCGGATGCAACCCGCTCTACATCAGTTTTCCTTAATAAAAAATTACTTCTGCCCATTAAAAAAAAACATGGAATTTAAAGTTTGTTCTTTTTTTATTCCACCAAATAAGTTGACCCTTCAAAACACAGAATAGGAGCAGCTGCCAATAACTTTCGCCAATTCAATCTTCTCACTTCGTTGAACATTCTGCGCCATTGACTGGTTGTTGGCTTGCTGCCTACCGATATTTCCCAAATGAAGAAGAAGAAGAAGAAGAAGAAGAAGAACAGATCCATTTCTCATTTCTCTTAATAAGTCTTATCCCCCATTAACTCCATTTTTCTCTTTGAGAAAACTAAAGAAACATGTTTTCTACCCCAGACAGCGATAATTCAACTGGAAATTCTGAGGTACAATACGAACCACTGTGCCGTTGGTTTTCGCTAGCTGAAATAGAATCGGCGACTAACAATTTCGATGACAAATCCGTCATCGGAACCGGAGGATTCGGCAAGGTATATAAAGGGTTCATCGACGGTGGTGCCACGACTGTTGCCGTAAAGCGGTTGAATTCGGAGTCCAAGCAAGGGGCGGAAGAGTTTTGGATGGAGGTGAGGATGCTTTCCGAGCTTCGACACGCTCATCTTGTCGCTCTTGTCGGATACTGCAACGAAGGAGAAGAAATGATCCTTGTTTACGAATACATAGCCAACGGAACCCTCGCTCATCATCTCTACAAAGGTGGCGGAAGAGGAGCCGATGGAAATTATGGATATAGTCTTACGTGGGAGCAAAGGCTAAATATTTGCATCGGTGCTGCACGCGGGTTAGACTACCTTCATACAGGTACCGAGCAAAGTTTCATACACCGAGATGTGAAAACCACAAATATTTTGTTAGACGAGAGATGGGTAGCAAAGATTTCGGATTTTGGGTTGTCAAAGTACACTGCAAGCCAATCACAAACTCATGTCAGCACAGCCGTGAAAGGAACGTTTGGATATTTGGATCCGGATTACTTCTTGACTCAAAGGCTAACCACAAAGTCCGATGTGTATGCCTTCGGAGTGGTGATGTTAGAAGTTCTGTGTGGGAGGCCAGCCGTGGATACAAGACTCGAGGAAGAGCAAATCAGTCTAGTCTTTTGGGTTAAGCAATGCATCCAAGAGGGTAGTCTTTATCATATCATTGATTCCTCTTTGAGGAGCCAAATATCGCCTGATGCTCTGAAGTGCTTTGTGGAAGTAGCAAGCAACTGTTTACATGATCGCCCCCCGCGACGGCCAACGATGGCTGAAGTGGCGACAAGCCTCGAGAATGCATTGGCTTTGCAGCGAAGGGGAATTGTAACAGAAAATAATGATCATCGTCTTGGCCCAACCAAAAAGAAACGCCATCCTTTCTCCGTAAAAAATTGGATCGAGAGCATTCAGAACGCATTGCCAAACACCATTGAGTTCCGCGTTGGGTTACCTCAGGCCAATGCTAGTTCTTACAGTGCTGCAATGTCTGGTAATGGTGAGTTCCCAGCCAGAGGGAATCATGCACCAGACCATAGAAATACTTAGTTCCGAAAAAAAAAATTTGCCAACATTGAATGGTTTGCGTAAAAATATTTTTGTATCGTGGGGTTTGAAAGTTGTAAGACAGTGCCACGATCATTTTTTCCTTTTTGTGTTCGTACCAATTCATTTCAACTGCACAGTGTAGACATATCCTACCGTTATCTTGTCTATTTCACTATTGTTTCAGGCAAAAAAAATAAGCCATATGGTAATTGTGGCATAGTACCATATCATTTCAGGCAAAAAAACAAAAGCTTTCAAAAACTAAACTTTATGAGAGAGAGAGAGAGAGAGAGAGAGAGAGAGAGACAGAGAGAGAGAGGAATCGAAATCTTCAAGGCTTTGGTTATAGATCGATTCAACGTGATTGTCATAATCTCATCGATGTATCCGACGAATCCAGTCAGTTGTACGTTCCAATTTCTTTAAGAATCTCACGTCAACCTTTTAACTGATGCTGGCAGTATCCAAAACTATCACCCCCAAGAATGAGGACGACGCAGATGTCTACCAGCAAGAATACCTAAATATGAGTTGCACATAACAGGAAGAAACATTGCAAGCAAACAGAAATAGATGAAAGTGCCTTTTTCAACGCCCAAAAACTGAAAATTCCCGGTATAACTGTTACATCAACCGGTACACATCTTAACAGAACTTAAAGCTTCGTGTTCTTCGAGTAAGGGATGAGTTATAATTCTTCTCTTACCAGAGATGGCATGATCGCAATTTCTGTCACTAAGACATGTCAAAATGTGACCCTTTATTCCGAAATATCAAACTCACTGCTCAAATCCAAATATCCGAGGTACAGTCACCACCCGGATATCTCATCTCATGGGCAAGGGAAGGGCCCTCAGGTTCAGATCCAAAATCAACAAAGAAATCAGGGTTTATTGCGAGACCACCTTTCTCAGTGTCCACATCAATCTGCAGCATGTGAGAGCCTTTCTCCACGAGATCAGGATAGAACTGACGGTCCCATGTGCTGAAGAGTGAGTTGGTGACGTAAAGCCGCTTCCCATCTAAGCTTAACTGGATCATCTGCGGCCCTCCTCTCAACCGATTTCCCTGGGGAACAAATAAAAGAGGGGTATCTGAGATACATGCCATCTATTGAACACAATATGTCGTGATTTTACTTGCCATTACATGATGAATCATGAAATAGACTCACAGAACATAAAACAAATCGGCCAGTTAACATGGCCATACAACAATAGTATTTACCCCATCAAATGAACCTAATTAATCACAACTACATGATCTCCGGCACAGTACTTTCCAATGAAAATGTTTAAGGGCCATTGGTTTGAACAGTGAGACTATTAACATGCAATGTCCACATGAAACACGAATTTGAGTCCTCACGTCTCCACTTAAATTGAAAAGTTGCGGCACATCATCAGACCTCAAATTTGCAATAATAACTGCAACATAGGACGAGTCCTTTACTGCTTCAGAGTTAAAAATAAATTCTTGATAACCTATCTGATTCAGACCCATCGATCATGAAATGCATATTAGAGATAGATGAAATTGGGAGGATCTGCATCAATGAATGACAAAATCATAAAACAAATGTTTCGTGCAAAAAAAAAAAAAATTGCTGACTCCTCCTTTACCAATGTTGAAAGCAGCATCATGATAAACCTCTTGATTAGGTTATTTTAAGTCTTCAGTTATTGTAAGGTGGATATTGGTATTGTACATACCTTGACCTCTGGGACATCAAACTGGTATGTTGTACCATCGTCCGCCTCAGCCAATACAGAGCTTCCTTTCTGAATCAGGCCCCCAACCCATAATTGTCCTGCGAGTACAGGATTCTGAGGGTCCTCGATGTTATACTGTCTTACATCTCCATGGAGCCAATTCGCTAAGTAGAGATAGCGATCATCAAGCGAAATTAGAAAATCAGTTATAAGTCCAGGCATTTCCGGTAGGATCCAGTTTTGCACCTTCAACGGTTTCTCCGAAATTGCCACCTGTAATGCAGTATATGACAGTGTTATCTTTTTTGAAGACCATGTGAAAAGGGAATCACTGATAATTACTCACCTCGTGGCTCCATGATCCATCCGGGGTCTTGAAAAATCGAACCATGTTGCTTGTTAAGGCACACCCAACAAACCCAGTATCTTTAGATGGGTCATGCAAGAACCTTATCTGTAAACAAGTTCAGTTGAGATAGACGTACACCTATCTACAATACACTAGAGTATTTCACAAGAAAGTCTTTATTCTGAAGATTTCTGAAATTGTAGTGGATAATTAAATCTCCTGTATCAAAAACTAAAGCATGTGAGAAGTTGAGAAAAACGGAAGCAGTTTTCTCGGGAAAACTCAGCATAGCATGATCCTGCTTCACTATCCAGTTACACGCCCAATTGGGGTGTTCACTCGTTAATATTGTATCGACATATAGAGTGCAATACAGTCGCCGAGCCAAAGGTCAATAAGGAGGGGCAAATTAGCTTGACGAATGCTTAAGCCAAAAGATGGAGAACCAATTATTACACATTATGGAGCCAGAGGATAGCAATTCGTCAATATACATATGCCAAATGATACCTATAATGTGCATGATCGTCAATAGTCGCGAAGCCACAAGTGGCACAATGCTGGTAAACATTGGTTGAGAAGGAAAGAGTACAGGGAAAATCTGGTATGAAAGAGCAATTCCTAGAAATTTTATGGCAAAACTAGGGGCAATAAAAAATAGGGATTATAGGAAATTGAAGGGGAAATATAAATTATGGAGGGGAAATTAGAAGAAAGGCTTCATAAATGGAGATAGAATAGCAATTTGTTTAAACCCAAAAGAGGGGATTAAGAACGGGCCTTTAATTCGATCCCCCGCTGATGGAACCAATGCAATAAGATGTCGAGTGCATTAGAAGAATGTAAAAGAAAAATACCATGAAATAAGTCCTGTTAAAGCATCCAAATCAAAACTAATTGGCAATGTATGGAGATGCAGCCCACGCTCATATACTAGTTTTGGAGCTTATAATTAACCGATGTGGGACAAGCTCTAGCCATAAAACAAAGAAACATCAGGTGATATATTTCCCCACACGCACCTCTAAGGGTAGTAGTCCTGTATTCCCAAGATCTAAAGTCTGTTTCAATTCACCATCAGGCCAGCTATAAACATGCAAATGGCGCCCATAAAGGCCATCTGAGACATGCTGAGGGTTGAAACCAGAGGTGAAAGCTTTAGGGGCTCCCCACGCTGTGCTGATCATGGTCTTGTGCCGCGGTTGGTACCAGAAATCATAGCCGAAAAGTGGACTGTGCCCTGGTTTCTCCCACCTAAATAGTTTAACATTAGCTTCAAGATTATGTAGAATACAGTTTGCAGATTAGATTCAATAAGTTGATCCCCAAAAATAACAATAATTATATAACCACACACTCACACAAACACTTTACACACACATTCACATCTTTTGTTGGGGCCCACACACTGGAGGTGTAGTGTGTGTGGGCCCCAATGTGAATGTGAGTGGGTTTGTGTAAGTGTCCGTGGCTGTAGAATGATTGCAAAAATAATAAATTCTGAGACACAACTTTTGGCTATCGATAAGATTTTAAACCCAAAAAAAAGTAATTGTTCTCATCTCACTGGGCACTCGAAAAGAATATGATAATATTTGCACATCATTAGTCGCATTTCGAGCTCCAACATGAATTAATTGACCAAAAAAGTTGAGATTGGAAAATTAATCTGCAAATTGATGTGACACTACAACATGATCTGAAAACACATATCACATCCATCAGAACCATATCTCTCTCTCTTTTTTACAAGTAAAAGATTATAGTACCAAAAGGCATTAAGAGAATGCCACCCGTATATAGTAAAGGCCACAAGACAAAAAGGCCATATACACTTGCACTCCTATGCGACTGAAAAAGCTCAAACCAATCTCAGAATTGGTCAAGAGACAGAAAACAATAATTCTTGTCCCAACTATACAAGCCATTTAACAAAAAACTTTTGATTCCAAATAAAGGCTTTTCAACCCCTTCAAAGCATCTCGAATTCCCCTTCAAAGCATCTCGAATTCCTTTCACGCCAAATCACCCACATGGTTCTAATGGATATGATGAAATAGAAAGACTTAATGTACTTTGAACTTCCCTTTGATAATGTATTGCTATGGATTCTTTTTTTTTTTGGACAAGTATTGCTATGGAAATTTCAATCAATCCAAATTGAGAGCCCTATATTTGAGATACTTCCATTATAGTGAAAGATGACACTATAGCTAACAATCAACAATCAAATACGTGTATGCATATTGATCAACTATCACCAAATCTCTTAACCATATGATATCCCTGATCCTTGACTACTACGAAGAACATTTATGTTTTCCATATTTTGTTAGCAGCAACTATGCAGTGAAAGAAGGCACGAAATTGGTAGAACTCTCTCCAAATTTTCTACCGATATGATTTGCAGGAGTACACCAATGAGATAATGGCATTACCTTCCTTTTACGTTAAAGTCTGAGTCGAGAAGAAGAAATCCATTTCCCTCAGCTTTTCCATCTTTATCTCCAAGGCATGAGACCATCATATCACCCGAAGCAAGACAATGTGCTGTGTGTGGATATGCTAATCCAGTCTTCTGTAAAATATCCGACGGCTCAACAACTTTATGCAAACTGGGGGCCCTTGGATTTTGTTTTGTGTCAATTGCATATATACGCCCTGATCTGAAGTAGTTCAAAGAGGTAACGACAGTCAGGATGTACACAACCAAAATCTGAGGTATTTTAGCAAATGGATGAACTATCTATCAAAGTTTACCAACAATCTAATGACAAACTATCAAACTGAGGGCATTTAAAGGATCTGATCAAGTAGATCATATGCCACATTGGGCTTTTTACCTATATCAGACCAAAAACCCTCCCTTCAAATGAACAGTAACCATGTAATTGCCACAAAAGAAAAATAAAAAAGAAATTGACAGCACGTTAATAAAAAAGATCTTTACACAAGCATGTTGTCATTCCAAGTAGACGTTATTGGGGACAATCAGTGGAAATTAATAGGCAACATGATATTGACTCACATTAGACAGGGCAAGACAAGGTAACGCCGAGCTGCTGATGGATCTCCATAGCAAGAGCTACATGCATTCCACCCAGAGTGATGTAACTCATCACCAAGATAAGGCACCGGCAGCCGGTGGATGACTTTTGAAAAAGTTGGAGAGTTTGGATCTACATCCACAGTGGCAAGGTAGTCAGGCTTCTCCCGCCCTGTTCCTGTACAATAAATCATCATGAGAATATAGAAAAAGACAAACATGGAAGAAATCTCCCAGCAACAGCAGTGGACAAATGAAAGAAAGCATGCCAAAGTCAGTTGATCAATAAATAAAGCAGCGTGATTATGCATGAATAACCGTATGTTCCTCTCTATATGTCAAATTTTAGGAGGCCATCAAAATGCTTGGTTCACGTTGAGATACATATGCTGAAAGTTTGATCCTTAGTCATGAGAATCCAAGTCCTTCATTTCCTTACTTTTATTGAAGTAAAACAAAACTAACATGAAAATGAATCAACATGCGCAAGATCACTTCGACCTTGTTCGTTTTGGGTATTTTGGATTTGGATTTATAGGTAATGAGTGTTTTGGGTATTTTGGATTTGGATTTATAGGTAATGAGTGTAGAGAGAAGAAGAGTAATGATTGAAAATAGGGGTAATGATTGGAGAGAGATAGGGAGAAAAATGAAAGTAATGATTTGAGATAGGGGTAATGAGTAGAGAGAAAAATAGGGTAATAATTACAAATCCAAAACCAAAATACCCAACCGAACGGGCTCTTCAGATTTCAATGGAGAGATAACTACTATCGGGATTCTGATGTGGACCCTGAGTCCAAGGAACAACCCAGTAAAACTCGGTAAACCCGAAAGGAAGGCAAAAAACATTAGAGAACAGAATACTACTTCTGAGTTCTTTGTCTTCTGACCACAATTAAGAACCTTACTGACTTCCGTACAATGTAACTTATCGGGAATAAGCTCTTTCCCTCTTATTTTCCTTTTTATGTTGGCATTTCACATGCAATCCTAGCAATCAAAAAGAGCCTTGGAAGACCAAGTAATCTTGATGGCTTGGTTGGGGCTAACAATTATGGGAATTAGTTGAAAAGTGATCAAACCATAATTTGACCATCCCATTCTGAAGTGTGTTGTCCTTCCAGCAACCCAATAACACGATGATGAATGAGGATTTGAAAGGAAAATCTTCCAATAAAACAGGAACCGAATCAATCTACAATACACTCTCTTACAGCAGTTTAATATCATAACTCATAAGTATCATAACCTCTAAGGACTCACTCTGGAAGCATTTGAGTTGCTGGGCAATGTGGTAGGTTGTCACACCTTGCAATCATTTTGTCACAGCAGACATGTATTGCTTACAATCAGGCCTCAAGAATACTAATACCTGCTACACACAGTTTGACCACATACCAGATTTGCTTCACCTTGCAACTACAGTTTGTGTTGACAGGATTTTTTATTCAAAAATCATTAAAAATCTGTTTGCACACATTTTTAATGCCCTAGATTACCTACGCAAAGTTTTTTTTTTTTTTATTATCGGCACCTAAGCAGAAGTTTGAATAATTGTATAATCCTGAAAAAGGTTCCACAAGTAGTGTTTGTCTTCACTGATTTAAAAAAAAAAAAAAAAGTGTTTATTATCACCATGGAAGTGCGAGATTAACACTGAACAACTTAAACCACTCAGGTCAAAGTTTTGTTTACTGGTTAAGTCTCTTCTGATGCAACACGCATTATCTCTGTCTACCATAAATTCGTCCACTTTGAAAAAGAGAAACCAACTTAAGTTTTCGCTTTCTAAGCTTACCTCTACTAGAATATCCATTAAATGTGAGTAAATGTAAGTTCTCAACAGTTAAGAGCATCAGCATCAAACTCTCTAAAGCATCCTTTTATTCAAAGTGGCGAGTGAAAGTCCCAGAAATCCTGCTTGCATCAACCTTGCTTGTGACTCAGTTAGTTTTTGCAAACGCAACAGTAACTCTCAAATGTACCGAGTCATTGATCATAAACTATTTAATATTTTATTATTATTGCTTCACCTTTGGACGTCATGGACTCTTCTATGAAATCATCCTCCTAGCACCATAGCTGTCATTCTTGATCTAGACTCTCCGTCCAAAATCTGCTCTTTCACCGTAGTCAAGATTAAGGCTCTAGCTCTTTCTCTCTCTGCAATTTCCGATCCCTAGCCCCACTTTCCTCGCTCTCAATCTGGTCGCTCTAGCTCTACAGCCAAAGTTAGCCCTTGAGTTTGGTTTTGCGTTGGCAGATTTTGGTTGAACAATTGACTCATGTATAATTGTGTAGATCTCTTTTGGTCATTTTTCTCTGTTTCAGTGGTCAATTCACCATTGGGCTTTCTTTCTTTCTTGTTGAACCAAAGTATGGTAGATTTTATGTGTATGTTCTCTGCATATGTGATAGAATAGGGCATGTTTTTCCAGTTAGGGTTTGTGAAAGGGAAGATGAAAGAACAACAATGATATTTTAATGAAAACTGAACTACAGTAAAATAGAGAGGCTAACGAAGGGTGGTTTCAAAAAAGTAAGCTCCAGAGGCCGAGCTCCTTTGTAGACTTGTAGTTGGCACATGCCAAAACACACATTCATATGTATTCCCTCTTATCGAGATGTACTTTCTTTTTGTTACTTCTTAGAGCGGCTGGACGTCTAGCTCAAGCCACCCCTGCATGTTTTTACAGGCTTATGTAAAGAACATTTAGGTCAGAATGTCTAAAGCTTTTGAGAGCAGCCGCACAACTACTGTTTGGAGCAAGGAAACATTTGAGAAGGTCTTTTACTTTGTTTCTTGGAGTACCCATGATATCAAAGGATCTTTGAGCAAGAATTACAACTCCACGAAGTTCCTACAAACATTGATTCAAGTTAGTGTTTCCCTTCTGGTGGATTTCTGAAAGTATCTTGGAAGGCTTGAGGATTCAAGGCGTTCGGCAATCAAACACTTGGTGCGGTGTCGAATCCTTGACAAATCAGTCTTTGGGTGAATCAATGAGGATTCACGTATGTTTTTTAAGGTCATTTGTAACTGCAAGACGTTTCATACTTCCCCGTGGTTTTTACCCATTCAGGGGTTTTCCGCGGATGTCTGTGTGCGAGATGTTGTTCTTTGTTTCCTATTAGTATTTTGCTCGTTGACTTGATTGGAGGGCAAAATAGGAATTTCAAAAAACTTACTAGTTAAAGTCGAAAATGAAGCTTTTAAGAAGAGATGGCAAATAGGCGGGTTGAAATGGGTTGAAGGTCAAATATGGGTGGGTCAAATATAGGTCAAATATTAAACGGGTTGAAACAGGATGGGTCGAATATGGGTCAAGCCAAACCAAAACCCACCCAACCCAACCCGGTTTCCCCTCTTCCCCTAAACCCCATCACGGTTCCTTATCTGTGATATCTTTTTTTTCTTCTTTTGTTTTTTTAAAAAAATTATGAGTTTCAATCAAAAAAATTTACTTTTCTGATTGCTCTCGACGAGACGAATCAATAAGTTACAAAAATTTGAAGCAAAATTAACAAATATGAAAATCTTATTTGCCGACCATTCCGTAAAGAAGGTTTTACAGAAACCAATCAAACATGTCCAAAGTGTTTTTGGACGGTCCGGATCGAAAATCAATTATGACCGGTAACAATTAATTATGACCAGTTATAATTGAAAACGAATCTCAGCCATTAATTGCGCAAATAAATGACTAAGACTGCGCCATACCCAACCCAACCCATTTTACTTGGCACAAACCAAAATTAGCTTCCCTAAGTAACCTAATTTTCCTACGTGTCGTCCCCCACCGTACCTGGAATTCCCCTCTCTGTCTCTCTCTCTCTCTCTCCTTCCTTTCTTATTAGCTTCCCCTGTTTCTCTCTCAAACACCAATAATTTCAAATTGCCATACAATACCAAGTTACTAATGCTGTACGTGACTATCTGCTTTTTGAAGTTGTACTCTCAAATCCCGATCATAAATGTTGCCTGGGAAATAAGCTGCCTATTCGATACTCCAATTTGGGTCTTTTAAGTCTAACCCATTTTTAACCCACCTAAACCCATATAAATATGGGTTGATATGGGTTGAACCCATATCAATCCATTATATAATATGGGCAGATCGGGTTGGGTTATAAGTGGGCGGATTTGGACGGATTACAAAATATGGGTTGGGATTGCCACCTCTACTTTAACTCAAAATTTGTAGAGATTAATGTCAATGCTCTTAGTAGGAAGGCAATACGGGAGATCAATAGAACACTGGAATATAGACGCAACAAAAGAGCCTCCTCGAAAAAATGTGCTAATTCGAAAATCATAGTCTTCAAATCATAGTTGCAAAATATTTTGCTTTATTCTCAAAGATTCGACCATCAAGAGGGCTACATTGGGCAGAGGCGGCTCCATTCACACTCTTCCATGGTCAACTGACCACCCAAACATTTTTTTTTTTGCTTAGAATACATGTACATTTTTTGAACTAGCCTTACTTTGAATACCCAATCCAATTGTCAATGAACACCCAACCCTATTATTTGAACACCCAACTCAAATGATAATGAACATCCACCCCAAAAATAGCTCACAAATTAATCCACTTGAAATTGAAAGCTCAAATTTCAGGCAATAAAGCCAATTTCAGCAATAACAAAATGAAAAAAGAAAATAAGAAAAGGAATGAACAAATAGACAAAAAAAAACACACACAGAAGGCCTCCGACCTTGTTCCTCCCTACCTTGTTCCTCCCTAGCTCCCTGTTTGTTTATATTCCCTCCGTCTCAATTTAAATGCTTCCTATGGGAGACTATGAAACTTTGACCTAAAAAATAAAAAGTACTTTCAGAATTAATTTTTGACTTTGTTTTGCATCGTTACTTTAAAACAGTGCAAAAAAATTTCAAAAAAAATTATGAAAAATGAAATTTTTTTTGTACCTCAAAATGACACGACTTTATGTAAGGAGCGTTTAAAATGCGACGAAAGAAGTATATAGTTGTGATTTCTCGAGATTGTATAGTGCAATTTCTGAACACCCTTGGAAAAATTCTTGGAGCCGCCACTGACATTGGGACGCCAGCCAAGTCAGAATCAGGGTTAATACTTTTTTTCACCTTTATGAGTAACTTCACCAAGAAATTTCATCCGAGTAATACAGGAATTTATTACTAGTTTGAACTTGTAAATCAAACACGGGGACAGAATTTCATGGTAAACTGCGATGCAGATAACAGAGTACACATTGGGCAATTTGGTGGATACAGGTAACTGGAGAGAGAGAGAGAGAGAGAGAGAGAGAGAGAGAGAGAGAGTACGTACCAGAGTAGACACAAGTGACATAGATGAGAGATTCCCTGGGACCAGACATGGCCTCGAGTGGAGTTGCGTAGCCAGGTCCCCCTTGTTTGCAGCACCCATTTTTCCCTTTCACCTCCTCCTCTTCGATCGAACCATATTTCAGCACCACCACCTCTGTAGCCATCTCTCTCTCTCTCTCTCTCTCTCTCTCTCTCTGCGTTTTTACTGGAGATCACTCGTATTACATTTATGAATTATTACTGTTATTATTATTATTATTATACTCGGTCACGATTCAGGTTGCAGATAGATGTCTCCTTATCCGCGTCGTCCGCATCTGCATCTGCATCTGCATCTGGACTCCATTATCAACTCGGTACAATATTGTTTTAATATGTCCATGGGGGTTGTATCCAGTGTGTGTGATCCTATTTCATTTCATTGGATCCGGATTTTCTGCGAGAATTTTTCTAAAAGTATCGGATTTTCTTAGAGAATCGTAAGGCTTTTCATGTGAAAATGTTATCTCATTAATGAAAGGATCCAACGGTTGTTAACCTGGTACTCCTTTTTTTTTTTTTTTCCCCAACAAAACGACGCCGTTTAGAAAGCCAAAACCCGAACGGAGAAGCTCCTGACATTACACCTCCATTCTTGCTTCTCTTTCACCCATACACTCTCAGACCAAACCAAAACCCTCAAAAACTCATAGTCACAGATTTGCATTAATATAATTGGCAAAAATTAGAAGCTGCTTCGGTAGAAAGTTGAACAGAATTGATTAGAACTTTTTTTTTTAGCATCAAAGAAGAACATCATATACATGAATTAGTGATTGTCTGTGTGTAAAGATACGACGTAACAAGTTCTGAATACACTTTAAATGAAATCTCCTTCTCTATTGTTGGCCGCCCCTCCAACCAAACTGACGTCTCCTTGAAGTCACATGAAAGAATGTTTAAAAATAAATTAAATAACAATGATACACATCAATTCGATCAATGCAACATCAAAGAATGTTTAAAAATAACGCATTTACTGATGCCTAAAAGGGACTCCTAAGAGTATCCTCAATGCTATAATCAAAAATGAATAATCAAAAGTTGTCACATCAGCTTTTGATTATCCAGTTAAGAGATTATTAAGATTAACAATGTAGAGGTCCACAATGGCATAATCAAAATTGAATAACCAAAAGTTGCCACATCACATTTTTAAATTATAAAAAACTAATAACTGTGAACATAGAAATATTTTTTTCTAAAAATAAATTTTGAGACTAATAAAAACTATTTATTAGAAATATAAAATAATTTTTAAACTTTTCTTGAAATTTTTTTATAAAAATAGTTTCTGTGTAACTACGGTTTTTGACAAAATTAATTTTTATATAAGAAAAGGTTTTGAGAAAAAAATTTCTTCTACAAAACAATTTTTCGAAAAAAGAACAATTTTTTTTATTTTTAAAAACAGTTAAAAAATATTTTCTGGGGGGCAAACAGTTTAAAAAAAACAATTTTAAGTAATTTTTTTTTTGAAAACGTCGTTGAAAAAGAAAAAGAAAAAGAAAGAGAGGGGAAAAGGGAAGAGATGTAACGTTTTTTTTTTGTAATCATGTGTTTATTTGATTGAGAATGTGAGGTTAATTAAATTTGGTTATTGACAAAATGTTGTTAGTTTTGGTTATCCAAAGTCCAAAATTTGATTATTTCTGAGGAGGTTGCTAAGTTTGATGATAGCATTGTGAGCCATATTTTGTACAAATATTGCTAACTTTAAAAACCTAGCACTTTTGGTTATGCCATTGTGGACACTCTAATAATCATCTCATTTTTTTAATTTCCGCACACATTAATACATTATCCCAAATCTGTATTATAAAAAGAGTGGTTTTCTGTAAAAATGTCTAGAAATACAAATAAGAGCAACATTTATCGCCATTGATTTTTTTTTTCACTAAAATAATATTCATGTGATTAGAAAGAGAAACAGGAAAAGAAAATCTAATTTGGTGTCGTTTTGGATGCGCAGTAAAAAGAACTTAAGGAAAAGGAAGGTTTTTCGAACTCACATATTATGAAAATGAAAAATAATTTTTTAATTTTTTTTGCATTATTTAGAAAATCTTAATGAGATCTATCAAACAGATCCATATTTGTAGGAAAATTATTTACGTTAACACATGATTTTTAAGCTTGAAAAACCTTCATTTTTCCTAAAGTTCTTTTTACTGTGCATCCGGAACGGCACCTTATTGCTTTTCTTACTAAATCTATCTCTTTTTTTCCGTAATATTTACTCTCTCTCTCCCTATCTTTATCAAGTTGGAGAGAAATAGAGAGAGGAAGAAAATGTTACAAAAAAAGGAAAGAGATTTGGTAAGAAAAGCAATAATTAGGTTTTTCTTTTTTGTTTCTTTTCTAATCACATGGCTACTATTTTAACGAAGAGTAATCCAACTTGCTCTTTCTCCATTTGGGTTGGCTAGAGGTGGCTTAGTGGTGATCGGAGGCGGATGATCAGCAGTTTGGGTTTGGCTTCTGTCTAATTGGTGTGTGGTGGTGGGCGGCGGGTTGAAGATTTGCATAGTTAGGGTTTGTTTGGGTTTCAGGGACTAGGCTTGGCCCACTTTAGTGAATTAGGTTCCTTTGTTTGTCCTTAATTGTAATATTTGAACTTTTTAGGCCATCTGGTGTTTTTGAGCTTCATTTGTAATATCTGGGCTTTGAGGCCTTTCGGTGTTTTGGACTTTGCCCTTCAAAGTGTATGGGCTTGTCCCATCTGGCTGTACTTTTCAAACTTGTTTGGAAATGCCTGTCCCCCTCTCCACAATAAAATGTTACTTTTGTCGATAAAAAAGAGAGTATTAATCCAACTTGATAAAGATAGAGATAGAGAGAAAAAATTAATAGATGTTACTAAAAAAAGAGAGAGATTTGGTGAGAAAAGCAATAATTAGTTTTCCTTTTTTTTTTTGTTTCTTTTCGAGTCACATGGCTACTATTTTAACAAAAAATAATTCGAAGGCAATAAATGTTGCTCTCATTTATACGCCTAGACATTTTCAAAAAAAAAACGCTCTATTTATAGGCATTTTCAAAGAAAACTACTCTATTTACTATTTTAACAAAAAATAATTCGATAGCAATAAATGTTGCTCTCATTTGTATGCATATACATTTTCAAAGAAACTTGCTCTATTTATGGGCTTACAAATGAGAGCAACATTTATCGCTATCGAATTATTTTTTGTTAAAATAGTAGCCATGTGATTGAAAAAAAAAAATAATTATGCTTTTCTTACTAAATCTCTCTCTTCTTTTTTTTCCGTAATATTTGCTTTCCCTCTCTGTCTCTGTCTTTATCAAGTCGGAGAGAGGGGAAGCAAATGTTATGAAAAAATTAAGTTAGAGAGAAGGGAAGAAATGCTATGAAAAAAAAAGGAGAGAGAGATTTGGTAAGAAAACTTAGGAAAACAATAATTTAGGTTTTTTGTTTATTTTCTAATCAAATAACTACTATTTTAAAAAAGAGTAATCCAACTTGATAAAGATAGAGATAGAGGGAAAAAATTAATAAATATGACGAAAAAAAGAACAAAGATATGTGGTAAGGAAAGCAATAATTAGGCTTTCTTTTTTGTTCCTTTTCTAATCACATGGCTCTATGTATAGAGAGGAAGAAAATGTTACAAAAAAAGGAGAGAGTGATTTGGTAAGGAAAACAATAATTAGGTTTTCCTTTATAGAGATAAAAGGAAAAAGTTAATAAATATTACGAAAAAAAGGATAGAGATATTTGGTAAAGAAAACAATAATTTGGTTTTCCCTTTTTGTTCATTTTCTAATCACATAGCTACTATTTTAATGAAGAGTAATCTGATAGATATAAATGTTGCTCTCACTTGTATGCCTAGACATTTTCAACCCCCCCCCCCCCCCCCCCCCCCCCTTCTGTTTTATAATATAGACTAGTAATTGCTTGTGCCTAAAGGCACAACGTAACAAGTTTTGAATACAGTTTAAATGAATTCTCCTTTTCTATTGTTGGCTGCCCCACCAACCAAACTGACGTCTCCTTGAAGTCACATTAAAGAATGTTTAAAAATAAATTAAATAACAATGAAACACATCAATTCAATTGAACATTAAAGAATGTTTAAAAATAAGACATTTACTGATGCCTAAAAGGCACCCCTAATAATCATCAAATTTTTTTTAATTTCCGCACACATTAATACATCATCCCAAATCTGTATTATAAAAAGACTGGTTTTCTTTAAAAATGTCTAGAAATACAAATAAGATCAACATTTACCGCCATTGATTTTTTTTTTCCACTAAAATAATAGTCATGTGATTAAAAAAAGAAACAAAAAAAAGAAGAAAATCTAATTATTGCTTTCCTTACTAAATCTATCTCTTTTTTTCCATAATATTTACTCTCACTCTCTCCCTATCTTTATCAAGTTGGAGAGAAATAGAGAGGAAGAAAATGTAACAAAAAGAGAGAGAGAGAGAGATTTGGTAAGGAAAGCTTCGGTTTTCCTTTTTTGTTTCTTTCCTAATCACATGGCTACTTTTTTAACGAAGAGTAATCCAACTTGCTTTTTCAACGTTTGGGTTGGCTAGAGGTGGCTAGGTGGTGATCGGAGGCGGATGATCGGCGGTTTGGGTTTGGCTGCCGTTTGATTGGTGTGCGGTGGTGGGCGACGAGTTGAAGACTTGCATTGTTAGGATTTGTTTTGGGTTTTAGGGACTGGGCTTGGCCCACTTTGGTGGGTTAGGTTCTTTTGTTTGTCCTTAATTGTAATATTTTAACTTTTTAGGCCATCTGGTGTTTTTGAGCTTCATTTGTAATATTTGGGCTTTGAGGCATTTCGGTGTTTTAGACTTTGCCCTTCAAAGTGTACGGGCTTGTCCCATCTAGCGGTACTTTTCAACCTTGGTTGGAAATGCCTTTTCACCTCTCCTCAACAAAATGTTACTTTTGTCGATAAAAAAGAGAGTATTAATCCAACTTGATAAAGATAGAGATAGAGAGAAAAAATTAATAGATATTACTAAAAAATAGAGAGAGATTTGGTAAGAAAAGCAATAATTAGTTTTTTTTTTTTTTTGCTTCTTTCCGAGTCACATGGCTACTATTTTAACAAAAAATAATTCGACGGCTATAAATGTTGCTCTCCTTTATATGCCTAGACATTTTCAAAAAAAAAAACGCTCTATTTATAGGCATTTTCAAAGAAAACTGCTCTATTTACTATTTTAACAAAAAATAATTTGATAGCAATAAATGTTGCTCTCATTTGTATGCATATACATTTTTAACGAAAATTGCACTATTTATGGGCATACAAATGAGAACAATGTTTATCGCTATCGAATCATTTTTCGTTAAAATAGTAGCCATGTGATTAGAAAAAAATTAATTATGCTTTTCTTACTAAATCTCTCTCTGCTTTTTTTTCCGTAATATTTGCTTTCCCTTTCTGTCTCTATCTTTATCAAGTAGGAGAGAGAGGAAGCAAATGTTATGAAAAAAATCAAGTTAGAGAGAGGGGAAGAAATGTTATGAAAAGAAAAGGAGAGAGATTTGGTAAGAAAACTTAGGAAAACTATAATTTAGATTTTTCTTTTTTTTATTTTCTAATCAAATAACTACTATTTTAACAAAGAGTAATCCAACTTGATAAAGATAGAGATAGAGATAGAGATAGAGTGGAAAAATTAATAAATATTACGAAAAAAAGGACAAAGATATTTGGTAAGCAGAGCAATAATTAGGTTTTACATTTTTGTTCTTTTTCTAATCACATGGCTCTGTGTATAGAGAGGAAGAAAATGATACAAAAAAAAGGAAAGAGAGATTTGGTAAAGAAAGCAATAAGTAGGTTTTCCTTTTTTAGAGATAAAAGGAAAAAGTTAATAAATATTATGAAAAAAAGGGATAGAGATATTTGGTAAGAAAAGCAATAATTAGGTTTTCCCTTTTTATTCATTTTCTAATCACATAGCTACTATTATAATGAAGAGTAATCTGATAGATATAAATGTTGCTCTCACTTGTATGCCTAGACATTTTCAAAAAAAAAATCCCCTTTGTTTTATAATATAGATTTTCTAATCACATAACTACTATTTTAATGAACAGTAATCTGATAGATATAAATGTTGCTTTCACTTGTATGCCTAGATATTTTCAAAAAAAAAAAACCGCTCGGTTATATAATATAGATAGAAAAGAGTACAAGAAGGGTTTCAACTTAGAGTGTCCACGGCGGACCAATCAAAATTGGATTGGCAAAAGTACATAAATACCCTCTCAACTATCATTTTTTCTCACGAATACCCCCTCACATTTAAAAGCGTTCATACAGACCCCCTCAACTAATCTCCATTACCCAAGTGACATCCTTCCATCTCTAAACCGTTTGTGATGAACCCCCTCATCCATAAATCGGACAAAAATACCCTTATTGCATTACATACATACACCCCATCTAACCCTTCTCTTTCTTCCTTCTTTTTCTTCCCTCTACAAACAGCCTCCATTTAAAACCTGAAATCAACAAACAGATCTGAAACTTTGGTTCATATATATATATATATATATATATATATATAGAGAGAGAGAGAGAGAGAGAGAGTCCTGTTTTGGTCAGGACTCCCGGACCAAAACTTCCATCCACACCCAACTTATAAGCCGATGGATTAAATCCAATGGCTGGGAAATAAAATCCATCTCTCGACTTCCCACACGTTCCCCCAACGCCCAGCTCATTTTCCTTTTTCCTTCAAACACGTAAACAGAGAGAAAGGAACGACGAACGACGACGAACCAGACCCAAGTCTGACGCATGACGACGACGACGAACACACCAAGTTATTATCTCTCTCACTCTCTATCTCTCGCTCTTTCTCTCTCGAATCTCTAATCTCACTCTCTATCTCTCGCTCTCGATCTGTTTATTGGATTAAAACTTAAAAGGACTTGTTCTCCTCCCCCCTATTAATCACAGGTAATTTCTCCCTCTCCATCTAAGCTATTTTCTATCTCTATACCCAACCGACTAACCACTGGTTCCGATTACCTTTTTTTCTTTCTCCTCCAATACATACACACACACTCTCTAAAGAAAAGTTAAAAAAATAGAGATGGGAAAAGCAACGCAGCAACTGTCGTCAACTGCCACCACCATTCTCCTCGATTTCTCTACTTCCACACCCTTCTCATTTCTCTCGTCTTCTTCCCTTCTCATTTCTTATCAGTAAAAGAACCACCGCGGCACCTGCCGTCATCACGCCACAGTTTTCGAGCTATTTTTTTTATGGTTATATACAGAATGTTCTATTTAAATGATGGATGTAAGGAAAAAAGAAATTGTATAAAACGAAAAAAACGATTAGAACAACGATTGATAGAATAAGGGTATAATATAAATGTTAGGGGGTCTCCGTGGAACAAAGTGATAGTTGAGGGGATATTTATGTACTTTCACTTTATAAAAAGGGGTATCTTAGTCATTTCCTCCATTCCGTTAATAGAGCTAGCATTTTTTTCATTTTCAGTAGTTAAGGGGGTCTGTATGAGCGCTTTTAAATGTGAGGGAATCTCCATGGAAAAAAGTGATAGTTGAGGGGGGTTTTTATGTACTTTTGCCAATTGGATAATTAAAAGTTGTCATATCACCTTTTGATTAGGGGCCGGCTATTCGCAGCCACGTTTTTACTCCCGTACCCCGTTAAAAATTTGTAATTAATTACAACATAACCCCCTAATACAAAATGACTTCCTTACCCTTATGCCTATACATGAAATGACCTACATGCCCTTATGACCAAAACCCCTAAATTACCCACCACCCCCTTCCCCCCCAAAATCTTCCCCCCAAAATAAATTATCAGTCGATGAAAAGAAAAAAACAGACCAAAGACAGAGACATCTGTTCTTCATCTTTTCTTCTCCTCTCTCTCTAAATCTTCATTCTCTTTTCTCATCTCTCTCAAATTTCCCAATGAAGGAGGAGCAAGGACCAAATATTGTATCAATGAAAGGTTCAAGTCCTTCCATTGATCCATTTTTTGACCCACTTTTAGGATTAAATTTTGAAATTGAATCAAATTCTATTGGCAATCATTTGGTGGCAAAGGACAAGAAAGATACTGTGATGGACATTGTTTGTTCGAAGCTGCGAGAGGAGGTAAGTTTTTCCATTTACAATGGCCTCTGCTTTGTTGTTGAGGCATCTGGGTTTATAAAACCCAGTTTTTCGAGGGTTTCGACGTTTCTGGTTCGAAATAGAATAGGCACTGTAATTTCTGTAGCTATCCACTGTACGATATTACCATTTTCAGCATCCAATTACCGAAATTGATATACATTTTTAGCATCCAAATACCGAAATATAATTTTATTTTTAACAACAATTTACCAAAATGTATGTACGATTTTCCCTTATATAGATAGTTCGACTGTTGTTTACCGAAGTTTGAACATATTTTCAATGTGTAGTTACCGAAATATAAGTATTTTTGAACAACTATTTACCGAAATATATATATATCATTGTTTCGGCAGTTGTTTACTGAAATTTAAACATATTTTTGACATGCTGTTACCAAAATATAATTTTATTTTCAATAGGTACTTGGTGAAATTATATGTATGATTTTCGTATACATAATTCGGCAGTTGGTTACCGAAGATTCAACATATTGTCGACATGACCTTACCGAAATATACTTTTGTTTTCAACAGTAATTTACCGAAATGTATGTACGATTTTTTCCCTTATGTAGATAGTTCGACAGTTGTTTACCGAAGTTTGAGCATGTTTTCAATGTATAGTTACCGAAATATAAGTATTTTTTAACAACTATTTACCGAAATATATATATATATATATATATATATATATATATCACTGTTTCGGCAGTTGTTTACTGAAATTTGAACATATTTTTGACGTGCTGTTACCGAAATATAATCTTATTTTCAATAGGTACTTGGTGAAATTATATGTATGATTTTCGTATACATAATTCGGCAGTTGGTTACCGAAGTTTGTATATATTTTCGACATGAGGATGAGGTTACCGAATTATATGTATTTTTTACATTCACTTACGGAATCCCGAGGTAGAAAACCTGTGTTTTAATGGAGTTTTGGAATTTTTGATACTTTCTTCAGGGCGATGCTTCAACGCACGGCAGCCACATAGGTCCAGTGACCATAGCACCAGAGTTTACGACGGAGAATGTGAGTGCGCACGACAACCACATAGGTGCAATGACCCTATATAATCTCACACGGGAGTTTACAACGGAGAATGTGAGTGTTTTCAAACAGGTGGATGATTCCATGGTGCTTTTGGATTTGTTTGTTTACTGCTATTAATTATTTTTGTTCAATCATATTTGTAGGTTTTTTCATCTGAAGATATGTTGAGAGATTGGATTACATCTACTGGGAAAAAAAATGGATTTGTGATTATCATAAGGTCGTCGGATAGAATGGCAAAGAACCGAAGGCCAAGGATACGGTTTGCATGTGAACGGGGTGGAAAGTTTAGACAGTTTATCAATAAGGCAAAGGACGAAAGAGATAATGTGAAGGAGAATGGCAAAGAAGCGAAGGCAAAGAAGATAGCTGTTAAGAACCTTAGTGGAACGGGGCCTAAATCATTTGTATTTGGTAATGAGGTGGCCTCTCTTTGTATCTACTGTGCAATATGTGTCATTTGCTTATAAGTTGCAACTATCTCCTAAAGTGGAATTTGTTGTTGATTACTTGAAAAATTAGGTGAGCGATTGGGCAATGTAGACCTTCTCGGGTGATGAGGGCAGAAGAATGTATATGCCAAGTTAAGATGATTGAAGTTTATGAGGCCTAAGAAGATGATAGATACTGTAGTATTTAATTGACTCATACTATACCCTGTGACTTTGGTAACAAAGTATATTGCAGGATTGGAAATGCCCTATGGTTGACTACTCAGTGAAAGAGTGGGGAATTAAGAGTCTAGACACCTAATTTCTATTTTATCGTGCCTTATGTAACTGTTTGTACTTTTGTATCTGCTCATGTTTATGTATGCTTACTTTGACCAATTGTGTTCCGTTTCAACCTACTGTTTTTGAGATCTTCTGTCTGAAATTTTACCTTCATTGCGCAGGAGATTTTTGGAGTTCTCCGAACTTTCAGTATGCTACTTTTTCTGTAGTCATGTTAATTCCTAATTTAATTCAACCAGGGAAACATATGCTAAGAACTAAAGGCATAAAACCGAATATAAAGGTAACAACACAAACCCTAGAAAACATAAAGTAACAATACCGAAATTAATACGGACCCACAAAGTAGATGGGAAAAGAAGACTTCAGAAAAAAGAATGGGCTGAATCGGACTTTCTTACTGAAAGTTATGAGATCGCAAAGAATGACCCAAAAACAGAACGAAGGCCCATTTGGAGGCTTAAACGGCCTCGGAAGGCTAAAAAACACACGGCACATGGCCGCTAGCGGCAATGTGTTTTGACTGTTGGCCCATTTCGGATCGAACCCAGTTAGGCCCGTCGCCTAAATCCATGATCAGTTATATTACGAAAAAACCGACTAGTAGAAATCCTTGGCATGCTTATAATGAAACTCCTCCTCTTTGGCTTAAGCTAAAGCAATCCCATTCATGCAAGACAATGTAATAAGACAACAAAATTTTAGGAATCCACCTACGAGCAGAGAAGCTTCCGTTGGAGGTTCCATGGAGGTATGGGCACTTTTGACAAGTACCACAACTCAATTTCAGCTGTTGCCTCTCATGAAGCCAAATCCACTTGCATTGGCATGAGGTTCGGGGCTGTCATTTTTTACGCCAAGAGCGCATGCCAAATGTGCTAACCAATACAGGATAAAAAAAAAACCCTAGCATCTCCACATATAAACTTACAGATCTCAACATTCACCTTTTTTGGCTACCAATTTCGGGAACTAATTACCAAAATCTTTACACAAATACAAGATCTAATTACCAAAATCTTTACACAAATTCGGGATCTAATTACCAAAATCTCTACACAAATACATGTATGTAAATGGTTGGGCTGGGCCGACGGTGGTGAAGAGAACAGAGAGATAGACAGAGAGAGAAGAACAGAGGGAGAGAGAGAGAGAGATAGAGAGATAGAACGGCGCCAAGAGTGGCGGTGCGGTGGTGTGTTGGTGGCGGTGCGGTGGCAGGAGTAGCGGTGTTGCGGCAGGAGTGGCGGTGCTGCAGTGGTGCTACGGTGGTGGCTATGGAGGTGGAGGTCGTGGGAGAAGAAAATGGCGTGGCCTGGTGGGTGGGAGGAAAAACGTAAATGGGGGCTGGGGATTAGGATTTTCCCCTTTTATTTGGATGGATGGGTGGAGAGTTGAAGTGTAATTTTTTAGAGAGAATGGTATAATGGGAAAATCAGGTACATTTAATGGGGTACATGGAGAAAATTTTCTTTTTTAAAATTTTGGAAATGGGCTATGTGAAGTAACGGGGTACGGGAGTAAAAACGTGGCTGCGAATAGCCGGCCCCTTTGATTATCCATTTAAGGGGTTACTGAGGCCCCGTTCAGTTGCCAGAAAAATACAGGAAATGGCGGAAAAATCAACTTTCTCATAACTTTTGTAATATTCAGTTGGCAGAAAAGTAGTGGGAAACATGTTTTTAAGTTTTCCTGCAAGATTTACTTTCTTGCAAAAGTGATCCGGCCAAAAGCATAGGATTTTGCGTCACGGGAAAAGTTTTCTCCATTGTGGGGCCAAAATAATTGGTGGATAAGAAAAAAAGTGAATGACGCCAATACCAAAAAAATACGAATTAGATTCTTAGAAAGATACTTGAGATTTACGTGAATAACAATAATTTCGACTACTATAGTGCTTTCTGAAATAATTGTTGTAGAAAAAGATTGATAGTTTATTTATTTTGGAAGTATTTATTTATCTTGTCATTAGTCTTCAATTTTGTTTTGTACTAACTAATTTTCAGTGAGTTTTTGCATTGGCAACTAATTAAGCACGATTGTTTAATATTTATTTATTTAGTTGTCATCTACTTATTTTTTAAACTTTATTTGTATGGTTGATTATCAAAGAATGCCAATTTAAATGGGGGATTTGCATGACCATTCAAAATATAGCAAATTGAATAGGGAATTGCAAGTCGATTTTTTCATTTCATGTTAAGGTTTTGCATTAGATAAAATACATTTTCCTTATGTGTTAATTTTTGAAATATGATAGCCTATTATTTAGCTCTCAAAGTTACTTTTATTAAAATTAACCACAAGAATAAAAATAAAGAAGTTTCTCATAAGTGTCTTTTCCCGGTAAATGAACCACTAACTTTAGTTTTTCTGAAAAAAAAAATTGTCAAATGAACACTCACAGGAAAATAGATTTCTTTTTCCTTTATTTCACTTTACTTAACTTTTCTTGAGAATAACTTTCCGGTACAACATTCCTGGTAACTGAACTGGACCTAAGGTTAGCAATGTAGATGTCCACAGTGGTATAATCAATATTGAATAATTAAAATTTGTCAAATCACCTTTTCAACCTGTAAAAATCTAAAAATTGTCACCATATAAAATATTTTTTTTAAATAGTTTTCAAACTAATAAAAACAGGTTAATAGAAATAGAAAATGATTTTGTCACTCGTTTTTGTTAATGCCACTCCCCTGCAAATGTATTTTTGCACTAAAAATACACTTGCAGGGGAGAAGCGTTAACAAAAAAAAGAGTGGCAAAATCAGCAGCCATAATTTTTTGAAAACTTTTATTTTGAAAAAACACTTTCTCCGAAAAAGATTTAAAAAATAGTTTTTGAAAAAAATACATTTTTTTAAATAACAGTTTTTGAGAAAAATAAAAAATAGGTTTAAAAAAACAATTTTTAGTAAAAAATAATTTTTGAAAAATAGTTTAACTATTTTTGCAAAAAAGAAAACTTCTTTCGAAACATTGTAGAGAGAGAGAGAGAGAGAGAGAGAGAGAGAGAGAGAGAGAAGGTTTTTGTTATTGGCAAAAGGTTGCTAGTTTTGATTATTTAATGGCTAAAATTTGATAAGTTGCTAAGAGGTTGCTAAGTTTGGTTATACTAGTGTGAGCATTTTTTTGAGGGAATATTGCTAACTTTAGCAACCTTATGGTTTTGGTTATTCCACTGTAGATGCTATTACATAATAGTCTAGAGGTGGCAAACGGGCGGATCTGAGCTGGTTTGAACGGGTCGTGGGTCAAATATGGGTCAAAACATAAACGGGTTGGAACGGGTCGGGTCAAATATGGGTCAAGCCAAACCCAAACCTGCCCGACCCGACCCATTTTCCTCTTTTTCTTTTTTTCCCCCCTTCCCCCCGAGGAATAAGAGGCCGAATCGGAGAATTATCTGGAAGATGATGATTGCACCAGCCAATTGCACAATTTTGATCTTCATTGCGTTCGACAAAGCCACCACTTATATTTGGATTAAAGTATGCAACGTTTCTGGTTCTCATCTTTGTTATAGTATTACTATATAATTTGAAAGAGCAAATTAAGAGGTGGTAGAATTGTGAAGGATTACAATTTGAAAGAGCTAAGGGCTAGTCAACTAATTGAAAATTCTCTGTTTTGAAGGAACCGTTGAAGAGGTAATCCGGGGGTTAATAACGGTTTTTAGAAAATTCAATGGGTCATTAAACAAGTCTGAATTTTTAATTTAGTTTTGAAACATTCAATTTTCAACCTCTCTCTCTCTCTCTCTCTCTCTCTCTCTCTCTCTCTCTCCCTCCTTCCTTCCTTGTGGGTGTGCGTGGACGAACAGCTACCATTTTCACAATGAAAAGTGGAGTAGGTTAAATGCTTTGGCAGGTTTAACTTTCGGTTCCAATTTCGAACCACTTACTCTTAAATACTATGGATGAAAATTAGCACCGATTCTTCCTTTGGACGACGAGCATGAGAATTTCGTAGAGCTTTGTAAAGCCTGAACAAGGTTGTTAATCCCGTACCGTACCGGCCGGTACGTACCGGATTTGCATAAAACCGGTAACTTATACCTCAAATACCGTTTCGGCTCTAATCTCGGATGTTACCGGCGAGTACCGGAGATTCCGGCCGATCTCGGACGAGATGGAGGTACTGGAAATTCCGGCCGGAATTTTGCAAAACAGGGCCATTTCGCTCCAGACAGTGGAGAAAATAGAGAAATAGAAGGAAAAAAAGAGAAAAGAGGAAATCAGAAAAAAAAAAAAAAAAAGTGGCTCCTCGTGGTCTTCTCCAGCTTGTCCGATCGTGGCTGGAAAATGGAGTGGTGTAAGTGTAACCGTGTAAGACTGTAAGTATGAGAGAGAAAAGAGAGAGGAAGACTCGAGCGGGTGTTCCTCTGGGTTTCCGTTTGTCTGAGAGAGAGAGAGAGAGAGAGAGAGAGAGAGAGAGAGAGAGAGAGAGAGCGTTTTGTTGGATTGGGGAAAGTTAAAAAAGCTATGGATTTTTTTATGTGTACAAAACCAGTGGTTTTGGCACATGGTTTGGGAATGGAAGTGGTCCAACTGTCCAAGTGCAGTAATTTTCCGATTTTAAAAAGGAAGAGAAGAAATGGGTTTGTTGGAAAGAGGAAAAGTCAATTACTTGAAATTTATTGACTTATGAATATTTTTTATAGAAGGAATTGCATGGTATCGAAAAAAAATTTGAGTTATAATTATATATAATTATAGTTGCGGTAAATCCGAAACGGTACCCGGTACGTTCCGTACCAATAAGAAAACCGGTACTCTGTCCGAAATGGTATTCAGAACTTTGAGCCTGATTGATTTGATTTGGGTCGCGCTTCGCTAGTGGCTTAGGATTCGCTTTGCCCGGAATGTTCTTTTGGGTAAAGTATGCCACCTATATGTTTAGTAAAAAGCAATTTAAAAGATTCAGTCAGCTCGATTTTGTTCGAGCTAGAACCAATCAAAATTAAGAGTAATTTGGTTTGATTTTGACTATCTAATTTCGTAGGGAGACCCTTTTTGGCATGAGAGAGAGAGAAGTTCAACCAGAGAGAGAGAGAGAGAGAGAGAGAGAGAGAGAGAGAGAGATTTATGGGCGGGTACTTGTAGAATTGTTAAATTTGTGTGCATTGTATGGGCTGGAGTGTGTAGAGTGGGTTTTTAACTCTAACCCATATTTAACCCACTTTCAACCCATTTAAACCCAAGTAAATATGGGTTGATATGGGTTGAACCCATATCAACCTATTATACAATATAGGCGGATTGGATTGGGTTATAAGTGGGCAGATTTGGGCGGGTTAGTGAATATGGATTGAAATTACCACCTCTACATAATACAAATCAAAGCACATGAGCGTGCGGCAAACCTAAGCTACAACAGAAACAGCGGCAAACCTAAGCTACAACAAAAACAAATAAACAATAGCTAAGCTATGCGTGTCACCTCCTAAGCTACGCACATCTCCTCCCAATCGTCAATCTGCAGCCATCTCATGAAACGCTTGACACGAGCTTAAACGATAAAACAAACAACCAAAATCGACCATACCGCTAGCTAGATCACACCCATTTTTAATGACGGCTGATGTAGATGAGTTTGCCATTGTGAGAAAGCTAAGCCCACCAGCAGAAAACACCGGCGATAAGAGGCCCGAACTTCAACTTGGAACACAAAACCAAACAAACCCACCAGATATGCATGAACAAATCGGACTCGAGAAAGCCGATCGGATCAGACGAGGAAGGGGAGAACGGAGAGAGAAGCCAAATCTGATCGGAGAGGAAAGAACAAAGAGAGTCCTAATCGAACGGGGAGGAGGAAGCCAAAAAAGAGGGGTCGATTGGGACAGAAAGGGATAGCCGACCAGACAGGGGAAGGGGAGACCAAAGGGGGGAAGAACTTTGTTGCTCGAAGGGAGGGGAATCGAGCAGTAGGAGAAGAAGGGAACATGCATGGCTAGTACGACCAGGTTGTGGGCGATTCTACCAGAGCGAAGGGTTGGGCTGGGATCAGAGATAAGTGAATGGTGAACCCGAGATCAAACCCCTCATCACCGGCGTCAGCGTTATTAGCTTGACAGAGGATGATGCCGTCGACAAGATTCGAGCCATTAGGGACATCAACACCGTTGAACGTCGTCGGGACCATCTTCGAACAATGCGTCAATCTTGACGGCGAACGATGATAGAGCTTAGCATTATTAGAAGAGAAAGCAAAGGAAAAAGGGAAAGAAGGAAAGAAAAACAAGGAAAAAATAGAAGGGGAGGCTCATATATATGAATAGAAAATAGTACAAGAAGGGTTTTTTTAACTTACATAATACAAATCAAAGCACATGAGCATGCGGCAAACCTAAGCTACAATAGAAACAAATAAACAACAGCTAAGCTACGTCCATCACCTCCCAATCGTCAATCCACAACCATCTCAACAAACGCTTGACACGAGCTTAAACGATAAAATAAACAATCAAAATCGACCATACTGCTAACAAGCCTTGAATCTTGTGGGTTTGAGCTTGGAGTGGAGTATTTTTGGTGGATTTGAGCTTTTGGGTTTTGATGAGCACCCAATATTGTTGATATTTGGTGCGACTAGTCCCGTTTTATGTTATTTTAACTTACGTTTATTTAGCTTTTATAGTGATATTGCACGTAAGGTGTGTTTTCAGTATTTTCAGGTAAAACATGCAAATAAGACACATTTTAACGTCATGCATGGCCCAAGTGCTTCTAAGTACCCGAAGACCCTGCCGGCCCCTTAAAGTCTATCTAAGTACGGGAAAAATGACTTTCTAAAAAAATATCAATTTTCGAGATAAAAAATGGCGGTAATTGATTCTTGAATTTTTCTAAGAGTAACTAAAAGTTGCAAGGTTTTATTTGAAGAGCAAGATTATATTTTGAGTCATTTTCGCTTGAGAAAAATGTGCAGTTTTCTATTTGTGGGCACGCGCCCCAAAATCCCTGATTTTGGTGTTTAAAACATTTGGGTGCGGCCCTCTTTGAAAAGCGCGGCGAGACACTTCGATTCAGAGTCTCCACTCGGGTTTTAGCGGAAGAATACCCAAGGAACCGAACTCAAAAACGCTTTGCTACGTTTGTTTGATTTTGAAAAGGCGTAGACTGGTCCGTCGTCACCTTCGATATCTAAGGTTCAGGAGCTAGGTTACGAGAGGGGAAGGGTTTTATGGCACCCCTCTCGCCCAATCTGGTGATCGATCTCTACTCAGGTATTTTTATAAAACTTTTGCATTTTTCTCTCGTTTGATCATTTTTTTAGCCAGTTAGGGCGGGAAAACAGTTAACGGGGGTTAAAACTGTAGCAGTTTGCAGTTTATATGACAAAAATGTTTATGGATGATAGTTTGCTCGAATTAGTAAAAGGAAAGAGAACATAGATTGAGAACAAGCACTGAGAGCAGTTCCAATGAAATGGAGTACGCTGCTTTTCAGGTGCGTGAGCAGGCAAAACGCTGGCATGCAGTGGCCAAGCCTCTACACTCCACCATACCCTGCGCACGCCATTAAGAAGCTGGCGTACACCACCCTTTTTCACTCACAGCCCTTATTTTCAACCCTCTGGGCTCTGGAATGGACCAGTGCACACCCAGGACAAACCACACAGTTTATAAGACAGTCATACTTACAGATACAAGTACAAGAAATGGCCTGGAGCCATAAAGATAGACAAGCAGCCCCATAAATAGAGTGAAGGGGGATAATAAGAGGCCAGGACTGAACTATGATGTAAGGGCCAGGCACGGAACCCTAGCCAACATGTCGTACGCCACCCTTAAGAGGCCGCACGCCAGGTTTGCATGCAATTCAGTGTTTGGCTTTACATCATCTGGGCTCTGGAACATGACCAGAAGTAACCCAGAGGCCCTTTGAAGCAAGAAGGAGACAGTTATCGAAAGTTAACGGTTAACAGTTCTAGAATACAGAAAGTAACAAACTGATTATTAGCACGCTAATGAGGTGATGAACATGAAATACAACAGACAGACAAACCCTGATCCCCACGCCAGTAGTGCACGTACCGCCATGGCTAGTGTACGGCTTGGATACACTGGCATGCGCCACGGTTTGGTTTGCCCGATTGTTTTATTTTACCATTCCGGGGCCAGGACTAGTATTGGTTACTAGCCTAGACCTTTCTAGTTCCCCTCAGGGATTGAGAACAAAAAGAAACACAAAGGTGGTATACCTTTGTTTGGAGATGGAAGAAATGGTTTGAGCTTTGAGCTTGAGGTTTGAGAGGTGGAGGGTGGATGGTATGTAGTTTGGAATGCTTGTTTGCCCTTTCAATGGAGGAGAAAGAAGAAGCAAGAAAACCAACAATGGGGGAAGAGAGGCTTTTTAAAGCTCTTTATGGAACCAACCCTTTGCTCATGAATGCAAAGGGGTATTTATAAGGGGAGAGAACTGAAGAGGGAGGATTGATCAGTTGGGTTAGGAGGCTTGGTTGGGTTAAGAGAGGAGCCTCCCATGCATTAAATGCATGGGACTTGGCTTGATGGAGTGTGTAAGAGTGAGAGGGGGACGACCCCTGCAGAAAACAATGATCAGGAGGCTCTGCGCCGTACTAGGGCGGTTACAAAGTCTCAAGCACGTGACAGAAAAGTGCTGATTTGACCGGCCTTGACCATGCATACGCCACCTACATACCATGCGTGCGCCAGTCAAACTGAGTCAACAGTCGATGACTGACACGTGGCAGTGTACTGACGCACGCCAAGTTAACGGTGGCGTAAGCAAGTAGGGCTTTGCTGGGGCTTTTCTGGCTCTGGATTTGAAGGGATTTGAAATGAGTTTGAAAATGGGTTTGAAGGGGGAAAGTCCAACGCTCAAAGCTCAAGACCTTTCATCGACCTAAAATGTTCTCGACCTTTCATCATCATCAGGGCAACAAAAGACAATAAAAGAACTAAATCCGGACAGTCCAGAATAGGGTGTCTACAGAAGCCCCCATTTGACGGCACTTGGAGTACCATCCGATTTGGTACAAGTAACGTCAAAGGTTGTCTAGACACCCCTTGTCTAGGCTATCCAGAGCAAGAAACAATGGAAAGTAGACATGAAACTTTAAAGAACCTGGTCGGTTAGGCTCAGCCAAGCAGATTATTTGAGAAAGATTGTCGTCGCTGCAGGTATAAGAGACGGATGGACTGCTGCTTGATTGCATTGGCGAGGCGGCATGGGCTATCGTAGAAGGCGAACTCCGCTGGGGGAATAATCTTCCATAGAAACCATCGACTCTGTTGGGGAAAAGAGATGCAATTGGGCGGGCGGATCGCCGTTGATTTGAAATTGGACGGATTGATTGTCGTTGACTTGAAGTTGGACGGATAGATCGTCGTTGATTTGAAAGTGGACGGATAGATCGCCGTTGACTTGAAGTTGGACGGATAGATCGCCGTCGACTTGAAGTTGGACGGATAGATCGTCGTTGATTTGAAAGTGGACAGATAGATCGCTGTTGACTTGAAATTGGACGGATAGATCGCCGTTGATTTGAAAGTGGACGGATAGATCGTCGTTGATTTAAAAGTGAACAGATAGATCGTCGTTGACTTGAAATTGGACGGATAGATCGCCGTCGATTTGAAAGTGGACGGATAGATCGTCGTTGATTTGAAAGTGGACGGATAGATCGTCGTTGATTTAAAGTTGGACGGATAGATCGTCGTTGACTTGAAAGTGGACGGATAGATCGTCGTTCATTTTAAAATTGGAGAGAACCCTACTTGGGGATGGGCCCACCAGGGGTATAAATGATCATTGGGCCACTTGGGTCTTGATTTTGAGAGATAATTTTGATCCAAATGAAATCTGGGCCTGCGGCCCAAACAATAATGGCGTACGGTGTAGCCGACCTGGCGTACGCCAGGAATCTTTCCTGGCCCGGTCCAGATTCAGGCCCAGACCCGGCCCAACAGCACTCTACGTCGTATAAACTTCTGCGGCAATGCAGAAACCACTCTCAGTCGGTTTTGAACTCCAAACCCTTCAATCCTTCTCAAAAACTCTCAATCTCTCTCAAACCTTCTCATCCTCTCCTAAAACCCTCCTTCCCCACATTCTTCCATGGCCGAAACAGGTAGTGGTGGCGGCAATGGTGGCGGCAATGGCGAGGAACGGCCGAGAGTGGGTAGAGATGAGGCGGAGAGGCCTCAAATCAACGATCAGGCGACTGGCGAACCTCCGTCGAGTGCTGGTGTAGAGATTTCTAGCAGTGACGGCGGCGATGGTGGCCATGCAGCAGGTCCTGACGGCGGCGACGGGCGGCGTACGCCAAGGACGACTGGTCGTACGCCAGACTCTACTGAAACGGGGGGCCCACGGGTGCACCGTTTGGACTTTCAGAGCGGAGTAGAGGGCCTAGTGGTCACGGGCTTGGGTTCGGCTGGTGCCAACGGTGGCGACAGTGGTGGTGGTGACGGCGACGACCGGCCAGAGACACCGAGGAGGGATCCGGCAAAGGGCAAGAATCCTTCTGTTGTGGAGGAGTCCTCTGGAGGGGTATCCGCCGGGCCGGCTGAGTTCAGGCCAGCAGAGGGGTCCTCAGCGCATGTTCCCATTACGCGTGGAGACTTCGCGGAGTTCGTGTCTGACGAGGAACTTGGTCGGTTGCTCCGGGAGAATCCGGGGGTGGTGTTGGCAGTGATATCAGCACGAGAGGAGAGGCAGAGACAGATAGCACAGGCCCAGGAGGAGGAGTGCCTGAGAGCTGAGGCCAAAGGGGCTAGAGTTGAGGAGGAGGCCTTTGTACAGGAGGCAGAGGCAGCCGAGCAGGCCCAAGAGGAGGGTGGCCTAGCTCATGAGCGGGCAGTGACGCGGGCAGAGGCCATATGGGCCGCACCTCGTGCAGCGTTCAAGGCTAGGGCCTATGTCCCGCCGGAGCCACACTTATTCATACCATCGGGGTTTGAGAGCTACGTCCCCCGCCGGGATGAGTACGACGCGGAGCTTGTTCTGAGAGACCCTGAGAGGCACTTGTCCACAGACTGGGCACAGGTATTCTTTTAATCTTGCTTTTAACTTCAGCCCTTCATTATTGCACTACATGTAACTTATTATGCGTGAACTGTGGTAACATGGCGACACTCGCATCTTAGAGCTTGATTCGACAAGTAGAATTTGGCAAAAGTGACCGAACTTGACCGTAGACAGCTTAGGACTCGGAGGAGAACTGCGATAAATGAACTTGAATCGACCATAAATTGCCTCGACTTGATAATACACATGCAGGACTTGAATTCGACTAAGAACATACCATGTTCACTTGATTCAACTGAACAATGCTCCTTTGAGAAGAAAATAGAACGTTCCAAAAGCTTGATTCGACCAACAATATGCCCAAGATTTGATTCGACCCCAAAATGATTGAAAACCTTGAATCGATCGCGGAATATGCAAAATACCTTTAGTCTCGACCTAAGTTGTTTTCGACTCATGAATTTTTCTTGATTCGACTGCTCACTCTATTATGCATGCTGATAATGTATTGTCCATTTTGTCTTTGTGATGTGCAGAGAGTACGAGGTAGTACACGAGGGCACGGCGGTCCTGCTAGTTCCCTTAAGCTGTACCGAGGATTGCCCGAGCGGGTCAGGGCTCTAGTTGATGCTGCGGGGTTCAGGCCGTTTATCCTCACATTGACGACAACGCTTAGTGACCATGCCTTGCTTACGGTGTTGGCTGAGAGGTGGTGGGATACCTCTAACACCTTCCACCTTCCGATCGAGGAGATGACAGTGACTCGGGCGGATTTCGCAGCTTCGACTGGCCTGAGGGTAGGGGGAGAGCCTATCCCTTTTGACTCAGGGATCCATGGTGACCCGGAGGCGCTGCAGTGGTTCTTGGGCCATGAGCCAGTCGGCACTTCAGAGACCATCCCTCACGAGCAGTTTCACCGATATTTGAAGGGCAGGGTTCCAGCTTCAGAGCAGGAGGAGGAGCAAATGGCGAGAGCCTACCTTTTGTACTTGTTCGGGGTCTCGTTGTACCCCAACAAGCGATCTACGGTGCACTTGGCCTACTCGCCAACCCTCTTTGACTTGCGCTCAGCTTCGAGGTATGATTGGGGAGGAGTTGCTCTGGGGACCTGCTACAGCTTCATGGGAGAGTTCTCTCAAAGGAAGAAAGCGATCGCCGGCTACTGGAGGGTGTGGGAGGTAAGAAAACAAACTTGTGATTTCATTTTCTGAGCATTTCCCTTTGCTTTTACCCTATGACTGCTGTATTGATGCTTTGACTGTTTGAAGTTGCAGCTATGGGCATACGAGGTGCTGAAGATGTACCCTCCGGAGAATTCATGCCCGGACTTGAAAATGCTCCCATGTGCTCTGATATGGGGGCCAGTGTACAGGGGCAAGAAGAAGTCGAGAGGTAGCCTACAGGCTTTCAGGGCGTACCTCGACGAGCTGTCAGGCACTCAGGTAGAATGCAGCTCTCTGTCACTTATTATTGCCTTTGAATTGTTTCAATGCTGTCGCTGATCGACTGTTTGTTGCCTGATTGTTGATTGCTTGCAGGTGGAATGGGACCCATGGAGGACTACTGAGCTGAGCCGGAGTACCTTGCGCAGAGCAGGGTGGTAGCTGCGAGCCGCGTGCTGCTTGAGTCAGCCTTTGGGTGGCAGTGGTACTTGGGCGACCGAGTGACACGGCAGTCACTTGAGTCTTCGGAGTTTATCACGCCCGGGCCGCTTCTGCCTCGTGCTTCACATACAGACCAGTACACGTTGGCCGAGCTGCAGCGCTTCACCGTCCCGACAGACTTTGCTACTCTCTTGAGGCCTGAGCGAGACTATGCTGTTTACCGGAGGCAGTACTTGGCGAGGCCACTCGGGGTGATAGAGCACGGGGCTATGGAGATCGAGGCTAGAGAGGCTGGAGAAGAGAGGCGTGGCTCGGGCAGTAGGACTGCTCGCTCGAGGGAGAGGAGTGGGCCTGCTATAGCGACGGCCCTTCCTCGACTTTCTTGGACGCTGGCCGTGCGGGACGCACAGGGAGAGGAGGCCACAGTTCAGTTCGAGCCCGCTAGGAGAGAGCCAGAGGAGATTACAGGGCCGGTACGATACTCTTCTTCCCTTTTGCGCTTTCCTTACTTCATCTCTCGCATGTATATCTGATTTGCATTCTGATTCTGACAACATTGCAATGCAGGCCTCGATGGAGTAGGTGAGAGAGGCAGTGCGCCTAATGAAGGCCATGGAGAAGGAGTTTCACAGAATAGCAAGTGGCGCCCAGTTGCGGCTGCATTACCCACCTCTAGCTCCAGCTCCTACTATGCAGCCTCAGGTATAGCTTTAGCTTTTGATTTTTGATAGGATATGACCTGCTTTCAATGTCTCAACACACACACACACACACACACACACACATATATATATATATGCAATATGTACAATTGATGCTAGAAAGTTAAATGTAATGCAGGGACAGGCTAGGGCGGCTCCTAGAAGGAAGAGCGTGCGGCCACCTCCACAAAAGAAGATAGCCCCGAGCTCTTCCCGACCAGCGACGAGTACTCAGAGAGGGGTACAGATCACTCCGGCTAGCGAGGAGCTCCAGTTTCGCCGAGAACTGAGGAAGAGGCCCGCAGAGAAAAGGCCTGCTGAGGGGCCCTCGCAGAAGAAGAGGAGAGAGGAGGAAGAAGCAGAAGAAGAGGAGGAGGACACATCCCTCAGCAGCGACTCTGACTTCGTGGACGATCGTAGGTTCCGGATGGACCCACAAGAGATGGTAGAGAGCGAGGAGGACGACGACAACGAGGACCTTTTTGACGACTGAGGGCTATCACGGAGCCTCGGTCTATTTTGCTGTCTTTTTGCTTTCGACATTTTGATACAGTAGATACTTTGCCATTTTGGATACAGGGCCTGCGTGCCTTTGACTTTTGGGGCGAGTGTGCCTTTATTCTTCTTAGGTTTTGCCCGGGCCATTGTGCCGCTTTGATACACTTCCACATTCTGCTTTTGAATAGTGACATAGGGTAGTGCTTTTGGATATTGACATAGGGTAGTATATGATATCTGCATTTTCTGTTTTATCAATTTCCCCTTTTGTTGATGAAATTTTTGCAAAGGAAATGAACAAACCGTCCACTAATACCTAACATGCATTAACAATTGCTCCGAATTGACAATAGACGCGCGCACAAGTGCACACAACACATAGCTCAAAGAAAGAATGGATAGAAAAGCTCTAAGATACAAAATATACCCCAGACACGCGGAGGATACGGGAAAAATAGGCTTCAATAGGCCAAAATCCGTAATTCTCCTAATTGGAAGAAACTGACACTTTGAACAGACTCTATAGTTGTACAATGACTTGTACAAACTATCAAAACCGGTTAAAAACATCTCGGTACGAGGAAAATACCGAAAAAAAAGCAAAAAAAATGTCACAAAAATGGACATAAGACACAAAATGACTCGATATGGTCCCGGACTGAAACCGAGACCCCTGTACAGTAACATAAGTCCTATGTAACATGTACAGTATGACCAAACTTGGCAAAAGCCCTTAAAACGAAATTCGACCCTCCGTATCCTTGATTTTAGCTTGACACGGGCCGCCGAGGGTCCGGAATCTTCAACGGGCGTGGCTTTTAGAAGTCGTCACCTCGCTACAGTCCCAAATGATGTCTAAGACTTGTAAGGATCACTAAATGGCCAAAGCAAGCACCAAAACTGAAAGTGACCATGCGAAGGCAGTGGCTGCTGCTAAATGGTTTCTGGTGTACCAAGCTGGCGTACGCCAGGGCTTTGTTCCCGTACGCCATGAAGGAAGAAACATGTACACGCCAGCTTAAAGTTGGCATACGCTAGGTTTCTGAGAGTCAGATCCACTTGACTGACGAACTGTACTTTTTTTAGGGGCCCTTTGTTTTTAACTTCACACGGCTTTCACACGGTTTCTGAGGTTTCAGGAGGCAGTGTCCTTGGCATTGTGTTCCCTTGGAGGCTAGTAGTTTGTCTAAAGAATTCATGTGAATTGGCCACAGAAGGCCAAGGCCTATAAAGCTGGGATGCTTGCCATTGAGGTATTCACAGCTCTATTTTCTCTCCTTTTCTTCAGTACAAGCTTAACTTCTCCATGGATAATCCCCTTCCAACATTGCTCAGGCCTTGGCTAGTGTCCTTTTTGAGCGTTGACTGGCTCAATTTCCAGTATCATGGCCTTGCTTCGTTTCGCTTCCTTCGACACGTGCCGCTCCGTCCGGCACTTTTGTGGGCTGCCCTCAGATTCTGGGATCCTGACGTCCACGTCTTCCACTTTGGCGATGATGAGATGTGCCCAACCGTTGAGGAATTCTAGGCGTATCTCCGCACTTACTCATCCTCGACACTTGTTGTTCCTCCCTACCAAGTGAGCATGCCCAAACTGCTGGCCAGCTTGCTTAACATTTCCCGGGGCTTGGCAAACACTATCCTGGAGGGTGGCCAGGTGAACATTCTGCGGCTGATAGAAATGTACAGTCCAGACGACGGTTCGGATAGCTAGGAAGTCCAAGCACGTCGGTGCTTCGCTTTGGTGATCTGCCTGCTTGCCGCCTATCTGCTCGTTCCTGCCAGTGGGCAAGTTAGCCCTTTACTAGTGAGCGTGGCCGCTCAAATGGGGGACCGAAGAAACGTGATCCCTTTGGTCCTGGCCGAAACACTCTTGGGCTTGGATCTAGTGAGCACAGGCCAATCGGCCGTTTTCAGCGGGAGTCCGCTTTTGCTCCAGGTAAACTCACTCAGCTCACCTTTTTCTGGCTTTCGCACTTTCTCTTTTTACCTCGATGCTCGGCTTAGGCTGCTTCCTAGCTTCTTACTTGTCTTTTCGCTCAGGCTTTATCTAGTTTCTCACTTGTCTTTTCACTCATGCAACTGTGGTTGTCAGACAAACTGAATCTGTTGCACCCACCGGCGGCGGGCTGGAATCTGTTTCCGAAGAGGATTCACCAGAGGGAGATGCGGTACCCCGACTTGGACGTAGAAGGTTGGTATGAATTCATGCAGCATATGCAGCCCGAGGAAATTGCTTGGAGGTGCCCTTGGTTGGACCTTCCAGATATGGTTATTCATTCTGATGGCTTTGATAGGATGGTCATCGTGGGGCTAACCAGCTTCACCTTTTACATCCCTGTTCGTATTCTCCGTCAGCTACGCGCTTCGCAAGAGAATGTCCGTATCGGTACCGGGGCCTCCCATCTTCCCAACTTCAATGCTCAGACGCTGAATGGTTATCAGAGGCGCTGGGGCCTGAGGGTTCTTCAGGCGGAAATGCCGGGTTTTACCAAAGGGCTGAGAAACCGGTATAGACAGTGGCTAAGAGCAGATGTTCATGCGAGAGAAAACATTGACTGACTCCGGACCACTTTGCTGTACTTAGAATAAGTTGTGAGCCGTTTAGGCTTTTCAAGCATTTCGTTCTGTTTTTCATGCTTTTTTTTTTTAAGGCTTTTATACTCAGCTTGTTGTATTAGAAATAGTAATTTGCAAAATAAAGTTGGAAGATGGAGGGTTACCCCCTTCTAATTCTCCAATGCTGCCTCAGCTTGTCTTTGAGCTTTTCCGACCTTTGATGCGAACCCAAAATGTCAAACCCTGGATCATTTTGATAGAATGTGACCGGGTCTCAAAGTGAGACTGCCTACGTATCCCTTTTCAGGGAATCAGGACAGAACGTAGTTCAGGCTAAGGTTCGCTCATGTATTTTACCTCTCCTTTTACGCTCTAACTTTTGCCTAGTACCGCCCTTTTAGGTTTTCGGTCTAGCGAGCTTTCAACACTTTGCCTATTTATTTTTGCCAAGACCGCCTCCTTAGGTTTTTCGGTCTAGCAGGCTGCTCTAACTTTTGCTTGGAATCGCCCACCCTTGTGATTTTTTACCCAACGAGCATCTCTCAGGGGTAGTAACGCTTGAGCTGATCTAGGTTGACCAAGGTATTGAATTCGTTTCCATCAAGATCAATGAGCTTAGCAGCACCCCCGTATAGGATGGTCTTGATGATGTAAGGTCCAGAGCGCTTTGGCCAGAATTTCCCACGCAGATCAAACACTGGAGCCCGGATCTCCTTTGTAACCATGTCCCCTTCGACTAGACCTCTTGACTTGACTTTCTTGTTAAACGCCCGGGCGATTCGACGCTGATACCCTTGAACATGATATAGAGCACGAAGCCTCCTCTCATCAAACAACATGAGCTCGACAAATCTGCCACTTAACCATTCAGCTTCCTCGAGACCACTTTCGGCCATGACTCTCGATGGGGAGTACTGCTTCCACTCCATAGACTAGGGAGAAAGGAGTTGCACCTGTAGAAGTGCGGATCGACGTTCGATACCCCGAGAGGGCCAAAGGTAACAACTCATGCCAGTCCCTTGCAGATTCAGCGGTCTTTTTGATGATCATCTCGACATTTTTGTTGGCAGCCTCGACAGCCCCCTTTGTCTGTGGCCGGTAGGTTGTTGAATGGTGGATTTTGATTCCGAATTCCTCGAAGAGATCCAGGACCCTTCCCTTGAAGTGGCTTCCATTGTCCGATACGAAAGCCTGAGGGACACCATACCGGTAGATGATGTTCTTTCGAATAAACTGCGCAACTTGGACCGTTGTCAGGGTCTTGTAAGATTCGGCCTCGACCCATTTGGTAAAGTAATCGATGGCTACCAGTATGAACTTGTGGCCGTTTGAAGCAGAGGGTCTGATCATCCCGATAACATCAATTCCCCATACCGAAAAAGGCCACGGCGAGGTCACGCCATACAGCTCAGTTGGAGGAACATGCTGCAAGTTGGCGTGGATCTGACACTTGTAGCAACGCCGCACATAGTCAATACATTGTGACTCCATCGTAGACCAGTAGCAACCCTGCCTGAGGATTTTTCTTGCAAGCATGACACCGCTCATGTGAGGACCACAGACTCCTTCGTGAATCTCCTCCATTATACTTGTTGCTTCTGCGCCATTCACGCACAATTTGTGCATCCCACAGTGAGACCTTCGATACAACTTCCCCCCACAGATGATGTACTGAGTAGCCAGTCGTTGCAGGGCGATTCGATCCTTCCTAGTGGCCTCAGCTGGGAACTCTCCTCGCTCCACAAAATTCCAAATATCATGGTACCAGGGCAGGCCATCATCGACATCATCAATGGCGTTGACATACTCATAGGCGGGCAAGTCCCTCTGTTCGATCACGATTGGTCGCAGGTTAACTCCTACTGGAAGTTTGATCATGGAAGCCAAGGTCGCCAAAGCATCGGCGAACTGATTCTTCAAACGTGGAACATGGGTAAAGGTTACCCTATTGAAGCGAGGAATCAGTTCTTCCAAATCTTGGTGATAAGGCTTCAGCTTTTCCTCACGAACCTTCCAGTCCCCATTGGCCTGAGAGACTAACAAATTTGAATCCCCAATCACTTCGAGCTTCTCGACCCCCAGTGCAATTGCTGCCTCCATTCCAACGATGCAGGCCTCATATTCAGCTTGATTGTTGGTAACATCGAAATTCAGCTTAAAAGTGAGCGGAATATGAGCACCGGTAGGCGTGATCAGCAACACCCCAATTCTGAATCCTTTCTGGTTAGCAGCCCCATCGAAATACAGCGTCCATACTTCCTCAGTTACGGTCAGCACATCCTCGTTTGGAAAGTTGAAGTCCACATCCTCTGGCCCCTTAACTGGGTGATCCGCCAAGAATTCTGCCACGGCACGGCCCTTTACTGACTTCCTCGTGACATGCTGGAGATCGAACACAGCCAGCAGAAGCAACCAACGTGCTAGCTTATGGGTGAGCGTTGGCTTCTCGAATAGATATTTGATGGGGTCCATCCGAGAAATCAGCTTCACCGAATAGGCTAGCATGTAGTGTCTAAGCTTTTTGGTAGCCCAAACTAATGCCCAGCATGTCTTTTCCAAAGGGGTATAGCGCTCCTCGCTGCCTACCATTTTCTTGCTCAAGTAATAGATGGCTTTCTTGACTCTGTTTTCCCCTTCTTGTGCTAGCAAACAACCCATTGCAGACAAATACAGACAAATACAGGATCAAAGGTTGACTGGGCGTAGGCGGCATCAGTACCGGAGGGTTCTGCAAGTACCTCTGAATGGATTCAAAAGCAACCTGGCATTTGTCTGTCCATTCGAACGGGACATTCTTCTTGAGTAGACGGAACAGTGGCTCGCAAGTCGGAGTCAGTTTGGCGATGAACCGGCTAATGAACTGGACCTTCCCTAGAAAGCTTCGCGCTCCTTTCTCAGACCATGGGGGCTCCATCTCGAGAATTGCTTTGATTTTGGACAGGTCGACCTCGATTCCTCTCTTGGTGATCAAAAACCCCAACATCTTGCCTGTTGTAACCCCGAACGTGCACTTCTGCGAGTTGAGACGCACATTGTACTTGCGAAGTCTTTAAAGGAATTGCCTGAGCGAAGGGAGATAGTCCTTTTCCTCTTTCGCCTTTACGATCATGTCGTCCACATATACTTCTACCGTCTTGTGAATGAAGTCATGGAATAGGGTTGTTTGAGCTCTCTGAAAGGTGCACCCCGCATTCTTTAACCCAAACGGCATCTTTACGTAGCAGTACGTTCCCCATTCGGTAACGAATGTTGTCTTCTCTTGGTCCTCTGAGGCCATGAAAATCTTATTGTATCCAGCAAATCGGTCGACAAAGGAGAGCAAGGCATGCCCCGCCGTGTTGTCCACAAGCACATCGATGTGAGGCAAGGGAAAACTATCTTTGGGGCTTACCTTGTTCAAATCTCGGAAGTCGACACAGACTCGGATCCTCCCATCTTTCTTGGGGACGGGCACGATGTTAGCAACCCATTTGGGATATTCAGCAACCCTTAGAAATCCTGCATCAATCTGCATGGTGACCTCCTCCTTGATCTTCTGAACCCAATCCGGCCTCATTCTGCGGAGCTTCTGCTTGACGGGCACTGCCCCTAGCTTTAACGGAATTCGGTGCTGCACTATTTTGGGATCGATACCGGGCATGTCAGCATGCGACCAAGCAAAAACATCGAAGTATTCCTTGAGCGCCTCGATTGTACCAGCGTGGTTTTCCGGGGACAGGTTCGAACCGATTTGCATCATACGGGGGTCATCCTCATCTTTCAGATTTATTGAAATTACTTCTTCTTTTAGAGGCTGAGCATGCCTTTCGTCTTCCCTTTCGATGAGGGAACGCAACTCTGCCGGGATATTCCCATCGAAGTCGATTCCTTCATCGTCGGGGTCGACACAGTTTATATAGAAGTCAACAAAGTAGTCGGAAGCAGGATCATTCATTTCATAAAGCCCGGAAGGGTTGCCAAGTACAGTAGACTCAAACTCGAAGTAAAAGCTATGACATGGAGGGCCGAGAGGCACAAATTCCGACTCTGAGCTAGACTTAGACTCGACAGACTCTGTGTCAGATTCAGAGGTATCATCGATTCATGTTAAACGCGGGGTAAAGATGCAGTTATTAATACTACCGGTCGCTTTCACGATGAGAGAAGTTGGATCCTCGAGAATGTCCTGAGAGTCGGGCCCAAGCATCAGCACATCAGCCGCTTCTTCCTTGCCAACCAAACATACTTGGGCGAACAACATCTCCAAGCTCCCCTGATCAAAGGTCCTTACCCAGTCGGCCTTCCTCTTGATCTCAACCAGCTGCTTCTTGCAGTTATCCTGAGCCAGCTGCTCCTTAGCTATTTCGTCCCCATCATCAGCCCAGGTGTCCTCAGCGCAGATCTTGAAACCCAGAAGCCAAGTACGAGTCTTAGGATCGCAAAACGGCTCGATTTGTCCCAGGTAAGCAGTGCCACCTCCTTCACGGACGAAGTAGCTGTCAGGATTACCATAGAGGGTTCGAGGTTTTCCCACGTCTTTCCTCTTTTTGGCACCCTTTGTTGGGGGAGTGTATCCCAAACCAAAGCGGCCTTCGGTGAAAGGAAAGGCGGGGAACTCAGCGATCCCCTGCTGGTTGATCCCGAGTCCTAGGCCAGGCATGAATGACATCTTCCGCATGATTTCGAGAGCAGCTGAGCTAATGAGATAGTCAACATCCATGACAATGGCCAGGACTGAGCCGGATGTATCGAAAGCGAACCCTCCAAAGTCTGAGTCCTATTCTCCGTGCATGATCCCTAAAACTAGTGTCCCATCATCCTTGAGCGGGCGGATCCCAGAGTCTCCACAGATAGTCAAGGTTCCAATAGGCAACCCCAGCATGACTTTCTGGTGCAGAGTTGAAGGTTCAGCCATAATGTCCGGCCTGTGCAGCCATGGCCTGCCCAGCAGCAGGTTGAAAGTAGCAGGGATGTCAACCACATGGAACTCTACATCCATTTCAAAACCCTCAGCATCAAGCTTAAGCATTAAGGTCCCCTCCACCACGTGGCGCGTGTTGTCATAAGCTTTGACAGCCAGATTGGAAGGCGTAAGGTCATTCTTTGTAAGCCCTAAGCGGTAAGCAACCCTCATCGGGCAGACATTAATGGCGGAGCCGTTGTCGATCAACACGGTCGGCACCCAGTAACCACTACACTTGATAGTAATGTGCAGCGGGCGGTTGTGAACAGCTCCATCGACAGGGAGATCCCTCTCAGTGAAAGTGACAGAATGCTTGGAGAGCAGAGGCAAGACTAAGGCGATCATTGCCTCGGGAGTGATGTCTGTTGGCACCTCGAAACGGGCTAAAGCTGCGACCAGTCTATCACGATGCTCCTTTGATGATGATATCAGACCCCACACAGAGACGACAGCCGGAATCCTGTCTAACTGTTTCTGAAGGAAATCGTCTTCTGGCGCCCCACTCGGAACAAGCGGCGAGTTCTTTTGAGCTGGTGGAGAGATGGGTTTTTGAGTTAAAGGATTGGATGTGCTTCCAGCTGATAGATTTAGTGGCTGAAAGACACGGCCGCTCCTTGTGACATTTGCAACGTCCCACCAAGAAGATGTGTCAAGCGAGCCCCAGAAATCCTCAGGTATCTCTTCCAGCTTGCGTTTCCCCTTGTCGGTCGATGCAACTGTTGCTGTCGAGTCTTGTCCCGGAGCCGTGTCCCATAGCAATTCCTCCATTACTGTTCCTTCCCAGAAACTCGGATCCTGTGCAGCAGTTTCCTCAAACGGCAGTCCAGGATTAGTGACAAATGGTACATCCCAGAAACCTCCGTCGACCAGAGCAAAGTTGACAGTCCATACTTCATCGCCGACTTGCATGTCGACCACTTTATCGACGTCCCAGAAATCGGCCGGCAGTGGACTTTTGTTAAGGTCAACGATCTCATCTACCTCCCACAGGTCATCGGGCGGTGCATTCAAAACCATGATTGAACAGTCATCCATAGGAGGCACTACCGGGCGTGGCCTATCCATAGGCACGATATTGACAGTCGGGTCGCTCGCATGTACAGCATTCGAGATGGAGTCTAGTAGTGGCCATGCTTCCCCCAATTGTCGGCGCGTATCGGGGATGACCTCTCCTTCGATTTAGCAATCCAAGTATTGCTCACCCAAATCCTGATCATCGTCTGCCTTCTCCATGTTGAAGTTCTGGTTCCAGGCCAACTGCGTAGCATCGGGCTCTGGATCCCACACATATTCTTCTTCAATTTCGGCCACAACAGGCTCAGGCTGATAGAAAAGCATAAACAGGGACAAGCCATCGAGCGGATCCGCCCTTGCTGCGTTCCAATCTTCCTCCCATTGGTCCAACTGAGCCTGATCGACAAACGGAGCCTGAGGGAATCCCATGAAGTACCGCTCGTTCCAGTCATTGGCAAGTTCGGCTCACTCCCTTGCTTTGTCTTCCATATCCCAGCTGACTGCCAGCATGTTGACATTGAGTTCCACCGGGATGGCTACAATAGGTTTTGGGTGATGTTCTGGGGTTATATGGTCAGTGGGGTTGAATATGGTGGCGGTGAGGCTTATCTGGTTTATTTGGGGGTTGGAATTGTGGTTGGGCATGGAGTTGGTAATGACGTTGGGTTTAGGAGGGGTTGGAAGAGTGCCATTGCCCACCAAATCTTGAATCGCATGGCGGAGACGATAGCAAGAGTCGGTGTAATGGCCGGGCATTTGGTGATAGGCACAGAAGGCATTCGAGTTATGGCTTGGAGACGGGTTTTGAGGAAGAGGGGTTGGGTCCAACGGCCTGAGATGACCGGATTTGACCAACTTTTCTAGCACTTGAGACAGCGGAGCCTCGAATTTGGCGAAGTTCCAGGGCTGGTTGCGGTTCCGGGGTTTTTGAGGGGTTTGAACTTGGTTAATGTCGGCAACATGGCTGGAACCCTGGGTAGCACTGTTACTGGCAGTCGTGGCATTGGCGTAGTTGTTACCGCCGAATAGAGCAGTGCTATTGCCGGTGTAAGCACGGGGCTTGGATTTTGAAGTAGAGGAAGAGGTGTCACTCCGCTGCAGGGGCTTCCTCAATAGCAAGGCCAGAGTCGAAGAAAGTATCGAAATCAGCACCCTGAACAAGTACAAGATTTCTGGCAAAATCCGGCTGCAGATTTCGGGAGATGATGCGGATCTGATCCTTCTCACTGGGCCGATCGGTCATGAGAGCTGCCTTATCCCTCCACCTTTTAATGAAGTCCGCAAAAGACTCCTTGGCATTCATCTTAGTCGATTCAAGCTCCCGGGTGGTCATCTTGAGCTGAGCATTGTAGTTGTATTGGGCATTGAAGGCTGTGCCAATGTCCTCCCATGTTCGGCGCTTGGCAATGTCGAGAGACAAGAACCATTGAAAAGCGGGACCAGCCAGAGTTTGCGGGAAAAGCTGAGCCATAGCTTCCTCTTCTACCCCATGTAGCTTCATAGCACCATGATAAGCCAACAAGTGGGTCTTGGGATCCCCTGTTCCATCGAACTTTGCAAAATCTGGCATCTTGAACCTTTCGGGCAGCCTTGCGTTCGGAAATGGGCAAAGACGGTCCATGTCCAAACCGCCGGCTCCTATCCTTTCAGCTTTGGAAACCGTCTCTTCGAGTTTAGCCATCTTGGCGATTAGAGCAATCATTTCAGGATTTGGGGGAGGAGTTTCATCTCGAGGGATCTCTTCAGCCACAAGTTGGCGGTCATTCCTTTCCCTGCCTCCTCCTCTTGCCGGGAGTCGTTCCTCAATTAGAGCACGCAGATTGGCCATGGAGGCATCAGCTTGATCGGCCCTCTCTTGCATGATGGCCAAATTGTGCTGGAGGTCTGCCAAGGTATTAGCAAGGTTCGGAGGTGGTAGTTCGGCCATGTCCCAGATTTCTGTCTTAACCAATTTCGGCGCTCGGAGCGGAGACGGACTGGACGGCGGTGTTTCGTGCGGAGTCGTCGGCGGTGAGTCTTCCCTTGATTGAGTGCAAGCCAGAGCTTCCGTTGTGACTGACCCAGAAGCAAACCCCAAAGCAGATTTTCAAGCAATCCCCGCAGACAGTCCCAAGTAGGTTTGGCTCTTGAACTCGGAGCTTCGCATAATGTAGCTAGACAGCAAAGTATAAGAGCTCAGTGACAGCCTGCAACAGTTATTTGAAAGATTTTGAAAGAATGGAAAATGAGCATGTCAACGTCGTCGGTGTCCTCCTAGACTCTACAGCTAAAGAGACCTTCCTACGCCATTCAGATGCCGCTATAGAATCCTCAGATTTCTTTTCGACAATGTATCCTTGATTGATTGAATCGACTGACACCAAGAGATGTCAAAACAGCCTTAGCCTTTGGTTACTCTTTTCTTGAAGTTTCAAGGTTTGAATTTAGAATGACTGGGTGTTGATGGCGTGATACCATAACCAAAGTGGCGTAAGCAGCACTGTGCCGGAGCCTTGAGGGTGTAAGTGATTTGCACATTTAACCTGGATGGTGTAAGTATCATGACATTTTCTCCAGTGCTTCTCGTTTTGAATTTTGATTTGGATTTTTAGACAAAGGCTTAGATAGTTTTGATTTCCCAAAATGTCTTTGATTAAGGATTTTTGAAAGGTATATAACGTGCAACATCGAGATGCACGACTCGTCATCGGTCCATGGCAGCATCCTGGCGGACGTAGGATGGACTCGACAAGAGACAACCTAAGAGCCGCCCTAGCATGCTCCTACGCAGATCGGTATGAATGTATGTACAGGCATGCGATAGAGAAAGCAGTAACACATAGACAGTTTATGGGGGTTAGATGCAAGAAGATCCTACCCTGTAGGTTCCTGTCTTAGGTTGAAATGTTCTAGTGCTTTGTACGCATGGAGAGGCCGGTTTTTGTTTAAGGGGGTTCCTCTGACTAGAGCCGCGGTATACCTCCCACTGCAACGCGTTTAGCAGAGCAATGGTCGAATGGTATTACGACTCATCATCGTCCAAGGTTGTTGGGCGTTCGAGGACCCCGGGCTCCAGTAAACTATGCCAGTTACCCAAAACACCTCAACGAGGCTAGCCAACATCGATGCAAATGGAAGAATGCCAAAGAATGATCGAGGAAGAGAGAAATGCAAAGTTTTAAAATGCTTTTTGAGTTTGGCCCACTTTATTAATTAATACTTGGGGAAAATTACACAAGTGAACAATAGTAAAAGCCCCAGTTCGGATTGGTCGGATGCTGAGATCTTGTTATGTTACCATTCTGTTCTTCAGCAGCGCGGAGCGTACTGTTTTGACAAGCTTTTTGAAAAATTGTTCAATTACGTATTAATTTCCAAATATTAATTAATGCAATGAGTCCCCAGCAGAGTCGCCACTGTGGGCACGCGCCCCAAAATCCCAGATTTTGGTGTTTAAAACATTTGGGTGCGGCCCTCTTTGAAAAGCGCGGCGAGACGCTTCTATTCAGAGTCGCCACTCGGGTTTTAGCGGAAGAATACCCAAGGAACCGAACTCGAAAACGCTTTGCTACGTTTGTTTGATTTTGAAAAGGCGTAGACTGGTCCGTCGTCACCTTCGATATCTAAGGTTCGGGAGCCAGGTTACGAGAGGGGAATGGTTTTATGGCACCCCTCTCGCCCAATCCGGAGATCGGTCTCTACTTAGGCATTTTTATAAAACTTTTGCATTTTTCTCTCGTTTGATCATTTTTTTAGCCAATTAGGGCGGGAAAACAGTTAACGGGGGTTAAAACTGTAGCAGTTTGCAGTTTATATGACAAAAATGTTTATGGATGATAGTTTGCTCGAATTAGTAAAAGGAAAGAGAACATAGATTGAGAACAAGTACTGAGAGCAGTTCCAATGAAATGGAGTACGCTGCTTTTCAGGTGCGTGAGCAGGCAAAACACTGGCATGCAGTGGCCAAGCCTCTGCACGCCACCATACCCGGCGCACGCCATCAAGAAGCTGGCATACACCACCCTTTTTCACTCACAGCCCTTATTTTCAACCCTCTGGGCTCTGGAATGGACCAGTGCACACCCAGGACAAACCACACAGTTTATAAGACAGTCATACTTACAGATCCAAGTACAAGAAATGGCCTGGAGCCATAAAGATAGACAAGCAGCCCCATAAACAGAGTGAGGGGGGATAATAAGAGGCCAGGACTGAACTATGATGTAAGGGCCAGGCACGGAACCCTAGCCAACATGCCATATGCCACCCTTAAGGGGCCGCACGCCAGGTTTGCCTGCTGTTCAGTGTTTGGCTTTACATCATCTGGGCTCTGAAACATGACCAGAAGTAACCCAGAGGCCCTCTGAAGCAAGAAAGAGACAGTTATCGAAAGTTAACAGTTAACAGTTCTAGAATATAGAAAGCAACAAACTGATTATTAGCATGCTAAAGAGGTGATTAACATGAAATACAACAGACAGACAAACCCTGATCCCCACGCCAGTAGTGCACGTACCGCCATGGCTGGTGTACGGCTTGGATACACTGGCGTGCGCCATGGTTTGCTTTGCCCGATTGTTTTATTTTACCATTTCGGGGCCAGGACTAGTATTGGTTACTAGCCTGGACCTTTCTAGTTCCCCTCAGGGATTGAGAACAGAAAGAAACACAAAGGTGGTATACCTTTGTTTGGAGATGGAAGAAATGGTTTGAGCTTTGAGCTTGAGGTTTGAGAGGTGGAGGGTGGATGGTATGTAGTTTGGAATGCTTGTTTGCCCTTTCAATGGAGGAGAAAGAAGAAGCAAGAAAACCAACAATGGGGGAAGAGAGGCTTTTTAAAGCTCTTTATGGAACAAACCCTTTGCTCATGAATGCAAAGGGGTATTTATAGGGGGAGAGAACTGAGGAGGGAAGACTGATCAGTTGGGTTAGGAGGCTTGGTTGGGTTAAGAGAGGCGCCTCCCATACATTAAATGCATGGGACTTGGCTTGATGGAGTGTGTAGGAGTGAGAGGGGGACGGCCCCTGTAGAAAACAATGATCAGGAGGCTCTGCGCCGTACTGGGGCGGTTACAAAGTCTTGAGCACGTGACAGAAAAGTGCTGATTTGACTGGCCTTGACCATGCGTACGCCACCTACATACCATGCATGCGCCAGTCAAACTGAGTCAACGGTCGATGACTGACACGTGGCAGTGTACTGGCGCACGCCAAGTTAACGGTGGCGTAAGCAAGTAGGGTTTTGCTGGGGCTTTTCTGGCTCTGGATTTGAAGGGATTTGAAATGAGTTTGAAAATGGGTTTGAAGGGGGAAAGTCCAACGCTCAAAACTCAAGACCTTTCATCGACCTAAAATGTTCTCGACCTTTCATCATCATCGGGGCAACAAAAGACAATAAAAGAACTAAATCCGGACAGTCCAGAATAGGGTGTCTACACTTTTTTACACTAAAAGTGAGGGGTTGACATTTTGATATAATTGGAATCTTGAAATTCTGATAATGTCATTGTTTCCAAATGGGAGATACTCTCGTATTTCATTAAATAAATTAAAGTAAAGAAAAGGTAAAAGAAATGTTTAAAATGCAGTCTTTACTGAAAATAAGATGCTAAGGAGCTGTGAAGTTGCTGGGAGCTACTTGCTGAAATTGAAGCCTCAACCTGAAATCTGCAGTTTTGAAGAATGTTATCGATAACATACTCAATGCTATCGATACCATTTGCTCCATCTTGGTCCAGAAGCTGTCCAGACCTAAGGGTATCGATAACCTTTGGTATAGGTATCGATACCTGTCTTCTCCGGTGGAATATTTAAGTGATGTTATCGATGCCCTTTTTATAGGTATCGATAACCTTGGTCTCCAGCAAATATTTTTACTGCTTTTTAGACTTTCTATTTATGGAATACTTGCAACTTTTAGCAAGTCCAGGGATTTTTTGTGGAGAGAAAAGGCTGAGTTGTATAAATACCCCTCTCTCTCCCCTTTAGTAGTAGCTAGCACTTATCTACTTTATGTTTTAGCTTTAGTTCTCTCTCTAGGAGAGAACTCGATTAATGTCCTTCACGTTTTAAGTTCATTTTCTTCAAGAACACTTGTAAGTATTAATTGTTTGTTTAACTCTCAAGCATTAAAGTTGTAGCTACGGTTGAGATCCTTACTAATATCAAGTTTATTTACATTTTCATCGGTTAAATATGTTTGTCAATTCTAGCATGCTATCTAGTCTTTTCAATATGAGTGAGTAGTCTATTAGGCTCGGCCATGGGGTGATTAACACCTCGTGACTTATGTTTATTTTGTCTTTCTCAACTCATGGCTAGGTTTGGTATGGAAAATGAGAAGCGTTCGCCTTTTATGTAACAAAACTTGCCGATGTTAATATCCGGCGATCTTGTGCTTGCACACATGGTTCCGAGAGCTATGTCTCGGTTCGTGTTTGCCAAAAGAACCAAAGAACTTGCTCGCTTTCCAAACTATACTTCTAGTTCATGAGCTTACACACATGGTTCCGGGAGCGATGTCACGCCTTGTGTTTAGCTTGTTATTCAAACTCTATATCAAGTCTAACCATTTTCATAGCTAAATCTTCCGGTTGATAGCCTATGCCGTGCAATTCAACTGTGTTTTCGTTGAGATTTGTTAGATGGCTTGAGTTACGGGCGTTAGTAATTCCATTGCCTTGCTGCCTTTAATTCTTAGTCCAAACTCATTTCTAGTCTTTTTCATAAGAGCATTTTTCCACCTTTCAAAGCAAAACCAAAAGTTGGCTTGAGTTACGGGTGTTAGGAACAAGCTATATTCAAGCTCCCTGTGGATCGACTCGAACTTTCTCACTATACTATGCAAATCTTTAGTTGTAGTCCGGTTAATAAATAATTGAATTTGACGGCCGTTTGATAAACTTCAATGACTATCGAATGGGACCATCAGGTTTAGGGCTTGCTTGGAACTCTTGATTTCGGCCCTTGGACTTGAGGTAGGGATATCTTGCATTCTCTACATATTTTTGCGTTAATTTGGTGCCTATTAGTTGTGTTTGATTATTTGTTTCGAGCCTTGATCGAATCTGTCAAAATATGAAAAATCACCCAAAATCTGTCATTCAGTTCCGGAACTGCATTTTTGGACTTTCGGGACTAACTGGATCTGTTTGTTCTCTTCCAGACCTGTGTCCACATTTCTGGACTTCCGGAACTAACTGGGTCTGTTTGTTCTCTTCCGGAATTGCGTCCACATTTTTGGACTTCTGGGTCTGTTTGTTCCCTTTCAAAACTGCATTTTGGACTTTTGAAATCAATTTTGAAATTTTGAAACATTTTTATTTCGATTGTTTTGACTCTCGGTCACTTTTAACACATTCTAAACATCTCTAAACCACCTCCAAACATGTTTATTCGTGTCCCTGTGATTCAATTATCTCCCCATCCCTTTGGCTCTCGTTATTTGGAATTCTAGTTTATCTTTGAAAGGAATTGTACCAATACTTTACTTATGTGTTTGGCTAGTTATGTGGAACATTGTGACATGTTAATATGGATGACATGGACTTGTTAAATGACACACGCGATGGAATGGTTGGTTGTTCACTGGAAATTGAAAAAGAACGAATAATCAAACAATATAACGAACATTAACGGGTCCACCAATCGGTGTGACACTGGCAAGGGACGCACGGGGTCCCAAATACCTGGGGATGAACGGGTCCACCAATTAGTGTGATGTTGGCAGGGGATGCACAGGATCCCAAATATTCGAGGATCGTACTTGAAACACATGACATGTTGGAAATGAAATGCATGACACCATGTAGAAGATTGAGAACTTGATATTTGCTTATTCTATCTTGCCATGGGATACTTTTGCTCTTTGGTATAACTTTATATTTACTTGAGGTGTCTTTGTTGAATTCAAGTCCTCTTGGTGCATTGATCATTGCATTAACACATAGATTGGGTATGGATTTCTCTACTGGTGGACTCGTTCATCCCTTCATCCATTTCAGGTGTGAGCCTCGGACAGTAGCATTGTGTGGTTGATGTGCATGGAGTTCACAATTCTTTTGAAAGCTGACAAGAGGAGTTACTTAGCATTTTTTGTAAATTTCATTTTGAAGATGTAATGTAACTTTTTATCATTCTTTTGACTAAGGATATATGTAAACACTTAACTCTTTTCCTTAACCCACAATATGTTATTTTGGGTCGGTGGGTCATTGATGTAATACTTTGAAATCCTTGGGTTTGAAATTGTGTTTCACTGATATGAAAATGACAAACTCTTTTTGTGTGTTATATGGTCTACTATGAGGACTTTATCATGGAAAACTATTTATATTCATACTGAAAATCGAGAGCGTGACAATGAGAGTATCCATAGTTTTGGTCAAATCAAAGAAACACGTAGCAAGATCAATGTGTGGAGATGCCTCTCTGAGGGGGTGTCCACAGTTTTGGCGACTCTGTTGGGGAAATAAGAGCTATAACCAAAAAGTTCAACATAAAATTAATTATTGTTTTATTCAAGAAAATTTTATATAAATGGTCCTCCTAGCTTCATCCTCGTTTCATTTTCATCCTCCAAGTTTCAATTACAACTCTTTTGATCTTCAAGTTTAGTTTCCGTACCAAATTGGTCCAATTGATAACTTCTGTTAGCCAAATTGGACAGAAAAGATCAGATTGAGATTGAGTGCAGACTTCAATTGAATTGAACCAACTTGGTACGAACTGCAACGTCTAAACTGCCATCAATTTGATTTTTTCTGTCTAGTTTGGCTGACAGACGTTATCCATTGGACCAATTTGGTACAAAAACCAAACTTAAAGGTCAAAAGAGTTACAATTGAAACTAGGAGGACCATTTCTATAAATTTTCCTTTATTCAATTCTTTGCATATGTATCGAACGGGCAACCCACGTTTAATTCACCTAATATAGCGACATGTCACGTGCTATTTAAAGGGTTCAAGCGAAACTCCACAATCACCAGTACCTCAGTGGTATATCAAAAAGGAGGTCACTCAATTGTTGCTTATAATGGGTTGGCAAGAGGATCGACACTCTTTAACAACAGAGCACCCTTTGAGACATCCAAAACCCTACATATTTTAAAGACCACAAGTATCAAATCTACTCATAAACACATAAAAGAGGTGAAAAATCCCTACCTCAAACCTCGAAGAGCCAAACTCCAAGATTAAGCAAGCCCTAGAATCCCAAATTTGATTGCAACCAAAAACACTTCCACAGAACTTGAATGAGCAAATCTCAAGGTCTAGAATGCAAGTATATGGTGGAGAGGAAATAGATCTTTATGGTGTGGGTTTAAGGTGTTTGCTGAGAATCCAAGTGAGAGTGAATGAGTGTGAGAGCTCGAGATTGTAAGAGAAAGCGTGCGAGATGAGAGAGGTAGAGAGAGACGTGGGTGTTAGGTGGGGAAAAGGGGAAAGTGTAATACTTCCTCCTGATGGACCACTTTCATCACTTATATAGGACCAAATACACAATGCCCCCTAAACTAATAATACATTATACTCATTCCCACAACTTCCATACCATTTTACTAAAACCCCAAATGCATTTCCACAATATTATTACACATTTAAATGGTTCAAACACATTTCAAACATTAAAATTAAACGAAATTTATTATGAGTCTCTACACAAACTACCACATTCTGAGGATGGACAACTTGTTCTATCGGAACCAGTGGCTATTTTAGACAAGATATTGGTGAATTAAGAGTTATGCTCATACGATGCTCTGGGTGAAGTGGTTTCAATGCCATTCTTGAGATGCAACTAGAGAATCTTGATTTGACTTGTCGAATCCCTTTCCTCATTTACCACCTTGAGGACAATGTCTCTTTTATAGGGTGGGGAATGATAGGAAGAAACCCTAAAGGGTCATATTCTTCTAATAAGAGGACTTTAGTGTAATATGTCAAATCTCTTTGATGGGGTGGGGAATGATAGAAAGAAGCCCTAAAGGGCCATATTCTTGTAATCAGAGGACTTTAGTGTAATACTCCCTCCGTCCCTTTTTAAGTGTCCTGCTTCGTAACTCCAACTTATTAAAAAGACATCATCATTATACCTTTCACATCAACTTTTTCCCCCACTTTCCCTACTTACCCATCATCATTACACTTTTACTCACTTACTTTTCAAAATGGAATCTACTTTTAGGGACAAAATAGACAATTCATCAACTTTTACCCACTAACTTTACAAAATGGACAATTATTAAGGGACATCCCAAAATGGAATACTGGACTATAAAAAAGGGACGGAGGGAGTATGTCAATCTCTGTCAATTATGTTGTAACTGATTCTATTTACACATGTATGTATGGAGTTTAAATTCTATCTTTTAGTGGTGGAAATAATGGGGTTTTTGCCACTGCTATTGTGAGCCTCACCGTGCATTTATTACAATAATATGAATTGTTCATCTTGTTAGGCTTGCAAAATAGCAAATTTAAGCAAAAAAACAACTTGAACTCATGATCACAAATTTATATACAACAGCCCTTCGCATGACTTGTACTCCCTCCGTCCCTTATTTATAGTCCGGTATTCCATTTTGGACTGTCCCTTAATAAGTGTCCATTTTGTAAAGTTAGTGGATAAAAGTTGGTGAATTATCTATTTTGTCCCTAAAAGTAGATTCCATTTTGAAAAATAAATGAGTAAAAGAGTAATGATGGAAAAGTAGGAAAAGTGGAGGAAAAAGTTGATGTGAAATGTATAATGATAATGTCTTTTTAATAAGTTGGAGTTACGAAGCAGGACAGTTAAAAAGGGACGGAGAGAGTAGCAAAAATGCCTAGAAATAAATTCTTCGATATTAGCTGAAGCTCAAGATTAGTGTGTTTTTTTTTTCCCTCTCACAAGCTTTTCCATCTTGGAAGGGACTCTGCAATCATTTTTCGGTTAGTAATAATGTCACAATTATCTAGTAGGAGTAGTATTTGATGGTGTGTCTAATATATGTTATTTCCATGCCCCATACTGAATCAAACGAGACTTATTAAATCAAAGAAGCTTCTAACCAACACCCAGGGACAAATCTTTCAAATATCAGAACTTAAATCCCTGACAAACGATATGAGTAGTCACAGGCATAATTCTCTATTTTATTGCAAATTTCAACGAAAGACATAACAATAGGACCACCAATACTTACCATCCATCCAATACACGAGGCATACAGTTGCTCCACTGGTAATTATGACATACATGGATACAAAAAGATGCTGGGAGCTTCAGATAAAAGGGAATTCAACAATACCTCGCCTTACTTTTTTCTTGTGGCTTCGCAGTACCACCCAAAGTCCATTGAATATATTGTGCAACACATATAATTGGTAATATCATTTAAATATGCAGGGTATACAGTTGCTCCAGTTATAATGATTAAGTACAATGATACGTACCATGTATAGGAGCTCCAGATAATTATTATGTACACGGACACATAACATGTTCAGAATTTCAGATGAAAGGCAAGCTTTCAACGTATGGGTGTAATTTTCCTGCGTACAACCACATCAAAGATGGCTTCTAACACGGGAATCATTTGTATAGATTCTCTATTTGCAATTTGTATTGAGCAACAACTTTGTCCCTCCGAATTTTCATAGTTGGAGTCACTAAACCATTATCAATCTGCACATGAAAGGGATTTGTTGAATGAAACTAGATAAGAAAGATCTGTGAATGTGTATCAAAGTGTGAGAAATTTACTGTAAAAGGTTCATCAATGACAAGGATTGGACCAATATGAAATGAGCATTGAGAAGTCCTGCATGAAAGAAAATAATTAGTAGGGCATAAAACTGGGAAAAAAAAAAGGGACAAAAAAAGGTCATTTGCAAGTGATAACCTTGTTTAACTAAGATAACAGTGTGTCCAACATTATTATAAATGGATAAAAAACAACTATATCAAATAAGAAATTAAGCATTATGATCATTTCCACACACAATAACATCTAAAGAAAACTACTTGAAGTGTCATCAATACTTGGTGGGAGGAGTGGATGGTTACCAATCTCAAACTTAACATCATGTTTAAGTGCAATTATGTTCACCCTCTTTAAAAGTGAACGAACTTTACCTACCGCTCTAAATGGACATCTATTATTATTTTAGCGCCCCTGGAACCCATTAAGACTATTGGACCCCAATAAAATGAACGATTAGAGTAATTCACCACTTTTAAAGCTATTAAAAGATCAAGGCTAGCCCCAAGGTGAAGCCCGAGGTGCGGCCGCTTTAGGCCTCCGGATTTTATGCAAAAATGGGGCCTCATTTTCCATAACAAAATTATATAATATATACTAAAGTTTCCGCATTCTAGCACAAACTGACTTCAGGCCTCAATGGTCCGAGCACACTTCTTACACTTGAAGGTCCATACCAGGCAATTCATTTCAGTGTTTTGGACTTAACTATTTTTTTTCCCTATTTTTTTTTATTGGATCTAGGTGTAGATATGGAGTAGATAATACACGACTTTTGCCCCTCTTATAGCAATTCCTTATGCTTTAGTGATTGTACCTCTAGTATAATAAATTAATTATGCTTTAGTGATTGTAGATGTTAACTCAAGAATATTTTGATAAGTTTTTTTAATTAATTTTAGTTTTAACTTCTAATGTCAAATTCACAAATTAAACCCAATTGACTAAAATAAACCAACATCATTTATTTTCACTCAACAAACTTTGATAAAATAATGTTCAAAATATTCGTTAGAGAAAATGCAGCATATGTGTGCTATTTTGTCATATTTGATTCATATATTTATAATGGTGTAAATTTTTTAGAAGTTTATTTTAGTTAAATTATGAAGCTAAAATACAATTTTTAATCTTTTTTTACCTTATATTAGCCACCTAAGTTGAATTTTTTTCCCGGAAAAACTAGGGCCTCATTTTAAAATTTGCTTTAAGCCTCTGAAATACCAGGGCCAACCCTATAAAAGATAGGGTTCATTGGCCAAAAGGAAAATCAATTTTAAAGATGCTCAAAAAAGCTAGATTTGTTTAATTCCTCTCTTTCCATGTGGCCACACCCTAGCTATATTTGTATATTATATTAGACTATGTTCCGATGGACATCCAACTACTTAGTTACATTGGGCCTGCATGGAGCCCACCTACAACAAATTAGGCTAGGGCAAAATCGATGAGAAGAGTAATAGAAAATCTAGCGAAGAGGAATATTAGAGAACAGGTAAGAGCAAAAATCAGTTCCAACCGATAGTCAAATATTCAACATCAGCCATTTTGGGGTTGATTATATGCAAACCTTTTCTCTCGTGGCTCATCTTAACTCACTTTTGATACTTCTGTATCATGATTATACCCTAGTCATTCATGGCCTTTGCATTAGTTTCATACCAAAATTACTTCATGGTCATCTTCAAAACAAATGAACCAGACACCAGGAAATGTTGTTTTCGCCGTTGAACATCTGGTATGACGTTTGCGTACCGTTTTGTGTGGTTTGAAATAGTCTTCTCATAAAAAATTTGATATATTCAATAAAATTACAGGTGAATGTGACTTTTGGCGTTCTACTTTTAACCATTTTGTTTTTAGTTTTCTGGCACTATCATATTGATTGTTTACATAGATGATGTAATTATCTTCGGTAATCATTCAATTGGTATTGTTGATTTGAGTCAGCATCCAAAAGGAATGATCTCATACTAACTTAGGTTATAATCGCTATTTAGGATTGAGGTTGCCTACTCATGTATGGGCTTTTCTTTATTCTCAACCAATTGTCTTGAGTATATTGAGCTTGATTGTCGCTTTTGTAGCTATTGGTGAGAAACACCATACAAATTGTACACGTTTGATATCTATAACCCAGCTTGAAAGGGAGTGTTAGAGTATTTATTTGTTTTATTTTGTCTAACAAGGTTGTTAAGGTATTTCTATGTTTTAATAGCTTTACGGCACAATGTCAAACCATGGGCGGTGAAAGGGGCTTATTATGTGCCTAAAACCTATTTCTGTCACTCTTCATCTCTTTACTTTTTCTTCCCTTTCCATACAAGCACTAGTTTCATCTTTAAAATTCATTATTTCCAAGGGCTCATAGTAGAGTTGGGTGACATTCATCCTGTTTAGTCTGATTCTATATATAAGTCACGTGGGCCAATTGTAGTTAGTTTTCTTTAATTCGTGAGCATAGAAATAGAAAGGAAAGGACAAGTATTTACTACGTAGTTTTGGCATTGGCATTATTTTTGGCTCCGTAGAAAAGAGTTGGAGGGGCAACCAGTATGTGGCAAGCTTCCTTGACCTTCAGCAAAGGAGCTTCTATTCGCTAAGGAGCCGGATAAGAGGGGCCTAAACTTTGGCATTACATTTGAACAACATTAAAAGCAGGACATTTTAGCAAACAACTACTACTAATTGGAGGTCTTGTGTAAGCAACACCAAAGATGGACCCGAATTCTCAAGTGCAAAAGCTCGTATGGAAATAAGATGTGATCACTGACTTGTCAAAGATTGAAAGAAATAAGTTGTACCATTTCCTTAGCTCTTCACGTAATAGAGCAGTCATATTTTCTTTGCCAAGTTCAGAGGTATCTGCACCTATTATTGACATCTTTCCGGTAGCTAAAATCTCATCCTTGTTTGGAACAATTATAGCTCCAAGACGACGTTGGTCCTGCAGATGATTATTGTATTACCACCAAAGAGAAGAGAAGATATGCACAACCTCAAGAGCAGGCATAGTGAAGGGGAAAATGGAGCTAAAAGACAATTCACAAAAAAAAAAAATTATGAAATTTTACCTGGCCAATAACTACAATCTGCTGAATTAAACTACTTCTCATGGCAGCTTCCTCAAGCTCTGACGGCTCAACATTTTCACCTTTTGTTTTTCCAACAAAAATAGACAAGTTAATTGAAAAACGCTTGATTGGCAAACAGTTTTGAAGGAGCCTGACTATAGTCGCACAAAAGGTTGCCATTGTATAGTTCTTGATAAAAATAAGCCTTTTGTTTAGGAGATCACGAATAATTTAAAGGAAACATGACAGTGCATTTTCTCTGTTTGTTAAGTAACAACAATCTTACAGAAAAAGTTATCCAATGGATGTAGTTGACACTTCTACAATGTCAAACAACCATATTTTCTTCACTATTAGCAACAAGGATGATACATCCAAACGATACACCAAAACCTTCCAACAGTTCAGCACATATCAATTGGTGTTGGTGAAGATCCCGGTATGGTTTTGAAACCGTGCATGGCAAAAACTTGACAGTTGTGACTTTTTTTTTTAAAGTCCTTTTTCTCATGAAAAAGATTGTTTGATGAAATGACATAAGTAATGAATCAGAAAAGGAAAAAAGCGGGATGCCATAAACAGACAACAGGAGAAATCTTTGGAAGGACCATCGATAGAAGTATCTAGGTTACCTGTTGAAAGAACTATAGTATCCTTAGCACGTCCTTCAAGAACAACTATGCCACTGCACCGGCGACTACGCCCCAGTGAATGGAAAGGTGCAATCCAACCAATATCACCAGTGTTCAGCCAACCGCCCTCATTTAAGGCATTTTTGGTGGCCGATTCATTCTGATCCAACAAGCACAGTATTACTTTCTTTTTAAATTAGAACAGCGAATAATCTTCCAAGCACATGCTATACTACCTATTATACAGCAAGTAACAAGACAATGTTGCAGACCGCATAACAATGAAGAAACCTTGACTAAGATCCTGGAAACGTACATGTTTTAAGTTCTTAAGCTTACTTCAATAAAGTAAAATTCATAATTCAAGCCTCCATTGCATGTACATAATATGTCAGTTTCTACATGAAAGGCAGAATATCTTGCTGATAAAATACTGACAGGGAAAATGTTGAACTTTTTGTGATGCACATATCCTGTATAGTAGTATACTTTGTTAATACTTCCCTTGTGTTTCCAAGTTGTCAACATTCCAAGACCAAAACCCTAAATGGGCTATAGATACCCTAAAAACTTTAGCTATGTAATTTGTATTAGTCCAGCCGCACGGCGGCAGAAAGAGAAGGTCTTGTAATTAGTGTCATACAAAAGGAGAGAAAAGGTAAAGAACTGCAACGGATAGAAGGTAAGCCAATTTCGTTTACGGTTTCCATTCTTGCCAATCCCACAATTCTCAACCATCAGGGGAATGTGGGAACATTATAAAAAATATCATTACATGACCATTGAAACGACAATTTTGCTTTATTAGCTGATACAAGAATAGCCAGTCAAACACATGCATCAAGCCTATTAAACATAAAGCAATAGATCAGAAGCTGAATTTCTGGGACATGAATTTCTTTACCTTGTAGTAACCCTTCATTACTTGTGGCCCCTTAATTTCTACAATACCCTTTGAACCTGGAGGGAGAACATCACCTGTTTCAAAATCTACAACTCTAATTTCTGTATGTCGAATTGGATGACCGACTGAGCCAAGAACCTTCAAAAGTTAAACAAGTGACAATATCATGACATACCCCATGATGTATGATATTAGAAATGATAGATAAGTGGAATGGAATTAGATAAGTTCACCAATTATTCTAAAAACATGTTAAGAAATGGCCAACAAGTACATATCAACCAAGAAACACCCTCGCTTATGTGCAAGTAATCTTCCATGTGGAGATGCAAATGCAGAGATTAAACATTTAGAGTAACCTTACATTTAGAGAAGCAGAGTGACAACCAGAAACAAAAACAAAAGATTAAACACAACAACCAGAAATGCTACCCACACAGATAATATGTGCACATATCGTGCACAATACAGCTCCGTGGGGCCCACAACAGGGTCCCCACAAACGATCCAAGCCGTCCATTAGCTTTAAAATGATTTTATAAGTCATCACACTAAAAATCAGCTCAATCCGGTACCTCTAAATGCTTAATCTGATCTTTCAATTTCTTGTCTTTGGATAGTTGTTTGAAAAAAATTTTGAAAAATAGTAGGGGTAACAAGTGGAGAGAGATAGAGAGAGAAATGTTGGAAGTAGGGAGAATCTAGGAGGAATTTCTTGAAAAATTCTTTTTGAATTGTAAAGAGAACAAGTCATTAGACTCTAAGATTTTGAAATCTGAAGAAACCTTTAGACGATTAGATCAAGCACTTAGAGGTATCGGATTAAGTTGATTTTTCACTAGATGACTTAGAAAATCATTTTAAAGCTAATAGACGGCTTGAATCGTTTGTGGGGACCCTGTAGTGGGCCCCACAGAGCCATATGTGCACGATCTGTGCACATACTATCTGTGTGAGTAGCATTTTTGGGTCCTCCAACCTGAGCTCTGATAACACGTAATATCTTCTATCCCCAAAGACTAAGCTGCTACGAAATGGACCCTACACGATATATCAGGCTCCAACAACGTGGATTGCAGAAAGACAACACTAAAATTTTTCCACAACAGGTTAAAAGTCAGACTACGGCAAGACAGTAGGCAGCAGCAGTTAGTGCTCCCAAGTCCTATAAATTTCTATCAAAATGTGAACGTTTAAGCTCCCCAATTTACCTTAGTTAAGTCCATAATCATGGTAGTTGGGTATTGATACACTTCACTTGCGTTTCAGCCTTTCAGGTATTGAAAGCCCGTTGTGACAGATATGGACATAAATGGTGCAAGTTTGAAGTAATGGTTGTGAGCTAGGAGATCAGGACAAGGCCCCAAGTCGAGACAACAGGCAAACGGCCATGGGCAAGATTAGATCCGTCCAGATGAACGTGATTCCCGTCCGAACAAACCAAGAGTGCAGCCTCCGAAATATTTCATGGACAATCCAACCGGACAGGTTTCACAACCAACCAGAAAGACGCAATGCTCATTTCTCTGTTTAATTTCCCAAGCCATCCAACCAGACAAGGTGATCAATCTGTCTAGATGGACAACCCATCCAACCGTACCAGCTCAAATATCCACTCTCGGGAACAATTTGGGAGCCATCCGTCCGGACGATTCTCCAACTCCATCCAGACAAGTTTAGCTGCCCTACAGCCTTTTGCTTTGGCTTTTGGTGTTTTGAAAGGACTTCGGGGAAAGGGGACTATTTATGCCCTAGGTTTATTCCAACTCATAACAACTTGCACTGGAACTAGTTTAGACTTGTTTCAAGGCTAACAAAAGAAGAAAGCAAGGAGGAAGAAGAAGAACGAATGAATGAATTCAAGAAAGCATGAGTTCTAACCCTAAGAAATTGAACTTGAACTCTCCTGACTGGCTAAACTCCTACTCTAGGAATAGATGAAGTTTCTTTTCAAGTAGCTTGAGTTTTGTATGTGTTTTAAGACTATTCATTTAAATCTTGGCTGTTTGACTTGAGGATAAATTCATTTTGAATGAATGGTTTAAATGCTTTCTTTTCTATCAAGTTCTTGTGTTTATATTCTAGACTTCAAGAAAGTTGGTTAAGATAGGCTAAACTTTGTAAGCCAAGGTGTGTTATTAGACAAACCGTACTTGGATACGGCTCATACTAGTAAGACAACTCATACTACGCGAAGATAACCTATGCCAATCAGTTGTCCATGACTATCTTGTGATGATTTGGACGGATCTTTCTAGTTTCATCTTTCTTGAAGAAAGGTTTTTTTTAGATTTTTAGCACAATACATAGATTCTGGATCGATCCACAATTAAATTAAATAGATGTATCTAGGGAGAATTCACGTTGACGCGACTATTCCCTAGATACATACGTCGTAATGTTAAAATCAAGTTACTAGGAGGAAACCAGTTTCAAAACCCTAGAACTATTAACTGTTTTAGAGAACCACTCTCTTTTGTTTTCCTATTTTTAAAAATTCCAAACCAAAATTCGAACCTCGTCCTTGAATTGATATAGAAATTAGTTTTAAACCAATAGAATACAGTCCTCTTGTCCCTGTGGAACGAACTCTGACTTTTGCCACTATTTTATGGTGTAGTTGTAATTGTTCTATTTTAATTAGAAGTTTTGACATGGTAACGACAAGGTCAGGTATCCGAAAGCCCAAGGCTTTCTTTATTCACTTCAAGCCAACTTTAATGTGCTTTCACATTAATTGTTGTATTAGTTTCAAAAGAAAAAACAACTCCAAACACTTTTCTATTAACTCAGAAATCAATCTCCATAATATTAGGAATCTGTCCTCAAGTCCCTGAGGTTCGGCATTTGTTCTTTTCCCTACACTACTATTTTTTTTTTTTGATAAGTAAATAAACACTACTAAATTTTTATATATCACACAAAACTCTATTTTAGGATGACCAAGGGTTGTCATTTAAAATTACTCTAAGTACAGGGGTTGCAAGAGTAATTTTCCCACTATTTTGTATCATATGCATCATTAGGCACTCGAGTCTTAATATGCATTGAGCGGCATAATTGTGGCTGGAAGAAACTAAAAATTAGAATCCCTATGATAAGAAGGAACATAATTTGCTCCTTACATTACAGGAAGGAATTCGGCAAACTGCGACGGGAGATGACTCGGTCAACCCATAACCATTCTGCACTTTCACGTCTATTGCCTGTCAGTACAAAATTTCACATATGAAAACTAAAACAAAAGTAGAAAATGATTACTCCATATCACCCTGCTTTAGCCAGAAAAAGAAACACAAACATCTAACCTCAAAGAACCTGTCAACATGGGAAGGCAAACTACCACCTCCGCTTATGCCAGCCTGTAGAAGTCACAAAAGGCTTCACTACCAGTACATCGTGTCAACTAACTTACTTCTTTATACACATACACACGCAGAGACACAAGCGCGCGAGCACACACAGGGAGAGAGAGAGAGAGAGAGAGAGAGAGAGAGAGAGATTGTAGGCCTCAGAGGTATTAACTACTAAGGAAACAAAACAATAGAAAATTCTCCTTGTCACCTTAGCAGAATTTAAAATTATTCCCGATGCAGAACTTTGGCAGATTATTATTGAAAATTAGAAGGGCAAAAAAAGTTCTGCAGATTACACAAATTTGAAGTCATGGTTGTCGTGGAATATTGAAATTTAGATCCTATTGATATATAGATCCTTCCACATCAGCCAGCTTAAATAATGTCAGAGATAACAAAAAGGAAGAGATAAAGCTCAAACTCAACATCAAACATTGAAAACAATACCTTTGATATTCCAATAGCAGTTTGAATTTTATTATAAACAAGTTTCTTGGCCAACATATGTAATGGCCATAGTATAAGAGAAATTGTTCTCGCCCATAACCAGTCAAATGCTGCTACTAGGAACGAACATTGCTTCTGGCACTTCGTTAGACATTTTCCCTGCAAACCAACCAGATCCATTAAGCATTTAAGCAATACAGGAAGAGGAAACCTATCTTTATCCCAAACAAGATCAGTCAGCAAAGAGAAAACGAGTGTCACATTGATGGCTGACAGCACAGGAAATCACGGAAAGATAAAACAAAAAAGTCAACCAAATAACCAAAACAAGTACCATTAAAAATAGACAAGCTGGAAGAACGAACCTCATAAATTCGCTTGATGTCCATATATGTCAAACTAATTTTTATAAAGAAAAGTGCAACAAGCTTGCGAGCAGTGGAACTCGTAGAAATCTGCTTTTGGATACCACTGCAATATGCACAAAACAATTAAAGGAGTCACAAAGAACTGAATGCAAGAAGAGGATAAGGAAATTAATCATAAAGAGATACAACATAAGAATTGTTCGCGAACACGATAAAGGTTTCAAGAGAAACAATACATATCTAGGGGACGACAGACAGGAAGGGACAAGCTTTTACAAAAGAAAAAGGCAGGAAATGACTGCTTGAGATCTAAGAGATAACTAATGCAGATCCCAGATTAGTGCAGCAACGATTAGCATTAAGCCACTGCCAGTAACACAAAATCAGTAACAGAGAGAATAATAGGCGCAAGAAGATGGAACCCTTAAGCTAAAGGCTTCAATTGCTTCAAAGACAGGATAGGCACCTTGTTAAAGCGTAGGGTTAGCTCTTATGCGGAATTCTTTTCTGATAGATAGCCCACACTCTTTGATGTGTGGTTAGAGGCATGCAAAAAACTAATGATGTAACCTTATCACTATCTTAACGGGTTTTATACTAATATGGGATATCTCATTGTGTAGATGTGAGACGAATGAATGAAATTGGACCACTCCCTCCTGGATAAAGGATTTTTTTCCAGAAATCAACTGCTCATTGTGTCCTCGTTCTATACAATGGTTTCTTTTGCCACGATACCATGTCAAAATAATCAGTTGCCACAACATCTCAAAAGTCGAAACTGTTAGGATATCAGCCAACATATAGTGTTGCTAAAGCATTAATTTTACGCAAAGATATTCTGCCAAGACCCCAAATATAAAATTTTGACATGGCATTTGAGTAGATGCATGAAAGATCAATTCAAATGAACTTGGAAAATCACGACACAGCACAGGTCAACCACCATGGCTAAATTCTGTATCCGTTTATTCCTTTCTGTATTTATTTATTCATTTTTTTAGCTCACAACAGACCACAGAAAAGATTCCAGATATGAATCCCAATACTGATGCCAATTTGATCAAAGAAAACGAAAGGAAATAGATATACAATGAACGGCAGAGAGGAGGGTAACACAGTATTGTACTCTCCTTCATCCATTCATACTTATATTAAACCAATTGAAATATCAAAATTGCACTTTTGCGAACACAATTTCTAATGTGCAACGAAGGTCACTGGTGAAATGTAAATACATGGTGATCAAAAAAAATGTAATACATGGGAAAATGGTTATCAAAATCCCGAATCGGAAAGTTGGATTGTCCAGTTTTGACAAAAGACAAGGATAGCACCAAGATCCAAAATATTTTAACATTTCACGTTTTAATGTTCTCTTTTAGAATTTGAACTTCAAATCTCAAAGTTAGAATGGGTGGTTCAAGGGTAATCTTCAAAAAGTTAAGTGCAATCACTATGGCTCCTTAAATAGGTGGATTTCCCAAAAGGGATAAAAATTAAGGGACAGAGGGAGCATATCAATTCTATCTTTCCTCGTTAATAATTTTAAAGACTTTTGTCCTAAATATTATATTTCTTATTTGTCTTACCTTATTTCTATCCTCTATGTTGTGGGCTCAAGTTTGTGGGGGGCCACTTTGTGCAATTAACGCCACAGGTTTGGTCTGTACCAAATGTACCCTCCCAAACACCAATACTTGGTACCATTTGCGCGTAGTTTTATAAATAAATAAAAAAAACCTTACCCGATTTATACTGGAAGTAGACCATTAACATTCTTGATCCGATTCTACAATTCAATCCACCAGTCCCTCCAAAGGGTCCAGTGTTGAATCCCAATTTTAAGAACCTTGGGAAAAAGATAATTCCATATGAGCCATGGACAAAATTTTAAATTCAGTCATAGGATATTATGAATACAGGATATCACCAGAAAAATGGACAGAAAAGTTACTAGCCCTGGCAGTTTTTGAAAGAAATAAATTTACACTCATGGTAACTCGACCACCAAAGTTTACTATAGACAGCCCCATTATTGATTCTATAATTCTGCAGGAAGAAGACGTACCTGTAAAGTGTTTCAAGTACCAAAGGAACAGAAACCAGGTAATTGGGTTGGTAGCGCCGCAAATCTTCCTACAAAGAAATAACTGCAGTGGTAAGATGATGAAATATGACATGCAAGTAAAGGGATGAATAGGATGATGGCTGATTAGTCATTTTATTTTAGCAGTACGTTGGTAATTTTACACTTTAGGGATTGTAGGGTCTGTGAGGATTGTAGGGTCTGTAAATAAGACTTATGTTTGTCACTTGAAGGAGAGGCCAAGATGTGAGAAAACCTAGAATATTTTCTCTTTGTTTTCCACCCCCCTTCTACCTCTTCTCTTTGTTTTGACCTAAAATATTTTTCACGTAAAATGATTTCAATAAAAAGAGATTTTCCGATTTCATTTTACGGTGTTTGGTTGGTAACCGTAAAATATTCTTGGCTGCACAACTTTTCTACAATCATCGTTATCAATCAAGATTTCAGTTATTCTTTCCACAGACACAAAAATAAGATGTAAACTCAATATTCTTGGCTGCAAAACTTTTCTACAATCATCGTTATCAATCAAGATTCAAATTATTCTTTCCGCAGACACAAAAATAAGATGTAAACTCTCTCTCTCTCTCTCTCTCTCTCTCTCTCTCTCTCTCTCTCGTCTTCGAAAGGGAGAAAATTGCAGGAGGCACGTGTGCGTGAGAGAGAGAGCAAATAGGAGAGAGATAGGGTGAGAGAAAGACCAAATCATCGAATTGGAAAACAGAAACTCAAAGGGGCTGTGGGATGGGAGACAGTTGGGAGCACTGTAAAATGACTCACGAGAGTTTCTGCCGTAAGTCATTTTCCTCAATAGCCCAAAAACATTTTACAGGAAAAAATAATTTACCTATGATTTGTACAACCAAACACCGGAAAATAGGTAAAATACTTTACCGGAAAACATTTTACAGTCAAACGAACGGAGCCTCCGTTTCTCCCCTTTCTTGCTCTTCTACTATCCTTTCTGTATGAAATTTGAGAGTGCTTTATGAAATAAAAGAGCTGCAGTTTCTGTATAAATATTCTGTTTGTGTTCTATTTTCTGTTGTGTGGCTTGGATCTCCAGGTCACATCATAAGAAAATAAGAGTAAGACAGGCCTATAAAACAAATAATATGTTTCTTTCTTTTGCAGTCAAAGACAACTACAACCAAGCTGAGGGCTTAATTCTTCTGATCAAGCAAAGGACAGAAGCCAGTTATTTAGGTTCACTTGCAAAACAGAAGGGAAAAGGATCTACGTGCATTTACAAAAAAAAAAAAAACACCTTGACAAGGAGAATAAACAAGACGTGTACCTTCAAGTATTTCACCGTTGTGTATACTTGCTCTATTCCATATGTGAAGATAAAATATTCGCTTGCTCGTTCATATGCGTGCCAAGTTGGAAGCATGCTCAGGAATCTATCTCCAGGTTCTGCTGGTACAACGTCCCATAAATTATTTATCTAGAAAGAGGAAACAATAGCGGAACATCAGAAAAAAATAAGCCCAATAATAAATCTTTTAATAAGAGCTAGACGAGTTGCGAACCAATAAGCAGAAAACCCAAAATTGGAAAGCTAGAGGAGAACAAATAAATAGAGATAACCAGTACACAAACAGAAGAAAACCAATATCATGACAGCAGGAAATATCCCAAGCAGTAAGCAGAACATCATTTTTGAGAATTGGCAGGACAGATGGGGCGAGACTGAAAAAGATAGAGGTCGAGCGGAAAGGCCTCATCCGTCCCAAGGATGTAGGTAACACGAGCACAAACACTGACAGGTGACCCAATGTTGGAGTAAAATATGTCCATGTTGGGTTGTCAGCTATTCATCTTCCTGCGGCTTCGTATTGTCTTGTTTTTTTCTAGGAGGATGTCTTACTTTAGGTTTTGTTCTCCCCTCTTGAAATAATTGATGACTTTTCCAATATAGTGTAGGAAACATCCCTAAAAAAAGAAGCCAATCCACAAAGTCATCCATTTATGCAATCATCTAAACTGCTTCCATTTCCATGTTTCTTAGCATTTTCATTTCTCAAAGGAGAAGCAGTATTATCTCGTGAGACAATTAGCATGGTTTAACCTACATTACAAGGACTCTTCAAACTCTGAGTTACTTGCATCGGGCACTCGAGAATTGGGCAAGAGTACGGAAAATATGTGTTTTGACATTTTTAGTTAGACATTCATCAACGAAACATAATTAGTATTCAGGTTTACTGCAAACCTTGCAGAAAGCTCTTGTACGGTTGTACCATGCATGAAATTGTGGATGAATACGAACTTAAACACACTAGAGAAATGTTGGTCACCATCAAAGTTATAAATCTTGTACCAGTAAGCGTCCTTTTTTACTGGTAGAAGTGCATACCAATGTACCTTTACGGGTTATCAGTCCCCTTCTACTAAGGGCGCCCTTAACTGGCTAAGTTAAGGACCTCGTGAGTTTGACATTGTTCCCGATCAAATTTTGATGATCCGAACTGTTCAATGTGTTTAAAACGTGATTTTAAGGATACATGCAAGAAATCGACCAAAAAAAATGACCAAGAAGGGCATTATCCGAACAGTTTTTCATAAAAATGCCCTTAAAATCACGTTCTGCACACATTGAACAGTTCGGATCATCAAAATTTGATCGGGAAAAGGGAAGTCCTTAACTTAAAAAGTAACAGGCGCCCTTAGTAGAAGCTTGGTGTACATATAAATACATATATACATACATATTTTTTCTTTTCTTCCATGTTACATGTCCTATATGAATGTATAAGATTACCATGGTTCAAATAAAGGCAGAATTATAATTTAACCCAAATGTTTTGAATAATGTCATATTAACCCCTCAAAATTAAAAATATATTACATTTTGACCCCCAGCCGTGTCCCCTATCAAAAAATAATAATAATTATTGGACACGGCACGCCAATACGTATTTGGGCATGTCCCCGTGTCCAATACGTGGACATGGCGCCCTTTTGGAGTTTCGGTGCTTCATAGGTGGCAACCAACATGCTATTAACAAAAATAAATATAAATAAAAACCTTTTTGGTGCTGTCGAGATCCGGGAAATGAACGAGACAGACCAGAAGACCTGAAACAGTGGATCATCCGCAAACTAGGCTTTATTTGAAGGGTACAGAACATGATGTTGAGTGTCTCGTCTAGTTGCCAGGCCGGTTACAAGACAAATAACCATGGCATCGTTCATGCAACTTTTTGGTACTGCCGAGATCCGGGAAATGAACGAGACAGACTGGAAGACCTGAAACAGTCGATCATCCGCAAACTAGGCTTTATTTGAAGGGTACGGAACATGATGTTGGGTGTCCCGTCTAGTTGCCAGGTGCCGGCCGGTTACAAGACAAATAACCATGGCAACGTTCATGCAACTATGCATGACACTTAACAAAATCCTACATTTGGTTTTCAAGTTTGTATACATAATGCATTACTCTAAGTTATAAAGCTATATACAGTTACGGACGTATGCAGCTGTACACATATCTTACTTTTTTGGGGTAAGTAAATTCATTACAAAACAAACAAACCACAAAGAAAGAACCAAGGGCATACCCTTGAATTCCACCAACAAGCCTATCAAGACAACAACTATCCCAGAACCAATAACAGGAAAAAAAAAAACACTAAACTAGCCTAACCCAGCAGCTAGCTGAACTGGAAAAAAAGTAATAATCAAATACGAAAAATCATGAGAAGTTCCCCAAAACCCAGCCAAAGCTTAATTACCCTCAGCAGCAGCAATCAGCCTGCAACCCGTCAGCAACTATGTTACATGGACTCGGGTACATGTGTCAGGTGAGAATACATGCCTTAGCATCAGATTCATCTCATTTCCATCTCCAAGACACAGTGACACGCCAAAAATATGCAATTCTTCAGTATATTTCTTTTTATCTAGTTGAGCAAATCGGGTTTACAAGGTACCCTAAGGACTTTTCATGCATATTATAGGAGTTCTATGCCTAGTTCATGACAAACTCGAATTCCAAAATAAGTTTACGAGAAGAATGTCCAACTAAACATGTCCAACATGGATCCCATACCCTTGTCCAAGTCTCAATATACTTGAGGGAGGACAAAACGGAGCTCATATATATTTGAACACTATACAGGACAGAGCTGATAACCTGAGCTCTACTTCCTTAAGACGGTTGGATGACTAAGAGTGGATTCTAGACAAGATCTTGTCCTTTAACACGATGCAGTTACTGTGTTTGAGCCTGGTAGCTATTAGTGGCAAACCTTGGTACTTTACTGCAAAATTGGCCTAAGGAATTGGGAGGATACCCCTGAATATTGTTCTAGTGCTGAGGCCAAACAGCAAAAAGTACAGCACTCTTCTGTAAATTTGGCTGAAGACTAGAGAAATATTGAAACTCAGTCAAAGCTTCTACCGCAATGATAAAAGAAGCTGAATCTGCACCACAAAGGATGAACAAGTCATAGCACCACGTGAGAGATCTTCACCTGTATAGTACTTCTTTTAGATCATTTTGTATCGAAGAACCCGTACCGTACCATCTGCACTACACAAGATGAACAAGTCATCTGCGAACACCAGGTGAGAGATCTTCACCTGTATCTCACTTCTTTTAGATCATGTTGTATTGAAGGACCCGTACCGTACCTGTAACTGGTCCCTAACGGTGCTTCATAAGCTGGAACTACTTTCTAGATCGGAAAATTCAATAAGATATCTATAGCAAGGCGGCATGCCTATTGAATTTAATCATGACAGCAAGCCAAATTTCATAAAAGACCTCCATGTACCACTTCCAATAACATATGCTACCGAACAGACAACAGCATGCCATACAATTTTAGTGGCCTAATGAAAGAGACAAAAACACCATTGCACCTGTAACACCGAGATTTTTTTCATAGCTGAAACATGAAACAACCAGATGATCGTTCAGGAAAAAGAATCAAGAAATCTAGATAGCATAAGCGGGTTAACCGAAACAATTAGTTTTGAGACAGCTAGAACAGAAAATCAAAAACATCTCAGCAAGGAGAGGAGGCATTGTAGATTCTTTTGGCAACAAGAGAAATGTCATCTAATTAGAAAAATAAAGGGTAAATTCCACTGACTCCCCCCGAGGTTTGCCTTAATAACGGATACTGCCTCACGTATGAGCAAATCCCAGTGAACCCCTAATGTTTTCTATGTGCATTTTACCAACTCCCCCAATCGACAATTGTCTGTCCAAACACATGATGGAATGAGCCAAAAGTGACTTATAGTTAAAAATACACCCTTTCACATATAAAAAGTAATAAAAAAAATATGAACTCTCACTTATTTAGAATCACAATGAAGTTTTTAACCTATTGGCTGTTTTGATTAAAAACCGGTGAAGGGGGATTCTCCTGAACAATACAAATTAGCCCTGAACATGTGAGTAGCAGGTGAGTAATGGGAAAGTACTGAGCAAGAAGTTGCTCGGCGGCACCACGAAGGGGTGCTCAGTGGTCCTGCTGAACAGGTAGTTCGGATGCATCCATATGCCCAAACAGATAGTCAAACCCTAACAAAAACCGCCCTAAAATAATGTGGTTGAAGTGTTCTGGAACGTTCTAGAAGGAATGCGCTACGAGTATCCGGTGAATAGAGGATGCAGATTGTGTTTCCTAAAGAGATATCGACTATGATTACATATGGAGAGTAATTCCATACGTGCTAGGATTCCTAACGTGAAAGACAGCCTAGGCAGACCGGGAGACTTGGAGAGCAAGTCGGCCAACACCTATATATACAATACGAGACCCATGAAGTACGGTGCGGTGTCATTCATTACTTACCTATTGTGAATTAGGGTCTTCCTACGTACGAGATACTTAGGCATTAGAGGGCCTTTGCCGATGAGAGGCAAAGGTGTACTCACTGTGCCTTCTTTTGCACATTTAGGGTACCAGCGAGGAGGCATGTGCGGTCGATCTTGCAAGGCGTTGTTCATACAATAAACAGATTTTCTCCCTGTACAACCAGTAAAATTTATAATCACTGTTTATTTTATTACTCAAAAGAACTGTTTTTTTTTTTTTGTCATAAAGAACAAATTAATTACTTTTCGGTCAAAAGATTGAGAATTGAGAGCTTTTTATTGAATATCATATTACAAAAAGGGTGAATTTTTCAATATGAGACACTTTTAGCTAATTCCATCACGTGTTTGGTCGTGCAGTTTTTGGTTTGGTGTGGATGAAATGAACATCGAAACCACAGTGACTTTATAGTTATTCCTCATACATGAGGGGCTATCTGTCATTAAGGCAAACTCAGGAGGTGTCAATGAAATTTACCCAAAAGTTAGTAAAAGGAGATGGGGGAGAAGAGATCTGCTAATGACCGGTACAAAAGAACAAACGGTACAAAAGAACAAATACAAATTTGGCCAACAAATCACACACCGCCTTCCAATCCTCTAAAAAATATACATAAAAAAAGAAAAAACGGAAAATCCCTGAGAAGGGATAGAAACCTAACTCCGAAAAGGATGATAGAAGACACTTTATTTGAGAAAGAATCAATGCCCTTTACTACCCTTGCATTGTGCTCAGACTAGATAACCCAAACAAGTGAGAAGAAAGCATAATCCCAAAAGCTTTCACTTTCTTTTTCAATGGACACGTAATAGAGAACTATTAGGATAATATGATTTATTCTTCTGAAGAAAACTTAGATGCCTTTCCCATAATGCAACAAGGCAAAACAAACAAGCTTCAGCCTCCACTTTATTAAAGTAAGATGTTGCAGACTTGCAAAACAAGACAAACCTCAAGCAAAAATGTCTGATACAACTCCACAACTTCCCCGACACCCCATATCCTGCCCCAAAACACCCAATGCAAATTTTAAGACATAAGAAACACTCAGACCTGGTGCAACAGATTCTTGTGTGTGAGCATAACACCTTTTGGGTTGCCAGTAGTTCCACTAGTGTACATTATTGTCGCGACATCATCAGAGCTGATGGCTTCATAAATATAGTGCTGCCCTGAAATTAAACTACTTAGTTAGAGAAGTTCAGTAGCACTTTATGAGATTAAGGCAAATAATGAGACTAAAACAGTGAACGCTACACCAGCCCTCACGCAACCAACTATTCCTGCAAAAATGGAAAAAAAAATAGTACACGCTAACGAAGCATCTTTTTGTACAATGGCAACAAAGTCCCACACATAATCAAAGTAACTGGTACTCAAGTTATTGAAGAAATACTGAAAATCACATCTCTTCAGTATTAGTGCAGAAACTGGGACACTTTCAAAGAATATTACTTCAGGGCTAAGAGCTACTCCGCTTCTCGCTAACAGCCCTATTTCCTTAGTCGAACAAGATAAAAATAAACAAAAACATGCTGGCTTGTTTGAGAAGATTCAAATGCATAAGAAAGCCAGGCAACAAACTACCGGGAAACTTACAAGCTAATTGTATGCAAGATACGTGTGAACTTCATTCCTAACTGTCAAACGGTTAACTTATACATGAGTTGTGGCCTAAGGAAAGAGAACCAAATATGATAAATGAAGTTCAATACACTTGGATTGGTGCTTTACACCCAGTTTTTTACAACAAATAAAAGTGGTACACAGTTAGTCATTTTAAACAGTGGACACCCGTTTTATGAACATAAAGGAGATACACAATCGGTAATGTTAAACAGTAGCTGAGTCGACTTCAGCATCATGTATGGGTGGGTGCAGGACTCCATGATGTGTTTCTACTTTCTTGATTTTCAATGATCAAAATTCAACTATTCTCAAAAAATGATCATATTCAACTAAGGCAAGGAAAGATACATTTAATTAAGTTGCCAAAGGCAGTAGTATAGTTCAACCAAGTTACATATAAATCTCCCGCTCATTTTCCACAAACGAGATTAACATACAATGATGGAAACACAAACAAAGTCTCGTTTATTCAGTGAATGATTTGTTCCTATTTAGTTCACTACCTAATGACAAATCTGTTGTGTTTCGTGAAACTTTAAACGTTCACTCGCAAACTCATGAATCTATTGGAGTCTAGAATTAGTAGCAGGATCCTTCTAAAATGGGTAAAATGGGTGCGCTCCCTAGACAGGAGCTCGAATCGGCGCTCCCAAGATGGGAGCTTGACGGGAGCTCGCTCCTAACTACAATGGGAGCTTATCGGGCCAAAGGCAGTTATTCTTTTACTTTTAAGGGAGTTATGTCATTGTGGAATAAGAATATGAGAATCATATTAGTTAACAAGTTTTGCAAATTGAGAATACATAACTTCCAATAATTACACTTTAAGATCGAAAAAATTTTCGGTAAGTATCACTTTTTCTCAAATGGTTATGTATTTAAAGATACTTTATATACATATTTTTGTATAATCTATATACGCTCCTTAGGCGCTCCCAACCTTAGGAGCTTCTAGGTGCCTCTACTTCCCCGCACCCACCCTCACTTCGTGCTACTAAGGTCTAGATATTCCAAGAATGTGGTCAACCCCAAGGGACTCAAATGTGGTTGAATAACTCAATTAATCTTGTTTCTCCAAATAAATAGCATGTTTTAGAATTATTAGTGTTCTTTTTACTCATTTGCCTACTTTTCATTGAACCATTCAAATTGGATCGAGCCTAGAAAACAACTAGAAGTAGTAACAAGTCAGGCCCTATCAAAGACCCTGTGAGGAATATTCCAAACTGCACATAAAGCCAAATTCATATCAGTCTTCTTAATGCCTCTACATGAACTAGCACAAGCTCGGATGTCAGTAGAAATTTGGGCTTCCAACTGCAGCAAACTACTACTATGGTGTTGAAAGATTCTCTTGTTCCTCTCTCCCCACACATAGTATAGTAAAGCAGCAAAAGAGAGTTTAGACAATAAACCACCAAACAAGGATTCAGAAGCATGTTGTTCCAACCAATCAATGATGTGAGCCATATCAAGAAGAGGATAAAGAGATCTGTTCCTCCTTTGAATATTCTGCCAAAGCTGAGAAGAGTAAGAACATTGGAAGAAGAGATGCTCACAGGTTTCCAATGTAGTTGAACAGAGAACACACTGAGCACTTGCTACAATTCCCCATTTCTGAAGCCTATCCAAAGTGGAAAGCCTGCCCCGAATCGCCAACCACTGGATGATAGCCCATCTTGGAACAGCATGTTTAAACCACACCACTTTTGCCCAACTAACATGAGGATGCTGCCTCCTAATAGCATTCCACGCAGATTGAATTGAAAACTGACCATTGGCATTACCACCAATTTTTTGTGCACAGGAATTGTTGAATTAACAAACAAATATATCCCATGTAATTGATTCAATACCCTAATGTTTTGAGTCATTTGGCTATTTCCTTTTTGCATACTTCCAAGTTTAATTTCACGTCAATCCAAAAAATTGATGAACTAGATTAGGAATTTTAATTAAGATTGATTGAGTTATTCAACTACATTTCAGTCCCTTGGTTCAACCTCTTTCTTGACATATCTAGTCTCCAATAGATGCACATGCTTGAGAGGGTATCCGCACAATTATCCCTTTGGAAGGTACATCTTCATATGAGGAGGATCTTTAGGCAACTACGGTCTTAACTGATCTACCAGATTCTAAAGACGGGACTTCTCTGGCAGCTGCTTCTTTAACTCTTGCTGTTAACAACCAATTGGCATGGCTCTTCTTGGGAAGAGCAAACTAATAGAAATCATAAAGGGGGAAATTTAGATGTGACATCTTAAGGATGTATCTAAGAGTAGAACAGAAATCTTCAATATATCAGATCACCATAGATTAACTTAAGACTTACGAGCATCATGAGAATCAAGCAAACACATACGACTTTCATGTCCCAAGGCTATGATATCCTTGTAATTGTAGACAGGCAATCCCTCCAGCACTTCACTAGTACAACATGATTTATCACCCCAAACTAATATAACAAATCTCACAGCAGCCTGAGAACAGAGAGTTTCGGCAATCCGGTTGAATAATTCGGGATTATCCACAACAAGTGCAACACTGGTGACAAGAAGGAGCAGGTTAAATACCATAGTTCCATGAGGGAAGTATATAGAAAGAAAGAGCAAAATTCAAATCACTAATTTCAAACAAAGAGAAAATGGTTATCGTTCCAGCAATTTAGCATCACAAATTCCCAAACAATCAACAGATGGATATGTGACATCTTTGTATAGTGCATTGAGAAACTCCACTGAAATTTCTGGCAGAACAACAAAATGACATGGAATGCTAGAAATATCATTAAACTCACTGGTTAAGCTGTTATTGCTGTAAATCTTTTTCATTTTGGGGAATCGGCTTCCCACTTCGCCCCTTCATCAACAAATTGAAAAAAACAATACACGCACACCCGAAAAATTAACATGACGACAAAAAGAAACAACAAAAGTAAGAAATCAAACCTCCCCCTATAACTTGAGTGTCAAAACAGAAATCTTTCGATAGGGGCGGAAAGGTCTTTAGTAATCCTTTCCGAGAAAGAAACAGTGAGAAGAATAGACTCTAGCAACAATACAATGTCCTATAGTTGCACAAACCAGCAGTGGGGGCGGTGGTGGAAGCAGGAGTAGTTTCTCCTGCTAGGTAGCTTTTCCTGCTTATTTACTATAAATAGTCCAAGCGTAGAATCGCCTATGGGAGCTATTTTACTGAAACCATAAACTCAGTATATGTTTTCTTTGCTTATTTACCATATATATCATGTATTGATGTACTTTAATTAATGTTAGACTATGTGGTTTCTCTTGCTTGGTGGTAGCTTTTCTTTTGTTTCTTTGGGACCTGTCCCACTTGTGAGAGAATATCTGTCTCAATTGGAGTGGGAACGAGATTGGAGAAGAGGGAGACTCCAATACAAGCATCTACAAAAAGGACAGTTCATGACTCGCTATCAGCAACTGATTATTTAATACAATTAAAGGTGAATGTTAAACGCACCACTCTTTTTCTATCACTTTTGAGGAGAAAGAAAGAGAAAATCATGTCAAATTTAGCAAACCCCATGCAGGCTGTGCTAGTTCACTTGACAAGACATGTCCAACGAGGTTTCTAATGTTTAGTGGATGACTCATTAATTATTCCTGAACAAATTTCATCTGCATAACTAAAACCTATGAAGCACCTGGTGCTTTGAAAATTGTGCCATGCGACTACTCCATCCATACTTCTTGGATATGGATGAGGTTACATACGTCACATGGCAGGATAATTCTGGGGTACCGCCAGCGTCAGGGTGGGGCGTGAGGGGGAGTATGACTTTTTAAGGGGTTCAGTTTGAGTCAAATGGTTAATAGTAGAGTCTCATGGAAAAAAGAAGAAACACATCCTATCTTAACAGCAACAAACAAAGAAGGGGAATAATATTGACATCACAGATTCACAAATGATCCGATATTTGGAAGGTATTCAACATGCCAGCAGACAGCAGTTATTTGCACAAGCTTTGCAGTCAACTACAGAACATTACCCAGAAAAACATATAGAGACCTGGACTTCTATGATACTTAAGATTTTGTTATTCATCAAAAGCACATGATTATACAAGACAATATCAAGCTTATGGAACACTAAATTTATCCGATAACAGGAGAATTCCGCTTGAACAAAACTGAAGAGCATATATCTTACAAGTACAACTGACCTCTCAGAATGATTATATATCTGCAAAAGCTCTTCAACAGATGACCTTGACCCCCTCACCACATTAATTGCTCCAGTGGCCATTATACCTAAATCCAAAATTGATACATAACAATGTGAAGCGATACCACAAAGCACAGATAAACTTTTGAATGTATTGTTGTTCATTTAAGTTTACATATGCACATAGATTGTGCTCACATGCATTGCCCATAGACACAGTTGATGTTGAGAAAGGACTTACTAACAAACAAGAAGAAAGAAGGGGAAAACCCCAAACCTAATACAGGGTTACCCACAAGAAGAAGAATACAGAAGGGGAATGGGGGAGGATAACATGGAGACATTGCCTCCGTTTCCAACAAACGTTCTGGTTTCTCACCTCTTAGGCTCAGTTTGGATGCCAGTAAACTTTGGTAGGAATAGGAATTGATTACCAGGAATCAAATTCTTAGTAATTCGATACCCGGAGTAATTCTATTCCAACATTTGGATTAATTAAGTAATCTTCTCCAGGAATCATTTATTTTGGAAATATACTAAAGTCAAACGTTTCCTTTTTATATTGATCGAGCCAGGAATCCAAGACTCCCATGGGGAGAAGGAGGGATCAGATTCCTCCTGCATTCAGGAATGTGATTCCTCCTAGATTGGGAAATCAGTAATCTCATCCCCATTCCACTCTTCACAAACATAGGAATGTTAGAGTTCCAGAATGACATTCTCAACCCCCCCCTAAAATACCTGCCATCCAAACACAGCCTTAGTCTTAACCTTCTCACTGGACACACTCGACTCCTATTTATACCTACCAAACTACAACTCACACTGTGAAAGAATAATAAAAAATTAGACCACCAATCTTTCCCTGTGAGACCGCGTATTATCAAACCCCTATTGTTGGAATAACTTGAATGCTTCAAACATTTTCTTTGTGCTTCTTACACACTTTACTGTGTCTGGCATAAACATCACACCGCTAACTTGCTTTAAAGCTGTTTTATTTTTTTTGTTCCTCAGCAAGAACCCAAACATGAATCTGAACAAATAAGATATTATACACTGCACAAAAAATATTGCAAGATATAGAGAGACAGGAAGAAAGGAAGGAAAAAAAAAAAAAAACCTAGAGTTCACTACAGTACTTGAAATCCACAAGCAGAGAATAGAGAAGGATGTGGAAGGGGAAGGGGAAGAGAAAAGCGAAAGGATCATATGGAGCCAATGGCTCTAACATACGCTATGGCTTTGCACCTCTTGGTATTTGACCTTGTCAACTTGATGCACTTTACTCGTGCTTATGATTCAACAAAATCCAGTGGCTCTTCGAAACCCTAAACAACTAAAATCAGGAAAATAATTGTCACACCAAACATATGAAAGTAAAATAGCACATTTAGCTTTTCCAGTGGCACTATATAGCAACAACATATTTGGCTTATTATACATGCTAAGTATCTCCTACACTACCACAAGAAATTCCACCATTTCGCAAACTGAGCCTGGTAGCCCCCATGAAAAAATAATACTGTAAGTGTTAGTTACACATTTGAGCATTTATACTGTTGAACTACTTAGTTTCTATCCTTCAGAATCATTTTTGTCATTGTATTTCTAGCACCTCTTAACTACGTCAATACCCTTCTAAACACAACATCAGCTTAAAGCCCCATTTTGCCAGTGGTTTATACAGAAACAGTAAACTGAGCAGAACAGGTATCTAGCCCATTAAAAGAACAGCTCAACCCCCCAGAACCACGGGCACATCTGCCCACTATTTCGCGTCCACATGAAACTTTCGGTCATGCTCTGAAAACATATGTATGTCACACCCAACTATGAGTCCGATTGCTTTGTTATGTTGTTTTAATCGGATACCTTAGGGACTTGTTAAGGACACACTAGGGACACATCAAGAGACCAGAATGCAATTTCAAATAGTTGGAGAGGTCAAATTACCATGAATGCTTAGTTCTTGAACATAAAATTGGCTGCTATTTTCATATCTTCGTAATGTTGTTTTTTGTTCCTACCTTAATAGGAAGAATGTTTTTGCTTTTTCTATGGCTGCATCTATAATATACCACAAGTTTGACTCTTTCGATATAAATACAAGGTGTGTGTTAGGGTGTGGATAACCCTTAACACTTTTCCTATCTCCCTCTAACAACATGGCATCGAGCGGTTTCGTCTACTATCACCAACTTCCCCCACCCACCTTCGCAAACCACCCTAGTTAACTCATCACATCAACTCTTAATGACTCTCGTCAATCTTAGTTCATCGATCTCCACTAATGATCTCTGCCATCCTTTGTCTATTTCGAAATATATACAATGTGTGTTACGTTTTTGTTTACTCTAAACACTTTTCCTACCTCTCACTAACAAAACAACTCATTCCCAATTTGTCCGTGTCCTAATTTCTAGGTAAACAAACGTGTCCACAGGTCCGTGTCATGTCTTGTTTGTGTTCTAACCATTTCCACGCTTCTTAGCTCAGCCCAAATAAAAAGCATGGCGACTAATGTAAGTTACACAAGCAAAAAAGGTCATACACATAACAACATTGATTCATATTATGTTCAATTAATAAGTAGTTGGTCCCTTTCAGTACCAGAGTGGATTAAAGAATTACAAACAATACAAGAAAACACACAAACCCGGTACAGAGGGCAACATGCGGAATTAGGTGCTGAATGAATTCACTTTGTGCTCAATGAGTTTCAGGTGCAAAAGTTGAATATATACCAAAACTGCTGCATACCTTGATCAGCAACAAGCCACCGGCAAGAGTTATCAGCAAAAAAAGCTAGCTTTTCAGCTGGCTTTACTCCTATAACTCTAAGACCTTCCGAGAAGTCCAATATATCCTGCTCAAGCTGCGAGTTCAAAAGCGAAAATGGATTTCAGGTGTATGCTATGCAACAACAACCACCGTAATTTGTTTCTCTGTGAAACTATAAAGAACTACAGTCACATGGACAGCCAAACAGATAATCTGCCAAGTCCAGATTAACATGAGTAGAGGGAAACATCAAGATCAAGTCAAACATCCATAGATAAGTGGACCAGCAAAAAATATGTCTAAACACAGAATTAGACTGGTTAGGAATACAATGCTTCGGAACATGAAAGATCTTAGTATACACCGTGTGTACAAGGTTGCACTTTCCTTGATAAGCACGATTAACAAATGTTTTTTAAACAGCATCAAGGGGATGCACCCCATGCACACAAGGAACGTGTGTAATGACCCGTAATTTTTGAATATTATTTAAAAAGTTTTATAAATGTTAGAAATTTAGGGATAATGCAAATTTTGTCTAGTTTTTATGATTTGGGGTTAATGTGGAAGGATTGTTAGTAGAGGGATGTAAGTGCAATTTATGTGTGTGCTAGTATATATAGGTGTGTGTGAGTGTAGGGGATTAAAAATCCCAAATCTCACTCTCTCACCTCTCCCGATCTCCCTCTCTCTCGGCTCTCCTCTCTCTCTTTCCCTCTCCCTCTTACTCCCAACCAAAACTTCACGAAACCCACATGAACCCACCCCTATTTTACCTTCTCTACTCGTTATTGAGCTTAAATCTCGTGGGTTTTGCTTGGAGGAGGTGTACTTCGGTCGATTTCAAGATTGCGGAGTCAAAGGCTTCCGTGGGCTCGATCTCTCTTTGGGTTTGCTCTCCAACTTTGAGGTAGGGATTTCTTGCTTTCTCTATGCGTCTATGAGTTGATTGTGTCCTTGAATCGTGCCTTGGTTCATTGTTGTTGTTGGAATTTACCTTTCGAAGTCTGAAAAATCGCTGAAAAGTTCCGGGGTATTGATACCCCAAAAAGGGGTTTTGATACCCCAGCCTTCTCTGGACAGCAGCCGACCCGGGATTGATACCTCACTTTGGGGTATTGATACCCCCTTTGTTTCCTGGACAGTTTTCACATGTTTTGCTTTTGTCATGTTCGTTTGAATCCCGATCACTTTTAGCGCCCCCTAAAAACCTTGAATCGCTTCTAAACTTGATTGTTCGTACCTCAAAAGATTTGTTGACCAATCGATCTCCTTGGGCTCTCGTCAAAATTTAGAAAAGTGTAGAATTGAATGATTAGGATACTCGTGCATTATTTATGCTCTTTGTCGATTGAAGTAGATTTTATGGTATTTACTAATGGTCGATATGGACTTGTTAAGCGTTATAACATGACGGAATGATTGGTGAATTGAGAAACGTACCATGGAGTCGTTATTGAGTGTCGTAGGCCGTAAAGTGTACCATAGGTTGCATGGTTTGTTGATAAGGGACTGTCAAATAGTCTAAACGGTAATAGAATAATTTGTATCCTCCTCTTTTGATTTGTTGATCTTTCAAACTTCCTTTGGTGCTCATTCTACGGAGCTTTAGCATAGAACTTAATGGGTGGTGCGTTGTAAAGTCATTAGGGGATTCGATGCATGATGAGGGATGTCGTGATAGACTTAGAGGAATAACGTAATCTTAAGGTATTTATCAATGTGCGACGTAACAACTTGACTATTAATGCCATGTAATACGAAGGATCAGTTTAGATAACTAGTTTGGGAACAATATGGAAGTGTGAGTTAATATGTGAACCGTCCGCTTAACGTCGATATCTCACTCTTGTCTACATTCTTGAAATTGGACTCTTGGAAATACATAGGATGAACAACGATACAAATGACGTGAAGTGGACGCACGGGGTCCCGAATGCCCGGACATAAATGAAAGATTTCTAGTGGACGCACGGGGTCCCGAATGCCCGGACATAAATGAAAGATTTCTATTGGATGCACGGGGTCCCAAATGCCCGGACATAAATGAAAGATTTCTATTGGATGCACGGGGTCCTGAATGCCCGGACATAAATGAAAGATTTCTATTGGATGCACGGGGTCCCGAATGCCCGGACATAAATGAAAGATTTCTATTGGATGCACGGGGTCCCGAATGCCTGGACATAAATGAAAGATTTCCATTGGACGCACGGGGTCCCGGATGCCCGGACAAAAATTAAAGGCTTCTAGTGGATGCACGGGGTCCCGAATGCCCGGACATAAATGAAAGGTTTCTATTGGATGCACGGGGTCCCAAATGCCCGGACATAAATGAAAGGTTTTTAGTGGACGTAAGGGTTCCCAAATGCCCAAAATAGTATTGTAAAGGAAACGGCTAATACTTGAGAAATACTGGACTAATTGATTATGCTCTGAAAGAAAATTCAGTGATATGTTCGTATTGTTCTACAGGGAGATATATTCTGTCATTAACTCCTTTGTGTTTGTTGTACACATCTATTGTTGCTTTTATATTACGATTGGTCCGTGATCATCAAATATACTTATAGATTGAGACAGAATGGGTATCATACGGGAATCTAGATTTACGTGGTGTTGGACAAGTGTTGAGTAGTTTAAATTAGAATGATTCGAGTTGGTTCCTACCTCTAATTGATGTGTGAGATATTGGGGATACTCTTATAGGACTTTGATTCTTTTTTTTGTTGAAGAATGCTCCTTCGTGGTGAAAAACTCTTATTTCTTATGATATTCTGTTGTATTCATTCACTCTTGGTGCATGTTTCTTCTCATTTGCATATAGTTTGAGCATAGAATTCTCTATTGGGCTAGTGTAGCTCAACCTATCATTTTCAGGTACACTACAAGGATACAGTCTTGGAGGGTGTGAAGTGCATGCAGATATCACAGGCTAAAGTTATTTTCTGAAGTACTTGCTTTTCTTTGTAAATCAAATTGCATTACACTATTTTCTCTATTTTGGAGTACTGTATTTGTTGACAAATTTGTGGAGTTCAGAAACTGTATTGTGATTTAGGGTACCGTATGTACTATTGTGAGGATTTGTATTTAAAATGGTATTGTTACTTACGTTAAAAATCGAGGGCGCGACAACGTGCAAGACAAGCTACAACTCTAGGTAGAACAAAACCGGAGTAGACGTAGACAAAAAAGGCTCTCCAAGCTCCGACAGGATGGACTCTCAACAATCCAGAAAATAAAATGGCTTGGATCTGCAAGTCCCAGCACCCAACTTTAAAGAATGACCAAAAACCAATTCTTCATTTGCAAAAGATAGACTACTCGACTCCTCGGAAGGAACTTCAATTTTGCTCCAGCCAAATCATCCCTCCAACTGACCATGACTCTTACCATCTCCTCATGTTGAACTGAATGGAATATGCTTTCACCAAAATGGCCCTATCAGTTATTTTATCGAGTTATTTTTTTTACTTGCACATTTTAGGGTTTTAAAGAGTCTATTTATAGGACAAGAGTCATTCATTTGAGGGAGAACAAGATGTGGGAAACATCAAACATGTGAACTTGTTTGTGAGCTGCAGGCACGTATTTCTTTCTCCTCCTCTATTCTTCTGCTTGCAGATTCAAGCCCCCTAGATGTTCTTCAGTTTTACTTCTCCCTTCTTTCACCTCTATTGTCCTTGTGGTTTAAAGGCTTCAAATGGTTTTAGGGTTTCCCCCTTTCATCCTCTCTCTATCCTTCATTTTGTATGTATTTTGAGAATGTTTTCATAAAATACAAAAACTGCAGGTCATGGCTTTTGTAAGTTTGTAGTGTGGTTTGGATACACGTTACATCAGTTTCGTATCAAAGCTAAAGCCCCATAGGCTTCATAGGGACACAAATATGTCGTGCTTTAAAAAAGAACAGAAAATACCAAGTCCACATATCATCATATCTCCAGCTGCTTCTGTTCTGCATTAGATCACTGCATGTTTTTCTTTCCTCCTGTTGGTACTCCACCTCTTTCATATCTCCCGTCACCCGTTCCCTGGGACTACCCTCTTTCTCCTCTACAGTTATCTTCTTCCTTGCTTCCTTCATTTTTTGCTACCTTCCCTCCTCCTTTTCCCTGCTACTATTACTGTAGGTCTGTCTCTTTACTCTTTTGCAGAACCAGTTCTGTCACACTAGGTTTGCTTTTCCCTGTCTCTAAAGTTTTTGTCTCATGCCTACCTGTCGAAACAAACAATCAGTATGCCCCGTGTTCTGGGTCAACAAAATAGCGTTTTGTCTGTCATACTTCAGATGACATGTGCGGTTATGTACATCCTGTTCATCGGCAGAAATCTTGAACCAAACATGTGTCAACACTGATCCAATTACCCACCCACCAATGCACTTGGCAATACGTCTTAGGCCCGTAACGCACTTGGCAGCCAACACATTTCTGATCCCAAAATCCAGCCCAAATTCTGAACCTTGCTATAACCTAAACCCAACCAGCCCAGTCCCAGGAAAAAGGGGAAATAATGGTCGGATGCTGTGGTTTCTACCAGCCAAGGTTCTGAATACCATACCGGCTATGGTACCGGATTTGTTACTTGGAACCGTATGTACCGGTACTGGTAGAATTCACCGTTTTGGATTTACCGTCATAAATATTTTAGTTCTAGAGTAAAATATCAATTGAGTATAGAGTTTAATCTATATGAAACCAATGTTACATATTTCAAATATTTCAACTCTAAATTCCTTCGTTAAGTCACAAATAGAAATAGATTTCTTATTACAACCAAAAAAACAAAGGAAAGTATTGCCTCTGACAAGGTACAGTAACATATTTTAAAGAAGGGTTGTCAAATGAGTAATGAATCGTGTCCTTTCTCTTGAAAATCTGTGACACTTTCTTTACTGAGCTTATTTGGGCGTGGCAGTTTTCATAAAGTAGACTGAAGATGTTTCTTGAGCAGTGAATAGCGGAGACGGTACGAAATCTACACAGCCGGTACTAATGAGTTTTTGCGGTATCGACGGAAACTTCCGGCAAGGGCCAGTAAATAGGCGGGACGAACTTAGCTGTTCACTGTACTGGATTTGTCAAAAACCAGTACGTACCAGGCCAGTACAGTAGGGTAATGACAACCTTGCTAGCAGCCATGACAGGGTATGTGATGCAGAATGGATTTTAGGAAAATTAGTATTTTATTTTAAGGCTTTAGTTTTAGTATTTTGTTAGGAATCTTATAATTTAGGAGTGTTAACATAGAATTATTTAGTTTCTTAATTTAGGTTGATTCAGTTTCTTATTTTATGTTTTCTTGTTTTACAAGAAGTAGGGTTGCTTCCTAATATTTTTATTCCTTTTTAGTTCTAGGGTGGCTAGTAATATATAATAAGATTGTAGCCATTAGGGCAAGGGAGTTGTTTATGAATTATTAATGAAAATTGAGAGTTTTTCTCATTATTGTGTGTTCGTAGAGGGAGTACCTCTAGTTCATATTTATTCGTGATTGTCCTTGTTGCGCGTTCTTCTTTTTCGACACGCCTCCCTGCATCAGTATGAATCTCAGAGGACGTTCGAAGCGTTCAAACACGAGGACGAGTGTTTTTACAACTAATGGAGTTTGATGAAATATGATTGAAGAAAGAATGGTGGCTGCTTCATTCTTGTAGTTGGTTCATTCTTTTAGGGTTTCGAAAAGCCTATTAGAATGACTCCAAGGGTGTTCATGAAAGGAAAAAAAAGATGTGAAACCCTAGGTTGGTCCCTCCTCCATTCTTCTCCTTGTGGATACAAGCCCCCTAGATGTACTCTCTCCCTCTGTATTCCTTTCCTCCTTGTGGTTTGAAGGCCCTCAATACTCCTTTCGTCTTATCTCTACCATAAATTTCCATGTAGTTTGAGATTGTTTGATTAAATATAAGCCAGCAGCTTTTTCAAGTTTTGCTCGAAATGTCAAGTTACATTATGAACCCAAGACATACCAAGAAAGCAGAAATTGAGTCCCACAACTCCATAGCCACCGGAAGGATAAGATTAAAAAAAATGTCATTCCCTATAGTTTTTCAAATGCAACACTACTTGACTATTTTTCTGAGTAGGTTATCGACTGTTAAAATTGGAGAATTACCAAACAGTTGTGAGTGCAAGGATTATTTTCCGGTTCAATGGTCTGAAGTTTCACAATCATCAAAAACATGGCCTCTCCCATACGAAAGTTTCCTAAGAAATACAAGGCGGTGTTGATTTCAATCTTCTTTGTTTTCCTTATCTTAATCGCCTAGCCTCACAGGCTTTGTGGGAGCTCGCTCTTTCTTTTACCCGGCCTCATTGTATATCCATAAGTTTTTGCTAATACAAGCTTAAAAAACCGGAAAAAAGAAAAGGGGGCAGCTTCAAAGTATTTCGCTATGGAAGTTGGTGTTCACCAAGCTTAAACTACCCGATCACCTTTTGAGTGTCTTATGCATTTGCAGAGCCCAAGACTCAAAGAATTGCAGTTGAGTTGACTAATCCTAGCTTCGTCAATGGAATGATCATGAAAACATGGAAACTAACGCGAGAATATTAAGGAGAAATAGTAATTAATCTATTAGCTCTTCCATCAGTCAACAGATGAATTCAATAAAGGCCTAAATTATTATGTGAGTGGTAATTGGCTAAGGATTAAAGTTTTTCAATACTCCTATAGATACAAAGAAATTTTACGTGGAAATGACCTGTTTATAAGTCATAGTTGAAGGAGGGTCGTGATATGGATCCACCAATGCTACACGATCACCAAATTTTTCTGCTGAAGACCTCCAAATATCTGGAACTGTTTTCCATTCACGAGAGGCCACAACACCATCACCTGATAGAAATAGACTCTCCAGAAAAGGTGAACACCTCCTTATCTGCACTTCCTCTGTCTACAACGGAATGTGAACAGATAGATTTTAGTGCCTTTTAACGGCTTCATGTCCATTATCGAACTATGAAATCAAAGAATGGGAAACTAAATCATGTTCACTGCCTTCAGCTTAACCAAAGAGTATGTGCAAAACAACACAAATAGTTAAAAGATGGGGAATGCTTCATGGATTTCGCTATTCAGCCTTACCAAGGAAGACTAGTCAGATATAGCTATTAAGCATGTGGACACACTACACATATAATGAGGTAGAGAACTACATGACTTCAAGGTGGAATTTAGGGTTCCATGGCTGAGAAGACCTGCGAGGATTTTTGGTTGAGCAATATTATGAGTTTCGACTAGACCTCGTCTCCAATTAGATTAGCAAGCTGAAAATGGCTATTTAGTTCATTCATTTGATCCAATTTAATTACCATTTATGTGTTGGCCAAACCTAGCGTAGGATAGTACTGCGAGGTTCGAACGTTTACAAAAGCCAACAAGCTAATTATTCCCTAATTAGCCTAGGAAAAACAATGAGTGGCATACATTTTGTTCTTTTGTTCGGCTCCCTCTTTTGTACATTCCTAATTATGTTAATTTCTATTTATGTGCCAAGCAAGGGGCTTGACGTTGTACGTCATGGTGCGACGTCCCTCTCTTTTGGGTCATCCATTTTCCATTTTGCTAGCTATCATTTCTGTATTTTTCCCTTCGCTTTCTCTTTCCAAACATCTCTTTCATTAATTCTCACTTTCTTCCAAAATGCCAAACTCTGTGTTAAATTTTTTTCCCTCTCTCCTTTTAGAACAGCAAAGAAATGGTCAACTGGAGCGTTGTTTCGAGTGGGTATCTGGTGGAGACTATTAAGTATTAATGTGTCTTCGGAAATCCCAAAAGCATCTCTACGTGAGACACTATCGAGGGCACTTCAAGTGGGGCCTACTCGAAGAGTGGGCTAACCAATTTTGGCATGGCCTCCTCAATTAAGCTTCTATGGGCGAGTTGGAGACTCAAGAATTGGGACCATAACCAATTAAAAGAAACAAGTAGCATTCTAGAACATCGTAGGCAACAAATTCAAGATATTGACCAAATAGCAAAGTATTAGTAGCATAAGAAAATTAAATTAAGGGAGATTTAGTGACAAGTCACTCTAGACCTTAGTTGCAGGCAGCTCCTAAAGTTGTGCCGCTCCCACCTTGGGAGCCCGCTTTTGCGCTCCCAACTAAGGAGCTTGTCGGGAGCCCGCTCCCATTGAGATGGGACGTCGCTCCTTACAAAGATGGGAGCTTTTGTATGATCTTTGTATAGAAAACATGGATTTATCACTTGGTTTTATTAATTGGTCTTTGATGAACTCATATATCTATCCCAAGTCATGATATCTTGAAAAGAAAATCATACTATATTGTAACAACACTAGCCCATTTCTTACACTTATGGAGGACTTGGCCTATATTTTTACTTCCTAAAATGATTGTACTTTTAAAGTAAATACTCTGTGCTACATTATTTTAATAATATATGTACACACTCCCAACCTTGGGAGCTTTTGTATTCCCTCGCTCCCCCTCCCGCCCCAGCTCCCGCTTCGTGCAACTAAGCTCTAGACATTCCATAAACCCCATGCCCACCTAATAGTTTCGTAAAGCTACAAGTCCACCCAACCTAAATCTAGGCTCTGTTTGGAACCTATGGAATGGAAAAAGAAAAGAAAGAAAAATACAAAAAAAATTCCTTCCATTGTTTGGTTGAAAAAGAAAAAGCAAAGAAAATAAGAATTTCAAGTCCAGTGAATAGTAAATTTTTTCTCCCATTTTTCTTCTCTTTTATTTTCCTTTCTTGTCCTTTTCCATGGGTTCCAAACAGAATGATAAGTATCTAAAACCCTAAACCCTATAAAATTGTTGACATCACTAAAATTCTACTCCCTCCGTTCCAAATTGAAGGTCCATCTTTCCTTTTTGAGTTGTTCCAAAATGATCGTCCTTTTCCAAAAATGGAAGGAAAAATTTGGTAATTTTCCAAAAATATCCCTTATAGGTGAATATAAGTGTTGTAAAGTAGGTAGAATATAGGGGTAATGGTGGAAATGATAGGTATTATAGGTGTAATGATTGCATGTCCCTTTAAATAGTTGGAATTCCCAAGAGGGACTCTCAATTTAAAACGGAGGGAGTATAATAGAAAAATGCACCTTAAAACCTTAAAACTCTATGAAAGTACCTAAATTCCAGGTACCCTAACATAGAATGCCCTACCCAATAATAAGAAAATGCAACTTATGAAAATGGCTAAACCTAGAGTACCCTACCCTAAAATGAACTCAACACCTTACAAAATTAATAGGGGTACTTGTCGGCTCACGAAGTTCACATTCTGAAACTAGACTAATTTTTTAGAGAAATAATTACCTTGAGTTGGCAGTGAAGTCGGAACTTTGAGCTCAACGGTTTTGGTTGACATTTTCGTTGGAGTATAGTATTAGTCGGGCTGATCGATCGACAGGTAGAGACCAGTACCAACTGAAAAGCTTGTAGTCGATCAAGCGGGTTCCAAGCGAGGTTGGAGGTCAAAGCGACGGTCGGCATCGTCACTCACTTGATTGGAAGCAGCAGTAGCAAGGAGGGAGAGAGGAGCGGGAGGGGGGCGGGGGGGGGGGGGGGGGGGGGGGGGAGAGGATGGGGGGAGCCACTTGCTCGCAAGAATAATGAGAATATCCTCTAAGAAAGAGGTGAAATTTAATAATGCAACGTTGAAGTCTCCGGAGGTGGTTGCTTGAAACATGGCGACCCATAGCATAGCCTCATGGGATTGGATGACGATCGATGATATCCCTGTCCCAAGGGGATGAGGTGGTGGCCCATGAGCAACTCCCCGAATTTAAAAGAGAGGTGACTACGACGGATAATGATTGTAGACGCTGCGTTCCGGTTTCCGTTTTAAGTATTTATTTTTTTTAAATGTAATTTTAATCTCAAAAATTATAAATTTGCACAAATAATTTTTTTAACAATATAGATTTTATTTGATAATAGATTTTATTGAAATCTTTTATATGGTGTAAAAAAATCAAAAAATTATTTTTCATTTTCATTATATTTGAGTTTGAAAATTGAAAATAAATACTTATTTTTTAAGAAGGGATAATGAAACGGGGCCAAGAGATCTAAATAGGGGAGCGACAACACAAAAACCCAACTCATCCAAGGGCAAGAAACAAGCCACGTCTAGCCGTATCTACATCTCGAGGCCGTTTTTTTTTATAACTCGATGTCCAGATCAGCTTACGTGCACCACTAATTTTGAGGCACTGATGGCAACGATCGGACATGACTCCCAGGGGCTCCAAGGTTTGGAATGGTTGGGTTCCATGGAAATGAAACCTATGACCTTATGTAAAGGCACTTATTGTTTTTTCACAATCACGTAGGCTTAGTTTCAGAACTTAAATTAAGTACTTATTATTTTTTAAGAAGGTAATTTTAAGTTAAAAAATAATGTGTTTACACAAATAATTTTAATTTTACTAACAATATAGATCTTGTTTAATAGATCTCATTGAAATCTTTTGAACGGTGTAAAAAATTCAAAAAGTTATTTTTCATTTATACTATTTTTTTAGTTTGAAAATGTAAAATAAGTATATTTTTTTTAAAAGATGTTCCGGAACGAGACCTTTAGTCAAACCTCTGGGAGTTATTTTAGGCTGTCGTCTTTGGATAGAAGGCATCTCGGGAGAATGAGAATGATATTCTAAAACTCTGAGCACTTTCACCTTGCTTTCAAAAAATTTGACTGATTCGTCATTCGTATTTTTTTTGTATTTTGTGTTATTTATCAAATTCTTAATTTATTTTTTACTTTTTAAATAAATATAGCGTGCTTCTATTTAAAAAGAAAAAATATTTAAAAGATTAAATATAGACGAAAAAATACGCAAACCAATAGAATTCTATTAAATCTCAAATTGACAACCTAACAAGGTGGAATATATTTAAAAAGTTTGAATGGGAATCTGTTTACTGATCTAATTGTGGAGCAATCACTGAATAAAGGAGGAATCTGATCACTCTATCATTCTAAAATCTAATATTATGGATAAAAAATGAAACATTAAAACTTTTCTTTTGTACCCCATTAATTTGGTCTAACTTAAGCATTTTAGATTCTTAGCTTTAAAATCAAAATAAGTTATAGAACTATTGGTTACTATAACTTTTTATGATTATCTATATTATAAAACAGAGTGATTTTTTTTAAAAATGTCTTGGCATACAAACATAGATGTATCAATAGCCGTTCGATAGTACTTAGTGATAAGGTTGTAGCCATTGAATCAAAGGAATGAAGCGCGCTCTCTCTCTCTCCCCATAAATTATTCCCATTAAGGCATTGTATTCAAAACCACTCATTAGAACATCCATAGTGGAATAATCAAAACCAAAATGTTACTAAGGTTAGCAATGTTTGCTCAAAAAGTGCTCACATTGGAATAGCCAAACTTAGCAATCTCTTTGCAACTGATTAAATTTTAGTTTTCGAATAATTAAAACTAGTAACATTTTGTCAATAACCAAATTTTTCTCTCTCAATCAAGTCAACCATCATTACACAAAAATATTCTCTCTCTTCCCTTCTCTCTCTCTCTCTCTCTCTCTCTCTCTCTCTCTCTCTCTCTCTCTCTCTCTCTCAACAATGTTTTCAAAAAATAATTTTTAAAACCTATATTTTTCAGAATTTTTTTTCAGAAACGTTTTTTTTTTATTTATGAAAAACTGTTTTTTTCAAAAATTTAAAAAACTGTAAGTAAATAAATTGTGTGTTTTTAAAAAATTATTTTTGAAATTTCAAAACTGTTTAAAAAACTCTTTTACACAAAACTGTTTTTTTGGTAAACGGTTTTTGAAATTTGAAAACTCTTTTTTACACAAAATTTGTTTTAAAAAAACTATATTTATAGTTTTTAAAATTTCAAAATAGTTTGTGTAAATACAATATTTTAAAAACTGTATTTATAGTTTTTAAGTGAACAAAGTGTGTGTTTTTTGAAAAACTATTTTTTGTTTCGAAAAACTTTTTTTTAAACAACTGTTTTTAACATAAATTGTTTTTTTCTTCAAAAAACATGCGTGAAATGAAGGAAAAAAGTTTGGAAGGCCCATTGATTTTGATTATGGGCAAAAAATAACCAATGTGAGATTTAACATTGCAAACTTTAGCAACCTTTAAATGGATAATCAAAATCTGATGTGACATGTTTTAATTATTCACATTTACTTATTTCACTGCTGATGTTCTTAAGGCCTTATTCAAATGAAAACCAAAATCATATAACCTTTGTACAATATCAAAATTAAAGCCACTGAGATCACCAAAATCAAAGCAAATTCCTTTTCTTATTTGAAAACTCTATGCCTACCGACCCGAGCACACAGACCATGGCCACTGACGGTGTAGAGACTCGTAAATTATTATAATTTCGAAAATCATTTAATGTTTGAAAGGAATCGTATTATTAATAAAGTTGTGTGTTTGTTTGTGGGGTGCACGGATATACGTTTATTGTTGTGTATCAGACACTTGGAGAATGGTAAAATGTGAGTTTTGATGTTGTGTTGATGTTAGGAGGTGTTGGTAACAAGTGGGGTTGAATCGATAATCATTACAAAAAAATTCTTTTTCTGTCCAGCGTGAACCGATACTAGCTGTCTGTTTACATCCTAAAAGTGCCACCCAATGAAAAAATTCCACGTGGCCCCGAACGGAACGGCGGTTGCATAAAACCTGTCCCAGTCGAGTACCAATTACAGAGGATTGCGGGAGTTAAAAAGGACACTGTTTTATAACAAACGGTGTCGTTTTAGAATAAACCGATGTCGTTTGAGCAATAATTAAACAATGGTTGGGAGGTTATTGGATCTAACCATTAATTTGGATTTTACGATCATCGAACGGTGTCCTCACTGCCCTGTTTTATAACTGAAATTAGATGCAATTGCAGGGAATCATTTTGGAAGGCAAACACGTTGCATTGATTCACGTTGCTTGAAAATAGGAACCACGATCCAGGAAGTGGCCATGAACACCATGATCGAAGCAAGCAGGGGAAGAAGGAATTCTGGAAATATCAGGGTAACCGTTCGAAGACACCCTCAACCGTTTTATGTGGCCAACGTGGATATCAATCGAAGACGTGGGGGTCGAAGACAAGTTCAGCGTCTATAAATAGAAGAAACAAGTGAAGAGAAAGGAACACACAAAAAAATCCATATCATCTGACAATTCATACAAAATGATTGCTCAGAGATCTATCTTAGATTAGTTTTAGTTTAGAATAGGGTCTTTTTTGTAAGTTGAAGGCTTATTTGCATGTAAGACTACTTTCGATTAAATTCAAGTTTTCTTATTTCCTTTAAGTTCTTTTCTTACCAAAGAATAGTTGTTTGCAAGTTCGCTTTTGATTAAATTCAGTGTGCTTGCATTTCTGTATTATTCTTGATAGAATCTTAAGAGTGTTTGTATACAAACTTACCTTTGATTAGATTCAGGTTTGTTTGTGTTCAATCATCTTTTCTGATTTCGAAGCGCGTCAATCTTTTATTTGGTTGATACCTTAAGGAAAAATCCTCTTAGTTGATGTAATCGAACGGATAACACAATTGCCTGATTGAAATTAGTTGTTTCAAATCATTTTGAAAAGAGTAATTTCTTCTTTGAAGTTATTTCTTTTTTGGCACGCCCGCACACAATTATTTGTCGATTGATTTGAGTTAATACAGCCCAAACAATTTTTGGCACGCCCAGTGGGACCTCAAAGGTGCCAGAATGCCAAGGCTTCGAAAGCAGATAGGGACACCTGTTGGTGGTCAAGTGCCAGAGGAACAAGCTGTGCCAGAACAGGCCACGGAACAGGGAACGCCTATGAATCATGAGTTTCCCCAATTGGCTCCCGAAATGGGAGAGCTTCCTTATGAGGAGCCTTCTTATGAAGTACCTCCTTATGAAGGGCCTCCAAATTTCCAAAAGGGACAAGCCAGTGGTAAAGACCATGATAAAGAGGAAATGTTCAGAGAAATGATGATAGCTTTTCGAGAGATGGCTCAAACTCAAAGAGCCATGATCAAAAGCATAAGAAGTAGGTTGCCCAACTTAGAGGTAACAAGAAACAGTCCAGGGAATATTGGGCTAGAAGATCATACTAATTCAACCACTCGCCAAAGTCCCTTCGAAGGAAGGCTTGGAGAGGATGTTGGTCAGGATAAGATAAGGTCTAGAAAGGGTAAGGAAAAAATGTATCAAGAGGAAATACCACAATCTTGGTATGAGCCTTTGAAGCCTACAAAGCCTGTCTTCGAAATCCCAGACCAATCTCATGGAATTCCTATTGGGATTCCAAGAAATACCAGAGACAGGCAAAGCTTTAATCCTCTTTTCGAACCCACACTTGGGGGATGGGAGGATGATGTAGAGCTAGAACGAGGTTATAGACCTGAGAAAACTAGGGATAATGCACAGTATTCTCGTCAAAATCTTCCAAATACCAAAAATCCCACTACAGCGGTTCATGGAAGCCATAGGCATGCTCGGGTGAACACTACAGCCGACCCAATGCAGCAACCCTGGTATGGGAGATTTCCCAGAGAAAACCAAGGGGAGTTTAACACTGTAAGGGAGATGCATAGAGATGACTTGGTAGAACCAGATCCACCAGTAGGAAATCAAGAACAAAATTTCCTTGTAGGCAACCCAATACTAAGAGACCAAGTCATGGATCTCATACAAGAAGTTTGTGGGCCTCGAACTCGGGGGGTACAACCTCAAATCTATAGAAAACCATATCCAGAATGGGTTGACACAACATTTCAGATCCCTAGAGAATTTAAAATCCCAGACTTTACTTTGTTTTATGGGGATGGGAGGCAATCTTCTATAGAACATATTGCTAGGTTTTTTGCCCAATGTAAGAACTTGGCTCAGAATGGTTTCATGAAGTTGAAATTGTTCCCAAATTCTTTGTCTGGGCCAGCTTTTGCATGGTACACAAATTTGCCTGCAGAATCGATAACAAGTTGGTTTCAAATGGAAGAGGCATTTCATGCACAATTCTTTAATGCTGAGCCTGAAGTCTCTATGGCAGACTTGGCTAGGCTAAAGCAGAAACCAGATGAAAAAGTAGCAGATTTCATATCTAGGTTCAAAAGGGCTAAGACCAAGTGCAAACTCCATCTGCCAGAGGCAGAGTTTGTGAGATTAGCACAAGATGGTCTAGAAAGGGAGCTTCGAAAGAGGTTTGATTCTACAGAGTTTAGAGACTTTGCAGATCTAACCTATAAAGTTGCTAGATATGAATCACTGCTAGAGGAAGATATGGATAGGCATAATTCCTCTTATCCAACATACTATAGGGATCCTAACTATGAAATAGATGCTGCTGAAATTATAGAGCACGAACCTTGTGTTTGTGAACCCCTAATTCAAAAGAATGTCTCTCTTGGGCAGAAATTCAAACAAAAGGAGATTACTAAAGTATATTCTTTTGATATATCTAAAGCTGATGAAATCTTTGACTTCTTGTTAAGAAAGAAAATCATTAAGCTGCCTTTGAATGTGAAACTGCCTACAGTGGAAGAAAAGAATGGAAAGACCTATTGCAAATGGCATGATTCTTGGTCTCATTCAACTAAATCTTGTAATGTTTTTCGTGACAGGATTCAGGAACAAATCAAGAAAGGAAGGATCAAATTCCCTGAAAAGACTATGGGGATAGATGCAGTGCCTTTTCCAAAGGTAGAAGAGGTCAACACCAGTGTGCCCTCCTCACTGGCTCGAACTGTCAAGAAATATTGGCAGGACAAAGAAGCACCAGTGAACATGAATACTGTTCAATATGGAAGGGGCAAGCCATACGATGGCCATCCTCGAGGCATGGGAGTGAGGCCAAGTTCCTATAGGCGAGCCAATGATGGTTTTTCTTTGCAGAAATTCTCAGGTAATAATCACCTGCCTATGCTAGAAGCCTCATTTTTGGAGTGCCTGTGTGTAGGATGCAGGGCCAACTATTTGGTTTTCAAGGACTTGGATAGAAAGGGCGTGAGTTTCTTCCCAAAAGAAATGGGAATGAAAAGAATGGCCCCAGTTCAAGCAAAGCCAAGTGACAGCAAGTCTTGGTTGGCATCAAAAAGGGACATACCTACTAGCCCTGTTCCAGCTATTCACAGAAGGGAGCTGCCACCTTCGAAGAAGGCCAATATTGGCCAGACATCGAAGGCGCAAGAAGAGGCTAGACAAGAGGAATTCACCTTGGTGAAAGGGGTTCCTGATTGGTTTCTGAAGCAAGTTAAACCTGATTTGTTCCAAGGATACAAAGATTCAAACAGGAATGTGGGCAGAACTTTCAAGCCACCAATTTCGAACTCTGGAAACTGGGTGTTGATTAGGGATCCCAAGTCTCAATTACCACAGATGGTTCCATTGCTCTCAAGAACTCAAAAGAGAAAGCTCCAGAGAAAGTATACGCTCTTCCAGTCAGGAGAATCTTCAACGGGGGAAGAATCAGGTAGACGAGCAAAACCTAATCCAAGGTTCGACAGGGTCGAAAGGGACCCAGAGGAATTTCGAACCCAGTATCACGAGAGGGAGACTTTGGAAAAGGTTGCCTCTGCTATGCTCGAAGAGGATTTTGATCCGCCTTCTCCTAACTCGCTAGCTAGTTATCAGTCTGGTTTGCTCGAGGCCATGGTGGTGGAACAACAGGGGATGGAAGGAACCTTTTCCCCTATGGAGGTATCTACACAAGAATTCGAAAAGAAGGGTGCAGAGGAGACCGAAGCAATTAAACCAATCAAAGAAGTGGCTACAATCCAATTTGGAGATCAGCCAGAAGTACAAGTTAATATGGTTTATCCAAGCTCTATGGATTTCCTCTCAAATGGTCAGACATTCAAAGATCAAGATACTGCTTGGTCGAACTTGAGCGAGCCAGACATTTCTGAAGAAACTCTGAGTGATAAGGAGTTAAATATCATATGCAACGACTGTGACTTGAAAGAAGTATCTCAGATCGAAATGGGTAAGAACTTGGTACGTGAAAATGAGCAGAATCAAGAAAGTTTGGAGGTAAGCTCAAAAGAAAGTGCTTGTTTCGTCTCAGATTCCATGTCCGACGTCGAATACCCCTTGGTAATAGATTTAAATTATGTGGAAATTTCATATCCATTTAAACTACCTACTAATGCAATGAGACAACATTTGCGTCCATTGTATATCACTGCACACTTTGATGGAGTCCCACTTAACAGAATCTTGGTGGATAATGGGGCTGCGGTGAACATTTTGCCTTTCCAAACTTTGAAAAAGTTAGGAAAAGGAAAAGCAAAATTGATTCCAACCAGCACACCTGTAATACCCGTCCCAAATATTAGAGTATTTAATTTACCTTTTTAATTCAATTATATGATTCGGGGTAAGATTGCATGCATTAGAAGTTTGAGGGTCTTGTGTGTGTTTTGGGTGGTTGCATAAGTGGAGGGGTGGTGTGGTTATACCATATAATTTTCTTGAACCAATATCAAAATATCTAGGATATTTTAGGGGATATTTTCCTCCCCTTGTCTTTGTTCCAACGTAGAGAGAGAGAGAGAGAGAGAGAGAGAGAGAGAGAGAGAGACGCCAGAAAGAAGAAGAGGAAGAAGAAGAAGAAGAAGAAGAGAGGAAAAGGAGAAAGAAGGAGAAAACCTTGGATTGTTTTTCCTAGCTTGAATGGAAGGTAATTCATGTTTTCGTATACTTGAATTCCATGTTTTTGTTGTTGAATTTCGTGTTTGAGTAGTGAATTCGGGGGTTGGTGATTCGGTTGGGATGGAGTTGGGTTTTCGAGTTGGATTCTTGATGAACTCATGATTCTAGTCTTGAATCCTTGGGTTTGATGTGTAGGACTTAAATTGATTCTTGTGTTTGATAGTTCTTGCGAAACCCTTTGTTATAAATGAGTTTGAGCATGATTTGGTGTAGTTTGGATGAGTTTTTGATGTGATTTGAGTGGTGGAAAAGGTTGGAAATCGGAGGAGGATCAAGCTGTGTATTTGCTGAAAAACCCAGGTTGAACCGGTACTGGGTTTTGGTTGTACCGGTTCAAGGTGTCCAGAGAAAGTTATTTCGCTGTTTTTGGTTATGAACCGGTACTGGGAATTCGCAGTACCGGTACATAGGTTAAAAATCAGCATTTTTGAAGAAACTTCAAACGGGCATAACTTTTTCATTCGGACTCTGTTTTGGACAAATTTTATATCAAAATCGATGTACTCGGAACGTACTTTCTAATGGTGGTGGTTTCATAATCTAATTATAATCCTAAAAGAAGTTATGGTCAAAATATGATGGAATGGTTATACGTTTCTAGATAGATTTTGGAGATTAAGTGCTACTCTAACTTTATGTATGTTTTGGTACACATATAGGTCTTGAGATGGACATGTTTGTAATTGTGGGGCATTGTTTAATACCTAGTTAGCTTTGCAACTCGATATTAAATATCCGTTTGAATGTCTTAAGGGTCGTTTTGGTGATTTGGTTAACCTTTTGGCATGTGTTAGTCTGGTAAAATGTTAGGGGATGTTAACATACATTTGTTTGAACATTCCAATGGAGTTGTATGCTAATATGAGTTAGCTTGTGACTAGGTAGCGAGTTGGTCAAATGAGAGGTGCTGAAATCGTAAGTTTGGAATATTCAGTCGAATCAAAGGTGAGTGTGTTTGATATGGTTTTTCTCCATATAATATTGCTGCGGTGGTGAGTATATATCTTGCTAATTGTAATTAGCTTTTGATATAGTTATTTTTAATGAGATATTGTTGTAGTGAGGGGGTATATCATGCTATTGATATTTAGCTTCTGATATGTGGTTAATGTATGCGTGTGAGGCACACCATGTCGTAAGCCATATTGTTCAATGGACGATGGTTGGGAGCATGGTGAGTGGGACACGAGATTTGATTGTGATAGGTGTGTTTGATGAATATGCATGCTGATGGGTGTTGTTTGAACCGCCGAAGGTTAGCGTGTGAGGCATATCATGTCGTATGCCATGCCGGCTAAATGTCGGTGGATGGGAGCATGGTATGTGGGACACCTTGTCTTGGGTACATGCGATGTGGTAGACGTGCCACTGCATGTGATGTGATTATATTCATGTTACTGTGCATCGTATGTTACTGCATAGTTGAGTGGGCAAGTTAGTTATAATTATTGTATGCAATCGAGTATTTCAGTTATGCTAGTGATGTATATTCTTGTTGATATCCTTCGGATATTGTGGTATTATATTGAGCGTTTCTATATCTTACACTCTCTGGCTTTCCTTTTGGTCTGCCAGGTAGCAGGTTGCTTAGACTGGGTCCACTACTGGTCAGCTTGTTGGGGTGAATTTGGATTAGCTTCGAATGTTGTTGATGAATGAGCTGGGTTATAGATAGTAAATTTAGAAGTTGATTTTGTATATTGTATTTAAGGAATTTGATAGTTTAGGTCATATGGGTTCTTATGAGTTGTTCGATTGTTGAGGTTTTGTAATAGTAAGATGTGAACCGCTTTAATTGTGCGAGGTTGTGTTTGGTTAGTTGATGCATTAGCATTTTTAAGTTTTATGGTGTTAAGTCTTCCGCTGGGTATTTATTCTGTCATGTTGTAGCGTGTGGCTTGGTCTTCTTTGTGGAATGCCACGTGGCCGTGTCGGTTCGGGCCCACTTTGGGTGTCGTTCCGGGGCGGAGCGTGACAGCTTGGTATCAGAGCTAGTACTTTCTAGTCTCTGTGTTGAGAGTCGATTGGGGGTTTAGTAGTGGACCATTTGGTGTTGTATCTGTCGAGTAGGAGTTAGTGGGTGACTAACGTGTGACTATTTAATGCTTAGCACTATGTTTGTTGTTGGTGGTTTGAGTTGTTACAGCAGGTTATTGATATGACTCAGTTCATGAAGCAGCAAACGGTAATTATTCCATGGCAGATTGTGTTGGCTCTGGCGGTGTTTTATGTGGGTCGTGTTATGTGTGTTAAAAGTAAAGGAACTGAAGGGTTCATGGCGTTTTTGAGAGTATATGCTTATGCATGTCAAGGAATGCCGGTTTGCTAGATATGGTGACAGGTATATTCAATATTGTATGACATCAAGTTTAAGTAGCAGTGGTTAACTGTGTTATCTATATGCCTAGCGTACGCTTAGAATAGTTATGTGCTAATTTGAATTTGAAATATTAGCATTCAAGTTGTAAATTTTGTGGTGAGTTTGAGAGGATATTAAAAATGGGTGTGTGTCTTTAGAATCTATGTTGCTTCATTGATGTGTGGTTTGGTATGTGTCTGGTTATGCGCGTTAAGGAGATGATACTCACATAGAACTATGTGTATTGCTAAATACAATGGTTAATTTTTGTATGTACACATCTAGTGTAGTAATGTTTTGGGCATAGTGCCTGAGGAAATGTTGTGGAGATGTGAATACTTCCGTTTAGTTAAAATGATCAAGTACAGTAGAAGTCGATAATTTTATAGATGATGGTGTTGCATTGAGTGGATGTATTCGGTAACTTTATAATGTTATTTATGTGGACTTGAATAAGTAGTGAAGGTATACCTATGTACTACTTGCATCTTGTTGTGTATTCTTAAGTGGCTTGTATGGTATTATGGAGGTAGTGCGAGGTATGTTGTTCAAAATTGGAAGCATGTACAAAAGGGTTTTGTTTTCTTTGAAAAATGTTTGGAAAACTACACTCAGTAGCTATAGAGAATAATCCATCTTTGGTGTTGAAATGACCAAAATGATTAGTAAGTTGAATATGTGGTTGATGGTGAGAATTCGAAAATGCAAAATTTGAGTTTTGTAAACATATTGTTAAGCAGGTGAGTAAAGCATACGTCGCTTATTTTTGTAGCATGAGTAGTATGTTATATTATTGCTAGTAAGTTAACGTATGAAAAGAGGTTGTAGTATATGGATACATGTAGTGCGAGTATGTTGGTGCATATGTTATGAGCTGATGAATGTAAAGGTGAAACAAAATAAATTGGTGTTACGTGAAGATGATTTTATTTACTTTATGTGAATTGGTACATGGTTTTGGTTATCTATGGGGAATAAGTGTGGGTGAGTAGTTCTATATCTCATTAAATGTATGGATGAGTTGAGAGAGTTTGGAGTATTAGTTATGGGAGGTGGAGTAAGTAGGGGACGATAATTTGTTTAATGGTTGAATTGTGAGTTGAGAACGCATTTTGTGCAACTGGGATCAAACGGAAAGGGAAATCGGCTACAAATGATAAATGTGAATGTTTGGATACTACAAAGGGGGAGCTATGGTTAGAATTGTTAGGTTAACGAGTTGAAATGATACAAGTCTGGAGAATACAAATCAGGTCGGGATGGAATTGTGTCGAAAGGACGGGCAATGTCTATAACCAGTTGCAGTGGTCAGATGGGAAATGGGCTAACTTCGTGGAAGTGAAACTGGGGCAAAGTGTTGGTGTTCTTGAAAACCATTCTGAGAGAATGGAACAGGTATACCTTTATTGTTGTTTAATTTGATAACATAATCATGCATTGTGGCTTCGTGTCAGAGTCAGTCCAGTCGACTGGAGTGTCAGTGGTGTTGTGATGAAATAGGCAACGTGCCTATTAAATCACGACATGTCTTGTATATTGTCATTTTCACATGCCCTCATGATATTTATGTTGTGGACTAACCTTGTTTTGAAGGGATACGTTACAACAGAATTGAGTTCGGGTTTTTTTTTGAAACGGAATTCGAGGATGGTATGGAGTTGACAGAGGGACATGGAATAGTGTAGAGATTTTTGATTCTGATGGAGTAAGGGGTTTATCTAGAGGATAGTAAGATAAGGGATGTGATACAATTAGACGTTTAAGATGTCAAGGTGGGTTATGTTGGGGTCTTTGAGAGAGTGCATAGAGGATGGGGGTTAAATGAAGCGCAAATGTTGTTGAGATTAGATGTGAAATCTGAAGTGCTAATTAGGCTACAGTGGTAGCAGGTTTTGTGATGGGTTGAGGGTTAGGAAGTTGGGTGGGTTGTCGTTTCGTGTTGGTATGCATTGGGTTGGGGCTGTATACTAGTATATACAAATTTCTTAGGGTGTTGTGTGTGTGTGTGTGATAGATGTGATGATTTCGGTATATTTGTGTGATAAAATGGTTGGTGAAGCATGATTATATATTATATATAATATTTCGAGATTGGTGATTATTGGTAAATCAAGTAGCGATAATGTCCTGGCTGATAATATGAGGTTAAAAAATTATTTTCTTTTCCTAGAAGGTTATGCTCATGTATTGAAATTGCGTGATGATATGGTGGTAACGGTGAAAGTGGTTTTAACGTATAGGCGTATTGAATGCCGTGATGTAAGTTGAGGGTCGCGGGTCCTTCTTGAGAAGTAAAATTGGTATTGCATTAGTACCTATGGGGCATATATAATTATTTTTGTCGAGAGTTGATGTAACACAAGGAAGTTTTAAAATGTGAAACATAAGGGTGTTGTTTGCTGTATGTGTTGTGTGCATAAAGGCAAGGTTTTAAGGGGAGTTTTGTTTGGAGGTGAAGGTGAGTTAGAGTGGATTTCAGGATAAAATATTTGAAGGAGTAACTTGTTTGTGGTTTGTATATGTGTTGCTCTTGGTCTTACATATAGCCGTTAGACAAGACTAATTTGGTAACCTTAAAGTTTGGTTGTCGCTGATGTGAGGCTGGTGGTTCTAATTTCGAGGACGAAATTTTCTAAGAGGGGGAGAGTTGTAATACCCGTCCCAAATATTAGAGTATTTAATTTACCTTTTTAATTCAATTATATGATTCGGGGTAAGATTGCATGCATTAGAAGTTTGAGGGTCTTGTGTGTGTTTTGGGTGGTTGCATAAGTGGAGGGGTGGTGTGGTTATACCATATAATTTTCTTGAACCAATATCAAAATATCTAGGATATTTTAGGGGATATTTTCCTCCCCTTGTCTTTGTTCCAACGTAGAGAGAGAGAGAGAGAGAGAGAGAGAGAGAGAGAGAGACGCCAGAAAGAAGAAGAGGAAGAAGAAGAAGAAGAAGAAGAGAGGAAAAGGAGAAAGAAGGAGAAAACCTTGGATTGTTTTTCCTAGCTTGAATGGAAGGTAATTCATGTTTTCGTATACTTGAATTCCATGTTTTTGTTGTTGAATTTCGTGTTTGAGTAGTGAATTCGGGGGTTGGTGATTCGGTTGGGATGGAGTTGGGTTTTCGAGTTGGATTCTTGATGAACTCATGATTCTAGTCTTGAATCCTTGGGTTTGATGTGTAGGACTTAAATTGATTCTTGTGTTTGATAGTTCTTGCGAAACCCTTTGTTATAAATGAGTTTGAGCATGATTTGGTGTAGTTTGGATGAGTTTTTGATGTGATTTGAGTGGTGGAAAAGGTTGGAAATCGGAGGAGGATCAAGCTGTGTATTTGCTGAAAAACCCAGGTTGAACCGGTACTGGGTTTTGGTTGTACCGGTTCAAGGTGTCCAGAGAAAGTTATTTCGCTGTTTTTGGTTATGAACCGGTACTGGGAATTCGCAGTACCGGTACATAGGTTAAAAATCAGCATTTTTGAAGAAACTTCAAACGGGCATAACTTTTTCATTCGGACTCTGTTTTGGACAAATTTTATATCAAAATCGATGTACTCGGAACGTACTTTCTAATGGTGGTGGTTTCATAATCTAATTATAATCCTAAAAGAAGTTATGGTCAAAATATGATGGAATGGTTATACGTTTCTAGATAGATTTTGGAGATTAAGTGCTACTCTAACTTTATGTATGTTTTGGTACACATATAGGTCTTGAGATGGACATGTTTGTAATTGTGGGGCATTGTTTAATACCTAGTTAGCTTTGCAACTCGATATTAAATATCCGTTTGAATGTCTTAAGGGTCGTTTTGGTGATTTGGTTAACCTTTTGGCATGTGTTAGTCTGGTAAAATGTTAGGGGATGTTAACATACATTTGTTTGAACATTCCAATGGAGTTGTATGCTAATATGAGTTAGCTTGTGACTAGGTAGCGAGTTGGTCAAATGAGAGGTGCTGAAATCGTAAGTTTGGAATATTCAGTCGAATCAAAGGTGAGTGTGTTTGATATGGTTTTTCTCCATATAATATTGCTGCGGTGGTGAGTATATATCTTGCTAATTGTAATTAGCTTTTGATATAGTTATTTTTAATGAGATATTGTTGTAGTGAGGGGGTATATCATGCTATTGATATTTAGCTTCTGATATGTGGTTAATGTATGCGTGTGAGGCACACCATGTCGTAAGCCATATTGTTCAATGGACGATGGTTGGGAGCATGGTGAGTGGGACACGAGATTTGATTGTGATAGGTGTGTTTGATGAATATGCATGCTGATGGGTGTTGTTTGAACCGCCGAAGGTTAGCGTGTGAGGCATATCATGTCGTATGCCATGCCGGCTAAATGTCGGTGGATGGGAGCATGGTATGTGGGACACCTTGTCTTGGGTACATGCGATGTGGTAGACGTGCCACTGCATGTGATGTGATTATATTCATGTTACTGTGCATCGTATGTTACTGCATAGTTGAGTGGGCAAGTTAGTTATAATTATTGTATGCAATCGAGTATTTCAGTTATGCTAGTGATGTATATTCTTGTTGATATCCTTCGGATATTGTGGTATTATATTGAGCGTTTCTATATCTTACACTCTCTGGCTTTCCTTTTGGTCTGCCAGGTAGCAGGTTGCTTAGACTGGGTCCACTACTGGTCAGCTTGTTGGGGTGAATTTGGATTAGTTTCGAATGTTGTTGATGAATGAGCTGGGTTATAGATAGTAAATTTAGAAGTTGATTTTGTATATTGTATTTAAGGAATTTGATAGTTTAGGTCATATGGGTTCTTATGAGTTGTTCGATTGTTGAGGTTTTGTAATAGTAAGATGTGAACCGCTTTAATTGTGCGAGGTTGTGTTTGGTTAGTTGATGCATTAGCATTTTTAAGTTTTATGGTGTTAAGTCTTCCGCTGGGTATTTATTCTGTCATGTTGTAGCGTGTGGCTTGGTCTTCTTTGTGGAATGCCACGTGGCCGTGTCGGTTCGGGCCCACTTTGGGTGTCGTTCCGGGGCGGGGCGTGACAACACCCATTGCAGGATTTACCGGGGAAAGCCAACATGCCAGGGGAATCATTTCCATTAGATTGGCAGTAGGTGGAATAGAAACTGATACTGTTTTCTTTGTGGTTGACACATATGCTAAATATAATGCTTTATTGGGAAGGGATTGGATTCATGTTAACGGATGTATTCCTTCCTCTATGCATCAGGAATTAATGATTGTTAAGTATGACAAAGGCAAAGAAGTGGGTGTTGAAGGAGTTAAAGCTGATCCACATCCATTTGGTGCCTCGGCAAATTTTGCTGAAGCAGAAATGTACAAATCAGATGTAGTTCCTTTGAGTGAACTACTTCAAGCAGCCACCCACCCAACCAACGAGATGGAACTGGGGGAATTGGCAGAGCTGAAATCGAAGCTGAAACAAGCTGCTGACTATGAATCAGACACCCCAAAAGATGATGCTGCTTGGATGTGAATCCAAGAGAGAGGCTGAAGAAAAAGCCAACTCATTGGCTTTAGTAAAGTATGTTGCTCTGGGGATCGAACAGAAGATCCAAGAAGAGAACATATGGGAAGAGGTTATGCAGAACAGTAACCCTCATGTAAAAGAAATCCAACTCACTTCTGAGGAACGGGTTGAATCACAAGATCTGTTGGAAGAAGTAAGGTTGGGGGATGCACAAAACCCCAATCCAGTGCTTATTAATAAACAGCTTGAACCTGGTATGAAAGCTGAATTGGTGACACTATTGAAAGCAAATAAGGAATGCTTTGCATGGAGTTACAAGGAACTACCTGGCTTGGACAGGGGATTGGTGGAGCATAGGTTACCTATCAAGCCACAATTCAAGCCTGTGAAACAACCAACCAGGAAGATGAGTCCAGAAACTATTGCAGGTGTTAAAAAGGAGATGCAGAGGCTTCTAGATGCAGGCTTCATTAGAACGGCCAGGTATGTCGAATGGCTATCTAATATAGTTCCAGTCCCTAAAAAGAATGGAACTATCAGAATCTGTGTTGATTTTCGAAACCTAAATACTGCGACTCCTAAGGATGAATACCCAATGCCTAATGTGGATACACTTGTGGACAGTTCTGCTGGCCACAAGATATTGTCCATTTTAGATGGGCATTCAGGGTACAATCAAATCTGCATAGCAGAAGAAGATGTGCACAAAACAGCATTTGCCTGCCCAGGTAACATTGGCATCTTCGAATGGGTTAAAATGCCATTTGGGCTAAAGAATGCTGGGGCCACATATCAGAGAGCAATGAATACTATTTTTCATGATTTAGTGGGAACTTTTCTGGAATGTTACATAGATGATATCATTGTGAAGTCAAACTCTGATGAGGATCATCTACAACACTTAGAAAAGACATTCCAACAAATGAAACGCTATCGGCTGAAGTTAAATCCAGGAAAATGCGCTTTTGGAGTATCAGCTGGGAAGTTTCAAGGGAAATCCTAGTTCCTATGAAAAGAAATACAAATTAGGCCTTCGAAGGGCCTGGGTGCTGAGAGGTTGCCTTTTTATTCTCAAAGTAATGAGGAAAGGACCAAGTAACAAGACTATGGAACTTGTTCCATGCAAACTGGAGGAATTTCAGCTCCATTTTCCTCATGTCTTCTTTGGAGTCTGACTCCAATTTTTTCTCTAGCAGGGGCCTAAAGCGGAGCACCAAAGCTTTGGCTTTCCTTCGAAGCTGAGCCTCCTTTGTTGGACGCTTCATTTGTTGTCTTTTGAAGTGCCTTCGAAGCTTTTTGTCAGCATGGCCTGGCACCACTTCGAAGGACTCAGCAGTGAAGTTATGGATTTGGTCATGCAGCTTCTCAATCCTTTCCTTAGCAAGAGCATAATCTTGAAGGGTTTGATCGAAGCAACACGCAACGGTATTGGCTTCGAGCCATGACTTGATTATTGGTAAAAAGTCTAGGAAATAGTGGATTTGATAAGAAACCGTGGAGGGGATGGAACATAGCACCAATGTCTCACAAGCCCACTTAAAATTAGTTAGTGGAACTTGTTTTTCCAGGATAGAAATGTCCAGGAAAGAGAAGGCTGCCAGGAGTTGTAGAGCTTTACTCTTGTCAGCAGGGTAGATGGAATAACCATATTGCCATTGGAAATGAGGGGTGTTGACGGCAAGGTTATTTACCTCATTGAACCAGTCAGGCTCTTCAGGGAGAGGAGCCAGTTTGTTGGTTTCCTCGAAGTCAGCTGGATAATGTGGAGTTTGCACCTCTGTGAGCCAGAGGGACTGTTGGGTTTGAGCCATGCGTTTGAAGTCGCAGTAAGGAGCGGGCCCCAGGTAATTTTCCTCTTGTTTCAGGAAAGGGGAAAATTTGAGAGAGGAGTAAATGGATTCGAGCATACCCATGTGAACGGTGTCGTTACCACTCAGGGGTAGGAATTGGCTTGCAAACAGAGTTCGAAAGTGATGAAATTTATGAGGTGTAGGATCAGGCTGATCGAACCTGACCAGGATGGTGCCAGTGTTGGTATTAGTAGGGTTTTCTTCCCATGAGCCCCAGTTGGCCCCATCGAACGAATTCGAACGGGTTAAAGAGGAGTCCCAACCTGTGGGAGATGGGTTGGGGGTGTGGAATGTTCGATCCGAAAGGATTTTGCTTGCCAACATTCGAGGAGAGTTTGGAGGAGACATTTGAGGAAAAGGGGTTTGGCAATCAAGATTGTCTAAGATAAGATTGATTTCTGGAAGAGAGTCCATAAACGCAAGATTTCTCAGCAAAACCCGAATTCGAAAGGGTTTATGAGGGGTAATGTGATTCATTAAACCCTATCATTAACTGCCATTTATATGGAAATTATTGTAGCTATCTCTGGGAAGCTCAATAGACGTGCATGGGAATGAAATCCTGACATGCTTCGTGCATCCGAAGTTGTAGGGGTATGGGCAGAGAACGTGTGCCATTAACATTTATTTAGCATAAATAAAATGTTAATGCGGGGGGTGTGTTTACATCCTAAAAGTGCCACCCAATGAAAAAATTCCACGTGGCCCCGAACGGAACGGCGGTTGCATAAAACCTGTCCCAGTCGAGTACCAATTACAGAGGATTGCGGGAGTTAAAAAGGACACTGTTTTATAACAAACGGTGTCGTTTTAGAATAAACCGATGTCGTTTGAGCAATAATTAAACGATGGTTGGGAGGTTATTGGATCTAACCATTAATTTGGATTTTACGATCATCGAACGGTGTCCTCACTGCCCTGTTTTATAACTGAAATTAGATGCAATTGCAGGGAATCATTTTGGAAGGCAAACACGTTGCATTGATTCACGTTGCTTGAAAATAGGAACCACGATCCAGGAAGTGGCCATGAACACCATGATCGAAGCAAGCAGGGGAAGAAGGAATTCTGGAAATATCAGGGTAACCGTTCGAAGACCCCCTCAACCGTTTTATGTGGCCAACGTGGATATCAATCGAAGACGTGGGGGTCGAAGACAAGTTCAGCGTCTATAAATAGAAGAAACAAGTGAAGAGAAAGGAACACACAAAAAAATCCATATCATCTGACAATTCATACAAAATGATTGCTCAGAGATCTATCTTAGATTAGTTTTAGTTTAGAATAGGGTCTTTTTTGTAAGTTGAAGGCTTATTTGCATGTAAGACTACTTTCGATTAAATTCAAGTTTTCTTATTTCCTTTAAGTTCTTTTCTTACCAAAGAATAGTTGTTTGCAAGTTCGCTTTTGATTAAATTCAGTGTGCTTGCATTTCTGTATTATTCTTGATAGAATCTTAAGAGTGTTTGTATACAAACTTACCTTTGATTAGATTCAGGTTTGTTTGTGTTCAATCATCTTTTCTGATTTCGAAGCGCGTCAATCTTTTATTTGGTTGATACCTTAAGGAAAAATCCTCTTAGTTGAGGTAATCGAACGGATAACACAATTGCCTGATTGAAATTAGTTGTTTCAAATCATTTTGAAAAGAGTAATTTCTTCTTTGAAGTTATTTCTTTTTTGGCACGCCCGCACACAATTATTTGTCGATTGATTTGAGTTAATACAGCCCAAACACTGTCGCCCAGTACCGGTACATAATGTCCAGAAGTTGTGTTTTTGGAATTTTGTAGGCTCTTGAACCGGTACTGGGAATTGTCCAGTACCGGTACATACTGTGTTTTTCTGTAACTTTTAGCACGCTTTTTGGACCTCTATAAAAATCCCCTTTTACCATTTTTCACACCCAAAACCCATGAACCAAACCTAAAAACACCCCCTCTCTCCTACCCAACTCCAATCTCACCCAAAACTCTTGATTTCAACCTCAAATCTTCAAGATCCAAGGGTTTTTTTCCTCCAAATCACTTGAATTTCACATTTGGTGAATAAGGGGTAAGTTTGGTGTTCTTTTTCTAACTTTTTGGCTCTCACCCACGTTTTTCTCTCTCTCTCCTCTCAATCACTATTGATCTTTGCTTATTTATCATGTTTTTGGGTAATATCCTCTCTGGATCTTACACTTAAGCTTAGGAGTAGCTTGTTCTTAGAAGACTTGGGCTTATTCCTCTTGGTGGACCTAGAGTTTTGCTCAAAACCACTTTGGTAGGGATTTTTCTCTTCCTCTACATGTTTTGCGGTGACTATGTGTGATTTAGGTATTTATATGACATATATGGACGAGTAGAATGTTTTATAACTTGAGTATTGCATATTTTCTTTGAAAGTAGTATTGTGGACTTGAGTGTTATGATTCACGAGTTGTATGTGATGTATTTAGTAGTGTTTGGTCTTGTGTGGAATGAGTTTATGGTATCGATGTTGGTTGTGATGATATGGCGGTCGTAGATGTGAAGTGATTGTGGAGTATATTGTGTAGTAAGGTGTGGAAACACAATTACGCGAGGGATGGAGTATATTGTGTCGCAAGGTGTGGAAACATTGTGTCACAAGGTGTGGAAACACAATTACGAGAGGGGTGCAATATATTGTGTCGCAATGTGTGGAAATACATATCATAAAGGGGGAGGTTCGTTGGAAGGAGTGTGCGTGTGTGTATATATATAAGAGAATGTTATGATACTCGTAAAGGGTGTTGACATACATTCGTTTAGATTTGACATCTAATTTGATTTGTCGTATTCATGCACATCATCTCATTACATATAGATTTTGTAGAGAATTTCCTACTGGGCTTGTGTAGCTCAACAAAATCCTTCTTTTCAAGTTCAAATGTTGGATCATAGCTTGCTTGCTTGTGTGACGAGAGACGAGGACATTTTTGGAAGTCAACTGTTTTTAATTACTCATTCATCTTTGTAATCAACCTTCTTTTGATGAAGATGGGTTTGTAACTATTTATTCGAGAATTTCCTTTTGATCAACAGTTTATAAGTTATCAACTCATTCGTTTTCGTGCTAAAGCTTAATTTGTGGCTGGTGTGCCAATGTTGTAATTTATGAAACTTAGGGACTTGATTTGTAAATTAAACAGGTGGGAACTTCCTTTAGTTATTATTCATATTATGCTAGAATCTTCTTTGAATTGGTTTATTTATTTATGTTAAAAATAGAGGGCGTGACAAACGGTACACTTGGCCCACTCCGAAAGTTCAACACCACCAAAATCTACTTCACCGAAAGTACCGAGGTGAGTTCTTCCATTATTTTTTGTATAATTGCTACCCATTTCCTTTTCATTAAGATTATGATGTTTATCAATGGATATGTTGCGTAATTGTTTATAACATAGTTGAATTTGTTGGACACAGATTGGTATATTGCACGCAAGTCTAGTATTAATTTGCGTGTTGTGATTGTTGAGTCGTATATTACACGCGAATTCGGTATTTATTTCTATGCACTGATTGTTCGAGTCATGCCTTCAGGCACGCGCATACGGTAGTATATGAATAAAACTAAACTAATTCATAAAAACTATTTTTTTTGGATTCCTCTTATTGAAAAGGGCAAACTCAATTTGTTTTGTATGAATAATAAAGACCAAAATATTCTTATTTGAAAAGGATTATTTACCCATCTATATCTATAATACAAATTCCGATGGTATGGTGGCCCACATATTTTTTCTACATAAATCTTGGCCGTTGAATTTAGTAGACATTTTTCTACATAAATCTCAACCCTTGGCATTGATTAAATCTTGGCCGTTGGATTTAGTAGACATTTCTCTACGTTTATTTTTGTAATAGGATGGATTGAGTGTTGATTCTTTCAATTTTGGTATTTAATTTTTTGGTTTTGGTATACAATTAAACCGTGTGTGCTGATTTTTGGAAAGTTTGTTCAACACAATATACGTCAATTGATTAATAGGCGAGGGAGGATTTTGGAAGGATTTGATGTATTGATTTTTTTGAAAGTTTTTCGTTTAAATACATACAATAAACCAACTAATATTATTGGGAGATAATGGCAGATTTTTGGGTTACAGATTTTTACGGGAAGCTTGATTTTTCACAATAATTCTTTATTGTCGATTTTTTAGCAATATAGTCTTTCGCGTTTTTTTTTTTCCAGAAATGATAACAGTACGTACAAAAATCTGTACCAGCGCATACAAACCCTATTTTGGGCTTGTTTTGGGTCTCTAAAAAATGATCGAAACCACTCATTTGGTTTAGAATACTTTTCTTATGGTCCTTACAAAAAATAAGCTCAATCCAGTATTGGTGAAGGCATTTACAAAACATCCCACTTTGCTTTAGAATTCATGCTTGAATTCTGGAAGAAAGTTGGATGATTTGTAAATGCTCTTACCAATACTGGATTGAGCTTATTTTTTGCAAGGACCATAAACAATGTATTTTAAACAAAATAAGCAACTCCGATCATTTTTTTAAAACCCAAAACAGGCCCAAAAGGTGATTTGTATGCCTTGGTACAGATATTAAATCTGTACCAATAGCACCGCTATTTTTTTTTCTCTCTAAACGTTTTCTTTCCAGTTCTTTTTCATGTCTCCTTGACCATCACCTTCCCTCTGGTTATCTATCCACAGGTATGGCTCTCAATTCTTTGTCCTCTACCCACGGTTAATTCTCTTTTTTTTTGGGGCCAGTTCTTAGTGCTGGTTTCTAATTAGATATTTAAGAGCACCATAGGCAGCACATCCTCCCAAATTACAATCAATAATAACCATCAACACACACATCTAACATAAAAACATGAGCGAACGATATGAAGGCTCATCAAAGAGACATTGAGAGGGCGAATGTAACACACAAACATGGCCGATTGTCAAAGTGTGTGTGTGAATCACCAAAATCATACCAAGCTCAATTCAACAAAGAAGGTCGGTTCTCATGTACACTTGGAATTTCAAGATGACTCCCCCTCGAGAAGTCAAACCAAGCTAGGTCCTCAATGTGGTTCAATGAGAAACTACAAACTCCCCCTCAGAAGCACATTCCTCTTTCATTTTTATAATAATTTTTCTCTCTTTTATTTTTATTTTCTTTTTCTCTTTGTATAATCAACCAAATGAAATTAGTGGAATATGCCAATGTGCAAGAACAATTGAATCACTGGACAATTCCTCCAGTGAACCCTTCTACTATTTATGGGCGTGGATTATTTGAATTCAGAAGCTCCATGGCAATAAAAACCGTGGAAAGAACAGAGAGCTTAGAGCTCAATGATAAGATAATAAATCTTTTAGATAGAAGAGATCTACTTGCTCACATGAATAATTACAAATATGTTCATATTGGTTTAGTGCAAATTGCAATTAAACCTTGAACTCTGCTTGGCATGGACACTTGTCTGCAAGTTACTTTACGAGATGGCAGGTGTAATAATTGGAGGTCCTCAATCATAGGGGCCGTTGAGACCAGTTTAAGTCATGGTCCTGTATATTTTAATGTTTATCCTGATTTCTCTCTGTCTCTTACTGATAGAAATATAGGAGAAGCTTTAAATTGTAGAATCCAGACTAGAGGTTATGATTTCCTACCTGGATATGAAGAAATTGCTGTGATTTATAGAATTTACTATAAAGTCATGAATACGATGAAACCCAGGGTGCGAATTATACGTCCTACTGATCAAACTGTTTTGATCGAATCCAATATGTTGACATCTAATGTTGCAACTAATAGGTTGATTAACTGGGAAGAAATTACCTTTCCAGATAGTTGGACTATAACTAATGTTGTTCCACCTAGACCAATTGTCAATAGGATTCAACACATTGTCTAAGACAATGATGGTACGGTTTTCTTAAATTTTAGAAGCACCCAACCGGATAGATTGCTTAGGAGCAGAAGCTCTAGAAATAGCCAACCAAGAACTCAAGTGCCGTATAGGGTTAGTATTCCGAATACTAGTCGGCACTCGACATCGGAAATTCCGGAGTCACACCAGTCACAACATCCGAGAGAGGATGATAATTTGATTGGAATAAGAATATTTGAAAATCAAATACCACATGGTGTTTATACACATCATAATAGTACAATAGAATCATCTACTGCTAGTGAGATGGCTTTTACCATTAATAATGATAATAACGCCTGAACAGAGAAAAGAAATTAATAAAGAATTTCAACAACCTAAATACCATGAATTTAGAAGTTGGTATTTTGCAAAATATGATGTTGATCAATTACAAAAATTCAAAAAAGAATTTTATGATTGGCTTGAATATTCAGGAAAAATCATGCCATTCACTCAATGGTTTTATGGAAGACACTGGATAGAAATTGATAAGTCCATAAATGTAATACAAGATTATCATAGGAATTGGAGGTCTATGGCAGGAAATATTATAAGGGCAGTCCATCCTCCAACAATACCGTTGTCAATTGAAGGCAACTCTGAAACTGAACCCCCTTTGGAAACTGCTGCTTTAGTTAAACCTACAAACACAGATCCAAATGGAAAAGTTTATAAGCAGAACAATCATACTAATGTTTGTCTCAATACAATAGGAGACCAGTTGATTCGTATGGAAGAGCAAATAGCTCAAACTAGGGAAGATATTAGAAATATATCTTCTAAGACTGATAAAAAAGAGGATGAAATTTCACCCTCAAATATTCGACCACCACTACCGATATCAAGATTTAATCTTATTGACCCTAGTAAGAATATTGAATTAATAGAAGAATTGCAAAAAAGATTTAAGAGTTTAACTCTTATGGCCATAACAGAAGAAAAAGAAATGACTCAGCAAGAGGTTGCTGAATTAGAAAGTTCTTTTCTTCAGTCTCAAATTGAGGTCATTAATAAAGTTCAATATCCTCCTCAAAAATTTCCCTACAGTGGAGCTGATAGGTACTACTTCCCGAGACCTACCCCTCAAGATATGTTATATGAAGAATCTGGTTTTCAAAAATAGATGTCTTATAGTGGTAGAACCATTTATGAATGGAACATAGATGGAATGACCGAATATCAAAATTTTGGTGTTGTACATCAAATGATGATGTATAGTACAATATGTAGAAATAATAAAAATGAAGATAAAGAAATTGCTGGATGGATCACAGTTGGATTCACTGGCATGATCAAAGGTTGGTGGGATAATGTTCTCACTGAAAGCCAAAGGCAAGAAATCTTAAATGCTGTTAAGTCTGAAACTGGTGGTGTTAAACAAGATGCCGTTTACACCCTTGTCCAATCAATAATTTTACATTTTGTTGGTCATTAGGATAACCAACGAGAAAGAAGTAGAGAATTACTTCAAAATTTAAAATGTCCAACGTTAACTCATTTTCGTTGGTATAAAGATGTATTTCTGGCAAAAGTTATGCAGAGATTAGATGCTAATAGTGAGCATTGGAAATCCAAATTTGTAGATGAATTACCTTATTTCTTTGCGGAGAAAATAAGAAAGAAAATGAGAGATCAAAATAATGGTCTAACTATTGACTATGATAGATATACCTATGGTCAATTAATATCCATAATAATACAAGAAGGATTAACTTTATGTAATGATATAAAATTAATTGAAAAAACAGAACCTAACTGGTAAACAAGAGTTAGGACAATTTTGTGACCAATTTGGTTACGATATACCCCAATATTCAAAACCTCAAAAGAATAAGAGTAGTAATATGACTACCCGAAAATATTCTATAAGAAAATCGGGGAAAAAGAAACATAAAGATAAAGATAAAAATGAACCATCAAGTTCAAAGAATACTTCTGCCAAAAAGCAAAAAAAGAAAGATGAAAAGAAAGTTACTGCGAAATGCTTTAAATGTGGCAAAATAGGCCACTATGCCAATAAATGCAAGACTAAGAAAAAGCTGGAAGAACTCCAGTTAGATGGAGAGTTGAAGCAGACTCTTTATAAACTATTACTTGATTCTAGTGAATCTGATTCAGAAGATCAAATAAATGACTTTCTAACGAAGAAGACACCTCTTCGACATCTTCAAAAGAAGAAGAAATTACCAATAATTGCAGTTGTAATGATATTGAATGTTCAACCTCTGATAATTATTGGAAAGCAATAGTTGAGATGAATGGTCTCAGTATTAATATTTTTACTGAGAAACAACAGGGTCTTTTAAAGATCATTGATCAAATTGAAGATCCCCAATTAAAAATGAAAATAATAGAAACTTGCATATCTTCAATGAAAGAAGAAGAGGAAGAAAGACCCCATCTTCCTAATGAAAATTACAGTTTAAAAACTGTCCTTGATCGTCTGGAACAGGTTGATAATCTTAAACCTGTTACAATTCCTGAATTGAAAGGAGAAATAAATACTCTAAAAGCAGAAATCAAGTTGTTAAAAACTTTTCAAAATAAAGCTGCTCAAGAGTTTTATGACATTAAGACAAGATTAGTTGTCTTAGAAAACAAAGGCGAATCAAGCAAGACTGATGATTTGGCTTATTTGAATTCTATTAATAAAGTGATTTACCAAAAATGACATATAAAAGTTAATTTGGTAATCCACAAAGAATACACTATCAATAATATTATAGCTTTAGTAGATAGTGGTGCAGACATGAATTGCATTCAAGAATGAATTATTCCAACCCAATGTTTTGAGAAGACTTCTCAAAGCCTCACAAATGCTAGTGGAGCAAAAATGATAATTAAATACAAACTCAATAATGTTTACATCTGTAATAAAGGAGTTTGTTTGGAAACAACTTTTCTTTGTATAAGAAATCTTTAGCAGGAGTTAATTCTTGGCACTCCTTTTCTCTCAATGTTGCTACCAATGAAGACCAGCACTGCAGGTATAACTGCTCAGGTAGAAGGCCACGAAATATTCTTCAAATTTGTGTCTCCACCTGTGTACAAAGAAATAAATGATATTATGAGAAAAATTTCTCATAAAGATAAACAAATAAATTTTCTTAAAAAAGAAATTCAAATTATGAATATTGAAGAAACTTTACAAAAACCTTCTTTAAAAGAGAAAATTTCTCAGATTGAAGAAAATTTCAAACAAGAAATTTGTAGTGATATCCCAAATGCTTTTTGGGATAGGAAAAAATATATTGTTTCATTACCTTATGAGAAGGATTTTGATGAAAAAAGAATTCCTACAAAAGCTAGGCCTTCTCAAATGAAACAAGAATATTTGAAATTATGTCAAAATGAAATTGACAGTTTGCTTAAAAAGCAATTAATAAGGAAGAGTTACTCCCCTTGGAGTTGTACAGCTTTCTATGTTAATAAAAATGCCGAAAAGGAACGAGGTGTTCCTAGATTGGTTATTAATTATAAACCATTAAATGAAGTTTTAATGTGGATTAGATATCTCATTCCCAATAAGAAAGATTTGCTAGATCGACTGAATAAGGCAGTCATCTTTTCTAAATTTGACTTGAAATCTGGATACTGGCAGATTCAAACACAGGAATCTGATCGTTATAAAATAGCTTTTACTGTTCCTTTTGGTCATTACGAATGGAATGTGATGCCATTTGGTCTGAAGAATGCACCTTCAGAATTTCAAAATATTATGAATGATATCTTCTATCAATATGCTGATTTTGCAATTTATTATATTGATGATGTTCTAATATTTTCTGAGAACATAGATCAACATGTTAAGCATCTTAGAATTTTTAAAGATGTGATTAAAAGAAATGGTCTTGTTGTTTCAGCTCCTAAGATGAGATTGTTTCAGACTAATGTGAGATTCTTAGGACACAATATTCATCAAGGAAAAATTATTCCTATTGATAGGAGCATAGAATTTGCTTCTAAATTTCCAGATGAAATTAGAGATAAAACTCAATTGCAGAGGTTTCTGGGGAGTCTCAACTATATAGGAGACTATTATAAAGAATTGGCACAAGATTCTGCACCCTTATATGATAGGCTTACGAAGAATCCTCCCCCTTGGTCGGAACAGCATACTAGGACTGTTCGCAAAATAAAATTGAAAGCTAAACAATTACCTTGCTTAGCAATAGCCAACCCAGAATGGAAGAAAATAGTAGAGACTGATGCCTCAAATATTGGTTATGGAGGTATCTTGAAACAACACAATAAAAATTCTAATAAAGAAGAATTGGTTAGGTTTACTTCTGGTTTGTTTAAAAATGCTCAAACCAATTATAGTACAGTTAAGAAAGAAATTCTTTCTATTATTAAATATGTTAATAAATTTCAAGATGATTTACTCAATCAACATTTTCTTCTTAGAGTTGATTGTAGTGCAGCAAAACAAGTTTTGAAACAAGATATCAAAAACTTAGCTTCAAAGCAAATTTTTGCTAGATGGCAGTCTGAATTATCTGCCTTTGATTTCAATATTGAATACATCAAGGGAGAAAATAATTCCCTCCCTGATTTTCTCACCCGTGAATTTTTGCAGGGATAATATGGAAAATAATTTTACTCGGCAAAGAACAAAATTCGAACAATAGTTAATATTGAAAAGAAGAGTTCTCCAAACAAATTCAGAGATGACAATATTTCAAAGGCCACACAATAGGGCTACTTTAATAAGATGGATAAATGCTAGGGAAGCACTGCTTCGGCATTATCAATATTATGGAGATTACTATGATGAAAACTGGGAAATAGAAATGCTCCAGTTGTCAATACAAAGACTTCATAATAAACTGAATATTTTATTTTGTGCATAATTTTACAGGATGAATCGGCCACCAGATCGTGGTCGAGGAAGAGGAACTTCCTCTAGAGGCCGTGGCAAATCGAGGGTCACGCAAGCCGATGTGGAAGCCTACTTAAAGGCTCACAAATTACAATATCCATCACTACAGGATGCTGCATCAGCATCATCAACCCCCTCAATGGCGGAGGTGGTCCAGACAGATGAGGTTTTCAAATTGAGTGAAAACCTAGAAACAATAATGATCCTGGAATCGCAGGATGAGGAAAATAAGAATAATCCGTGGGAAATAAAGTCCCGCTATATGGATACAATGAGTTATCCAGTCCCAGAAGGGAAATACAGATACATCTATGAGGCAATGCTCTCTGAAACTAGTTCGGTGGAATTCCACCACACATATGATAGCAAGATGGACCAGAAAAGTCCCATCAGCTACAGCAAGGCCATAATAAAGATGGTCATCCCAATTCACAAGTGGGGAATTCACCCACAGCAATCAAAAACTTTGACAATAAAAAGCGAAAATGGAATTCCAGTTCATTATAATTACTGGGATTACGTTGAAGCTTGGTCAAAAGCTTTCTACTATCAAAATCAAAAAAGGAAACACTCATGGTTTCTAAAAATTTGTCCAAAATTGATTGGAAAAACTGAATTGCCAAATTGGTTTATAAATTGGTGGTCTAAATTTGGGCCAAAATCAGATTTTTTTGCCAATTGAGGTACAGAAGGAACTAGAGTTCTTCGAAGAGAATCATCCTCAATTAAGGGGAACCAATACTTCGGAAGGGAAATCATTCCTTTTCACTATGATTACTTTTGGGATCCCTTGGATTTGGAAGTGGGATCTTATTGTTGGAAGAAATAATTTGGGACTTCCTACCCTTCAGAGAACCTTTCAATACTGATGGTGGAAATGTATCAATTTGGAGCAGACATTCTTGGAGATCCGAAAGGCTACCCAAGAATTGAAGATTCAAATAAAGAGAAAGGATAAAATGGCAGTCAAGAATCCTTTCTTGGAAATATCAGCACAGATAAGGGCCAAACACCCTAATCTGACCGACAATGAAGTGGTAATAAAGACTATGGACTTCATGAAAGAACAATTTTTGCAGACGGTCTAAGCTACCCAGACTGCTGCTGATGACGAATCAATGACATCAGCAAAAAGTAATGAAGAAGATAATAATCCCTTCACATGCCTAGCAGGGGAATCTCAAGACCCCTACGAAGATGAGGGAACAACTCAGGCACCTACACTGGGTGATTTTTGGGACAGTATGACGGAAATGATGGCTGAACAACTGTCCTCCCGAAAGGGAAAAGAGAAGCACCAATGATTTTGCTTTGGATCAAAGTCTCAATGATGGAGACTTAGAAATAAAATTCAGGGATACTGAATTAAGGAGTATTTTGTAAGACACTCAATAATGGAGTGTTGTCAATTTTAGGTTAGGTTCAACAACTTTAGGTGAAATGTTTTGTGTTGATGGGGCTCTGTTGTACCCGACAAATGTTTTCCCTTAAGTTATTATTTCATTTTCATTCTATCAATAAGTCCTGTAGAGTCCTCTATATAAAGGACGCGTCTTTCTTTTGTTAGGCAGGTTTTTCTCCTGTAGGTTTTCTTCCTTCAGTTTTGTCTTCCGCCTTCCTCTCCCCATTGTAATATTTGCAGTCTCTTTCCTTCAATAAAAGGTTAGCATTGTTCAATCGATCCTTTTGCATTAGAAGTTAGTGCATATATTTGGTATCATGCCTTATCCAGAATATCTATGCTCATGGAAAATTAATGAAAGCAATTTGATAGAGAATGTAGCCGCCCCCCCCTCCCCCCCACCCAAATAAAATAAATTTTTTTTGAAATTTTTGAAATAAATGCTCTTTTGGATTTTCGTCAATAAAAAAAGTGAGTGGAATAGATTCAAGTAATGAAAATCATACTAGAAGCGCATGCAATATCGAAGATGCACATATGCACGAATCTCATAACATTCAACTAAGGCCTCAAGACACACACATTGCAAAGGAAAAAAAAAAAAAACTTTTGAAGGATTTTAAAATTTTTGATTTTTTTTTGAATTTTCATATGAACATATAAAATGAATGACAAGGGAAAAAAAATATAGGATACTAAACAAGAAAAGTAGGAAAGCTAAAGAAACTATTCAATCCATAGTGCTAGGTACAAGATAAGCATATAAAGATCAACCTAGACTATGGCCATGAGCCCAAGCCTTAAAAGGCAAGGTCAAGTCCTCCAAATGATCCTTTGTCATCTAGAGAAGTGCTAGACAAATTCGTACGAGGTCTAAAGTCCGACTTCGTCACCCTGATTGATCTAATCTTGTCCTTTCCAACTATTTCAACAGCTTTAGGCACATATTTAGGCATATTTAAATGTGAGAACACCTTATGCCTAACTATTTGATTTCTATCACATCCATTACTGAAACAATTGTACCTATTCCCTTTGTTATTGACATGATAATAATGTGGTGGAGAATTAGGGTACCCATGAAGTTTAAAACAATTAGGTCTAATGTGACCCTTTATACCACAAAAATGACATATAGGAACAAACTCAGTGCAATCATGAGAAGACAAGTGTGTGTGCGAAGTATGTAAAGCAGACAATTTTTTACATTGAGGTCTAATATCACCTTTGACGTGGCAGTTGTGACATGTTGGAATGAACTTAAGATTTTTAACAGCTTTAATACTATGAACTTTCTTAGCACAAATTTGAGCAAAGGTGCTACATGAAGTTTGGAAATTACCTCCATGGGTTCCTTCTCGTCTACCTTTTCTCTTGGCTGGTGAGAAGATGATGCTCCATAAAATCCAAGACCAGACTTGTCACTAGGTGATCTTTGACTATTCAGCATGTCATCCAAAGCCTTAGAACCTGCATTCAATCGCTCAAGTAGATTGTTAGCACTAGTTAGTTCATTTTTCAATTTTTCCATTTTACCTTCAAAAACAATGTTCAATTCTCCCAAAGCTCTATTTTTCTCTCTAAGCTCAACTGCTTCCTTTCTAAGCTTATCTCTTTCTTCTATAACCGAAGTTAATAACCCTTTCTGATCATCAAATTGATTTTGCACTTTCGCCAACTCCACGTTAGTTGCCTTATACTTCTCAGCCAATTTAAGATTTACCTTGGTGATCTTAACACTTTGTGGGTATAATTGATCATATTTTTTTCTCAACTCCTGATTGTTCTCAAACTCATCTGCTTCCTCATCATCACTATCATCCAAAGATTCTTGCTCACTGGTTTGTGAATGTAAGGGTGCCACAAACGAAGTGAAGTTTGCCTTATCTTCTTGTTCCACCTCAGACAAATCAGAATGACTATCATCATCATATATTGGCCTTGAACTTTGTCTTTCTTTTTAGTACGTTGACACACTCATGAGCAAGATGACCATAGCCGTGACACTCGTAACATTTAGGCCCTGGCAGTGGTCCCTCACCTCTATTTTTTTCTTTACCACTAGAAAACTCTTCTTTGCCGTCACAATTATTCTTTTTACTCTTAAAATCATTTTTTATGGCTTTCTTTTTAAAAAGCTTTTTAAAACTTTAAAGAAATAAGTCAATGGCTTCGGTATCATATCACCATCCTCATCAATTTGAGAACTTTTAAAAGCAATCAACTTAGTCGAAGATTTTATTTTTGATTTGTGAGATTCAAATTGTAACATATCTGCTTCATACGTTTGAAGAATGCCAACAATTTCCTCAACAGATTTTTCCGAAAGCTTTCTTTTTCCTGTAGCATTGTGCCTTTTGTTTTAAATCTTTCAGGTAGTGATCTTAAAATTTTCTTAATAACTCTAAAAGGAGAAATAGGTTCACCTAGGGTTGCGCAGCTGTTGACAATAGAGATCAACCTTGAGTAGTATTGATTGAATGTTTCATCTTCATCCATTCTGATCATCTCAAACTCAGTTGTAAGCCTCTGTAGCTTCGATTGTTTGACCACATAAGTTCCTTCATGACATGTAACTAAAATATCCCACGCTTCTTTTGCAATTTCACAGTTCGCAATCTTACAATGCTCATTCACATCTACAGCAGTGAATAAAATATCCAAGGCTCGATTATTTGCTTGTAGCTTTGCCTTTTCTTTGACAAACAACTCAGAAGTTGATTTTGAAACCTCTTTCCCTTCTACGATTTTCACAGGAGATACGTACCCATCGATGCATGAATTAGAAATTTCTTCATCGACTGATCTCATAATAGCTTTTATCCTCGATTTCCAATAATCAAAATTCTCACTATCCAGAATCGGGATATGACAGGAAGAGTGGTTCATATTTGTATCCATGTTCATCGTAAATAAGGATCCGCTCAGGAAAAACTTCCTACAGATTACGAGCGACCTGCTTTGATACCAATTGAAATTCCTATTTTCCTAGAGATCCAATAATCAAGAAATCATAGGAACGAAGAATAAACGATGAACACCAGATATACGTGGAAAAACCCTAAATGGGCAAAAACCACGGGAAGGAATCAAGCACTATAAGAAAACATTGTACGGTTACAATTGAACTTACTACACAATTGAGAATCCTCACAATTGACTCAAGAACGATAGCCGAATCCTCGTTCACCGTACCCCATGCTTGATTGCCACTGCCTCGAATCCTCAAGCCTTCCAAAAAACCCTTCGGAAATCCACCGAAGAACGAATCTATGTTTGTTGAGATAAATACTGTGACCACCTCTTGGAGTTTGATTGTAGCTTCAATGATCGAATCATTGGAATGGAACTCCAAGATGCAAGATGAACTTCATTCTCGGTTCTTTTCAAAACCCACGGCAAGTATATTGGCTGCTTATTTAGAGAACCCAACGCAGCTCTCGTTCTCTCGAAAACCCAAAGCAGCTCTCGTTTATTTTTACTGCAGTCTCTCCTTTTTCGTTACCCTAGCAACACACAAAAGAATATTATTTATATTAGGTACACCACGTGCACACACCGCTTAATAGCCGGATCGATCACTTTTGATTGATCACCGATTGATATACTGATTGATCGGGTTGCATTCTTCTTTCTTCACGATTGATATGATTACTGCCTTTCTTTTTTTCTCACTCACTCTCAATTACAAATATTTGACTCCTTCCATTTTAATCCTATACAGACTTGCTCCGCTTAGAAAAATTAAAAAGAAATTACAACTCGATAAAGAATAGGATACAAGTAAATGTGTGATTTGTCAAAAGGAATTGCCAACCAAAAGGAAGCGCAGCTTTTTGGAGCTAACACTCAGAATCAATTTCTCACTACAGCTGATGTTCAAGCCCTCCTACTCAAAGAAAAAACCAAAGCAACACTTCCCTCCCTACCCAATCCCGACATACAACCCTCATACCCTATAACCATCCTCTCTTTACCCTACCCTAAAGGGTGTACCCCACCAAATTTCATCAATTCGACGGCAAAAAAGGTAGTGCTCAAGAACATGGGGTTCGTTTCATCGAAACCCTCGGAGCCTACTTAGATGACCATAACTTTCGCCTTTGTGAGTTCTCAAAATCCCTTACCTCGCAAGCGTACACTTGGTATGTGAATCTTAAACCTTACTCGATCGCCACTTGGGAAGAAATGGTAAACAAGTTTTACGCTAAGTTCTTCCAAGTCCGCGAGAAGGTCATTACTTTGTCCCTCGTGAAAGAAACCCAACGAAATGGCGAAGATATCATTGACTACATCAAGCACTTTCAGGACAAAGATGTGGACTACCACGAGCCAATGGGCGAGTCACACTTAGTTGAAATATGCATTGATGGAATCCTGTGCGACTATTGCGTATTGCTGGTGAACTTCAAAATCCCAACCTTCTCAGCTCTCCTTGAGGCAGCTTATAACTTGCATCATACTATGAAGCAAACCTCCCAAGGACAACTTAAAGTCCAATCGCTCTCTCACAGTTGTTACTACCTCTTCTGCCCCACAGTCGCATAAGAGGCAGGAGGGTGGTAGCGACGGCGGCGGTCCAAGAAGCGAAGGGATAAAGAACCAACAGAGTTCCTAGAATACCCATGCAGTATGGAAGAAGTGAAGACGTTGGTGGAACAATAGGTCACCGACGGTGTACTCAGGTTGCCTGATGTTGAGCATGAGCCATCGTGGCAGGATCGCGAGAGTCCGAGGTGTTGTGTTTACCATAGGCACATGAAGCATCCAACAAGCGATTGTTGGACTCTAAGGAGAATCTTCAACAGAAAACTGAAAGCCAATCAGCTGAGGGTTGAGACCGGCCGCCTTAATGATGTGTGTGTAAGCATCCTTACCCTGAGCATGAGCGCGCCATCCATATGGCTGCTTGTTACAACTGCTTTGCTTAAGAGGATGAGTACACAGATGAGAAGGTCTGTATGACTTCCTATTACGATCACTTGGATGAAATTGCTTCTCACGAGCTGCCAAGGGTCATCCTCGACCCTGACGTTGCAGTCAAAATGTTGCAAGGAAGTACTAAGTTCAAGGCGTTCTATGACGCGCTGGGCTTACAGCTGCGGCTAGAATAGAAATCACTAAATCCATTGTGAATATTGCAGAAGCTCACTAGCAGGCATGCATGGCTGCGGATGGCTCAGTGTCGTGAACCATCCGAGAAAAAGCTTACTTTATCACCTTCTCCGATGCAGACCGTTGCATCACATTTTCCCACAACAAGCCGCTCTATATGGCTGCGGATGGCTCAGTGCCGCGAACCATCCGAGAAAAAGCTTACTCTATCACCTTCTCCGATGCAGACCGTCGTGTCACATTTTCCCACAACAGGTCGCTCTATATGACAGCCTACGTCAAAGGGGTCGAGTTGAAGCGGGCCTTCCTGGACGGAGGGGCATCCATCAACATCATGGCCCATGATGTAAGGGTACTTCTCATGTTTTCAGTCTTATAAAAAGCGTTGTTTCCTGCTATCCTTAGTTCATTTAAGAATAGTTTTCTTGTAAAAGGTGGCAGATAGATTATGTAATGGCAATCAACGAAAAGTAAAGAGGGATGTCAATGAGCCTTTCACCAATGCGAGCTTTCTCAGCCATGTCCTCGTAGGTCTTCCTACGTTCCTCCACCACCTCCTCCTCGGACGCGACCACTGCGTTCTGCACCCAAACAAGGGCCGCGCAAGCCTCCTCCAAAGCTGTCTTAGCTCCTTCGCAATGCCTATACCTTTGTTCATTCTTATACATGATCTTGGCAGCCTTGAGCTCCTTTGACACCCACCATATGTCAAATCCCAGCTTGTCGAAGTTCTGCACAGTGAGGCCGATCTCCTCCACTTGTTTGGCACACAAATCACCCACTTGTATCTTCCTAATGCCCTACAAGAAAGTGTAGAGACGGTGGAGTTGCAAACGGCCCATGGTTTGGCTGTAAAGGTCACGAACCTTGAAGAATGTGTGGGGAAGCGGTCTCGAACAAAGGTAAGGAAAGAAGTCGCCTCGCGAAAGACACTGAAGTGCCCAAAGAAGGCCTCGTTTGAAAGCAACTCTTCCTCATTAACAACATGCGGCTCCACTTCGCGCACATCAGAGTTGTCCTCATCCACCTTTTGCACGTGAATCATGCCAGCCTTAGTTTGTTGTTGCAATAAGGGCCCCCAGGCCAATAGAGAGCTCTCCTCACCAAATTCACTAACGACATACCCCATCTGCGGCATCCTAAGAGATATCAAGGAGTCGTTTGGATATCCGCGAAGACCTCCGCGGAGTTTAGATTCGTGAGTTCCATAGCCGTGTCATGAGCTTGGAAATGTGTGGAAAGATAGCTGGCGGGCGGCACGTTAATGCGTCTGTCAAAGGTGCTCGTGACCGCCGCCGTCACTCGCAAAGACTATGCTGAATAGTTGCCTCTAGTGCTAACAGGTTGATATCGGGAACTGTAAGGAATCTCTCCGTCGAAACCTTGCGATGAGGTATTAGGCCCGAGATGTCATCATCTGCTTCATCCTCCTCAACCACGAGTTGCACAACTATATTGGGATCCAGACCCCTGTCGCCGCTACCATCACTCGTCTTTACTGCCACCACCATCACTATCATCAACATTGTTGTCATTATCATCCTCGCCCCTACCATCATTATCATCACCACTATGATCCTCATCATTACCGTCAGCATCACTTTGATTCTCACTGCCAACATCAGCACCGTTGTCCTCACCATCTTCACTGCCGTGGGCATCACTATTCTCAATGTCGCTACCAGTCCCCTCAGAGCCGCCCTCATCCAGATCAATAACCTTATTGTCTTTGGCAACGGACTTGCCGCTTGGGCTACGTTGAGCAACGCGGGGCAGCTTGAAAGACTGATTGATTGGGATGGTGTCATCAATACTGCTATCGAAAACCTCCTCATGCACGCGAGGCCCCACATTCATCGTTTTTCTTTTAAGCTTGCTCAAGGGGGCGTGCTTCCCCCTTTCGTACCTAAGCAAAGGGTCTACGAAGCAAATGAGCGAGCATGAGAAGACGACAGTGAAACAATGGGCAAGTTGGTAAAAGACGAAAACAAAAATGAGGGGGGGAGACGAATCTCACCAGCTGACACGACGCTCAGGGGCGCCTCTTTGGAGCATGGAGTCCTCGCTGCTCTGATTGGGGTACGTTGAGGAAAAAAGTAGGTTCAGTTACAAAAGTGATGGTGACAAATGCTGTTAAAGAGACGAATGAAGAAATATTGTTTAAAAGACATACCTTCCACAACCGTTTTAGCTAAGGGCTTTCTTGTTGTGAAGAGGCTTGCTCCTTAGCCTTAGCACGGGTCACCCTCAATGGAAGTACAGTCGAGATTGGTTCCGCAATGGTAATACCGTGGGTGGTCGCGGGGATAGCAGTCGATGAAGCCCAATAGCTGCTCTTGCCATGCCACCCAAACTGTCTTGCCTACGGAGACCTTAGAGATATGTCGCGATGGTAGATGTCTGAGACAGCCGAAACTACAGGATTACCGCGAACATAATTAATGAAGGAGTCTAGGTTGCGACGCTGTGGGCACACACCCCAAAATCTTCGATTTTGTTCTCAAAATCGGGTGCAGCCCTCTTTTGAAAAAGCGCCGCGAAACGCTTCGATTCAGAGTCGCCACTCGGGTTTTAGCGGTGAAACACCCAAGGAACTGAACTCGAAAACGTTTGCTACATTCATTTGATTTTGAAAAGGCGTAGACTGGTCCTTCGTCACCTTCGACATCTGAGGTTCGGGAGCCAGGTTACGAGAGGGGAAGGGTTTTATGGCACCCCTCTCGCCTAATCCGGAGATTGGTCTCTACTCAGGCATTTTATAAAACGTTTGCATTTTTCTCTCATTAATCATTTTTTAGCCAATTAAGGCTGAGGAATAGTTAATGGGGATTGAAACTGTAACAAGTTGCAGTTATGTGATAAAATGCTTATGGAGGTGTTTTGCTTGCAATGATAAATATAGATTGAGAACAAGCACCAAGAGCAGTTTGAGTAAGTTGGAGTACGCTGCTCTGAAGGGATGTGAGCAGGTATCACACCAGTATGCACCGGCCAGGCCACTGCATACTAATGCAACCTGCGCACGCCACCTTAATACTGGCGTACTTCACTTATCATGGTCTCACAGTCTTTGTTTGCAACCCTCTGGGCTCTGGAAATGACCAGCGCACACCCAGGACAAACCACGCAGTTTAATAGCAGCATATTATACAGTTACAGGCGACAGTAATGGCTCTAACCCATGAAAACCAACAGAACATCCCCATAAACAGTGTGGGGACAGAAAGAGGCCAATACTAAGGCAAGATGCAAGGGTCAGCCCATGGATTCTTGATATGATAACCGTACGCCAGTCCTCTTAGACCGTACGCTAGTTTCACCATTTGTCCAATGCTTGGCTTTGCATCATCTGGGCTCTGGAGCATGACCAGAAAGATCCTAGAGGCCTTCTAGAACAGATAAAGAGCAAGCATTGAAACATCATGACTAAGGAATCCTAATGTGCAGAAAATAGTACACTGGGTTTTTAGCATGCAATAAGGTGATGAAAAGAAAACATAAGCAAGAAATGGGTGATCAATGATCCCCACGCCAGTGATGCACGTACCGCCATGATTGGCGTACGGCTTGATGGTACAGGCGTGCGCCATCTCTCACCATGCACAACCTTTACATTTTACCAGCTTTTAGGCCAAGACTGGTATTGATAACCAGCCTAGGCCTTTCTGGTTCCCCTCAGGGGTCAAAATAGAAAGCCACTCAAAAGGTGGTATACCTTTGGTTTGAGGTTTGATGGATATTTTGAGCTTTGAGGTTGAAGATGGAGGTTGGGGGTTGACTGAATGACAGTGCAAGGTGTGTGGGAGTGGCCCTTTTTGCTTCCTCTTCTCCAATGGAAAAGAGAGAGAGCTAAGAAGAAGAAGAAGGGCTTGAAACTTCTTAAAGTGGTTAACCCCTTGCACATGAATGCAAGGGGGGTATTTATAGGCAAAGGGTGGACTAAAGAGAGTGACAATCAGTTGGGTTAGAGGCTGGTTGAGTTAGTGAGAAAGCCTCTCATGCATTAAATGCGTGGGACTAGGTGATGGGGGATGTAGGAGAGAGAGGGGGACGGGCCAGCCGAGTGTAATCATCAGGGAAACTGTAGAGTGTACTGGGTGGCCATAAAAGTCTTGTGCACATGGTTAAATAGTGATGCTTTGACTGGATTTGACTGGCGTACGCCAGGACCTTACTTGTGTGCGCCAGTAATAACTGAGTCAACGGTCGATGACTGACAAGTGGCAGTTTACCGGCGTACGTCAGCACAGTACTGGCGTAAGCAAGCTTGGTTTCGCTGGGGCCATTTAGTTCTGGCTTGAAGGGTTTGAAATGATGTTTGGAAGGGCTTGAATGAGTTTCGGAACGCTCAAAAGCTCAAACACACCGCCGACCTCGGAATGTTCCTGACCTTAATCATCACTGGGGATTAAAAGACCGTAAATTAACATCATTTGGAAGATCCAGAATAGGGTGTCTACAGACGCCAAGCTAGGCCTGTTGGCCGTGAAGAATGTCTCCCTGGCATTCTCTGGAAGTACTACAATATCATAACCCGCTGACAGTTATTCCACAAAGGCCCTAGTGAAATGTTGAATGCTCTCAATGTAACTCTTCAATGGCGGCGTCGGACCCGGTGCACCCTGATCATTGCCAAACAGCCTCACCACCCTATCCGGACGATACAGCACATAGCGTGCCCCTTTTGCGCATAACACAGGGAGGGAACACAGGCAAGCAACGACAAAGGCGGAAAGGGCAGAAGCAGGAACCGTGGCACCTTCCGTCCTAAAGTCCACGATGCGTTCATCCTCAGAAAAGAAACTGGTAAGAAGGGCACCATCCACGGGCTCAGCATAGGGACGCGAAAAGATCCTGCCAAAGTTGTCAATGCGCTTCCCCCAAGACTTGGTCGAACTAACCCCACTCCACCTCTTAATTCGGGGTCGCGGCTCGTCACCCCCGCTAATGTCCGCAGGGGAAGGTGCAAGACTGGGAAAATGCTCGAAGAAAAAGGCCATGAGGAACTGTGTGTGCACCACTGACTCCATGTCATAGCGACCCATATACCTCTCAGTATTAGCATGGACTTGATCTAAGCAATGGAATAAAAAACCCAGAAAGAGAGGCCCAAGTGGAAAGTCTCCCCTCGCGAGACTCACTGCAAGGGGAAAGACTATGCGGTTCGGTCCTTCATAAGGGAAGTCAGTAATTACGAAAAAAGACAGCCAATAAAAAAGAAACCTACAAGATGGAGATCTGAACCAAGCATCTTTCCGTTGAACTCGGTTGCTTGCCCGACTGGAGGCACTGCCCCCGGAGGGGGCAAATCCTTCAAAAAATACCTCAACCAAAAACCCCAAGACGTCTTGCCTTACTTCAGAGGGGCTCGTACACATCCCTCTCTGTCGAAACGGGAGCCGCACTTGCCCACCTCTGTATATGCTCATCTCAGTCAATCCACTAGCCTTGCATCCGCCGGAGAAAGATTCGAGGGGTCGAAAGCCACCGTCCCTCTTGTACTTAGCCGCATGAGCACGACCGAGTCCTAAAGAGTGGGGCTTCCATCTCCCCACGGGAACATGAAAGTATGGGTGTCCATACTCCAGCAGGAAACCATGAGATCAATGTTGGTGTTGTTCTTCCGAATACTCAACTCCATAGACAAACGGACGAGCTCAAGAGCACGAGAAGCCTTGAGGATTTGCACTGAGTCTGGGTTCACCAAAACTGCCTCAATCCAGTCATGCCAATAGACTAACGCCTGAGAAGTGGCCTCGTAGTTAATGAAATAAGAAGGGATATCCCCTCTCTCTACTCGAAACTGCAAGACGAAGCAAGGAGGAATCAGATCGGCCTCCTCGGGCGGCACCTCGGGAACCAAAGAGAGAGGCTCCACCGAAATCTCAGTCTCTGGGACGAAAGCCTCCGCCTTTCTCCAGAAGGAGTCGCCCGAACTGCCCAGATAGCGCGCCTGGCGCCACTCGTCTGCAGGAAGCACTCGAATGGAAGCATGCATTATGGCTTTGCTCCCTGACTCCATGTCATCTCTAACCATCTTTACCAAGAAGTGGATTTGTGAGAAGGAGAAGAAAAAGAAAAAGTTGCAATCGAGAGAGGGAGGAAAAAGAAGGAAGAAATTGGGACCCTTGATAGAGGAGAGAAGGGAGAAAGATTGAGTCTTTTGGAAAATGACAAGATTTTCGGCCAAGTGTGGCTATTTATACCCAAAAGATGAGGGGTCCTCGTATCTCGAGAAAGGGTCGCAATAAAGGGGTGTGATGGTTGCATACATCTGAACTGTCCTAACCATTGAACGCGCGCGCGGCAGCGCTTGAGCCACCCGCGCGGGGGGGGGGGGTGGTGGCTGGGGGGCGATTGTAGGAAAGGTCAATAGGCGTGACCGCTGACCGTTTGACTAGCCAATGGGCATGCGACACATGTACTCATCCTTCGCGGGGTTGACGGTTTGATCGACAAACCCTAGCTCGCCACATGGCACTTCAGTCGCGCGACACGTGGCCCCATGCGTGGGAGCCACGCGCTACCCATTGCTACGCTGCACCCATGTGAAGGTTACGAGCCTAGATTCCTCTTCTAAGACGAGAACTCTATTTATTCAGATGGATGTTTGGTGCGGTTCCAATCTAATGGAGAAGATAACACGGTTAAACCAAGATACATCAGCAACTTACCCAGACTCTTATGTCTGCTCCGGCCTTTAGGTAGGACCCGAGGGGCCCCTTGAGGCTTGACAGCGGTACTGGCACGACCGAGTAGGTGACCTTGCCCTACGAAAATGAAAGGGATCTAGTGGCTTGGTGGCTGTAAAAGAAGAAGAGGATCTACGTGAATAAGAGGATACGTCTACCGTCACACTTGTGATCATCGCGAGGGTAGCAACACCTCGGCGGTCAGGGAGTACGAAAGGGACACATGTCATTTTATCAGCATGCCACTTGGTGCCCGAGCATTAGCTCATGTGGTCTATAAATATGAACATCTCTTCATTGAATCCCAGAGATTGAGCTAATTGTGAACATTCCCTAGAGAGAGAAAGTTGGTGAGCACTGATTTCAAAGGAGGTCTTATCCTCTTTCAGGGGCTCTATTGTCTTTCCTCCTTGGGATTTCTAGGTTAGGGTCTCCACTGCCTAATCCCTCTCTGTTTACCCCTGTTCTCTTCTTCATTCTTCTAGATCACTCCTTTCATCCCTTTCCATTGACTATTCCAACCTTTCTCGCACTATTCCTAAGGGGTATTTATCTATTCAGGTTTCAGACCTATCCTATAGTAAAGATGGGTAATTTGTTTAAGCTGGGTTCGGAATGTCTGGCGTTGTGCCTTTTAGGCGTGGACAATTGTGGTCATCAAAGAATGACTAAAGTGAAGCTACAAAGGAAATACCACATAGGTTCATTCCAAATCACATCTGCCTCATAGTATTAACTTTTACTAGTTACTGAATACAGACATTATCATTTTCAACTGCTCCATTCTGCAACGTTAACACTTAACAACATTTGAGAGTTCTAGGTATATCCTTCTGTAATGCTACTATCTCTTGAATCTCTTCTTTCTTTGAGAGTTCTGAATTGCTCTCTATCTCCTCCCACTGTTGATTTTGAGTTTATCATATGATTGGTGATCAAAAAAAAAAAAGAGTTTATCTTTTTTTGATGTCGTATACCAGGTATTGTTGACTTTTCATTATCTTTTTTAACACACTTAATTGTGTCACGAACACGGCTGTTTGGATTGCTTGGCATGGAGTCTTAAGTTTCAGTTGCTTTATGGATGTCAATCCTCTGAAATGAGAGTAAATCTTACTACTTCCAGAACTAAAGGTTGTTACACATTATTTGACTGTTATGTATCGATCAAGTTAGTGTATATTTGTTTTCCATGGTTAAAACATAGATGATAGTTTTATATTAGTATTTCAGTCTATGATGTCAAGATGTCAAGATAGGTTATATGGTATGTGTTGGAACATGTTGGAATGCGAATATGAAAGTCCTATCTCCAGAATTGAACTTAAAAGATCGGTGCTTAATATTCATTGTATGGACCCACCATTTATGGGTCATGTGTTGCACGCAGCAAAGACCACCAATTTATAAGTATATTTGTACTCATTGACACATTTGAATACTAACCGATGGCTCTCTGTTTTTCTTTTCTTACTTGAAATCATTAAACATTCGCATTAATTTGGTTCCTCAACAAAAAATTCAACATCTTTGCCCAATTTTTACCAACCAATGAGAATCAAGTTACCTCAACTCATCAATGGATTGATAATTTGGATTCTATATATCTATAACCCTATGTAATCTTGCTCTTCTAAGTGCGTAGCTCTTGTGTCTTTGTACATGCAATCAATGTTTCTAATAGAAAATGATTAAGGTGCATTTGATACTCTTCTTTCAAGGGAACTGGAGTTGAAAAACTATTTTCTGAATAGTTTTCCTTTTCCTTTAGTCAATATGAATGTTTGCAATGTTTTGATTTCAGAGTTTGAAAAACTAGAGAAATGGCTGGGAATCACAATATTTGTATTCATTCCCTTTTTGTCTATAGTTAATGTCGATGTAGTCAATAGTATAATGAGTAATTGGTTTTTTATGGTGATAGAATTTTATTGGTATGTATTTTTAAAGGCCACTCGAAATCATATTGAATAACGAATTCTTCGACACATGCCTTCAGGCACGGACAAGCCCTAAAATACTTGATGCTTGAAATGCTATGATCTCCGAGAATAACACCTGCTATGCTTTGTGTGGGGGGCTGATTTCTTCTTGTCCACCTTGACCCGTTTGAACCGAGTGACGTGGCGCCGAACATCGTGTACCTGCAGAACCGGAGGGGGATGTTCCTCCGGGAAGAAGCTCCGACGATCTAGTCAGAAAGAGGAGCTAAGAAGAGAAAGAAGTTTGGTATGAAATATGCTCTAGGAGGAAGAAGAGTGTTTTTTAAATCTGACCCCCTTGCTTGGTGGAAGTACCCATCTATTTATAGGCTAAGATGAAGGGAGTAAGTATGGCGCAAGCTGTCTCTAACGCCCACGTGCTCGGTGATGCTCGGATGACGTCATAAGTCAGAGGCATTAATTGACTGCCGCCTGTTGGGATAAGGGGAACCGCCCAGTTAGAGCAAGAAGAGTCACATCAATCAGGGATGTCTCATCACCTATCAGAGAGACTCCAACACGTTTCTTTGGAAGCTTCCAGAAGGTTCTGGAGTGGCGGTGTCCGAATGAAACCATTATAACCGAAGAAAAAAAGAACGGAAGACAAAGTGCTTTACCGAGCATATAAGGTAGTATCACTGCCTTATCCGAACGAAACGAATATGTCATCCTTAGGAGTGGGATCCAGGCTCGGCTAAGCTCTTAGGATTATTTTATCCTTCGGATAATACGTACACATGACGTACTCGGGTCCTCGAGGAACAGATGAACTGAGACAGATACTTGGACAAGAACAACACATCAAATCCCTTACGAGTCATCCGAACCTTTCGGACCTTCGGAAATTTCGCTCCCCTACAATAGCCCCTCAACTCCTGTTTCCTAGCTGTGGCAGGGAAGGAGGAGTTGAAAGAGTAGCAGCCGAAGAGTAACAGCCGAAGCGGGATCACTACCTGATTTTCCGAAGGTCATTTGTAAGTGAAACGTTAGAAAGGTATCAAATCGTCAGGCCTGCTACCTTCATTTAATGCTTCTGCAACCGCCAGCTTCAAATGACACCACGTGTCACCCTGCTATTGGATGTCGATACGACGCACCCCATTAATAGCCACGTGTCACACATCAGCGGTCACATCAATCTCCCGCCCAAATCCTACGGCTGGGGGCTCAGCACCGCTTCGAATTCCGCCCTAGGTATAAGAGACGGAGAGAGGAGAGAGAAAATCACTTTTCCTCCTCCTCTCAGACGTTTGAACAGTACGATGCCATTCCCATCTTCTGAAACTCAAGCAATTTGCAGATTTTCGAAGAGTTTGAAGCGTTCAACCCAGAGTTTTCTTTGATTTCAAGGTATATTTCTGATTTCTTTCACTTTTCCTGCATTTCGGTTATCGATACACGCTTTTAGGGCCATTTTTCTTTCATTTCATCTGGTTTTTCGCCTGTGCACTGTAGAGAGGGTTGAAGGGGTTCATGTGTTCTTCTGAACATAGAGGCATCTTCAACATGTGTTCTTCCGAGCACACATAGGAGTATTTTCCCCACACTTTGGAGTTTTTCGCTCAAACTTCTCCTTTGACTAATCATCTCTCGGAAGAATCGGTTCGTTCGGACATTTCTTTTCACCGAACATAGGCACAATAGGACTTGACCATGCAACTCGCTGACGGTCTTTCCCCTTGCACTTTTTGTTTTTAGGTATGGATACTTCTGCTTCAGTTTCGTCTGGGGAGTCATTTCATTCGGTAGATAGCGCAGCTTTAGGCGCTGGGGGCTCGAACCTCGCGATTACTGACGCTATCTCCAATTTAGCTCGGAGTTACCGTGTTCGGGAAGGGGGCAAGAATTCTGGAGATTCCGCAGGAACTGACCTCCCCGCCCACGTCACTCCTCTCCGAACGATGCCCCCAGAAAGTGAAATAGTCGACCTAGAAGGCAATCCTTCGGAGAGGGAACGAGACAGCCCGACGGGAGAAGCGGAAGGTGATGATGAGGCCGAAGAAACGGCGTCCGATAGAGATATTGCCGAGATAGGAACGGCCACGGCTTCGTCGAGCCAAGCCGAGGATGGAGATGGTGCCGCTGGATCTTCGTCTAAACCTCAAAAGAAGAAGAGGAAGATAGTCCCCCTAGACCCTGATGTCATTCCTGACCGAACAGGAAAGGACCCGTGTCCTTATTGGAAATCCTTCGAAAGTGAAGAAGGAATGAGATCTTTCCGATGGGATTACAAAATCCCGGATGATGTTATCATCACTCCAGTCCCTGGTCCTCGGATAAGATTCTGCGACGAACATATTACTGTTCCCTTGATGGCCATTACCGAAGGTGGTCTTAGGTTTCCGATGCACAGGATCCTTAGGGAGATCTTGTACCTTTTCACCTTAATCCCCTGCCAATTGAGCGTCAAATCCTTCCGTATTATCCACTCGATCATAAAGCTCGCCCAGCTAAAGAAGTATCCGCTCGAAGCCCATCATATATTTGAAAATTACACGATGTCAAGGAACATCAGGTATTCCCGCTACTACCTGTGCTCCCGAAGGAAGATGGCGAAGATAATCCCCGAAAGGGTGTATGATTCCGAGAAATGGGCCTCGGACTACGTTGATGTTCGGGGTAATTATCAGTATCCCCCAGCGGAGTACGGGCAATTCGAAGTTGCCACACGCATGGGCGGACCCCGTAAGAAATCGTAGTCGCACCGTTCTTTACTTTGAATTGCTTCATTCACTGTAAACTAATACTTAATGTTCTTCGGATTGATTGCTTCATTTTCTTTTGTTCAACAGATACAACAAAAATCAACAAGGAGTTGCTGCAAGCTACGAGGAACTGCAAGCTCGCCTCTACCCTTCTTACCATCCCGTGGGAAGAAAGAGACGCCTCACAATCCTTGAATACAAAGCAGCCTACGGGGGGCGTATCCGAAAGAAAGAAGAGGACAAGGAAGAAGCCACCCCCGAAGACCTTCCTGACGAACTTCTCCCGAGCGAGAACAGGCCTCTTCGAGGACTTATTCGCGAACCGACCGAAGGATCAACACCCGAAGAAGAAGAGAACATGCCTCCACGAAGCATGAAGGACGTGCTTCAGAAGAAGATGGAAGCGAAAGAGAGAGACAAGGCCAAGGGCCTTTCAAAGAAAACTGGAGCAACAGGAGCCTCAGGCTCTGCTCCGAGCAAAAAGGTGCCTCCACCTCCAACTCAAAAACGTCCTACTCCTGCTCCTCCGTCACCGAAGGAAGCCCCGGCTGGCAAGAAACAAAAGACGACGGTGCAGACGGAGGTTGGAGATGTGGCAAGTGTGGCCGCCAAGGGGAAGGAGACGAGTGAAGAAAGCGTCCCCTGGGCGCCGAGCTTCATCACCGTTGATAAGAAGCAGGTGTTAAAGTCCGACAGCCTGTGGGACGACCCGTCCCTCGCCCTGACACTCCTGTCTGGGGTGGGCTTGCCGAAGGACATCCAATCACCGCCCTCGCTCAAAGCCGCTCTTATCGAGTACTACTATCATGCTGCAAGGGTAAGTTGTTTTGGTTATAACAGTTTGCTTTTTCCTTTGCTTTTTCCTTATCATAACACACTTATTCGTCCTCAGGCCTCCCAATCAATCATGAGCGTGAACCTTCACCTCACTGAGCATGAGAAGAAGAGGAAACAGATGCTGCAGTCTTTACAAGTTAATAAAGACGCGGCCGAGGAGTACAAGAGGAGCTGGGAGGAATCCGAGGCTGCTCATTCGGCACTCGAAACCCAGGTCACCAATCTGAATGATCTGGTCAAGGGCATGCAAGAGGCTGCCGAGAAAAGCAGGTCGGAAGGAAAGGATGAGGGCCTTGCCGAAGGAAGGGCTCAAGGTCGAGAGGAGATGAAGAAGGAGATGGAGATGGAAGGTGAGCTTCAGAAGGCGTATGACAAGGGGTACTTCAAAGTGGAAGAAGCTGCTGCTGAGGAGCTCGCCGAGGCCCAGGTTGAGATGCTTGAAGAACAGCATAAAGCAAGCTTTATGCTGGGCTACAATACAGGCTTCGATGACGCCGGTGTGGAGGCTGACGACGAGCGTAGGATGCTTGTTGAGGTTCCTCCTCGGAGTCTGGCCGAAGCACAGTAGCCCGAGGATGAGCAGCAGCAGCAGCTTGGTCCGAACGAAGAGACCACAAATGCACCTACCGAAGCTGCCTCTGCTCCAGCTCTTATAGATGACCCTACCTTGCCTCTGTTCCCGCAGGAAGACCTTTAAGCGTTTGGTTTCTTTTCTTTTCTTTTTTTTTTTGTTTTGTTTTTTTGTTGTTGTTTGTGAACATGTTTTGTCAGTTGGCACGTGAAATACAATGGAATATTGTACCCCCTGAAATGTGAATGTTGAAACTAAATTTTGTGGTTAAGTATGGTTGTTTGTTTCGATTGACCCTTTGTGAATCAATTATGGTATTCGGGTAAATTGTGACTGAATATGTAAATCCACCAGTTGCATGCTTCATGCTCATGTTCCATCATGTTCCTGTAGAGTAGCCCCCTCTCTGTTAGGATTTCCGAGGAACAGAAAAGGGAATCCAGACAGAGAGTAAGAGAACAGGGAACCGAGGGGAACGAACGAATAAAAGTACAAGGGCGACGAGGGTGATGCCCGAACGATAATAACTCCGAGGGCTACGAGGATTCCGCCCAAACGAGGAGAATTCCGAGGGTTAATCGAGTAAGATCGCTGGCCCAACGACTTAAGACGGGCTAGGTGGAATACCCAAGGTGAAATAAAAACGAGTAGAAAAAGGAAGAAGACATCTATTGACAGGGCCCAAAGGCTTACAAGGTATAATGAAAGAATGAAAATTACAGAAAACTAAACACGAAACAACAGCTAGCCGTGGAATTTCTGAAGCTTCTGAGCGTTCCAAGGGTTAGGTATGGGGGTTCCATCCATCTCTGCAAGCTTATAAACGCCATGGCCGATGATCTCTGTCACGCGGTAAGGACCTTCGTAGGGGTCCTTGAGCTTCGTCAACTTGCTTGCTTCCACAACCATCCGAAGAACGAGATCCCCAACGTGAAATGGCCGAGACCGAACGTTCTTGTTATAGCCCCTAGCCACTTCTTGTTGATACGCAGCATGTCGAAGGTTGGCGTTGTCACGAAGTTCTTCGGCAAAATCCAACTCAGAACCCACAAGTGCATCGTTAGCCACAGGATTGAAGTTCTCCGTATGAGCAGTTGGAATCATCGTGGAGAGAGGGAGAACGGCCTCCATGCCGTAGGCCATTGAGAATGGGGTACGGCCAGTGGAACGTCGAGGCATAGTACGGTAGGCCCACAAAACATGAGGGAGCTCTTCAACCCAAAGACCGAGCTTCCTTTCCAAGCGATGCTTAATCCCCCGAGTGATGGTCTTGTTCGAGGCTTCGGCTTGACCATTGCCTTGAGGATACACCACCGAGGAATTCTGGATTGTGATCTTCCGTTGTTTATAGAATGCTTTAAGGGCAGCGGCCACAAATTGGGATCCATTGTCCGAAAGTATAGCGTAAGGAACCTCGAACCTTGAGATGATATGCTTCCAAATAAACCGTTCCACATCACCTGCAGTCGTCTTTACCATCGGCTTGGCTTCAACCCATTTAGTGAATAGGTCCGTGGCTGTCAGCAAATATTCAAAACCCTCAGGTGCCTTGGGCAGTTTTCCCACAATGTCAAAAGCCCATACGGCAAAAGGCCAAGGACTTGTGATCATCTTGAGTGGGAAAGCTGGTTGATGGATAAGGGAAGCCTACTTTTGGCACCGAACACAGCGTTTCACATATTCCTCAGATTGTTTCACCATCTTTGGCCACCAGTACCCTTGAGTCAAAGCTCGCTGCGCTATGCTTCGGCCACCTGAATGAGCCCCATAACTACCCGAGTGAAGCTCGGCCAGGATGCCTTCCACCTGGGTCTCATACACCACTTTCAAGTCCGGGCCGGTGAACGTTCGTCAATATAGATGACCATTGGGATCCAAAAAGTAGTTGGCGGCACGGCATCGTATCTTATGAGCTTCCTTCTTGTCTGCAGGCAGCGTTTGATTCTGAAGGTACAGCACTATGGGATCCAGTTGACTTGTACCGAACGATATGGCCGCGATAGGAGTAGTGGAGGATTCGAAGCTCGGAGTGTCTATTTCGTCAAACACGATAGTGCGACTGCCCGAGGCTCGATAAACCGAAGCGAGGCCTGCGAGGGCGTTAGCATGAGCGTTATGTTTCCGAGCGATCCACTCGATCTCCACGCGTCCAAATTGCTTGAGAAGAGCAAAGACGTGGCTTACGTAGGCGTTCATACGTTCATCCCTGGCCTGGTAATCATCATTGAGGTGTCCCACAATCAGACAAGAGTCACAAAACACATGAATAGAATCCGTACCAAGTCGAAGGGCAAGTTGTAACCCAGCGATCAAGGCTTCGTATTCGGCTTCGTTGTTAGTTGTTCTGTAACCGATCGAGACCACATTTTCGTGCGCGGTTCCCTCAGGCGACACGAGAACTATTCCAGCCCCAGCCCCATGAACGTTTGAGGCTCCATCTACGGTCATCCGCCAAGCGTTGCCTGAGAATAAGTTCCATTCATGACTAGGACGCTTCGTGCCGAGTGTGAATCTCGAGCGACGAGCGTCTGCTGGCTGTTGGATCCATTCCATGTGGGCTTCGGTCACAGCGATCAGAGCTTCAGTCTCGGCAAGAGTCAACGCGTTAGCTTCATCCTGCAATCCCAGAGTAAGCTCGGCGAAGAAATCAGCCAATGCTTGCCCTTTGATAGCCGTCCGTGGCTCGAATTGGATGTTGTAGTTGGCCAAGTCTTGTGAGAACTTGAGAATCCGACTGGAGGAATCTGTCTTCCGAAGCACCACTCTGAGAGGAAACTCAGTAAGGACCACGATCCTATGGCATTGGAAGTAAGGCAAAAGCCTCGTTTTAGACGAAACGAGAGCTAATGCTAACTTCTCCATAGGCAGATACCTAGTCTGAGAATCCATCATCGTCTTGCTTGAGTAAAAGATTGGTTGGTGCTCCATCCCTTCTTTCCGAACAAGCACCGAACTGGTGGCATGATCCAAGACTGCGAGGTAGAGATACAGATCTTCGTTGGGCTGAGGCTTCACGAGGAGAGGAGCATGTGACAGGTAGTCCTTCAATGACTGTAGAGCCTGCTCACATTCCTCTGTCCACACAAACCTTCGGCGGCTCATCTTGATGGCTTGGAAGAACAGACGACAGAGGTCCCCCGAGTGTCGTATAAACCGATTTAGTGCCTCAACCATTCCAGTAAGATGTTGCACTTCCCTGATAGTTGTGGGAGCTCGAAGGTTTTGCACGGTAGTAATCTGCGTCGGATCTGCTTCTATGCCTTGGCGACTGACCATGTACCCGAGGAATTTCCCTGAACTTACTCCGAATGCACACTTCTCCGCATTAAGTCGCAGCTTTCGTTTCTTCAGGACTGCAAAGACTTCTCCGAGATCCCGAAGATGATCCCGAGCAAATTTGCTTTTGCACACCAGGTCATCGATATAAGCTTCCAGAATTCTTCCGAGCATGCCAGGAAACATTGATGTTATCGTTCGTTGAAAGGTAGCCCCGACGTTCTTCAACTCGAATGGAACGACGTTGCAGCAGTAAACGCCCCGGGGGGAAATGAATGCCGTTTTTTCTTGATCATCTTCGGCAAGAGCAATTTGGTGATATCCTCGATACGCATCCATGAAACTCAATCGTTCACACCCAGCAGTTGCATCCACCATTTGTTCAATCCTAAGGATGGGGAACAGATCCATTGGGCAAGCGTCATTGAGATTCGTGTAGTCTACACAAACCCTCAACCTTCCATTCTTCTTCGGAACCACAACTGGGTTAGCCAACCAGGTAGGGTAAAGAATCTCCTGTATAGCCCCAGCGTTCAGCAATTGGTCCACCTCAGCCATCACTGCCTCGACATGAAGTGCAGACGAACGCCGAAGCTTCTGCACCACTGGCTTTCTATTTGGATCCACGTTTAATGAATGGGTTGCGAACGATGGGTCGACACCAGGCATTTCCTGAGGGGTCCAAGCAAATACATCGATATGTCGCATGAGGAAGTCGAACATCTCTTTTCGCTCGTCCTCGGGCAACGAACTGCCGATGAGAAAGTACCGAGTGCCGTCCTCTGTGATAGGCATGCAAATAAGTTCCTCGGTTGATCTTTGCTCGGCTGGCAATCCCACATCTTCAAGCACTTCCACTTCTCCATTTTCCACACACTGCACCTCTAAGCAGCTTTGTTTCGTTGTGACTGTACTGATATAGCATTTCTTGGATTGCACTTGATCGCCTCGAAGGCTCTCTTGTCTACCATTCCAGCCGACGAACTTCACAACTTGATGGTAGGTGGAAGCCACTGCTTGCATCCCGTGTAGCCAGGCTCGACCGAGGATTATGTTATAAGGGCTAGGAGAACTAACCACTATGAATTCGACGTCAATTACTCGGGAACCGGCTCTCACAAGGAGGTTGACCATACCAAGTGGCCAAACCGGGGTGCCTGTGAAGCCTACGAGAGGTGTTGTCGCTGGCCGAAGCTGATTTGGGGACAGGCTGAGACTCTTGAAAGTCGAATAAAACATCACATCCGCCGAGCTTCCCTGGTCAATCAACACCCTCTGGACGGTCGATTTGTCAATTATCACTGTTACAACAAGGGCATCGGTATCTGGCACTTGAACTCCTTTCAAGTCTTCGGAAGTAAAAGTAATTGGGCCATCACCGTTTGGATCTTCGAACTTCCTTTTCACCTTGGAACCCACGTTACACACCGAAAGAGTAGTGACAGCCTTGTTGATCTCTAACTGCAACTCAAATACTCTTCCCTCGGAAGCAATACCTTGAATGACACTAACATGGCCATCCAGAAGAGGAGGGGGTGGTGGTAGTGGACTCTTCTGAGTATCGATCCACGGATTGAGGTGCCCAGCTGCAGCAAGTTCCTCCAGGTATCGCTTGAAAGGTTGACACTTCGTCGTATAGTGCCCCCGCTCCTTGTGGTATGAGCACATCCCAGGTCCCTGGCCATTCGTTCTGAGGAGCCCAGTAGGCCAATAGAAGAATGGGAGCTTCCCAATGGTGGAGAAGAGCTTATAAATGGGCCCGGTGAACGTAGTCTGCTCGGCAACATATTCGTCGGGCCTCGGCTCACGCTTTTGTTGCATTACTTTTGGTTGACGTTGCGAGGGTCGATTTCCGTTGTTCGGCTTACTTCCCCCCGACGTCTGCCCAATATTTGCCACCTGCTTCTTAACCGCTGCGTGTGCTTTTGAAGGCTCGGCGACCTTCGGCGCGTTACGCTCTGCCATCGCCTCTTCATGGACGCAATCTTTCTCAATAATTGTCATGAGCTCCCCCATACTCTTCGGCGGATTCCTTGACAGATCTCGAAACATTGCCGAAGTTGGGTCCAGGCCGTTCATGAATGACTCGGCTGCCACTCCCTGATCGCAATCAGGAATAAGATTGTAAACCTCCCAGTATCGCTCGGTATACAGCCGAAGAGTTTCCCCCGCAGCTCTTCGCATGTTTACCAGCATTGAAAGCGTCTTCGGCTGAATGTTGCTGGTTACAAACCTCTTTGTGAATGCCAACTCGAGCTCGTTGAAACATGTGATAGACTTTGGTTTCAACTGATTGTACCAGAGCATGATTGGCTCACTCAACGAGAAGGGGAAGATTTTGCACATAAGTGCGTCGGAGAAGTTATGAAGGCTCATCGGTTGTCGAAAGCGGCAGATGAACGCGACTGCGTCCTCTTTAGCCTCGTAATGCTTGAGTTTTGGCATCACGAATCTATTCGGGGGTCGCTCCTGCTGTGTTGCGTCCACGAAGGGGGAAGCTTTTGCCTTCCCGAGCTTCGAATTATCTTCTGGAATAAGAGTGGGCCTTACGGCCGGTGGTTGCGTGGTCTGACAAGGTTCTGGTTCCTTCCGACGTTCGTGATGGTACTGCCGAGGAGGATTTTTTGCTTGGTATCCCCTCCTTTCCCCATCGTTTCTTGTTGGTTCGGGTGCTCCTCTGGAACCCGCAGGCTGCGCCAGCCGAAGCTCCCGAGGATCAGCTACCCGTTGATATACGGTCGGTAGTCCAGTAAACTGGTCATAGAGGGTAATTGTATTATCCTTTTCCGAGTGCCGCTCCTGACTGGGCACCTTGTGACGGCCCCGTGATCTTTCGGTTCGCCGTTCCCCATAATGACGTTCGGAAACTTGATACGTGGTCTCTGTTTGTTCGGGGAATTCGCCAGTGTAACTTCGCCGAGGTGAATCGTTAAGATCCACGGGCTGTCTCTCTTTCCTCGAATCTTGATGATGTTTATGCGAGTGATGTACCTGACCTGATACTGTCGCTCGGTGCGTTCTCGCCGTGGAACAGGTTGCAGAAGATCGAGTGCTCTCCGATCGAATTACGCTTGCTAACCGAGGACCGGAGCCCGTTGGTTGGAACCGAGCGTCCTTGCCTAAACGTTCGAATACGGTCCGTCTCTCGGACGTTGCCAAGTCTGTCGTTCTGGTAGGATGGGACTTTCTGCTACGTTTATGGTGTTTCGCCGGTTGACTTGGCCCGGCTGCGTGTTTATTGGCTGGTGTGGCAAGTTGGCCGCCGTCACGCTCTTCTAGACGTTGCTGCAACATGGCTATTACTGCTGCTTGGCGTTTTTGCTCCTGCAGAGCAATATCCAGCTCGGTTTGAGGGAACGTGAGTTGTCGAGAAACTGGAGGGTGTGTTGCATGTTCTTGATTAGGGTTGATAGACCCATATCTGGACAGTCCCAGAGTGAAGTTTTCCGGGCCAGGAGGAGGAAGGCGTTGAGCCATAGGAAGAAGGTGAAGGGGAGGGAGAGAAGAATAGGAGTAGAGTTGAGATGGGGACAGAAATCAAGCCCACGGTGCTAGATTGATAATCGTCCCCAGCAGAGTAGCCAATTGTGGGGGGCTGATTTCTTCTTGTCCACCTTGACCCGTTTGAACCGAGTGACGTGGTGCCGGACGTTGTGTACCTACAGAAACGGAGGGGGATGTTCCTCCGGGAAGAAGCTCCGACGATCTAGTCAGAAAGAGGAGCTAAGAAGAGAAAGAAGTTTGGTATGAAATATTCTCTTGGAGGAAGAAGAGTGTTTTTTAAATCTGACCCCCTTGCTTGGTGGAAGTACCCATCTATTTATAGGCTAAGATGAAAGGAGTAAGTATGGTGCAAGCTGTCTCTGACGCCCACGTGTTCGGCGATGCTCGGATGACGTCATAAGTTAGAGGCATTAATTGACTGCCACCTGTTGGGATAAGGGGAACCGCCCAGTTAGAGCAAGAAGGGTCACATCAATCAGGGATGTCTCCTCACCTATCAGAGGACTCCAACACGTTTCTTTGGAAGCTTCTAGAAGGTTTTGGAGTGGCGGTGTCCGAGTGAAACCATTATAACCGAAGAAAAGAAGAACGGAAGACAAAGTGCTTTACCGAGCATATAAGGTAGTATCACTGCCTTATCCGAATGAAACGAATATGTCATCCTTAGGAGTGGGATCGAGGCTTGGCTAAGCTCTTAGGATTATTTTATCCTTCGGATAATACGTACACATGACGTACTCGGGTCCCTCGAGGAACAGATGAACTGAGACAGATACTTGGACAAGAACAACACATCAAATCCCTTACGAGTCATCCGAACCTTTCGGACCTTCTGATATTTCCCTCCCCTACACTTTGAACTTGGCTCGCATAGGGGCGCTCAACTTTTTTGGCTCCTTCCCAGCCCGAAAGTTCTCTTATGGCAACTAAGTTCTAAAGCATTGGTCAAGATAGTAGAAGCCACAAGGAGAAAGGCACCTTTCAGTTGAAACAATATTTGCTTTTTACAGTGGTCAACCTTGCAATCTCGAAAGTCATGTCGAGATAGAAGTGAAACCACCTCAATCTTCTTTCATTTCGATGGATTTTTTTTTTTTCATTTCGATGTTGCTTTGTTGTATGGATAAAATTTGAGTTTTCCTATTTCAAACTTAAAATGTGAATTTTGCGAAGACATTTGGGTTTTTGTTATGTGATCAATATTATATTCGAGTGGTTAATATAGCGAGAAGTTAAAATTTTGTTCGCAAAAGCCTTCCGGCACAAAGTTAAATTTTGTTCTCAAGGGCCTTTAGGCATGGGTATTCCGTTAGCTAAGCTCATACCTAGTTAAGGTCACTCGAAATCATATTAACAAATTCATCGACCCGTGCCTTTAGGCACTGGCAAACACTAGTATATATTACAATACGCAATGGTTTGAAAAAAGGCCTCCTCACAACTATTCTACGTAGCACATTGAAGGGCTCTGATTAAATAAAAAGTTTGAGGGCTAAAATTCAATCCATCCAAGGGTTATCATTTGTTTGAGTTCGAAATTTGAAAACGGCCGCTGCTATTCGCAGCTCGCTTCCTGCTACCCACAGCCGATTGCTACCTACAAACCACCACCTTATAAGGTTTGCTACTTACAACCAAAAAAATTTCCCTGAACTCCCCATTTTGCCGTTGTATACAAACAACCCAACAATCTCAAGTATCTCAACACCTCTCTCTCTTTCCCCCGTCAGTTTTTTCTCTGACCTTAGGTCTTCTCTCTCTCCCCCTGTTCCTTCTCCCCACCCCATAGCGCCACCACCCACCATTATTGCCACCACCACCATTACCGCCACCACCCACCACACTAAAACAACCTTCCTTTCTCCCACCACGCCAAACCCAGCCATCTCTCTCCCTCTCTCTCTCTTTCTTCTCCCATTTTTTCTTTTCCCAGTCACCACCACCACACCACTCCCACCAAACTAGAACAACAACACAACTTCGCGGTGAAGGAGGTGTGAAAAGAAAGCACAACATGCCGACATCACCAACGATTTCAAAGTTGAACATCGGTAAAATTTTGAATCTTGTTATTACGCAGTTTTTTTTATTTTCGTTTGATTTTTGTTTGAATTTTTCTTGAGAAACCCACAGTACGTACTGCTATTTCGTGTATTTCAAATTTAATCGAACATTAGAGTCTGATATTTTTTCATGGTTTTGGATAGACAATTGTTTGCCCCCTATTCGAATTTTCATATTTGAAATTGATTGCCTCATTTAGATTTTAATTTCCGATTGGCCCCTATTCAAATATTATAAAAGTTGAATTGTTAGCTCATTCAGAATTCAATATCCAAAATTTATTGCCTCCATTCTGATTTTAATATTCAAAAGTTTATACCCCATTCGGACACTACAGTCCAATTAGTGCCCTCTATTTCGGTTATTAGAATCCGATTTACTTATCTTTTTTCAGAAATTAGTATCCGATTCTCCTATCTTTAATTCATGTGTTCTAACCATAGTTGTCAAATCGAGAATCGGATTGACCTTTTTCCCAATTTTGAATTGAATCGATTCAATCCAAATTTAAATACTATTTTGAAGAATGTATGTGCACCTATATAATAAAGATACACTGTAAAATTAAAATATATAAGCCTAAATCTAGGGTAAAGTTTAATTTTTATTACTCCCTCCGTTCCAATTTGAAGGTCCAACTTTCCTTTTTTAGATGTTCCAAATTGATTGTCCACTTTCCAAAATCAACAACAAAAAGTATCCTATTTTCCCTTTTTGCCCCCCTCCAAATTCATTGATTAGTTTTGCAGCTTTTGATTTGAATTCAAATTTGAATTCCTTCTTTGAGACTTCCCCATATTACCTGCAAATTGGAGCCGATTTTGCCGTTGACATCTCGAGATTTGGTAAGGAAATCACTTGTACAATTGGTAAAAAAGTTGCTGAAAAAATTGAGGGGCAAAAATGGAAAATTCAAATTCTGTGCATGTAATAATTGAGCTCTCTTAACAAGTTGGAATCCCGAAGCGGGACTCTCAAATTGGAACGGAGGGAGTATTAATTGATGATCACGTGGTTTAATATGAAACACTCTAATACCTAGTAGGAAAATAAATGCTATAGTATAATGGATATGTCCATGTAGATGTTAAGGATTTGTTATAAAAATGAAAGCTTAGCAAACACAGTAAAGTTTATTGGAATTTATTTTACATTCTTATATCCTCTAAACCATAAACGGGGACAAGGCTCAGAGCCTTAAACCAACCCACATATGTTGCCATATAAGTTAGTTAGTTTCGTACCTTGATTCATGTATAGATTCGTATCGTTTTTGCGTGCATCGTACGATTTTGACAACTACGGTTCTAACGAATTGTTTGCGATGTACAGGAAATGAAACGAGTTCCTCCTACCGTTTCTGTAAGGAAGAGGAAGGTTGAGCAAGCTTTTAAGTTTGGAAAGGAAATAAGGCAAAAGACGAGGACGAGGGCAGAGGCAAGAGGTTGGGGGTGAGGATGTGGTGGTTGAGTAACATGTTGAGGTAAAAAAGGATGTGGAGGTTGAGGTACATTCGGAGGTTGAGGAGGATGAGCCACATGCTGATGTACGGGAGGATGAGCCACATGTTGAAATTTGTGAGGATGAGCCACATGCTGATGTACGGAAGGATGAGCATGAGTTCGATCAACAAGAGGACGAGGTACATGAAAGTTAAAATACAATTCTGTATTTGTAGCTTTGAATTGGATAGATATATTTCACTCAACTACTACTTTAGAATTTTTGTTTATGTTTCATTTATAATTCATTTGTTAGAATAAACTATTATTTACAAATACAGGAAATGACACAAGGTAGAGGACGGGGGAGAGGATGAGGATGGGGGAGAGGATGGGGGAGAGGGCGTCAGGAGAGGCAAGAAGAGGTAAACCAGGCAGTTGGTCCATAAGACCAGACTTTATCAGTGGATTTTAGAACCACGTTGCTGTTGATACATGGAGTGGTAGGGAGCGACTGTTATTGACACTGCACTCGCACGAACGTAATTTGAAGAAGTGGTCAATAGTAGAGGCAAATGAGAGGTTACTTATGAGGGTCAGACGTTCAGGGTTGTTTCCACTTTCTCAGGTTATTTCTTCATACTACAACAAAGTGTTACTGTCTGCCTTTGTGGAGAGGTGGCATCCGGAGACGAATAGCTTTCACTTTGGATTTAGGGAGATGACTATTACACTGGATGACGTGCTGCAGCTTGTTGGGCTTCCAATGGAGGGGTTAATTGTGCACACAGTGGATAGGACGAGGGAGAAGTGTTTGGCAATGGTACAGAGGTGTCTTGGTGTGACGGAGGACATTGCGGAGGATGAAGTTACAATAAACAATCGCCTTTCGTTTGAATAGTTGTAGACACCCAAATTTAGACCTATTAATTATCTTTAATTTGTGGCCTTGAGGCTCCCCAATGATGAAACAGAATCATAACAGGACTTGACTAAAGCTTGAATGATGCCTCTTGGACTTTTACAAACCAAAACCATCTTATTTTCCCAACACCCTAAGAGTAAAATGGGCACACATTTCAACTTATAAAATATGTTTGAATGAAACCAATTGGGTTAGCAAGAGGACTCAACAAGCTTTCTAACGCTTTGAAAAACACCTAAAACCGAGTTCGGGAGTATCCGTGGCCCCCTTCTGAAGTTGGGCAGGCACTCTTGAGCGCTCGGGAGTGCCACTTTGGAGCGCTTAGGAGCTCTGACAGGCCAATGGATGATGAGCTTGACCATTGACCACATTTTTTTTAGATTTTCAAACCTGCAGGTGCCAGAAGTCTGCCTAAGCCAGCAGGAATATAATCATCCCATTTTTCCCCCAAAACCATTTTCTCTTCATTTTTGATTTAATTTTCAAATTTCAAACATTTGCTCCTCTCCCCTATATGTAACCCCCTCATTCTACACACTGAGGACACGAAAATTTCTCCCTCTCACTCCCTTATTTGCAGAAAACTTTGTTTCAAACACTCTTAAATATTTTTCAACTCAAATATTTTCCAATTTCCACCTTCAAATAGTTTTCAAGGAAAATCCGAAAGTCACAAAAGCAAATGAGGTCTTTGACTTCATTTTTCTACTATTTTTCAGCCACATTACAGTCCTCAAATCCACCAAGAAGTGAAGTTCAAGCTTGACCAAACGGTATAAAATTTCATTGTTGTACCTAAGCCACAGTTTTTCTACTTCTGAGGGAGATCAAGGGCTTGTACGAGTTCCTCATACTGGTTATAAGTCCATTTGATCTTGGTTTAATAGCAAGAGCAAGAGGAACACAAAGAAACAAAACTTTTTCTGGGCACTGTATTCACTCCCGAGCGCTCGGGACCATTCTTGAGCGCTCAGGAGTGTTGTTGCTCACTAAAATCTTATTTTGTCACCAAATATTGCATTTCCTGTATTTCAGTAGATATTGGGTGTGCACTGGTCCTTCCAGAGCCCAGTTATATTTACTTTCAGTTGTAAGGAAGCAAGGTTTGGATGGTTAGTACTAGTTTTTAGTTGTTTAAACCCTTTACTAAGCACTGGTGTATATTAGTAGTTCTGTGTTCCTATTCTTAGTATCATACTGCTTCTATTCAAACCAAGGCTCGCAGGGTGGTTCAGCAGAGCTTCTGAGTGCTCAGGACTATTCTCGAGCGCTCGGGAGTGGTTCCAGTTTTATGTCATTTTTTATTTCATATCGTTTCATTATCATATGTTGTACACATGCGCTAGCATACACTATTTATCTAATATATCTGTGGATACGTGCAAGTTGCTTTATGTGGAACAAAATATTTTTAGTAAAAATTCCACAAATTTTGAGTAGAGACCGACTCCGTGTCGGGCGAGAGTGGTGCCATAAAATCTTTCCCCTCTCGTGACATGGCTTCCGAATCCAAAAAAATCTTTGGTTTTCAATTCAAATCATCATTTTCAAATCAAAACGGTTTCTCGGGTGGCAAACCTTAAATCCGGGTGGCGACTCCTCAATTTTTCAAACCAAAACCAAAACATGTTTTCAGGTTGCCCCGATCCACCCGGGGCTGTGGTAGCCCACAATAGTTGAAGACAACTTTTAGTGAGGTGCTAGATGGGGACTCGGAGGAAAGGGTTGATTGTTGCACATGGGCTTACTTGCTCTATCTTCTTGGCAGCACTCTATTTGTTGACAAGACTGGGACAACGGTTTCTATTCAGTTCTTCACTCTTTTTGAGGACTTGGGACAAGTTCGTGACTATGCTTAAGGTGTAGGAGGGTTGGCCCATTTGTACAGACAACTTGGATAAGCAAGCAAATGTAATTGCAAGCAGCTGATTGGCTACACGTCTTTGTTGGAGGTACTTAGTTATATTCAATTATATTTTGTACATGAATTTGGATTTACATCTGACACGGACATGACACGGTGAAAATATCAAGTATGCACCCCAACTTATCTGCCTATTCCTAGTTGGTGTATCAGTTTTCCATTTTTTTCCCTTGTTGTTTACTACTACGTGTTTTGCAAGAAGAACTTTGTGAGATAGGAAGGAAATAAGGTTTAGCGAGAAAAACTTTGTGAGATAGCATTAGAACAATGGTAGCTTCCCATAATTTACTATCTTGAAGCGTTCTTCTTGTGTAACAACAAATATGACACATTGGGTAGACACTTTGACAACACTTTATGGACACTGTGCCGGACACGAACACAGGACATTAACAACTATGAGTGAGACTTGGATACGAATACAGACACATTCATAACTATGATGTATTCTTATTCCATTTAATCATTAGTAATTATATGTATTATGTGTAATAAAATGCAAGCATGGATTCGAGAGCACTTTCCTATGTTTCGACATGCTAAGGACCCAACCTACATGGAGGACCTACCACTGGCAGAACATTGGTTACCGCGTCGGGAGACTACCATGGAGACCGTTGACTTCTACCGTGAGATGTTAGACGATCTATATTCTAGTCAGGTTAGTGGAAAGCTTAAGTATGTAAAGAAATTCGTGACTCATGTGATGTCATTGTTAGACCTATACAAAACAACATTTTGAGTCGAATACTTATCTTCAAATACAAAATTTTGTTTTGTAACATGAATTTTTTTTTTTGGCAGGTTGTTTTTGACTCATACACAGAGCGCAGGCAAGTAGTCCCAGATGTTATTTTTTACAATAACTGCATCCGCTCCATGGGTGTCCTTGAGCCGTACCTACCTAATAGAGTATAGAGGTAGTTCGGCATGGTGCAGTTGGTCCCTGGGCCTCCGTTAGTCCCGTTGCGAGGTAGTAGAGGCACTAATAGTTATTCGTATAGTGTGGCCTATGCGTACACAGATGGTCAATGGGAAAATTGGCGGGATCATGTCATGAATGCGGACAAACGAGTCGCAGTTAGGCCTGGAGTCCCGTGGGAGTCACACCCCAACTACTTTAGTTTTGCTCGTCTCCTACTTTAGGGTCTCACCCCATCCCGTAAAGGTGCCGTATACTGAGAGTGCGGAAGAGCGCAATGCAGCGGTTTTAGCCTTTTTGAACAGTGTTTTGGGTAGAACTAGGACTACGACTTCAACTTGCCCGTATGAACTGCAACTAGCACGTGTTGAAGTGCGGAGGACTTTGAGGGACTGGAGGTTGCTGAAGCCAGCACACGAGGTTTGGATCGTTACTCGAGTCGTTGCACTAGGTGCCGGCGCCGTGACCGTACTTGAGACTTGGTGTCCTATGACTTGTTTTTGATGGACTTTATGAAGTTATATTTATTTTGGACACTTTATGGCCATGGTTTTTGGACTACATTCCATGGTGGAATGACTTTTGTTTGATTGCAGATGACTATTAGCATATTTGTGATAATTGGATACCGTGAAAATATAAATGCTAAGTAGGGTACCAAAACGTAAATTTTATGGTTTCAATCATTCTTGATACTTTCCTAGGCACAAATAATTCGCTAGACCATCCTCGTATGTGAAAATTTAGATTTAAATGACGACTGCCATATGGACGGGCAATGCGCTAGACAAACATAGAACACTACCCGCGAATGGGTTTGCAAAAATTTCATATTTTACAATGAGATTATAGGAACTAAAATTTTACATAAAAGTCCTTCAGCCAACCTAGTCTAGTTCAATTATGTCCATCGTTGCCACATCGTTCCCCATTATGCTTTTATACTCTTCGATTTTGTTTGAATATTGTGTATCTCATCCATCCGCGAATGAGTAGTGATGTATATATCAATTCCTTGCAATATGCGGGATGGGGGAATTTAGTCGTAAATGTACCATTACAAAGTGATCGCCGTTAATGTGTTCGAGCGCAATCAAACGTCGAGTCTCAGAGGCAAGGGGTGGATATCGTAGAGGGAGGAACGTAAGACATTGATGATTCGATAAGAAGACGACCACCACCTGAAAAACGGATGCTATGAGGTGACCCATTTCGGGCATGATCATCCACCTATTCTCTGGAGCAAGACTTCGATAGAAGTTCAATTTATGACGCAACTCTTCTGCCAATTCTTTATCGCTGCATGTCCCCTCATAAAGGGAAAAATAATGTTCCAATTTCATTAACAATATATTTCGAATGTTTATCCATTCTTTTTTATCATGACCCAACCCAATTGCTATTACTTGATACCCACAATTTCCATCCCCCTTGACATTTATAATTTCTTCAATGTACTTTCTATTTCCGATCGTAAACCATTTCATGTACAGGGACGTAGGACGTTTTTCCGCAACTAATCATTTTCCTTTGTCGGTTTTATTGCCTTTCCAATAACTTTTGGTTGAGGAAACTTATTCGAAAAATGCTTTCTTTTTGTCTTCTCCTTTATCAAATTTTGTGGCCTTTCTAATAACTTGTACTTCTAGCCTTTCAAATATTTGTTGCTGAATGTGGACATCGTACGCGCTGAACTTACTTACAAACAAATCTACGTCCGTGTTTGTGGCGTCCTTCATTGGCAGATCATTTTTGGGCTCCTGTTGAGGGAGCTTATTCCTTTACTTGTAATGAGCATTGTAGACTGATTTGATTGTCACCATTTTGCAGTCATCCATTTGGTTTATTGTACGTAGGATTTCTTTGGGTTTGAGCATCTTCGATGACATCTGATTCATCATTTTTATATGTTTGGACGACAACCTCCTCTTATGTGGGTGACCCTCTTCTTGAAGTGTACATGGATGGTTATGCGTTCCGTTCAATATAGTCAACGTCCAACCTTCATCCTCCTTAACACATGCTACTTGAAATGGGCATTCACATTTCAAATTGCATCCTGTCTGACACAGGCTCTTCCCACTTATTTGGCATGCAAATCTAATCCTCAGTCTTCGCTTCATTGACTTTAACTCTAAACCCTTGATGATAATTCCAAAATCGTGTTTCGTAGTGGTCGAGATCAACCACTCTCCTAACGCTGCTTCGGTGGGAAAGACCTATGCAAAACATATTTGAATAGATCGCATTATAAATTAGTAATACAACCTCAATTTAATCATCAAGCATCTAATATTACCATTATCCACATTGTACATAAAAATATGTTTCAAAAAATATGTCACCGTGTCTGTAGTAAAATGATCTGTGTAATCTTCAAAATAAGCAGATGAATCTTCCATTCTACGACGGCTTTGGATGAGTTGTTTTCTTATTGATAGAGACTTGATAAGGAAAGATGTACCTATATAGTTCGTAAAAGTAGTTAAGAAAAACTTTGATAGAGACTTGATAAGGAATGATGGAGGATAGTAGTTCGTAGAATTTGCTCCGAAACCTTATTTTTTGGCTTCAGAAAACCAGTTGAATGATTGGAAAGATTCTGAAGTGTCATTGTTATTGAAAAGTCTTGTGGAAAATTTGCTCCAAAAAATCCGTTGCATTATTTCACACAATTTCATGAGTCATTGAATAGTCGTGTCGGTAAATTTGGTCCAGAAAATCGATTGTCTTATTTGAAAGAATCTCAGGTGTCAGGAAGAAACTTGCCCCAAAAATTCCATTTTTTGCTCCAGAAAACCCGCTGCATTATTTCACACAATCTCATGAGTCATTGAATAGTCATGTCGGTAAATTTGGTCCAGAAAATCGGTTGTCTTATTTGAAAGAATCTCATGTGTCAGGAAGAAATTTGCTCCATAAACTCCATTTTTTCCTTTAGATAACCCTTTGCATTATTTGAAAGAATTTGAAGTGTCATTGAATAGTCATGTCAAAAAATTTCCTATACAAAATCCGTTATATTATTTGAAAAAATCTCGAGTGTCATTTAATAGTCCTGTCAGCACGTATGCCAAGGAAGAAATTCGCTCCAAATATCCAAAATTTGTACCCATGTTCGGACTTTGAACTATGAGATAGAATGACACCATTCGGATACTAATGTTGGAATTGGATCAATAATTTCGAAAAACAATATTTGAAATTTGTACGCATATTCGGACTTTAATATCTTATTTTTATACCATTACTTGGATTTTAATTTCCGAACAGAATGACAACTGTCACGCCCTCGATTTTTAACATAAATAAAGATAGCTTTTTATAAATAAAACTCCTCACATTATCTTACATAATACCCCAAAAAAGTTCACCATGTCCTAATCATTAAATTACAGATCCAACTCCAAAAGTTTGAATATATTACATCATAAAACGAAATAGAGTTAAGGTTCTATTACATTCCCAAAAACATGTTTTATCAAAAGTCCATGAGTCTCTTTTGCCACTCCTTTCGAAAATATGCACTTGAATGCATGCACTTCGCTCCATTCTACTGCTCCGGGTTCACACCTGAAAAATGATAGGTTGAGCTACACTAACCCAATAGAGAAGTCTACACAACTATTATATGCAAATGGGATGACAGGTAGAATGAATAACAGAGGCAACGTACAGTGTCTCAAAAGAGAAACAAAACGTGACTAGTAATTTTCTTAACATCGACAACCTAAATGAAGTACCTTGACTACACATCAAGTCTCTAATTCAGCCATGAGGACTTACTATCCATACAGTTTTCTCATGACTGCCACTGCCCTTCATACCACTCACACTTTCACAATAATAGCCCCTTTTAATCACATCGTGTCACAATGTCCTTATCATTCTGTGTCACAAGCAAAAGCTCCTACCGGGCCACTTAGGGGCTCCCGGTACCCCCTGCTAGTACCTCCCTCACTGACGAAGCTAATTCAAGTCACTTATTATAGATCACCACAGTTCATCTGATACACTTTACAATTTAGTCATTTATCTCAATCACATATAACGAACTCAAAACAACGACTTATTCACATAGTAGTAGTTGTAATAGTAATAGGGATAATCGGACTTCATTCAACTCATAATCATTACATCATTCATTCTTCATATAAGCATTCACATATCAAAGGATATTCTCTCGCAACGGTTCATAGATTTTCACCTTACAACTCATAAAACCATACAATTTATGCAAATGATGTATCACATATCAAACATAAGGAAAATGTCTCACATACTCGTGCCTAGAATTGCTTAACTCAAAGGAGTATCCTATGTGTTTGTTTCTCATATCGCATGTCAACACATACAACCTTCGCCCACCTAAATTTCTTATATTCTCTAAACCCTCGTTTCGGTGTCACAGGACTCATACGGAACCCAATGACCACCACAAAGCCTAGTATACCACTAGCCTCATCAAACCACTCAATTAAGTACTTAGGAGAACCTAAGAATATCCGTGTCTCACCCAAACGATTCTAAGGAAAAGAATTTTCCAACATATACAAACATATCTTTCTTATTTTGGCTACCAAATCTTATCGGTTAAGAATTTGGAGATGAGACCACCACCATTGGAAAGTAGACTTCCGGCACATAAATTTCGATATAAAATTTGCCCAAAACGGAGTTCGGATGAAAAAGTTATACTCATTCGAAGTTTTACAAAAAAATGCTGATTTTCCATTTTCTACCGGTAGGAGACCGGAATTTCACAAAAAGGCACTACTGGACAACGTTTCTACCGGTAGGGCCAAAACTCCTACCGGTAGGACTTGGGTTTTCAGTGCAAGACTTTTAGATTTCACCAGAACAATTCTAACAACAAAACCAACGATCTAGGGCACGATTCAAATACCAAATCAACACATAAACATACAATAGAAGTGAGAAATCCCTACCTCAAAGTCGAAGAACGAAATCCAAGCTCAATTAAGCAAGCCCTAGCTCTGAAAACCTTGAATCAACAGAATACTCCTCTTCGAGCTCAAACCCACGAATTTCCAAGCTCTAGAAAACTTGAATACGAAAACCTTACGATAGATCGAGGTGGGTTCGAAGTATTTTTGGGTGTTGGAGTGTGAGAGTTTGAGGGAGAAAGAGAGAGAGAACGAGAGGAGCCGAGAGAGAGAGATCGGGAAGACAGAGAGAGAGGGTTGGGGATTCTTTTATCCTCTACACCCTCACACACATATATATACTATGGCACACACCACCCACACTTACACTCTCTCCACTTTCGTTCCTATCACATTGACCCAAAAATCAAATAAATTTAACAAATTTCACATTTGTTCGATATTCTAACATTAATAAAACCTTTAAACGATTTTCCAAAAACACGGGTCTCTACAACAACTATGAGATAGAATGACACCATTCGGATCCTAATGTTCGAATTGAATCAATAATTTCGGAAAACAATATCCGAAATTTGTATCCATGTTCGATCTTTAATATCGGATTTTTATACCATTACTTGGATTCTAATTTCCAAACAGAATGGCAACTATGAGATAGAATGACACCATTTGGATACTTGTAGAGACCCGGAAAATTTTTAATTTTTTAAATGTATATTAAATGCCTAATTCGGAAAAATAGAATTTATGTGGTGATTATTTGAATTTGAGGATTTTAGTGGAAGAATAGAAGCTTGAGGGAGTAGGTGTGTAATTTAAAGATATATGAGTATATATAGGGTGGGTGTGTGGAGTAGGAGATTATTTTCATCTCCCATCTCTCTCTCATCTGTTCTCTCTCTCTCTCTACCGTGTTTCTCTCTCTTGCTCCCTCACTCAAAACTCCACTCCATCTCACAAAAACCTCAAGGATCCATCTATATTTCATCTCTATAACGCAACCTTGGGCTCGTATCGTGTTGGGTGAGACTCGGAGGGAAGATCTTGGAAGATTTCGGAGCTTTGGAAGCTAGGGCTCGCTTGTTTGGGTTGGATCTTCGCATATACGCTTCGAGGTGGGGATCTCTTACTCATTCTATGTGTTTATGAGTTGATTTCATGTTTTAATCGAGTTTAGATCATCCACCATTGCCTCTTCGAAAAGCTGTCGAAATCTGCAGGAAATCGCCTAGGAATCGATCCCCAAGCATGAAGGATCCATCCCTCATTCAAATCTGGACTTAGTATGGATTTTTGCCCTTGGGAATCTATCCCCATGAGAGGAGGGATCGATCCCTCCCCTCTCTGGAAATTCTGCTTGCTTTCTGAGTTTCATCCCAACTTCAAATGGCCGTAACTTCCTCGTTCGAGGTCCGATTCATGCAAACTTTATATCGATTCGAAGGTCTTGAAGTCAGCTTTCATTTTCCACTAATATCACCTTAAACCGATTTGTACAAAAAAAGTTATGATCATTTGAGTAGAGATATGTCAATCTGCCGATGTCTGTGACTATTCCTAAGGTTGTTTTTGACTCGTGTTGTGATTCCTTCTATGATTAGGATATGTTTAAGTCACTCTTGAGCATGATTGCTTATGTCATAATTATTCGTTGTTTGATCTTGTCTTTTAGCACTCATTAGAGCATAATATCTACAACGTTGGCTAAGGAATTGTACCGTAAGGTCGATAGGAGTACCGTGGGCAATAAGGGATAAAGTGGTGTGTGTTGTGAGTAGGCATGAGCTTGTCTAGGGATCCAATGGATAGAATTGTGACTTGTATCCTCGCGCTTCATCTTGTTAAGTTCCCTAGGTTCCTTTGGCACTCGTTCTATAAGATTCTCGTTTAGAACTTAGCGGGTGGTGTGTCAAGAAGTCAATTGTGGTTTTGATACGTAGAAAAGAACGTTGTGGTAGACTTAGACAAATAACGTGAGCATAAGTTAATTATCAATGTACGATGTGATAAGTTTACGAGTTTGTGTTACAATGTGAATTTGGGAAATGTTGTTTGCTTGTACATTGAACGATGGCTTATGTGTGTGTATATTTGAATTGAGAATTTGAATAAAGGGCCCGCAACGCGAGGTGTGGTAATGCGAGGACTCTAGAGGGCCCGCAACGCAAGGTGTGGTAATGTGGAAACCCAAGTGAAAAGAATTCACTGTCACGCATGGCGTGGTAACACAGTTGAATGCCTCTCCCGGGTGAAGAGAATTTACTGTCACGCAAGGGATGGTAACACAGTTGAATGTCTCCCCCGGATGAAGAGGAGTTTGATTGATTTTAGAAGTTTATGTTGAAGTTTGGATTGTTTGATGCTTGGGATCGTGGCTATTGAAAAAGAGAACGAATGATTGATTCTATCAAGGTTTTATAAAAGAAAGGATTTCGATTTTGAAAAGAGGATTTTTACTAAAGATCCTCCGGTATTCTTGAGCGAATCAACAGAACATGACCAGTGATGGTCTTGAGCTTTTCTCTAAATTGTTTTGGAAACCAAAAAGGAAAGTTTTATGAAATAAAGCTCTATGGTGAATGGTATGAAATGAGGAAGTGGTTTGTGGCATTCATTCGAAAAGTTATGAGATGGTTGAACTATTATTGTTATTTGTTTGGTTGCTGTGAGTTTTATTACCGCTTCTAATCGACGTGTTGATGGTTAGAGTTATCTCCAAGATGTTCGAAATCCCGAAGTCTAATTGTCTGCTCATTTTGGTAACCCCTCTTGTATCTCAAGTCCTTTTTATTGAAACTCATTCTCTATTATTGCATGTTTCACCGCATTTACATATAGATTGAGTATAGAGTTTCCTACTGGGCTAGTGTAGCTCAACAAAATCTTTCTTTTCAGGTCCTAATGCTTGGCAGTAGCTTGCATTGCATCGTATACTTAGTTTGGAAGACAACTTGGAAGCTAATGAAGACTAGTTATTTGATCCTCTTTGTATATTGCGTACTTTTATTAAAGATGATTTTGTCACTAATTCATCTTGATTTTCTTTTGGCTAAACCATTTGTAATTTAATAGCTTGTTCATAGCTGTATGTAAGTTAATTTGGGCCATGGTGCCAAAGATGTATTTCATTAAACTTGGGGACTTCGTTTGTAAATTAAATAGGTGGGAACTCCCCTTTGGGTATTGTATATCTTATGCGAGGGTCTTTATCGAAATGGTTTATTTATTTACTTGAAAATCGAGGGCGTGACAATACTAATGTTCGAATTAATCAATAATTTCAGAAAACAATATCCGAAATTTGTTCCAATGTTTGGACTTTAATATCTGATTTTTATACCATTAATTGGATTCTAATTTCCGAACAGAATGTCACAGACTTGACAACTATGAGTTTTCGAACAGAAATACAATATAAGAGTTCTCTTGATGATCCGAAAACTACATGTAAAGAAATCATCCAATTTTCATAACATTAGAACACATTATATAATAGAACACATTAAATCGTTTCTGAATCTAAAATGCCTAATTCACATGGATGACCTCATTTGTTGCTACGTCAACGCCGATGATCTCATTGAACTTCTGAATGGTCGCAACATGTGCTGCATTCCAATTTTAGGGATAGAAAGACGATGTCTTTTCCAGTTGCAAGCTATTGGCGGCATAAGGGAACCTGACTTTTGGAATACCTACCATATTGCATTAGGTATTTATATAAGATAAATTAAGTTGGACTTAAGGAGCAAAATTTATTATATAGATGACAACAAATCATTTACCAAAATCACACATGTACAAAGTGTCCGCCGTCAACAAACCCGATAGCAATAACCTTTCTTTTGATGGAGGGTAAGGGCATAGATTGGAGGGGGAGGAATGTAAGACATTGAATATTTGATAAATGGACAATGACACAATTATCAGCAGATACTATGTTGTGACCCATGTTTGGCATTGTCATCCTATTTTTTCGGGGTGCCGGACTTTCATACTATGACAAGATGTGAAGTAATTCCCTAGCCCTCTGGATCCCCCCTGCCACTTGTTCGTAAAAATGTAAATGTGTTTCCAGCTCTTTCAGCAAATCATTTCTTACCATTAACCACTCATGAACATTGCCTTTTCATGAAGCCCGACACTACCCCAAAACCCACAATTCCCATCATCTTTAACATCCTGGACCAATTCTATGTAAGGTTTTATTGCTTGGGAACTGATTGATGAAGGAGCATATCCAAAGTTGTGCTATAACTTTTGGTTTCCCTTTCTGATTGCACCGTGGTTTCTATTTGACGGCATTATGGGTTTGAAGGGAGGCCAGAACGTGCTCAAACTCTGAGGGATCCTTACGCATCGAATTTTTTTCTTTGGCTACATTTTGTTCTTTCGTTGACTTTCGACCGCATGGTTGTGCATTCACTTTGGGTTCAACGAGAGTGTTGCTTTTCGGATGAGCAAGCTCTTGCATCTTCTTAACATAATTTACCTACACATCATATTGATTTTCATTCAAGAACTTATTGTAAAAACAATCAAAATGAGACAAAAGCGTCTTTTCTAGCGAACCCTAATTCCAGGGTGCAAGCAAAGAAAGACTTTTCCAATGGTTGTGGATTAACTCAATTGGTAGGGGGATATTTGCCATCTTGTAAGGAGCAATCTCATGAGCGTAAGATAAACCATGGGTGTGCTTCAAAGAACACTCGCACTCTCGCTTCGATTCCACAAACCATTCAACTTAATGGGACGCCACAAAAACAAATGTCATGGCATTTGACGAAACAGCTCCCCTTAGCCTATCAAATAGAGTTGTCCTAAAATCATGTTGCACACAACTAAGGCTCTTCTCAAAAGAAGCTTTGACTTCAGTAACTTGTAACAACATCAATCGGTGAATCTTCTCCCATATAGTATCAAAATTGCATTGCGAGTTTTCAAGATGATTTGTTAGCTTCGAATGTGAACTCTCCGCCCTACGAATAAATATGGCAAGATATTAGCCATAGCAAATAACATGAATATATGAAAATTGTCCAAAAACGTGTGAATAACATGTATATTAAGGAAAGTGCTAGAGTTGCGAATGAAGCATTTACTTGTTACTTGTTAGGTTCCCGAAATGCATGACTTTGTCCGTCCAAACTCCTACAAACCTCTATTTATAGGGTACCAACCAATTTTTCTTGACGTATTCAAGTGCTGCAGGAACCATTTTAAAATCATGCCTCAAAACACAAAGGCGCTCATCGTATTATGCAACATTCGTTGAAAGGACAACTAGGCTCTAACTACAAATAAACTCCTCCCACATCTTGTCATCAAATATCTTTCTACACTTGACTAATACGTTCTTGCCAATATGCCACATACATAGGAGGTTGGTAGCATGAGGAAAAACATTTGTGATGGCAATCATAAGCGCTAACTCCCTATCCGTGACAATAACAAACGGAAGCGCATTGGGATCCATCATGCCTTTTAGCTTCTCCAAGACCCAAGTGTAGTTTTATGTTTTTTCACACTCCATGAAAGCAAATGCTGCACAAAAAGTCATCTCTGTCGATGTTACACCAACAATTTGAAGCAAAGGAAACTAGTACTTATTTGTCTTATATGTGCAATCCATCATTAACACTCAGGGAAAAGCACGCAACATCTCCCCGGCAGATGGGGGAGACCAAAACAACTCTGTGACATTCTCAGTCTCATTCGCATGAGTCCAATGAACTTACTTGTACTTTTCTAGCCAATCCAACAAATGTTGCATTTGAGATTTTCCAGCTTTCTCTATCACTCGGTACTTTTGTCATACATTGTACACGGTTTTGATAGACATTACATTCTCAGGATCTTGAACCTTCAAATGGGTTAGGATTTCTCTGGGTTTCACGAAAGAGACTGAATTGCACTCCTCGAATTTTAAACTTTCGAAGTTGGACCATTTTTAGAATTTGAATACACACTACACACAATAATTCTTTTCAGTCGTGTTCAAAAATGTATTGCGCCGTGCCTTCAAGCACGAGTAAATTCTAGCAAGGACACCTAATAAGGAGCAACGGTTTTTGAATCCAATACATAACCAACAGTCCATATTTATCTCCCTCCCTACATAACCAACGGTTTTTGAATCCAATACATAACCTAAGGAAGGGAATATCTACTCTTCATTCTACATTTCTTTTACATTTTACACGTTTTCCTGATATGGGAAAAGACTAAACATATCCCCTTCCTTTTCTAATAGTTACAAAATGAAAAAAGATATTCTAATTGATTATCCAAATAAAAGAGAAAAATAATGTGAGCAATTTTGAAAAGGTAATGTTAAAATGACTTTCCATACAAATCGGCATTTGCAAGTATAGGATCGAATAGGATTCTAAAAGACAAAAAATGTTGTCTACTTATCTTAAATTATGCTCCTAATTAGGAAATATTTTGAATCGAGCAATGTGTTGGTAGTTGTCAAGAACTCCATTTGCGAGTGATTTTTGCCCCCTTAATTTCTGCTCAATATGACAACATCACCAACCCTCTCATATTCTCTTTTCCATAATACTCAAACAAACAACAAAATTAAAAATAAAAACTTCAAATTATATTCTTCATTTAGACATGGACATTTGAACACCATCATTAAAGAGGGAAGAATGATGATATGTTGAATTTTTTCTGCCCCTATGTTAAAGAGGTTAGAGGATGAAAATGAATAATTTTTCAACCATCGATTCGAAGCCATGCCTTCAAGCACGGGCATCCGCTAGTCCTCTTCATATTTTAAGTCAAAAATCCCTATTCAAAAGTTTGCATTTTTTAATTTTAAGCTAATTGCGTTTTAGATACACAATCAATAAATCTCTCTATTTTAACTCCACTTTATTCAAATAGTTTTTATTAATTCTTTATTGATTCATTCAATTTAGTAGACAAAAAAATTACTGAAATTCCTACGAGATACTCCAATCTGAAAATAACCACAAATACGAAAAGAACACAATACGAGGAACACACGGATATACGTGGAAAACCCCAAAAACGGGTAAAAACCACGGGAAGGAATCAAATACTATATTTAACTTGTGTGGTTACAATCGACCTTACTTCACAATTGAGACTCCTCACAATTGACCTAAGATGATTGCCGACTCCTCGTTCACCACACCCCGTATTTGATTGCCGCTGCCTTGACTCCTCAAGCCTTCCACAGTACTTCAGAAATCCACCGAAGAACCAACTCTGTGCTTGTTGAAAGACAGTCGAGAACACCGATTGGAGTTTACTGTATTGTCAGAGATTTGCGTGAGCACTCCAATCCAAAGGAAGAATCGCCTGTCCTCCTTTTAATCAAAAAAACCTCGTTCCTCTATTTTATCTGCTGCTGCTGCATGTATTTACTCGAACACTTCAATTAACAAAAAGAATCTCTTCTCATCCACTCAACCAAGAGAACCCACGTTTCTTTTCTATAGTCTGCTGCCGCGCATAAACTCGGTAACCTAGCAGAAAGCAAAAACCCCCTTTTTATAATAATAGCCTTCCGATCGATCGGGGAATCGATCCGTCCCTCCATCTGCTTTTATTTTATTCGGCTGCCACACTTGATTAGATGGTCCCGATGGATGCGAGTTTGATAAGCCGATCAATCCACTTAAAAAGAACACTTACTCTCAATTACAAATTATGATTCCTTCCACTCTAATCCTATACAGACTCACTACACTTAAAAAATATTAAAATAAAATACATTAGAAAAACCGTTTTGTCAATGGAATTGCCAAACAAAAAAAATAGCGTCGCTTGAAGGAACTAACAATCTCCCCCTTTGGCACTTTCATGACAAAACCACAAAAAAAATAATACTGAATCGATAATCCTCTGCAAACACAACTCAAACAAGTTCAAGGATTAGAGAAATATGCTTCTACTCCCCCTTTTTGTCGTGGAAGGACAAAGGATAAAAAACCTGCACATAATTAGTGGAGGCCAGTGGGACAAATTTTGCCCAATAAGATCAAGAATAACAGGATAAATGATAACACAACCAAGATGCATAAACCATAAATCCATAGCCAAAACCCATAAAAACATCCAACATGACAAAAAAAAAAAAAATGTAGCCAGAAAGTCTCCAAAGCAAAACAGCCACACAGAGCTAACCAACAATTAAACAAAAGAAGACACTAAGGCAGCCCCCACTAAAGATAAAGCAACTAGTGGGCATATAACCAGGGAGAACCATATTGCAATTAACGGGGTGGTGGAGGGTGGAAATCTGGGTGCTTGTTGAAGAACAAACGGGTGTACCGGATAAACTCTCCGACCTCTCCTTCGTGCAGTTGAGCAGCGGTGTGGCGAAGATTAGCAGCATGATAAAAGGCACGATGATCAGCTTGCATGGCAATTTGACGAGTTTCCATGTGGGTCACAATTTCCTCAAGGCGGCGACCAGTAGCCACAATTGCAGCCAACTGACCCCGAAGGTTAACAAAATTTGGAGCAAGGTTGCGGCCATGATGCGGCTCATCATCTGGGACCTCGGCAACCCCATCACCATTGGCGGAGGCATGAGCAGAACTTAAGACAGCAATGTGAGAATCAATGGAAGGAGAAACGGACAAGGAAGGGACACGGTCATCATCACCAATATATTCAGGGACATGATTATTCAACAAGAGATGGGAGATAAGAATCCCAAAAGGAAGCACGCTAGAGTTATTTGTGTTACGATGACCAAACTTAGCGATAGACATAAACGCTACACGACACCAGTCAACCTTCTGATTTTTCGAAATGGCTTGAAGTGCGAAGCCACGTGAAGGTGAGATTTCAGATGAATGAGAATTTGGGTCAATATTATGACAAAAAAATAAGTTAAGAAGGCGGAAATCACGAGTAAGAAGACCTTGACGCACTACACCATTTTCCCAATTGAGTGAACGTCCTGTGAGATCAACAGAAATGTCTTGTTTGGTGGTCAAATTAAAGCGCCGACGGACAGTTTTAAAAGGATAAACATACTCATCTAACGGGGCAAGACCAACAAAAGAGCCTAAAATAGATGGGCTGACCTCAATATCAAAACCACGGACCCAAGAAAACAGACACTCAGAGTTTTCATTATAAGAATAAATGTTATTGAAAAATTCCCGAACCAAAGAACGATTAACCATACCCTGTAGAGTAGTAAGAGGTTCCCAATGCTGATTTTGGAGCCAGAGAGGAAATGAGGAGCTCGCCAAAGACGAGACATCAACAGGCCTCTCAAGATGAACAGAGCGGTTCGCGAATGAATCTTGAAACCTTAGTTGGCATTCCATATTCTGAAAACGGTGATGCATGAGGGAGGTTTGAGATCCCGAAGACTTTACGCCTGTGATTTTTGCAACACGACTCGTCGACATGTTAATAAACTGTTAAAAAATCCACAGAGGAGAGCCAAACAGCAAAAAAGAAGGAAGAGAGAAACTTGAGATGCATGGGAAAATGACTGAAAGGAAGGATTTAAAAAGGAGACTTGGGTTCCAATTTAGGAAAACAAAATATGGAAGGATTTTGCCTGTGGAAAGATGCTGATCACGGAGGATTGGATTTTCCAAACTAGGGACAGGGCTTAGTCAGCAAGAGAAGAAAGAAAGGAAGTGAGGTAAAATAAAAAAGGAAAGGAGAATCACAAAAAGAATATTTTTAGTGTAGTCTGATTGTGATTACTATTATATATTATAAAAAACAGTTAATAAAAAATCGTCCATTAGGAACGGTATGAGGGAAAAAAACAGTAGCTTATGACCAAGTCAGATGGACAAACTGACTGATTGCAATAGAAGTAATTTTTAAGCCCAGACACAAATACTTGTATGCAAGACTACCAATATGAACGACTGTAAATTTTGTGCAGCACACCTGCTCTTATCACGATCATTAACAACCATCAACACACACATCAAAAGTAAAACATGAACAGCCGATGAAATGCCTCATCATAGAGATATCGAGAGGACGAATGTAACACAAAACATGGCCGAATGTCAAAGTGTGTGTGTGTATCACGGAAATTATATCAAGCTCAATTAAACATAGGGGTCGGTTCTCATGTACACATGGAGTTTCAAGACGACTCCCCCTCAAGAAGTCAAACCGAGCTAGGTCCGCAATGTGGTTTAGCTAGACTAGAAGACAATGCTCTCCCTCAAGAACAGACGCCCCCCCCTTTATTATAATAGTGATGCTTTTGCTTTTGCTTTTCTTTTCTTTTTTTTAAATCAAACAAAGGAATACGTTCTTACCCCACTGCCGTTTGACACGAACATTCAGAGAGAGAGTACCTCACCCCAATTGCCCGGTTACTAAGCAAGTGGTCCAACAAGCATACCTTCACAAGGTCTATCCATCTTTTTACGCGAACGCTTAGAGGGAGAATACCTCACTCCAATTGGCCGGTTACTAAATGAACGCCCGGATAGGTAGAGAATAAACTAATACTCGAAAGGAATTTTTTTTTTTTGGAGAGAAGAGCAGCCACAACGATAACAGCACAGAGGGAATGATAGCCATAGGTCAATCTCAAAGAGGGATGAACACGAGAACATGGCCACGTACATGAGACTAACCGCATGTGAAAAGGGGGCAATCTAGCATTTCCGTGAGATGGTGGAAAACACACGACCATGTAGTATGCAACACTCACCATCTAAACGTATCTAAGATAGAGAAAACACATCGGATGCTCATGCCTTATCCTGAATGTCTAAGCTCATGGGAAATTAATGAAAGCAATTTGATAGATAGTGCAGCCCAAAACACACCAAAATTTTTTTTTTTATATGTTTTTTTTTTTTAAACAACAGAAATACTGACAAGACAAACAAAAATATGCCAAGAAATTAAGACTGAAGGAAAGAATTCAATCAATGCAACAGACCCCAACTAATTTGCGAAGACAGTCGAAGCGGAGATAATCAAGGGGTTTGGTGAAAAGGTCAGCTTTTTGACTGGTAGTGTCTAGATACTCTAGAGAGACAATGCCCTCATCAACAAGATCACGAATAAAGTGGTGTCGAATATCAATGTGTTTTGTTCGTGAATGTTGTACTGGATTCTTAGAGATATTTATGGCACTCGTATTGTCACAATAAAGGGTGAGGATACCTTGAGGTAGACCATAATCTTCTAGCATTTGTTTCATCCAGAGTAATTGAGTACACGCACTCCCTGCTGCAATATACTCGGCTTCAGCTGTAGATAAGGATATGGAGTTCTGTTTTTTGCTTAGCCAGGCTACAAGATTGTTCCCAATATAGAAACACCCCCCAGAAGTACTCTTACGATCGTCTGCGCAACCAGCCCAGTCGGCATCGGAGTAACCCGCCAGGTTGGCATTAGTATCTCTAGACAGCCAGATGCCATACCCAACAGTACCGCTCACATACTTAATGACACGTTTGATAGCTGTAAGGTGAGACTCTTTAGGATTCGCTTGATAACGAGCACACACTCCCACACTAAAGGCTATATCAGGACAGCTAGCAGTTAAGTACAAAAGGCTACCTATCATACTACGATACAGAGTTTGATCAACCGAGACACCATTTGTATCTTTAGAAAGTTTCGTGGTAGTGCTCATGGGTGTGCGAGAGTGTTTTGCAAACTCTAATCCAAATTTCTTAACAAGGCCAAGAGCATATTTTGTTTGGGAGACAAAAATTCCATGATCAAGTTGACGAACTTGTAGCCCAAGAAAATAAGTAAGTTCACCCATCATACTCATTTCAAATTCCTTTTGCATGAAATCTGAAAATTCGTTCACAAGGGAATGAGATGTAGAACCAAAAATAATGTCATCCACATAGATTTGAACCACTAACATATGTTTACCTTTATGCTGAACGAACAGAGTTTTATCTACACTCCCCCTAACGAAATCATTACCTAAGAGAAATGTAGTTAATCTATCATACCAAGCACGGGGAGCTTGTTTCAAGCCGTATAATGCTTTATTTAAACGATACACATGTTCGGGGTTATGAGGGTCTTCAAACCCTTTAGGTTGAGCCACATACACTTCTTCTTTGATTAAACCATTTAGAAACGCACTCTTTACATCCATTTGAAATAATTTAAAATCTAGGCAACATGCAACAGCAAGCATAATACGAATGGATTCCAACCTAGCTACAGGTGCAAACGTCTCGTCAAAGTCAATTCCCTCAATTTGAGTGTAACCCTGTGCAACTAGGCGGGCCTTGTTACGGACAATTACACCTTGTTCATTAGACTTATTCTTAAAAATCCATTTTGTGCCAATAACATTCGTGTGCGATGGTCGAGAGACTAATTCCCACACATTGTTTCGCTCAAACTGGTGCAACTCCTCATGCATTGCATTAATCCAACATTCATCCATTAAGGCTTCTTTCACATTTTTAGGTTCAACTAATGAGAGGTAACAAGTATATGATACCTGATCGAGAGTTTGCCTCCGAGTTTTCATTGGGTCTGAGACTTTTCCAATGACTTGACTTGTTGGGTGATTAAGTTTTACTCGAGCTGAGGGTTCCAAGTCCTGCTCCTCGTCAGGTTGTTCACTATCCTCCTCATCACCGTCTTGTCCCTCATCTTTTGGCTCTTCATTATCCTGTTCATTGTCGTTAGAACTAGAGTTTGGCACATCATCCATTGCCTGTTCAAATAGAGGCTCATTCAAGTCATTAGCACCATTATCAGTTTCAATAAGCGGGTTTTCATCCACCACGACATTGATAGATTCCATGACGCTTTGAGTACGCTTATTATACACACGAAAAGCTCTACTATCTGTGGAGTATCCTAAGAAGATACCTTCATCACTACGAGAGTCAAATTTACCAAGTTTCTCTCTATCTCTCATAATATAACACTTACTCCCAAAGGTTCTAAAATATTTAACATTTGGTCTCTTACCTTTCCAAAGCTCATAAGGAGTGTTTGAAGTACCTGGACGAAGGTAAACAAGGTTAATAACATAGCAAGCAGTATGAACTGCTTCTGCCCAAAATCTGCGAGCAATTTTTTTTGCATGAAGCATAACCCGCGCCATTTCTTGAATAACACGATTTTTCCTCTCAACGACACCGTTTTGCTGCGGAGTTTTAGGAGCTGAAAATTCATGTCTAATACCAAGTTCGTCACAAAAATTTGCATATTCAGAATTTTCAAATTCTTTTCCATGATCTGAGCGAATACGAGAAATACAGCCGATTTTCATTTCCTTCTCATTTTGAACATGTTTGACTAGAACTTTAAAAATAGAGAAAGTTTCAGATTTTTCACGAAGAAACCTTACCCAAGTAAAGCGTGAAAAATCATCTACAATAACAAAAATATACCTTTTACCTGCAATGCTCTCCACTCTGGAAGGACCCATCAAATCCATGTGAAGAAGCTCGAGAGGTCTCTTAGTAGCTATCCCAGTGGTCTTTTTGTGAGTGGCCTTGATTTGCTTACCGAGTTGACAAGGACCACAAATATGATTTTTTGGCTTGCTGAGCTTTGGCACACCTCTAATCAATTCATGTTTAGTCAATTTAGATAAGTCTTTATAATTAATATGACCAAGACGTTGGTGCCAGAGTTCAATGTCACTTATTTGAGAAGAATGACAGGTTATCTCATTATCAGGTAATATGCCATAACAATTATCAGGAGTACGAGTACCATGCATGACACTATTTCCGTGCTCATCCACAATATAACAATCATTTTTGGAAAAACAAACTTCATGATGAGAATCACACATTTGGCTTATACTAATCAAGTTCGCTTTTAATCCATCTACATATAAAACATTCTCAAGATGAGTTAGACCCGGTGCTTGTATAGTTCCTCTACCCACAACCTTTGAAGTGCTACCATCACCAAAAGTTACTATGCCACCGTTATATTTTTCAAGATTGACAAAAACTGATTTATCTCCAGACATATGACGTGAACAACCGCTGTCAAAATACCACATGTGAGAGTCACGAGCTTTAAGAGCTGTATGCACTACCATGCAATGCAGATCATGACTCCTAACCCAAATACGTCTTGTTTTGACTCCATCAACTTTACTCGCTTGGTTAGACATAGGGTTTGTAATTATGCCCCTATAGTCATCACAGTTAGTATACCTAGCCCATGGTCTTTGAATATTCCCTTGTTTGTTTATCCTTTTATTGTATACAGTATTGTTATACTTAACCTTGTTTTTAGTAATAGAAGGATAACCATGCAATCTAAAGCAGTTGGGTCTAATGTGACCTTTAACATTACAAAAGTGACATGTGGGAATGAACTTATGATTCTTAACACCTAAAATGTTATGAACTTTCTTAGCATAAATTTGAGCGACAGGGGCAACATTAATTTTTGAAGTTACCTCCATGGGTTTCTTCTCATTTAGGTTCTCTCTTTGTTCGTGAGAAGATGGTGTTCCATGGAAACCAAGTCCGGACTTGTCACTAGGTGATCTTTGACTATTCAGCATGTCATCCAAAGCCTTAGAACCTGCATTCAAACGCTCAAGTAAATAGTTAGCACTAGTTAACTCCTTTTTTAATTTGTCCATTTTTCCTTCATACACAGTGTTCAGTTCACCCAAAGCTTTATTTTTCTCTCTGAGGTCAACTGCTTCCTTTCTAAGTTTATCCCTTTCTTCCGTAACCGACAAAAGAAATCCTTGTTGTTCACCCAATTGTTTTTCCATTTTCAACAGCTCCACATTAACATCTTGACACTTTCCAGTAAGTTTGAGGTTCACTTTGTTGATCCTAACACTTTCGCGGTATAGCCTATCATATGACTCTCTCAAGTCATCTACACCTTCAAACTCACCGCCATCCTCATTGTCACTCTCGTCTGAAGACCCATGCTCAAAGCAATTTATAGGTTTATCACTAGTCTGAGAGTGTAAGGATGCACCAAATGCAATAAAATTTGTGTGTTCTTCTCCTCCTTCCTCTGATATTTCAGAGTCACTATCGTCATCCCATGTAATATTAGCCTTATAGTTTGTCTTCTTTTTCAACTTATTTATACATTCACGGGCCAAATGACCATACCCCTGACATTCAAAGCACCTTGGACCAGGTGGCGGTCCCTTTATCCCCCTTTTCCCTTTTTCACTAGAAGCTTCGCTTTTTTCTCCGTTATTCATTTTTTTATTTTTAAACTCATTTTCTGTGGGTTTCTTCTTGAAAAGTTTTTTAAACTGTTTGGTAAATAGGGCCATAGCTTCAAAGTCAAGGTCACAGTCGCCATCTGAATCATGATTATCTCTTTGAAAACTTGAAAAAGCAATCGGCTTAACCGAAGGTTTCGTTTTAGTTTTACGAGATTCAAATGGTAACATGTCTGCCTCATAGGTTTGAAGAATTCCAACAACCTCTTCGACAGACTTGTCCTTGAGCTTCTGTTTACCTTGAAGCATAGTGACTTTTGTGTTAAAACGGTCAGGCAAAGATCTTAAAATTTTCTTAATAACTCTAAATGAAGGAATGGGCTCACCCAAGGTTTCACAACTGTTGACAATTGAAATCAGCTTGGAGTAGAACTGATTAAATGTTTCCTCCTCTTCCATTCTGATCATTTCAAACTCAGTTGTAAGCCTCTGCAGCTTTGATTGCTTGACCACGTAGGTTCCCTCATGGCACGTGACCAGTATATCCCATGCTTCCTTCGCAAACTCGCAATTTGCGATTTTTCGATGCTCTGTCACATCCACAGCACTAAAAAGTATGTCCAGGGCACGATTATTAGCCTGCAACATAGCCTTTTCTTTATCAGCCAGTTCGGAGCTCAGTTTAGGAACAGTTTTCCCATCCACAACCTTTGTGGGAGGTGTGTACCCTGTTACGAACGAGTTCCATATTTCTTCATCTGCAGATCTCATTATTGCTTTGATTCGGGACTTCCAGTAGTCAAAGTTCTCACTATCCAAAATTGGTGTGCGACTAGAAAGATGATGCATATTCAGATTGGTGTTCATCATAACTCAGGATCCACTCAGGAAAAAAAACTTCCTACAAATTACGAGCGACCCGCTCTGATACCAATTGAAATTCCTACGAGATACTCCAATCTGAAAATAACCACAAATACGAAAAGAACACAATACGAGGAACACACGGATATACGTGGAAAACCCCAAAAACGGGTAAAAACCACGGGAAGGAATCAAATACTATATTTAACTTGTGTGGTTACAATCGACCTTACTTCACAATTGAGACTCCTCACAATTGACCTAAGATGATTGCCGACTCCTCGTTCACCACACCCCGTATTTGATTGCCGCTGCCTTGACTCCTCAAGCCTTCCACAGTACTTCAGAAATCCACCGAAGAACCAACTCTGTGCTTGTTGAAAGACAGTCGAGAACACCGATTGGAGTTTACTGTATTGTCAGAGATTTGCGTGAGCACTCCAATCCAAAGGAAGAATCGCCTGTCCTCCTTTTAATCAAAAAAACCTCGTTCCTTTATTTTATCTGCTGCTGCTGCATGTATTTACTCGAACACTTCAATTAACAAAAAGAATCTCTTCTCATCCACTCAACCAAGAGAACCCACGTTTCTTTTCTATAGTCTGCTGCCGCGCATAAACTCGGTAACCTAGCAGAAAGCAAAAACCCCCTTTTTATAATAATAGCCTTCCGATCGATCGGGGAATCGATCCGTCCCTCCATCTGCTTTTATTTTATTCGGCTGCCACACTTGATTAGATGGTCCCGATGGATGCGAGTTTGATAAGCCGATCAATCCACTTAAAAAGAACACTTACTCTCAATTACAAATTATGATTCCTTCCACTCTAATCCTATACAGACTCACTACACTTAAAAAATATTAAAATAAAATACATTAGAAAAACCGTTTTGTCAATGGAATTGCCAAACAAAAAAAATAGCGTCGCTTGAAGGAACTAACAATTACAAACAATATATTGTTTTTATGTATAAGTGAATTCATCTGAGCTGCTCGTTTTATTGGTGTCATCGACAAGATTATTTTTTTTTGTATAAAAAAAACTTAATTGGACATCAATTGGTATCAAGAAAGAGCATATTTAAAAAAACAAAAGTTTAGTTAGTGCAATGAAGATTATTTCATGAGTAAAGATGTTATAGTTATACCGGACCCATAAAGAGGTGATCTGAACCCATACTTTTGTACGACACATTTGGAAAAGTTTATTCATGAAAAAAATTATTATCTTCTTCAGAGGTATCTAAACAAAAAAAAACCATTTAAAATTATCAAAGCAATTAAGGATAACAAAATGTAGTTATGGATTTAAAAAAATCTTCAAAAGTTGTTTTCTTGGTTGGCTTGACCTCCCAGGATCACATCCAGGATATTTACCTAGCCACTGTAGAGAGGGGAATAGAGATACTCCTGGACCATTTTGGTAATTTCAAATTTGTCCTAGGCTCCTAGCTATTTTACCTAATAATAAAAAGGGAAAAATTCAAAATATCCCCCAACCTATACACCCAAATTCAATTAGACTCTCAACATTTTAAAAACTTCAATTTTACTCCCAATGTTATATTCCGTTAATCAAAATGCCCCCTTCCGTCCAAATTACTAACAGATTCCGTTAAAGGCTCCATTAAATAGTATTCGGATCGAATTTCGATGATCCGAGCCGCTCAATATGTTCAAAACGTGATTTTAAGGGTACTCGCAAGAAATCAGCAAAAAAAATGATCGGAAAGGGCTTCATCTGAACAGTTTTTTATTGAATTAAAATCACATTCTAATCACATTGAGCGGTTTGGATCATCGAAATTCGATCAGAAAAGGGGAGGTACAGACCGAAGCAAAATTCGGACGTTCGTAGTTGAATAAAATCTGGATCGATCCACACCTTCCCTTTTCCAATCGAATTTTGATGATCCGAGCCGCTCAATCTGTTTAAAACGTGATTTTAAGGGTACCTGCAAGAAATCAACAAAAAAAATGACCGAGAAGGGCTTCATCTAAACAGTTTTTTATTGAATAGTTCAATAAAAAACTGTTTAGATGAAGCCCTTCTCGGTCATTTTTTTTGTTGATTTCTTGCCAGTACCCTTAAAATCACATTTTAAACACATTGAGCGGCTCGGATTATCGAAATTCGATCAGAATACTATTTAATGGAGCCTTTAACGGAATCCGTTAGTAATTTGGACGGAAGGGGGCATTTTGATTAACGGAATATAACGTTAGGAGTAAAATTGAAGTTTTTAAAAGGTTGGGAGTATAATTGAATTTGGGTGTATAGGTTGGGGGTATTTTGAATTTTTAATTATTGTTTTTTTTGTTTTTTTGTTTTAGAAAGAAGAAACCGAGCAGAGCTCGTCGGGTCCTTCAATCGTAACATTCGCCTGCCATGGCCTCCGTTTCTAGGAGCCGGCCAACGACTAACGAGCGATCCGGAGCCGGAGGGAAAATAGTGAGAGGTCGGCAAGTCGCCGCCGCCCGCGCGAGAACTCCCTATGACCGTCCGGTCGCTGCCAGTGGTGCTCCTTCCCCAAACCCTAATTGGCTCACTGGACTCATTTTCCCCACCTCTCGGATAATTGCTACCGGTGCCACCAAAATTTTCTCCTCTGTGTTTGGTCCCGAAACTTCCTCGTCTTCCTCATCTTCTGGTACCGATTCCTCTTCAGGTACGTCCCCTTTCTTCCATTCTACTTGTACTTCTATAATGATGTATATTCATATTTTCCATTATCTGCGTGGCTTACGGTTGACATGCCATATCGCACCAGCACTCCGCTAAACGTCCCTGATTGTGCAGTACACGCAACTTTCGGCATATATCCGCAGCAGATTTTATGAGTCTATGAATGTGTCTCTGTATTGATTCAGATTGAACACGTAGATTTTTCGTAGAGGGAGGAAGTAGCGTCTTCTTGTGATCTTTCTGCAATATATTTTTAACCTGTATTGATTACACAAGTGTAAGTGCTTTTCACGTTGGGTTTTTTTTCCCCTTAAATTTGTTAGCTTCAATTGGTAGGTAATGATACTTTGAAGAGAAGTGTTAACTGATTGGAGCCTCCGTGTTTAATGGCTACGATCGTGATGAATGTAACCGGTAGTATACAATGCGGTCTCCAAATCTTCTGAGTATTTCCTTTTTTAATCTTATTTTGTAGTCCGCTTGGTTGCTGTGATACTTATTGAATTCTCCGAGTGAATTTTCCAATTGCTAGACCAATTGCTAGACTAGACCATAGAGTCGGCTTGGTGAGGCGGGTGAGGCGATCATTGGTCATATACTACGGAGGGTAGAGGGCTGGGTATGAGGCTCTATTATGTGGACGTATAATTTGACTCTGTGATTATCTTTTGTTGGTCTCATTTATTTCTGAGCACTTCTACTCTCATACTGTATACTTTCCGGTTTAATTTTTTTCTTTTCAGGATGGCTTTAAGAGCGAACTAAATTAGTAGACCTAGCTACTTGTTTTATTTATTTGGGAGACAATTGTAAATTGTCTCTTTTCGAAATGAGCGATTTACAGGTCTTTTATTTATGCATCATTGTGCTTGAGGATCCAGGTAGTTACACTTGTTTTCCCGTAGTACACTGGTAACCTGCTATTTTAGCTCTATATGTTGCTTTGCTTAATAAAACTATTAATAGAGGTACGTCCGGCTTGTTGCAAGTTCTTCACTTCTGAATTAGATAGATTCAATGTGATAGAGTTTGGTGGTGGGGATTACATAGGAATGGGGTTATTCTGAGTAACCACATTGCCTGGTAACACATCATCGTAGCTGTTGAGCACGCATCATGTATTTATAGAGGAAAAATAATGCCATTACATCTGTTGCCTTAGCGAAGCCAAAATACTTATTAGTTGCAGTAATGGCATCATCATCATTGCTATAAAACAAGTCTAATTGTTTTTAGTTGTTATGCAGAGGATGGTATGGATGATGGAAATGATGATTATGATGTCCCTTATGACGACGGTGGTAGGCTGGATGAGGTATCTACCAACTTGACCGTCTTGAGTTAATTGTCTTGAATTTCGAGTTAGAGGCAATGCATTGTTGGAAATTTGATGAGTGGAAACTTTTGTTGTCATTTTTAAAAATTCGATCGTTTGATAATAATACATGCTTGAGTTTCTCGATTTTGGGAGGTATGTTGGCCAATTTTTCAAAAATAGAACTTTCTGAGAACATTGCATATATTCCTAAAGGTTAGGCCTCTTTCTAGTCCTCCCCCTTCTATACCCACATCGATTGGAGAATACATGGGTACAATTATTGTTGTTGTTGTGGAAAAGAATACATGCTTCCATACCACTAGTAGATTTCATTTTACGAGGATGTTGACTGGTATAATGCTACAGTTGCTACTAATTCCAAGACATAGACTTCAGTTATGACACCCCTATTGGTAAGAGGGTAGCTTGTTTGGATTCCGGAGAAGCACACGAGGATACGAGGGAGAGAATGTTTTTAGAGCATGAAGGATAAGTGACTCAGGCTGGAAAGTTTACTACGGTTGTGGTTGAACATGAATGGATAGGTTGATTTGTCGGATAATTTGGAGTTTTGAATATACATGCAAATGGAACAAGCATAAATCATTGAAGTACAAGTATTTTTGTAAAGTTAACTTATTCACTTCTTTGTGCAAAACTATGGGAAATGTGGTGCCAAAATGGTTTTGAGTAGCTTAAGTTATGCCGTTTCTTTTTCTTAGTGTGCATTAACTACAATTTAGAAGGGACATATCTTTAAGCTGGGCTTTGAGATGCATATGACCATGCAAAAGACCATTGAACTAGTGAACCAACAATGAATCTCAATGGTAATTAAACATGAATTTCAACAATGGGGAACCATCCGAATCCAAATAGTACCATATGCCAATGAAATAAATAAGTCACAATTGGATCCAATATCGTACTTAGAGTCACCATGAGTAGGCAGCTCGTGGAACTTTTCCTAAGACGATTCGGTGAAGGTTACCAAGACAAAATGAATTTTTCCTTCCACTGTTGAGCATTAGGGTCACCACGGCATTACCGGTGTCTTTTTGCTAATGGCTAGAGTCACCCACACCAAGGTTGTTGAGCTCGTTCTGCACCGGCCGGTGTTATACGGTCTTGGGTAGAACTCAACCCCAAAAGCTAGTTATTAAAGAGAGGGTGCCCTTACACTTATATTTTTTTTATATTATTTTGGCACCCAAGTGATGTAGGACTTTGCTTCACACCCTGCCTCACGCCCAACGTGCTCACTCGGCATCACCGGCCACGTGCAGGTAGGACACGCACCCTATCCATCCTTGGCATACCCGGCTCTATACCATGTTACACGGTCTTGGATAGAACTCAACCCCAAAAGCTAGCTATTGAGTGAGGGTGCTCTCACGCTTGTATTCTTCATATTTCTTTGGTTCGCTTCACAGCCGGAATGTTCCGTTTAGGAGAGAAAACGGTTAGGTGGATGCTTGATTTCGTTTCATTCACTTTTTCGGCGAGTTCAGCCGGTACCGGTGGATTCCGGCCTTCTTGGGGAGTTTTGGCCATAGGTACGGGTCATAAAATTTTTAGAAATACAAGATCACGGGAGCAGCTGAAGGACTACTATTATGCTTTTTAGTTTTTGTTTTATTAGCATTCTTTGAGTCTTTATTATATGATAATACTCTTTTTCCCGTACTTCTTGTGTGATTGTGATTTTTCTCTTATTGGAAGACTCGGGCTACATCTGAATTGATTGAGTGCTTTGGGTCGGAGCCTCGACTAACTGCAGGAAAGAGTGAAATCAAGCATGTAATAGAAAAGCTAGTTATGCAGGAGACGTTCTCAAGGTAATAAAAAAAATTTTAAGTTTCCTTAGTTATATATAGCTTTGTTTTATATGTTTTCTTCTGATTTGCTCAAAATGTTGTCTACACTTCATAGTTTTAGATCACTGACTACCCACCTGTTACAGTTTATAAGCTGTTAGAAGTTGTGGTAATTGTGGTTTATGTTTTAAACAATCTGCCTCACTATTGGGCCATTGGCCCGACTCTGCTCCATGAGTCGTCCATATATGTGAGACTATTGCAATTATTGTGATGGCGGTGTGCTTTGAACACGTACCGTCTTGGCTATTGGTCACCTATCATCCAAAAGAACAAGCTGTCTGGGAATTATGTGATTCTAGTGTTTGTAATTTTGTATTCTCAACCTAAGCAAGTTGAACTGAACTAGCAATTCCTTTTTTCATGGGGTAAGAAAGATTATATGCAAGAACAAAAAAAGATGTACTTTTTTGGAAGGGGCATATCCCAAAACATAACCCACAATAAACGTAACCAATGTTCCATATCCCAAAGTGGAACCCGTAGAAGCAGGATTAGGCTATCCGAAAAGTGTAGAGAAAAGCTTGTGCCTTGCATATCCAACTAATCCAGGCACCAAATCACTTCCACAAAGCCAAAGACTTCCCATCATCCCCGAGTTGCTGTCACCATCAAAACATGAACACAAGGCAAATAACACAGGAGAGGGAAATGATAAGTTAACTACAATAGTTAGACATAAGAGGGATTCCAAGGACACTCGGTAATGGAAATAGTATTTAAGAATTAACTTCAACCCATACCATCCAATCTCCCTTTCAAAGTTATGATGGTCAAATGGAGAGACACAATCAGAATGAAGAATCTTAAATCATATCTCATGGACAAACCCAATAGGTACGGTATCTATCTTATTATAGAAATAGAAGAAGAGAGTGTATCATATATACTTTAGGTTCCAAAATCCGGAGTAGCTGACAAAGAAACAAAAAGATATAAACCATTTCAGTGATTTGAAAGGAGTCCTCCAGAAAAGAAAAAAGTGAAATAACCTACAAACTACACATTGCAAAATGCTTTTCAATGTCCTGAAGTAAATAAATGACTAAACCCCTTGAACGGCTCAGATGGCACTGAAGCTCATGGGGAAGACAAAGAATCTCTTATCCCATAAGCTCTAGGATATTCAAAGTTCAAACCAAACCAAAAGGAGCCTTAAGTCCTAATCAATTAGGGTTGGCTACATGAATCTGTTTTGTCCGTTGAGCTTTGTCGGGGCATTGTGTTCCGTGATATTTGACAAAATTGGATCTTTCGAACTTCTAGACCTAAAGTCAATTTGGTCTATCCTTCTCCTTAGTGTTACCCTATACCGTAACCATATTATGCCTCTTAACTACCTCATTTTTTGTCTATGCTATATACATGCTCAAATCAATATAATCTATTTGCTTTGATTTTCTATCATTGTTACCTTTACCATTCTGTGAAGCTTTTCATTTCTTATTCTATCTCACAAAACTTACCACCCACCCATCTCAACCATTTCATTTCAGCTACACCCATCTTACTCACACGTTTCTTAGTAGTCCAACACTCTGGTATAATACACGGCTGGCCTTATAGCAGTACAATAGAATTTCCCTTTCAACTTTGTGGGTATCTTGCAATTGCATAACACGCCCGAAGTACTTTGCTGCGTGATCCATCTAACTATATGTTATGTGGTAGATCATCCCCTATCTTGCCATGCTTATTGACAATTGAGCCAAGATACTTAAAACTCTCATTTCTTGGTAATCTCTTGTTTTGGAAGATCACTTGGTCAACACTAGCGCTTTGACTACCACTAAGCTACATTTCTCGTACTTGCTTTTACTCCTAATGATTGTAAAATCTTTTGATTTTAGTATTTCCCTCCAAATATCTAATTTAGTTAACACGTCTTGAAAGTTTCATTGATTAAGACAATATCATAAACAAACTACATATACTGGATATCAGTCTAAATATGTCTAGTCAATTCATTTATAACGAAGGCCAGGATATAAGGAGTTGAAGCGGACCCTTGGTTTGATCCTACTATGATTGAGAATTCGCTTGTTTCCCCAACTTGGTATGTAGTTGTACATGCAGCACCTTCAATATACCCTTTTGTTGCGCCCTTTATCTTGAAGACCTGCCGTAGCTTATCATACAATTTTTGTACTGTAAACCCTAGAAAACTGTTTCTCATTATACTTTTCAACTAGTCTCCTTAATAGGTAGATTGCTATATACTCCTAAAAAACTATTTTCCTTCTCTCTTCTTTCTCTCCCTTCTAGTTTCAACAGATAGGGTTTCCGGGGGGGTGGTGGGCCGGCTCTCCCCCTCCTCTTCCTCTCTCTCTTCTCCTCTCCTTTTTGTTCTATTCTCTTCTTTCCTTTGCAAATCTGATTGTGGGTTGATGAAGTGGGTGACGACGGTGGCTTGCGGCGGCGTGGTGGGATCTCGGTGGTTGGATTTTTTGGTTGTTTGTGAGGTCCAAAGAGCCGGATCTCGGCGGTGGCTTTTGGGGTCCGATCTCTTGTGGAGTTCGCGGCGGCGCGGGTTACCAGCTATTTTCTTCTTCAGCTCCGGTGGCTAGCTTCTGGTTTTGGTGTGGTGTGCGTGTTGATTGAAGCTCTACTATTCGGAGATCAAAGACCACCAGTTCGGGGCACAAAAAGGTTTGTCAGAACAGCTCAAGGTGCTGTGTTTTCGTTCGGGCTTGTCCGTGATCTGACATGGGTTGCTCCAGTGAAGTGAGGTTGTTTTGACTAATGCGGCTGCTTTTTGTAGCCGCCGAAGCGTTGTAGCTGGCCCAAATTAGGGGTTGCAGATTCGAGTGTGTATGTGCAAAACATAGTGTCGGGTGCTGACCCCACTTGCAGATGAGGATCTCTTAGCCCCTGATCGTTTCCATGTCTATTAGGTCGAAAGACGGTGTTTTGGTGTTGACCCCACGGTCCCCACGTACTGACAAATGATGTTTTGGGCTGTTTTGGGCATTATTATACTTGGGTTTCAATTGTATTTGGGTATTTTTGTCTTTTCATTCAACCTTTGGTTGGATTCCCCTCCCCCGACTTGATGTACCCTTTGTCAAATTCCTTAATATACTTTTTGCTGATAATAATAATAAATAAATAAAACAGGTAGATTGCCTCCATAGTTGATCTTTCATGAGTAAATTTGATCTGATTCTCAGATAACTCCTTTCCAAGTTTCATTGTATGGATTATCAATTTAATCTATATGCAACTCAGATTATCCCATTTGTTAAACTTCCGCCTAAGAACGTCTTTGTTGTGGTCTCATGAATTTAATTGTTCTTCTCAAGCAAACCACCAGGTTGGTATGGATTTAAGATTTTGTGGAGGTCTTGTGTTCATCTTTAACCGGTAATGCTTTGGCTCGTGTATAGGATCCCTATATTTAGGCTTTATGACTTGTTAGATGAACTTGGCTTTATGACCTGTTAGATGAACTTGCAGGCTCACACTGGCTATCCAAGATTGACTTCCCAATGGATATCATCAACTCCACATTAGGCATGGGGATGAATTGAAGATTGCCTTTACACATGATAAATTATATGAGTGGTTCGTCAAGCCATTTGGCTCCTAGCACTTTCATGAGGATAATGACTCATCTCCCACGCCCTTTCATTGACAAACTTTTTGTGGTCTAATTCTATGATGTCTTGATCTATTGTCTGACTAATGTAGAACAGCTAGGTCACATTCGTTGAACTCTTGAGAAACTTCAAGTTGAAAAATTGTGCGTGAATCTTATGAAGAGTTCTTTCATGTAAACCCAACTCGTCTTCCTAGGGTTCATTGTATGTGTTACAGGTATAGCAACCAACCCTGATAAGTTTAAAGCCGTAGGAGAGTGGCCTATACCTAAGTTTATTCCCGAGGTGTGTACTTTTCATTAGTTAGCCACTTTTGATAGAATGTTTATTGGGGATTTAGTTTCAGTATGGCTCCCATCATCAAGTGCCTGGAGAAATGAGGTTTCGAATGGCCTTTTGAGCTGCGTTTTGGGCCTTTGAAAGAGATCAAATGAAACTAGCTACCTAGAGCTTTCCGAAGTCTTTGCCCAAGTCTTTTGAGGGTTTGTGTGATGCATCAGGTGTTGTGTTGGCATAGGCAATGTCTTGAGTCAAGAAGGTCACCCTATGGCATGCTCTGATGACAAACTCAATTAGGCTAAACAACGATACTCCACGTATGACATGGAGTTCTACGCCGTAGTGCGGTCAATTCGTCTCTGGAGGTATTATTTGTTACCTCAAGAGCTTGTGTTGTACTCTGATCTTCAAGCTTTTGAAGTACATTCGGTCTCAAAGACATTTGAGGTTTCAAGCCTATCTACAACCTTCAGCTTTCTTCGTTTGCTCAAGGGTAATTCCATGTCATGTGCCTTGGTACACAAATCATTGAACCCTCAAAGGTTTGAGCCATTAGTGTTGTGGAAAGCTCATGTCGAAAATTATTGAGACACATGCGAATGAGCTCCAATTGTGTGAACTTTTGTGAACATGCGAGCGTCAAAGCTCTCCACCTTGCAATGAAGTCCGTAACTGGTTCGTTATCTCATTGTTTGGTCTCAATGATTTCTGGTACCCCAACACGTCTTTGGGTGTTGCAGAACTGGTTAAGGAATTCTTTAACCATGAGGTCTTTGGATTGATCCTTCGGGGAGATTCGCATACCAGCCTACCAGGTAAATGCAGAACCTTCAAGAGACTGCACGAAGAGTTGTAAGCACAAGGCTGCATTCTATGCTATTGGCCCGCATCGTGAAAGAAAATGGGCAATATGTTGTCTCGGATCTTCCGTTCTGCCAAACATTTTGAAGTCAAGCTGGGAGAAGCCAGGTGGAAATGGGCCCGGCATGTACCCACGCTGGGTAGGGCTTTGTGATCATCCGAAAGCCCTCGTTATCCTTCTATTTAGCCTTCTTTACTTGCTTCTTCACCATGTCATCGATCATGGCCATGAGCATTGGGTTCATATTACTGCTCATTGGGCAGCGAAGAAATGTCCGTTGACCTAGCAAACTGTGTTTTTGGTGCTTCGAATGATCCTCCCATAGAGGCAGATTCTTTATGCTTGCTCCCTGATACTTGAGCTTGCAAGCTTTTGATCAGTTCCATCAGGTGAGACATTTCTTGGTCCCTTTTCACTAATTGTTTATGTAGCGGAACTACCTTCTCCTCCGTGGCTTTGTTGAGGGTTTGAACTTTGTTCTTCATCACCCACTTCAGTCATCATCACCGAAATGACTTTTGCAATGCTTCTGGGTTCACTGCTCGTGGAGGATGATGATTCATTGTTTGCGGAGGATGATGAGTACAATAAGATAGAACCATCCTTTTTCGCTCCTTCATTTATAGTTAATACCTTTGGTCGTAATTTCTTAGCCATTGACCTTGTTATTGTCCCTGGCATAGGCATCGAGGTTGTAGCTTTTTTTTGCTTGTTCGACGAACTTGGCAAATTGTTCCTCCGTGGTGGTGGAAATAGAATCTCTCTGAGATTTACTCTCAACTTCGGAAGAGTTCAATTCTGACTCTATTTCTACAAGAGACTCACTTGATTCTGTGGAAGACTCAAGGTTGCCATTATAGCTACCAAGAGCCTTTTTGATGGCTCCCATAACATTGGCTGCTACAAACTTCTGTTATCCCTTTTTGAGGGCCATATTCCTCCTCTGCCTCTGTCTCGTTGGGTTTGAGGCTTTAGTGGGGGTCTTTGGTCAAAACCCTATAGGCATGGAAGGGAAAACTTGTGCCTCTTGGATTTTTATAATTGATACAACATTTATCACGATTGGATTCATGAGTCGATGACTCAGCATGGCTGAATTATGCAGAGCTATCGAATTGTTGGTCTTTGTTGAGCCAAGAAATCTACCTCCTTTTGTTGGGCCAACGAGTTAGCATGATTTCGGATTTGGCTAATCATTTGCTTGCCAATGTATGTTACAGATGATGGAACAGTTCTCCACGGATGCCCTCTTTTGAGCAGCTTCCGCAACCTCAACGAAGTGCTCCGCTTGTGTGATCAAAAGACCCAGTGCCTTGGCCATGGTAACAGCAACTTCCGTTGCTTCCTTAGCATCCTTCGCTTTTTCAAGGAAATCCCATGAGCACCTTGTGGCTCTTACTTCCATATATTGTTTGACAGCCTTTAACGGGTCTTCGGCTACTCCTTTGAGGCCTTCGGCCTTTTGGAGTGGCGAAGTGTTAATGTGTGTACGAGCCCATGATAAGACAGCCAAGAGCTTTCGCTGTGGAGCTTTCTAGTGAGCATGCACTCATTCCATTATTGTCGTGGGTAATAGTGGAGGCTCTGTTGCCTCTTGGGCAACGGGTGAAGGAGAGACCAACACATCCCTTCAGGATTTGAACTCCTGCCCTAGGATTCATGGGTGTCTTCACAGTGTGCCCGTTGTTAGCCTCCATGATTGCAACTTCCATATTCAAAAACTGTTGAAGAATGGGACACTGTTAGAGTAATGAGTTTTATTATTTGTTTTGTTCTTCAAAAAAGATGGGAGGAAAAATAGGCTCCACTGGGTGTGCCAGAAATTTGTAGACATGAATTTTGAACGGTAGAGTTTAATTCACACATCGAAATCTATATCTCAAATATCCAATGTTCAATTGAACAGTGTTGATTGCTTATATGTAGGTTCCTATTTCTGATTTGGATTTCAAATCGTTAATTACATACTATGAAAGTAAAACCTCTGATTAGTGAAGAATAAAGAATAGGAAAAGACAAAAATAATTTAATTTTATTGATGATTGGGGTTTAAAACCCTTGTTTACATCGAAACAAAGAATCTATTTTAACAGGATACATTTAGAGGGATTGGAACCCTTTACCTGTCACTTGGTATGCGTACTCTTACTGGTCTTTGAAGCTTGCTAAAGATTGCAGGTTGTAGTGAGCGAATAGGTTGCTTGGAGATTGTAGATCGTAGAAGTTTTGCTTGAGTAGTGTATCTTCTCTCTTTGTATAGTTTTCTATGTTGAGGGGAGAAGGTCCTTTCCTTTGATGATGGACCCCTTATTTACATTAGGGCTTCCTACTTGGCCAGCACTCCTAATTTGAATTTCGAATAGCTGTTGCTAGGATAGGATTTTATCTCATCTTATCTCCTCAGGCTGTTATATTTGGTGGCATCTACCTTGGAATATTCTTGTGCTTCTACAAAAGTATTTTTTGGTCCTTATGTTATTTGATTTGAAACCACGTTGACCCCTGTTTGATTTGTAGGCCATGGTCCTACACATTTTTAGACCTGCTATTCCATCCCCCCACAGGCTCAATGTGTTCAATAATTCATGGGCTCAGCAGATATTCGTTGATTTGGGGGCTTGTTGGGTCAACATACATTTTCTTTAGGCTCTTTATATGCCATTTAGTCTGCAAGCCCAACATATGATACATTGACGATTTTCATCAATCTTCGGTTGAAATTTATGTGCTAATAGGCAGCCACGCACCTTCGAGCGCCTAGGCCTAGTAATCGGGGATTAGTCGATTTTTTTTTAATATTCTCCACCCCCTCCCCTAATGACATCCATTATGAAAACAGTCATCAATCTATCCATCCATCAAAATAAGACTTTTTTTAATATATATAGAGACAATCCATAATGCAAAGTTCAATGTTCAAACCAAATGAAATCAAGTAGAACCAAATAACTAGTCAACTACAAAGTTCAAAGTTCAAACCAAATGGAACCAAGTATGAAATTCTTAGTCAATTACTCCTCTTCTTCTCCATATCCCTCCAAAACATAGTCTCCATCGGACTCGAACTCAAAATCCTCGTCTACCTCCTCTTCAGTATCATCTCTCAACACAAAATCTTCTTCATTTAGCTTTCGTACTTCAACATTTCTAGTACTTCTTCTAGGTTATCTGCTCCCATAGCTTCCCCAATCACCTCCCATGTAAGTCCCGAAACTGGGTCAACTTATTCGTCACCACCATCAACAATCCATCCTTGTGCATGTATTGCTTTAGTAGCAAGTCATTCATCTCTTTCCTTTCTCTTATTTTTGATGAGTTTGGCATTGAATTGGACATACAGTGGATTGCTCAACCTTGTCACATCTAGCCTATTCTGTTTCTTTGTATGTTTCTATACACGAGAGAAAAATCCTAAGTTAATATAATTCTTCTCCGATTTATATATATATATATATACACACACACACACAGAGTATATGTACTCACTCCCTCAAAAGTGCTCCAATTTCTCTCACATCTGGATGAACTTGAAGTCAAAGAGAGAATTCGAAGGCCTTTCTTTTCAAATTGGGTGTATTATTACCATAGTTAGACCACAATCCAACTATATATAAAAGAAGCACAATTCCATATTTCCATTAGTTATTAACTTAATTAGAAAAATAAACTAATAAGAAAAGGAACTACTTGTTTACTCGGATCATAAAGTCATTGTTCGTCACACATCCCCCTGCGGCTAATGGTTTTCCAAATCCACCATCTTTGTTCTTGTACTTTAACTACTCTTTGTTGATAACTTCATCGTGAACGTTCAAATCATCTGGAATGAAAGCTTCAACACAAGCAAGAACTGTCCATAATGATAGGATCAACTTGGATGGTAGAATCCTTGAAGAAGCAAAGAGAATAGCCGTCAAAATGCAATGGATTATCTAGCCGGCCTATGGCTTTTTTGCATCAATGACATCTAGTATCGGCCGGTAGTTAGTAATAGTCTCAGCTTGTTTGTATGCCTCTTTGATCTATAAGACCTTACATGGATTTTCCTTGGTTTCTCTTAGACAGTAAGAGGTCATGACTCAATTTTCGTTAGAGTGGATTGGTTTACTAGATGGCCTACTTTATCTCTTGTTACGAGACCATTGACTCAATTTTCGTTAAAGTGGATTGGTTTACGAGATGGCCTACTTTATCTCTTGTAGCAAGACCATTGCTGCTTCTTGCCATATTAATTTTAGGGAGGTGGTTAGAATACATGGGTTACCTAGTCCTAGTTTCATTGTGTCGATAAGTTTGCTAGGTAGTTTGGCAAAATGCTTTGGAAAACTGAGGTGGTTAACCGAAGTTTGGGTGACATGCCCGGGTGCATTGTGGTTGAAAATTTGGGTAATTGAGATTTAGTGTTTCCAATTGGAGAGTTCGCTTATAATAGTTAGGTGAAGCGGAGTCCTTTCAAGACTGTCCAAGATGTTTCCTCTCTTCAACCCATTGAATTAATCGAATTAGCTCTTGATGCCCTGACTTTCTAAATCTGGTGAATCATAAAAAAATTGCTAAGTATTGGTAATCATAAACTTGCTGCAAATGTGCATTGTAGGAATTTTGATTTTAATTGAGACTATGTCATGGTTCATGTATGCCTTGAGTGGTATCCTGAGAACTCCTTCAAGAAACCACATCGTTGGGCCACTTGTCATTTTCGTATCATTCATATGCAACAGATCGCCCACTTCGTTGAAACTTGCAACAACACTGGGACAGGAGGAAATCTACTTGTCAAAAAGTTTGTTCACTCAAACAAAATTCTTTCAATTACTCGGACTCACAACAAGAGTCAATTGATAGTTGGGAGCAGATGAAGCACTATTTCCGCAACACTATTTCCGCAACTGCATTTACAACACTCTATCCACTATGAGTATGATGGGGAGCAATGTTATGGAACCAAATCAAGGTTTTGATTTCATTAGAGGAAAAAAAATTCTCAAATGGGATATTAGAATCTAGCTCTCAATAGCTAGTAGTATATTTTTTAAAATGGTAAAAAACTTCTAAAAGAAGAGAACCACACTCCTTTTATGGACTCAAGGACCCTACTAACACCATGATGGAAACAAAATATCAAAGGGAATCAAAGATTCAAATAAAGGAGCAAAATCTCATTCAAGGGGTTATCCCCCAAAGGGTAGAGAGAGAAACTATGTCTCAAAAAATATATTCTATATTCATAATAATCAAAAGCTTCCAAATGAAAGACCAACTCACCTATTTATAGACTAAAGACTCTACTAACACTAAGGACACTAAAATGACACAAAGACCCTTAATTCTACTGCATCATACACCCCCTCCAAAGAAAATAACTTGTCCTCAAGTTGGACAACAAGACTCAAGACAACTACTTAAGTAGGAACAAAACAAAGTCTTTGTTTGGGTATGTATGTCATTTTGAGAGGGCAAGTCTGATGCAGTTGGTTTAAGGGTATGTATGTCATTTTGAGTCCTTTGTAGTAGAGGGTCTATAAATAGGAGTCTAGAGTACTCATTAGGTAATTTTTGATATATAGTGATAATGGATATTTGAGAGCTTTGCTCCTTGTATTCCCCTTTGAGCGATTTATCACTCTTATGAAATCTATCCTTGATTTGGTTTGCATCATTTGGTATCAGAGCCTAGGCTCAAATCCTAGCCCTTTATCTTGCCGGAAATCTTGCCAAAACCTATACCTCGCTGTAATCTTAAATCAGCCCGAAAAATCTCGCCAGGGCTTCAAATTCACTCAGAATCCATAGATCTACCTAACCCATGACCCCAAAACTCAATTTCAACTCTTAAATCCACAGATCTATCCAATTGGGGCAGATTTCTTCAATTTCGGACATCCAAAAGACATTTTTGACCTGATTCAGAGCATTTCGAGCACTGTACAACCATTTTTGGACCTGTCGAACCTGATTTGGAGTATTTCGAGCACTGTACAGCACTCGTTTTCTGTTTTTGAGCTTGACCCAGTCCTTTCTGAACTCGATCAATCCAATTTTTAGCTTGAAACAGTGATTCAGACCCAGATCTTCCATTTTAAGGCACTCGAAACAGTGATTTAGTGCTCATTTTTTCTATTTCAACGCTCTAAACAGTGATTCGGACCCAGATCTGCACTCGTTTTAGGTTTTCGAGCTTGACCCAGCCCCTTTTCAAACTCAAATCATGGTTTCAGCACTCAATTAGACCATTTCGACTCTCGAAAACTGTTTGAAATCCTATTTCAGCTCTTGAATCAGGTGCTTTGGTCATAAATCTGCCTGTTGAAGTTTTAGACGCTGATTACGAGATCAACCCATTGAGTTTGGCCCCTGTACTGCGATTCAGGTTCGATTTTCACTAGGTGGTTGCGATTTTTTGTTGTTTACTGTGGATTGTTGCTATTTGGGTATTGTCTGTGTTGATTGATTGGGATTCGTGGCTGTTGGAGCCTTGAGTTGATTGGGTGTTCAATATTTGGTGTGATTAGCTTGTGAAATGGCTCATAGAGCAAGGGGAAAGAGAGGAGGTAGAGGTAGAGATGTTATGGGAGATTTTGGTGATGAAATTGATACTTATAACAATTCAAATTGCAAGAGAGTGAGAAGTACCTATCTTGGTTGAGAAGATGCGGCATTTGCAACTTCCAACCAAAGGTATGATTTGCATTCGATTTGTGTAGTGAGCCAGAATATCTGAGGGTTCAGAGGGGTCATAAAACCAAACGGGACATTCCACTTGTGGACCCGTCATTCGGTTGTCTTAGATCATTTGTGAGTCGAGTTACTTTTCGGAATCTCGCGATACTCTTCTCCCGAAGGATAAGTAGATCTGGAGTAGTCTGCCGAGCTTTGAGATCTCATCCGAGTGTCGTTGGGCTCACTTTGTTCGGTATCCCTTTCTATCGTTCGGAAAATACTACTCCGTCCTCAGACCTACGTTTGTTCGGATGAGATTATATCGCTCGGATGTCATTATACATTTTTGATGCTTTGAGACCGCTGTTCCAAAACCTTCTAGAGGCTTCCATTGATACGTGAGTTGTCTTCTCTGATAACCGAAGGGACATCTCTGATTGATGTGACTTGTCTGACACTGCAACGCGGCTCAAAAATCCATAGAAGCGGCGTTCATTAAATACCTCTGACTCGTGACGTCATCCAAACATGGCGAGGCACGTGGGTGGCAGAGCCAGCCTGTTCAACACTCCACATATCTTTGCCTATAAATAGAAGAGAATCCCTCCCAGGGGAAGGATCTGTTCACAGAGTAATTCCTCTCAACCCTAGCATATTTCTTACAAAACTTCTTCCTTCTCCACTTTCTGACTAGATCGTCGGAGCTTCTTCCCGGAGGAACATCCCCCTCCGATTCTGTAGGTACACCAAGACCGTCGTCGCACCAACACGGTTCACCAAACGGCAAAAGAGGTTCAAGAAGTTCACGGTCAAATCAGCCCCCCACAATTTGAGAATTGTTTTGGTGCTTCTCATTGGCGTAGGGCATGTTCGAACAACATTGACCATGAACTCCGTAAGTTTGATGGAAGCTTCACTCTTAAGGAGTTTGTTGATTGATTGAATACTCTTGAGACAATATTTGAATGCCATGTTATCTCGAATGAAATGAAAGTAAAGTTAGTTTCTAAACACCTTCGAGGAAGAGCCTCCGATTGGTGGGAACAATTACAAGATAACTGGAAAAGGAGGTAAGGGAAAGATTAGAGAGTGGGAAAAGATGAAGAAAACGTTCAAGGAACGGTTCATACCTTTCCCTTCCTTCGCCAATGTCGGTTCTTGAACTAATGTTCGGAAGTGTAGGACTCAAGAGAAATCCTTTGGGGTGACGGAACTTGGTTATTTCAAGGATTTTTCCATTTTTAATTGAATATTCTAGTGAAGAACTTGGAAATGTTCTTAAAAATGATTGTCTTTGAGATTGTACATGAGATTGAAGAATTGCCCATCTTTGATGAGTCTTCAAATGAAGACTATGGAGGTGATTTCAAAGATTCCCGTATTTGACGTGTTTCTGTATGAGGATGATGATGAACTTTCGCATGAAGTGTTTGAAAATGATTGTATCGTTAAGACTTTAGTGATTTTGAAGATGTTCCCATATGGGACAAGTTTGAAGAAGAGCTGGGTAATGAAGGGCTTGAGAGCACGTTGGTGGCAATAATGAAGAACAAGAAATGCCTATTCTTGTGAGCAATGAGCCTTGCTTATTGAATTGGGAAGATAGCCAACAAGTACAAGAATGGAATGGAGTTAATGTTGCATTGAGTGTGTTACCAATAACACATGAGGTTGGTTATGATGTCCCGCCGGTTCTGGAGGACTTTATACTTTATAGAACCAAAATTTGATGATTGTTCTTTGAACATGCGTTGCGAATTGTCTTTGGTGCAAGATGTTTAAGTTTGTGTTGTTGTGATGCCCAAACAAGTTCTAAAGTTGCCGAAAGAGGGGAAAGATGATTTGGGACAACTTGTTGACCCTTTGGGTTTTGTCTTCAAGCAAGCAAGTTTTGAGCATAGTGTTGTGACTTTTCAACAAGCTAAGATGGGATAGTTCTTGGTGCGACTTAGGAGTGTTTATGATGAGCTACTATGAAGATATTTTGATTCACAAGAGGCATGGTAAATGGGTGATTTCATTTCACAAAAGTATGGATGTGGTGGATGTACACAACCGAAAACTTGTGTTGAAGATTGGCTATTGCATGAGGGTGATGTCTTTTAAAGAGTTGGAGCCACATGCCGAATCCAAAGCTGCATAATAAAGACTTTTATGTTTTCTTATTTTGTTGTCTTGAGTCGTGTTGTCCAACTTGAGGACAATTTTTTTTTTTTAAGAGGGTGAGTCTGATGCAGTTGGTTTAAGGGTATGTATGTCATTTGAGTCCTTTGTAGTAGAGGGTCTATGAATAGGATTCTAGAGTGGTCATTAGGTAACTTTTTATATGTTGATAATAGATATATTGGAGAGCTTTGCTCCTTGTGAGTCCCTCTGAGCGTTTTATCACTCTTATGAAATCTGTCCTTGATTTGGTTTGCATCACACCAACAGCAGTAAAATGGCACACCGTGGGTTCTACTACAAGAGGGGGCAAAAAACACATTCTGTACAAATAATTTCACAAGAGAGGTTAAAAGGCACACATTCAGTGCACATATGAATCACAAACACATCCATATATGTCAATGATTTATTTACAATTCATTGGATGGAGAGAGAGAGAGAGAGAGAGAGAGAGAGAGAGAGAGAGAGAGAGTACTTAAAAACTCCACTATAGTATATTTCCACAACAGTTAACCCCCTAAATTTTGAAAGATTATGTATTTAGCCCCCGACTAATCAGCTTAACTGCCTAATTGAAGTTGAGAATACGAGGCCTAACACACGAATTATAGACAATATGCCACTACAAAATTTATTAAAAAAAATAGTTATTTACCTCAGGACTTCCCCTCAAAAAAAAGTTGTCCTCAGATTGGGGCAGCAACGAAACCACAAGAAGAAACCCCAAAATAAGAAATTGAGGATAATGCAAACACGGAAGTGGATGGGATCTCAAGAAGTTATGTCTCAATTCAGTAGTGTGAAGTTGTAGGTGGACATGCTTTGCTCTTGTTTATCTGAACAAAACTATTGCTGTATTCTGCACACATTTTTCTTCTCAACTTGTCCAAGCTTTTCAGTTCTAACTGGCTGCTGACTTTCACCAGGAAAGAATGTGATAGACTGATAGAGATTATTAAGTCAAGAGTTATAGATGGTAGCACCATGGAAGAGGAAAAGGATGGAACGTTAGGTGGTATACCCAACAGAACCATTGGTGATGGTATTGATTTCACGAAAAGTTTAAAGCACATATTTGTGAAATTTTCCTTCAGAAATTTAGTATCTGACGGATGGTGTGTATAATACTTTATGCAGTTACTCCTGAGCTATGCAGTAAAGCTGTCATGGAAGCCAAGCAATGGTTAGAGGAAAAGAAGGTGGCATCAAGCTCAAAATCAGGCATGGATCGTGGAACTTGTACACTTAGCTCTGTCGCACGATCGCAGGTCGTAATTATTTTCTATTATCTTTTACTTCCACCTTACTTTATCTTAGTTGAACAAAGTGGGAGCAGGTGTGGGATTGGTACCGGGGGGGACAAGTATCCTAAGGTTAGGTGTGCAGGAGGAGCGTTACGAGCGTATATATAAAATTTATATTTAATTTTTTAGATTTTGATATAGGCATATAATTAAAACTGTTGGCCTAACGATGTTTTCCACGTAATCGTATATACCAAACAACTCTTCAATAAAATGCATAGCAGTCCAATATCAAATGGTGCCTTTTGCGGCTAGGAAGAAGAGGAGGGGCCCAATAAAAGTACATTATCTGAAAAGAAGGGGCAAACACACTTTATATGGTGTACTAGGTTCCAAAGTTTGTCATCTTCTTAAGGCTGGGGTGGCAACAATGCTGCCATAGTGACACATTGTTGTCCCTATAATCATTGGGAATGTAGCAAACACTTCTATCTCTTAATTAGTTGCACCCTGTACCACTATGGTACCTGTCCAACCACGCTAGACGCCTCTGTCATCACCCATGGCCACTCTTACATTAGTTGGCATACAATTTTCTACTAGCACTGATGGCTAAGTGTTGGGGACTAAATGGGTTCTATTGTTGTTGTTTGTGTTCTTATTCCCTCTGCTTAAAGGCAGTACTATTAGCTTTAGTGTCCCATCTACAAATTTCATATGCTTTCGCTATGCTAAGTTACAATGATTGTTTTCTAATAGCGAAATAACACGACTTTTCAATATAGATGTACTGTGTTGTATTTATAGTACAGAAAATTTGTATATTTATTTTTGAGAAGGATATTCAAGGAACCTCTCTCCTATCGAGAAGGATAGCCCCTTTCGAGTACATTAATTTTAAAAGAAACTAATGACAAGCTGTCAGGCAAGAGAAAATATGAAGTAATGGTCAGATAGTAGAAAAATACCAACTCCAATTCGCTCAAGTACCTAATAATTTGTCGTTTATGTAAAAACTAAAGTTGTAGGATTCTAAAACAATTGAGCACGTAAGCAATACTTTAAAATACTAATAATTGCAGTCGAGCTTGAACAAAGCACGTAAGAGTTATTGCTTGATATTACATATAATAAAGGGCAAATTTTCGTAGTCGTCCCTCTAGTTTTACAGCTGTCTCGACTTCGTCCCTCTAGTTTCAATTGTCTCAATTTCGTCCTCATAGTTTGTTTTACGTTCCAAATTGGTAAAATCGTTAACACCTTTAATGAAACTAACGGAAAAATATGATTAAAAAATTAAGTGCTCCAATTTTTAATCTGGTTGAATCGGTGCGAAGATCTTATTTTTTTTTATCATTTTATCATAGATGGTTGTAATGAATTTTTGGCTCTAAGCCTTTCAACGAGCACCCGAAGACTCCTTATTTAGTTTCAGGGCTCTCTTAGGGCGCTCATTGAAAGGCCTACGAGCCAAAAATCCATTATGACCATTTAAGATAAAATGATCAGAAAAATAAGATTTTCGCACCGGCTTAAACGGATTGAAAATTGGAACACTTAATTTTTTTACACCATTTATATATTAAAAAAATATAGTTAAAAATTTAAGTGTTCCAATTTTTAATCTGTTTGAACCGGTGCGAAGATCTTATTTTTCTGATCATTTTATCTTAAATGGTCATAATGGATTTTTGGCTCGTAGGCCTTTCAATGAGCGCCCTAAGAGAGCCCTGAAACTAAATAAGGAGTCTTCGGGTGCTCGTTGAAAGGCTTAGAGCCAAAAATTCATTACAACCATCTAGGATAAAATGATCAAAAAAATAAGATCTTCGCACTGGTTCAGACCCCGTTCCGCTTTCTCTAAAAACCTTTTTTTTCAAAAAGAATGTAATTTCAAATTCAAATATAACGAAAATGAAAAATAATTTTTCAATTTTTTTTTGCACCGTTTAAAAGATCTTAATGAGATCTATCAAACAAGATCCATATTGGTAGGAAAATTATTTGCGTAAATACATAATTTTTGACCTTGAAATTTACCTTGTTTTTCAAAAAGCAACTTTTTGAAAAAATGGAACAACCTCCCAACCGGATTGAAAATTGGAGCACTTAATTTTTTAAACATATTTTTCTGTTAGTTTCATTAACGGTGTTGATGAGTTTACCAATTTGGAACGTAAAACAAACTAGAGGGACGAAATTGAGACAATTGAAACTAGAGGGACGAAATTGAGACAAAAGTAAAACTAGTTTCATTAACAGTGTTAATGATTTCACCAATTTGGAACGTAAAACAAACAACAGGGACAAAATTGGGACAATTGAAACTAGAGGGACAAAATTGAGACAAAAGTAAAACTAGGACAACTACGAAAATTTGCCCTATAATAAATACATTACACGGAAGCTGTATTTCCCAAGTTTATGATGCCGTACCCGTGCCAACATGACATGGACGCTGAACATAGACACATGATATGTGTCGGGGCCAAACGATGTTATGGCGATTAGGTTGTTTTCCCGGTGAAGGAAAAGAAGAAAAGAGATGGTGGTTGGACAATAGATAAGCGCTCAGCCCAGCTAATAAAATAAGAGGTTAGATTTAACCCATGTAACCTAATTTGTTTGGGACATCCGGTGAATTTCGCTCTAGCTGGTGACCTACCTAAACGGGGCAAATTACTTGTCCCCACGGAATTGCAACTTTCTGAATTTTGTGTTGTGGAAAAGAGAGAAATGAGGCCACATGTGGACGTTTATGTTCTCACTTGCTGCTTATCTGATTGCTTTATCATTTATCTAACATGACGTGGATGCAGCAGAAAGTATATTCTCTATCCAGTGGATCGTGGAATATCCAGGAGGAAATACGAAGAGTGCGTTCAAAGGCAACAGAAGACATGCTAAAGACATCTGCACGAATAGATTTGCCATCATATGCATGGGAACGTAAAAGCCTCGATGAATCATTGTTGGCTGATGAAAAGGATTGGGAAGGGGGAGCCAAAGTGCACAACTTTGATTTGTTTCCAGCAACAGGATCAATAAGTGCGTCGCTGGAGTTGGCTGCCGGAGCTATTACTTCCCATGGCTTACCAGGTCAGAATAAGTTTGTAGGAAATCAATGTTGTTTTACTTCCCGTTCCTGTAATCTGTTGTCATTTGTTATTAGGCATCCCTAACCAGCAAACAGAATGATCTAATGGCTGTTAGAACTTAGAAGACAGTCTTTGTGATAAATTTTAATAAAAGTTTCAGTAGATAGTGTAAAAGTGATAGGACAATGGACCTTCATTCTGCAGCTTCAGCTTTAGAGTTGACACACAATATTTCATGGGAGGAAGATTTCACATCGCAACCAATATTTTCTTCTTCAGCACAAATTCAGGTACCTGTTTCGTGGAACTTGATTTCATATAGCCAGTATGTGTTTTTTTTGTTAGGAGTTACATGTTTTAACATAAGTGAGGCCATATTTGTCTTTTTGTCATTATTCTTTGTGCTCGAGCTATATACATCGATATTTTGTGTGTGTTAGGCTTAATCAAACTCTGAACACTTTACCTTATTCTCTCACAACATGGTATCAGAACCATGATACCTACTTCGCCGCCAACCACCACCAATGCCGCCGGTCGCCACCCACGACGCCGTCCCTCACCAATCAACTCGATAATTGATCAAATCCCACTAGTCGTGCCCAACCATAGACTAATTTATGAGTCTCTCTAGTCAATCCCACCTCGCCTCGCTAGTTGATCTCACATATTGGTCAGTCAATCTCTGTTTGTTGTTCATCTCTGGTCATGTAGACTCTGATCGAGCTCATTGTATCTTACCTCATCCGATGTATGTTGTGGTTTGGTTTTAGTTGTTTGGTTGGTGTTTTCGCACCACGTTCAGTCTGATTTATTATGATTCTCGTTTGTGGGTAAGTGTTCTGATTTCATCTAGTTCTGTGGGTAAAACAGTTGTCTTTATATAACAGTATGTGTGTGTTAGGGTAAATCAACCCCTAAACATTTTGATCTTCTTCTCTCAACATTTTTATTGAATGACCAGTTTGGTTTGCAGCATTGCTTAGCTATATTATCTGCTATTCGACTCAAAGAATTCTATATTAAGTTCAAGATAACATAAACCATTAAAAGTCTTGACTATTTTCATGTTATGTTTTAAGGATTTGGAAGGCTTCCAGCCTGTTGAGGGAGAAGGACATGCTGGTTCTAACTCACGGCTCCCAACCATTCCAGATCCTGCCGTAGAGCATGGTAGTTTGCCAACTTTCTTTTAGCAATAAATCTGCATTCCCTTTCATTTGGTATTTTTTTTATAGGCATTTCATTTTGTATTGTAATTTGATTAGTGGATGCAAATATGATGCATGGAGAGATAGATTTCTTTAAACAAAACTAAAGTTTGATCCTTGGTCACACAAGTCACCTATCTAGGGCGGCGGACTGCAGTCTAGAGCGCAGATTCTTGAACCCAGTGCAAATTCATTGTAAATTTGCAAATTGATTTCACCAAGTTCGCGAATCAAGTTAAAGCTGGGCCAGATTATATGATGTGTCTCTCCTATAGTTAATAGACGTGCAGGAAAGTGCGATTTCCGAGCCAAGCATGGCAGATTAGACCGACACTATAGGCTACAATCTACATAGATACCAGTGCGGGAGTAATATACCACGTAACTTAGGTGCAAGTGAAAAACACTACAACTGCAAAAGTGGGAGAATGGAATGCACGTCCAACTCTCTCTCCCATCTACCTCAAGCTCACATGCTTGTCACAGTCAACAATTATGATAAGTGTATATCAATATACCTAGAGATAATGCTACAGAACAAATTACTCCCATAGCTTAACTTTTTTTGGTTACATGGAAATTTAAATTATAGCTTAACAACATGTTATGCGAAATTTGCATAGCTCATCGATTTATTAAACCTGCATAACAACTTATTAATCTCTCTCTCTCTCTCTCTCTCATAGATGTATATGTAATATACTTATTATATACTACCGGTACAATTCTCTGGTTTGATCAAATATTATACATACCAAATTATAGAACGCACAAGTACAAATAAGACCTTATAATAGATATATTTGTATTTATTAAATATTAACGCTCTAATGACGCACTCAATTCCGGTCCTTCAAACAATTGACGCTTTTCTGCTCCCGCATTTGACCCGCTCACGCTCTGTGTGACTTAGGTCTGATCCAAATGTTTACTTGGTAGTGTTCTAGCTTAGTTCTATGTAGGATGTTGAGTAGTTTTGTAGTATTTTGTTAGGTGCTTTTAGTTTAATGTCGGGCAGCTTTGTAATCAGTATGGGATGCAAGTGGGTTTTCAGGTTGGTTTTCCAGGTTTGGGCCTTCGGTATGCAGTTAGGGCAGATTCAGGGGATGAATGAGACCAAAGAATAATTGACTCTTAGACGAAGCTCGGCTTCCTAAGAATCCTAGAATATTGCCTTTCTTCTCCATCTCTTCCATTCTTGTCATACTCCAGTAATTTCTGCAGGACTTGATGAATTTGTCCTTTAACTTTTTATAGACCCAAAACCTTTGTTGAACTTGTTCCAACCTCCATAATCAGTTTCTCATTGAGTTGGTATGGAAGATTCTAAATCCTAATTGAAAATATTTTGCATCAGATTTTATTATGAGAGCAGTCCAGCACTGTGATAACTAGTCACTCGTGTGGGACAAACTTTCAGATCTGAAGTAAATCAGTGAAGAGAATTTCTACTGTGACATACAGTATAGCATAAATTTGCTGTTCATGTGGAGTCCCTGAATCAGGGATTCTGAAAGAAGGGGTGTCTTAACCAAGATAGGCTAAATTTCTCCCTTGCTTTTGGTAGCTTTATCCTTTCCCTTGGTATATTGCACCACAAATCCAGGACAGCCAAGGAGCACTTAGTATATTGGAGAACATTTCCAATGTCCAAGTTTACAAGAATTCCTTGCATAGCTGGGGAGTAGAAAAAGACAAGTTCAAGGTTTTTTTTTGTCTCTTTTGTCTCTTTTGATATTTTTGGGTTTGTCAACTGCTTAATTCAGCCAAATAAGAATGCTTGGATGACTGTATTTCTTTTTGCACAAGTTGATTTCTTTGTCCTCCATAGTCCATAGTGTTTCATTTACTTAGAGCTGTTTTTGAATAAGTTAAGTTTGTCAGATGTCGGCAGACTATCTACTGGGCAGCTTTTGAGTCCTCAAACATCCCTCCTCTCCTGTTGTCCCCTCTTCTTTCCCACACCAAATAGGAAAACAAGTGGGAATGGGACACCGTGAGAAGGCCTGTCATGCATCTTTTTGGTTCTTGTGCTGGCTTCTCAATTGCATCTTTAGAGAGTTTTTATTTTTTAGTAGGTTTTTGACTTCTCATATGGTAGTTTTGATGTTCATGCCTCATCTTCTCAGTGAATCCTTCCACAGATTCAAGAACTTATTCTGCTGACAAAGAAGAGACTGAGTTAAGAGGCAACCCAAACACAAATGGTTTCTGTATTTCACGATCTAGGTGAAAAACATGTCTATGCCATTGAATTTTATTCATGCTGTTTGGTGAATATGAAATATGCATAATGCTGGTTTTCTTTTCTTCAGTTTTGGTGCTGGAGATGATGAACAAACCCTTAGATCCTCACATGACACGAGCCCAAAACCGGTCGGCTCAAACCTTGACAATTTGGTTAATATTGTCCCCTTGGAAGAGACCTGTGAACTTCTGAGTGAAGCTTCCATGGAGGTCCCAGTTATATATGAAACAAATAGTAGTGCAGCCGCAGGTGGCTCTCAAGGCAGTTGTACCATGCAGAGTGAGGAGTTATCACATGAGCCGTCTCAACCAAATCTGGAAGACAGCTTGGTGGGAAAAACCAGCCCTATTGTTGAGAAGCAGCAGGGAAGGAAACTGAGCAGCAGATACAACAGAAAAAGCAGGGGGAAGAGATAGATGAAGTCGAAAACGGGAAGTATTGGTTTTTGTCCTTCATTGCACTGTGTCTGCTGTGTTGTTCTGTACATAGCCTAGAAGGGTTATCCACTGTTTGTGGTCACATCAAATGTATTCATGTGTAGAACTTGTGATACGCTTTTGTCCATGATTATTCATTCAGGTGATTTGCCCCATGGGTAACTTGCACACTAACGACAACTAACGAAAATAGTTGAAGAATTTGGCATTTGGAAATGTAATTTTGAATTTCACTTATCTACAAATGCCCTAATTCCAGTTTTTGAAATGATTGCGAACTTTACATGCACGTTCATTTGCACCAGCCGAAAACAAGTTGGGTTTGGTGTTAACTTCAAGAATCTGTTTAATTTGAAATCATGAATATGTTCTTCATTTGCTGCTGATTTGTGCAATAAAAAAGCCAAATGTTGCATCCAATTTATTCCTACTTCAGTTGTCTATAGGTACCCCCTTTTAATTTGGTGAAATCCATCTATGGATGTGATTCGGCATTACCGAAAACTTAGTTTGACAGTTGATTAGGATTTGATTTGGTGAGACTAGACCTATGAAGTTTGGGTAAAGGATTTGTACAGGGATTCATAAATGTGAAAACAATAGGTGCAATGAAACATACCTTCTATTTGAAAAGGTAAATCAACTGTTTTTTTCTTTTTACACATCATATATTCCTCGTACAAATCTTTGATCTAGCCAAAGCTCTAAGTGTTCGTCACTAATACAATCCTAAGTGTTTGAACCACCGGTTTAGCACAATTTTTTGTGTTGATTTCTAGATCTCGGAAAGTTTGAATGTTGAATTCATCTTTCTTTTTTTGTTTGTGTATTGATCGGACACAACGCTAGTACCTCTTCAATTGTTTGTACTACTCTCTCTATCTCCTCTTAGCCGAATGCTCCCCTCACTCCTCCATAATTTCCTCCAACAACAATTCTCTCTCTCTCTCTCTCTCTCTCTCTCTCTCTCTCTCTCTCTTCCGAACTCCATTCTCTCTCCTCCTTTAAATTCCCAAATACAATCTTTATGGCAACCAAGTAACCATAAGAGCATAGACGTCATCTGGAAATTAGGGGTTGTTCGGAAGGGAAGATAAGCCAATTGGCTTAATTTTTTTTGTTCTTATTCAATTTTTTTTTTCATATTTGTTAGTTTTTCATTTATTTTTTGGGGATTATTATTTCATCATGATGAGAGGAATCTAAAAAGTAAAAAATTTTGATCGAAATCCAAATTTTTTTGAATAAAGACGAAAAAATTGGCTTATTGGCTTATTTTTGTCTTTATTCAAAAAATTTAGGTTTTGATTGTAATTTTTTACTTTTTAGATTCCTCTTAATATGATGAAGTAATAATCCACAAAAAAATTAACAAATACGAAAAAAATTTGAAAAAGAACAACAAAAATAAGCCACTTGGCTTATTAAGTCGAACAACCCCTTGCTTTCTCTGTCTAACCTGGAATAGCGTCCCTTTCATGCCTCTTTTTTTCCTTTATCGGCCGGCACCGGCACCACCTCTGTCGACTTCCCCGGTGACTTTACATCCTTTGTCGGCCAGCCGATCTACTCTTTTATCCCTTATTCCAGGGTTTTTTTTTCTTCCTCCGTTGCTCTCCTTTTATCTCCATGTGTACGGCTTAATTGGATTTGACACTTCATTTTTTGATAACTACATCCCAATATTTGTCTTTTAGTGTTTAAAATATACATATGGTAAGAACACTAAAAAAGACAAAAAGTGGAGTGTAGTTTTCAAAAAGTAGTGGGCCAAAATCATTGCCCTTACCTAAATATGGCCGACTTATATAGTTTGGCAGATAATAGAAAAGTTTAACAATAATAAAGAGCATTTTAAAAATTATGGGGTTTATGATGGCCACCACTTCTTTTCTCGACTCCCGTGACGAAAGATTTAGATTCGGGAAGGACCGAAGTTATAACGGAAAAAAAAAAAATCAGTCTTAAATTGGTGAAAAGCCTTTAATAACAATATTCAAGAATTCAAAAAACACAGTCCCCAATTCCTAATTTCATATGTGAGCACATGCAACACTCATTAAAATTAAAAAAAAACCAAGCTGACTGAAAAAAAATTCACACTTTGAAAGGCAAGCAAAAAAAAAAATCACAGGGGGCACGGCCCCACTCAGCCACAATGTACCTTTTCCTAAGATTGAAATCCATACAATCAAAGAAAATCAATTATTGAACAATTTCTTTTATTAAACTCATGTTGTCATTTTTAAAACAGTATACACAAAAAGTTCTTCATTCAACATTTACAGATGCAGCCGCTATTTACAACCCACTATTTACTTCATACAATCCAATTTCTTCATACAACCCACCACCCATTTTTTAGAATAGAATTTACCCCACACAACCCAATAAATTCACCAAAACTTCTCAACATACCCCTCCCCTCTTAAAACTATCCTAAAAATTACACTTTATGCAAAATTGAAAAGTTTTGAATTAAAAACTGAAAACTCTCTCCCTCCCTCTTCTCTTTTAGTCGATGTCCCCCTCCCTCCTTTCTCACATAGTTGTTCTCTCCCTCCCTCCTCTCTATTTCCATCGCCGCCACCACTGAAGCATCAATGCCACCGCCGCACCACTGAAGCACCGCTCTCTCCCTTCTTCAAAGTATGTCGAGAACTCTCACTCACTCACTCACTCACTCACACACTCTCTCTCTCTCTCTCTCTCTCCACCACCGCCGCACCATGCATTTTCAATTTTTTTTCTTAATAAGTTGAAAATGTGTAACAACCCTAATTTCTGGGGGAAATTTATGAAGAAAATTTTAAAGTTGATAAATTCTTTTAGTTAACTCTTAGTTTTGCACGGTAAATTTCTTTTCTTTCCATCCATCTTTATTAATTCATTATTATAATAACTCTGATTTTTGGTAAATAAAAATTTCATTAATTATTGAAAAATCCTTTTTAATTAATTGGATTGCTTTTAAAATTCCTTTTTAATTTTTAATAATTCGTCATAATTAAATTTTAGACTTATAAATTAAGTTTTCTTCATATAAAATTAACTACTCTTTTCCTAAGGATAAAGGGACTTATTTATACCCTTGAATACTTATTTGTGTCCAGAATTAATTAATAAATTCGTTTTCTTGGCTAGGAATCCTACCTTTTCTAGGATAATTTGATTCCAACCAATTAGTTAGCCAAACCAATTGGATTCTAAGCCTTGTTAAACCTCCCTAACCGTTTGAACCTTCCAAACTTTTTAAAACTCTAGTTTTTCCTAGAAAGTCTACCTCACTCATTAAAAGGCTATTTCACACATTTTGGAAAACTTTAATCATGTTTTTTTTTTCATTGAATGGTCTCTTTAATGTAAGCCATCATCACTTTCTTTCTCCTTTCTACAAGTAACCTTGGCATGCATATATATATCACCCTAAAATTTCCTAGAAAGGCTACTTTGAAGCCTTATTCATTCTTTTTGCATGGACGAGTCATTTTCAAAAGCCAAAACCAACAGTTTAAACATTTTGCTTCCATAAGTAGTAATCCTAGACTTGAACCTAATTACTCTTCAAGAATAACTTTCCTAGATTATTGTAGGTGTTCATGCATGCAAACCTAGACTTAGACCTAGAAAAAAAAAAGGAGAGGGGAAATTTCAGCTAGGAGAGAGGGAGAGGAATGATCATTGTCTTACACTCAAAAAGTAAACCATTTTTAGGCTACTTTAAGCATAATCCTAGTCATTTATTTTCTTCTTTCTTGCAAGCAAAGCCTCCTAGACAAGACAAGGCCAAAACCCTTCATGATATCCTTGAAGCCTTCCAACTTTTATCTTACTAGCTTGACCAACTAAGCTAACCTAAGCCTTCAAGCAACCTTAGCCATGATTTCCTAGCCTTCATGTTTAAAGTTAATAAGTAGCATAGCCATCATTTTTACCTTGTGTGCAAGACTTGCCAAAGTAGGTCTTAATCACCTAAGTTTTAGCCTTAAACCCTCATGAATGCCTAAGGTTGATCTAGGAAGCCAAAGGCAAGGCTATGCCATGATAAAATGTGAGATTAGACAACACATGAAGGAAACAAATCAAGAGAAGAGGGGAGAGAGAGAGAGAGAGAGAGAGAGAGAGAGAGAGAGAGAGAGAGAGTGTGTGTGTGTGTGTGTGTGTGAGTGTGTGCGTGTGTTTTGTTCACTCTAGTAAGTTACACTACCTACACCTCTTAAACTAACCTTACAATCAAGCCTAGTACTACTTTACAACCCTTCTTTAGGCCACTTGTATCATTAAAAACAAAACAAAACCTAGCCTTTAATCATCCTAGATTTTACTTACAATTTAGACCTAGGATTGACTAAACATGGGAAGACTACTTCTTTTAGCCTAACTATCATTTTATTTTTACTTGTAAGACTTACTAACTAGGGTATAATTACCTAGGATTTTCCTTCCAAGCCTTAAAATCCTTCATAATCACATAGTCTTGCACCTAGGATGGAATGACAAGAGAGGAGAAGGTTTTGGCATGCTTAAAGATTTGGATTGGACATGACAATGGAGGAAAAAAATGAGAGAGAGAGAGAGAGAGAGAGAGAGAGAGAGAGGCCAAGAGAGAGAGAAAAGGAGCCCAATTTTTGCTATAAATAGCACCCCACACTTGCCTTCAACTCACACCTTCAATCTCACCAACTTCTCTCTCTAGAAACTTTGTGTTTGTTCCTTGTTCTTACCTTGTTCTTGGTGTTCTTGAGTTTCTTCTTGAATTCTTCAAGAAACTCAAACCAAAGCCGCCACTAAAACACCACTTGACCACCCTCTCGATCAAAAAAGTTTAGTAGTTTAGTCAAGAATTAGTTTTGAGGGAAAAAAAAAGTCTCTTTTTTTCTTTTCTCTTTCGAAACTACCATAAGCTTACCGTAAAGAGTCAATTAGTTCGATAGCCACGTCCACCTTCCGTAAGCCGACATACTTACTTTTTCCGTAGTCGTACCATCCGCCAAGAAGAAAGGTAGAATATTTTTACTCACTTTCTCTAGTAAAAACTAGAGTTATTTTTATGTTTGAAAATGCATGTTAAGTTAAAGTACTAAAAATAGTTAGCAAACTTATTTTACTAAAATTTCGAAAGGAAGTATGATCATGTGGAATAACTCGACTTTTATTCCGGAAAATATATATTGTTTTGAACTTCCTAGAAAGGGAGAAAGAATGGTTTTTTAAATAAATAATAGTATGATTGGTAGAATAATTACTTGATATTTTTTTTGGGGGCGGGGGGGGGGGGGGGGGGGGGGGGGGGGGGGGGGGGGGGGGATCGTTATGAGCATGTATATATGATTGTTAAGATTATTCGTTTGTATGTGTGCTAAAGCATAAGTGATTTCCACTCCAAAGGTGTCGTCCATGTGACACTATGCTTTATGTTGTGTGACCAATATTTGAATATGATCTTGCGAACTTTTGGGATAGTATAAGCATGATAAAGTAATACAGAGTTGGATGATCTTATTGTTTTAATTATTCTAGTTTAGTTTCAAGATTACGATCAATGATGCATGTTTACGAGGCACCGTATAGAGAGTCCAACCGCGAAGTCCTTGCATGAAAATGGGACACAAAATTTGAGAAAAGATAGAAACATGACACATAAGGTGTTGATAATGAAAATATGCATTTAAAAAGAAAAATGTTTTTGAAACTGCAATGTGGCCGGACTTAGTAGCCCATTGTGTGTATATGTGTGTGCCAATGGAAACTCGGAGCGGCGGAACTATTGTGAGGTTACTCGGGAACCCGGAATGGCGGAACCAAGGTTGGGTGTGTAGCTTGGTTATCCGCGGAGAGGATGCGCCAATGAAAATTGTGCGCCAATGGGAATTCAGAACGGCGGAACCATTGTGAAGATACTCGGGAACCTGGAGTGGCGGAACCGAGGTTGGGTGTGTAAAAAAAATGATTTTGGAAATGATTTTGAAACCACAAATGTTTTTGTGTGTGTGTGTGTGCGCGCACCAATGTGAACTCGGAACGGTGGAACCATTGTGAGGATACTCGGGAAACGAAGCGGCAAAACCGAGGTTGGGTGTGTAAAAAAACGATTTTGGAAATATTTTTGAAACCACAAATATTTGTGTGTGCGCACGCACCAGTGGGAACCCGGAATGACGGATCATTGTGAGGATACTCAGGAATTCGGAGCGGCGGAACCGAGGTTGGGTGTGTAAAAAAACGATTTTGGAAATATTTTTGAAACCATAAATGTTTTTGTGTGTGTGTGCGCGCCAATGGGAATCCGGAACGGTGGAACTATTGTGAGGATACTCGAGAACCCGAAGCGACGGAACCGAGGTTGGGTGTGTAAAAAAATGATTTTGAAAATGTTTTTGAAACCACAAATGTTTGTGTGTGTGTGTGTGTGCCCGCCAATGGGAACACGGAATGGCAGAACCATTGTGAGGATACTCGGGAACCCGGAGCAGCGAAACCGAGGTTGAGTGTGTAAAAATGATTTTGAAAATGTTGATTTGGAAAAAAAAAAGAAAAAGTAAAAATGATGATACAGTCTAGGAAAATATTGCGTAGGAGAAACCCAGATTACACGGACACCAACGCTAGTGAATAGTGAATGTGCATGTGTTATTGTTAATCTCTGATTCGAAAGTTGTTGAATGCAAATGTGTTATTGATACGTTATCGCGGAAATATTTACTTACTATAGTATGTTGGTACAAGTCCTGTTATTTATAATTATGGGTTAGCGGGTAAGAGATTATTCTTCTGAGATTTTGTAGCTCACGGTGTTACTGTTGTAATCCTGACATATTATTCTGGGGGTGACGCTGGTATAATGTGTTAGATTTTGAGATGAGCAGGGTGAGCTTTACACCTTGGAGGCTTTCGAAGCAGAGGAGCTAGTTAGGATGGAGGAGCAGATGGAGCAGTAGATAGAAACCCTAGTTTCCCTCCCTTTTTGAATAAATGTATTTTTGTGAGAATTATACTGTAATAATAAGCCAGACTTTATTTAGGTTTTCAATAAAAATATTTATTTAACGTTCTCAAAATTCGGGGCGTTACAAGATGGTTGTGAAATTATTTAAAATAGTTTGTGATCACTGTAATTGACTTGAGATTGAAAACACAAACCCAAGGAAATAAAAAAACAACGAAGATGATGATGAACAGGTTTCGGATTGTAAATGTTGAAATAATTAATCTTGAATGACATTTAAATACCGAAAACGTAACATAGTTCCCAATTGACTTTATACGGGAATTACAACCTGTAATTATTATGATGAAACGGACTTTAAATGTCGCAAAAAAATAGGTTCAAATTCTCATGAAAAGTTTAAATGGAAATGAATAGGTCCGTATGTAGTTGTAAATTTTGGTTAATAAAAACCATAATAGTAGAATAATTTCGCGAATGTAATATTGAAATACTCGTACAAAATTTTTGATGTTTTATTTACGAGTTGGTGTCAGATTCCGGAAGCCAAAAATTGAAATATTAGAAAATTTTGGGTCAAATTATCGAAGCAAAATTTTTGATGAATTCTTTATGGAAATTAATTCCCGTAGTTGGTGCCATTTTTTGGAAAACCAAAAACCGAAATATTAGAAAATTTTCGATTTTGAATGTTGAATTACTGACAAAAATTTTATTTCCAACTTTTGTTGCTTTTTATGAATACTTACTAACTTTGTGTTATTGGCATATACATGCAGGTTATGTGTCCACAAGTTAGAGGTCAAGGCTAGCATGGCCCCAGAAAGCAAAACCATAGAAAGAGGCAGACCCCTTTACTGAGGCTGAGGCTTCGTCGTCTATGCCTCAGGATAAGGCCGCACCTTTGCCTCGGGGTTGTCCACCGGACCTCACTTTGCTAAAGAGTTCTTGCATACACATGGCTCAAGCCTTTAGTGGAGTACACTAAGATTGCATCACCACTCAGGTTTATTAGGTAAGTGGTAAATTACGGAAGCTAGGTTCAAGGATCGGTTTAGAAAATCGGGGTTGCTTTTGTGTGCACCCTAAATAGTACTCGCTTTACAATGCCGCAAGACTTTCTGCTTTTGTCAAAAGGTGGCATCTAGAGACAAATACCTTTCACTTTGGCTTCGGGAAGATGGGGTTGACACTTGATGACGTAGACCAGCTGCTTGGGATCCCTGTTAGTGGGTTGGTTGTGTTCATGGAGGACTAAAGGGACCCGAAGACTCTTTTAATGGGTTTGCTTGGTGTGTTGGAGGAGGGTAGCGATTGCTGCACTTGATAAATGAAATTTAGTTACATTTTGTTGGTTGAGGATGAACTTTAGTGAGGTAAATGAGATAGACACCAGACGAGAGGATTGACCGTTGTGCTCAAGCATACTTGCTCTATGGTCTTGGGTGCACTCTTTTTTTGACAAGTCAGGGACAAAGGTACTAATTGTCTACCATTCACTATTGGAGCACTTAGATAGGGTGGCTACTTACAGATGTGGTGCTAACGGCTTGCCGTTCTTGTATAGACAGCTTGGTCATGCAAATAGGATGGACATGAAGCAGCTTAGTGGAGTCCTTACATTGTAGGAGGTACACTTGACACTTTAAACTTTTATAATTAAATATAAGTTTCCCACAAAATTGCATGACACAAACACATCGGCACTTAGTGTCACGCCCTCAATTTTAAACATAAAAATAATAGCTTTCTTATATTCAAAAGTCAACATCTCCATATGTGATTACCTGTAATCGTCATGCCCATGTCATTTCAACAACCCAACATCTTAACAAAGTATAAGTTCATTTAGTTACAACCTGACCTTTTCGTGGTAATGCAAAATAGATAGTTATAAAATTCCTCCAAAGTCAAAAGATTTATAGTTGAAGTTACATTTTCTCTAACCAAATACATGAGATGATAGTGTAAACTAAATAAGCTCTCAAAAGAAAACCAAATGCATTCTAAGCTATATGCCTTGGTGGGTACCTAAAAGTGAAGGGAATAACACACACTTGCCTAGTAGAAAAACTCTAACAAACTATATATGCTTATGAGATTAAGAACATATGAATGACAACTATGAAGAGTCCTAGGTAAAACTTCCAAATTATCTTAACAAATATATTTGATTAATCCAAACATCATCTCAAGAACAAATACCAAAAACCGAAGTAAATCAGAACAAGTAAGATTCCATAACATCCTTTAAGTAGTTATTACCTACAAACAATTCAAAGAGTTTCGGGTTCCATACCCCGTAGATCCCTCAACGTTCTGGGCACCTCTAACCCCATAAATCTCAAATTATTCCAAGTACTTATTCGTAGATCACACAAGGTTCCGGGTGCCTTAGACCCTGTAGATCACATAGCATTTTGGGTACCTTGGATCCCGTAGATCATCACACACAAGTTAACTTCTTTCAAACAATATCAAAACACATTCCAATTACTTATCCTCATTACCAAAGTTCATCCACTTCAATAATAAGGATTTAAACACTTAATAATGTTCAAAATGCCACATAAACATGTATATATATATATATATATATATACAGAAATGCTACTGGTACAACAAGGAATGGACAGACAGTGCGTACAACGTGCTTTTGGGCCCGTCTTGGGTCCAACAAAGATAATTGAAATCACTAATTTTGTTCAAAATATTTTGTTTAGAGTTCCTGTAAAAAATAAGCGCCATCTGATATCGTGAAGGGCGTTTATGAAATGTTCATTTTTGCTAGCCTAAATTTTGAAGCAAAATTGGATGTTTCGTAAATGCTTTTAACGATATCGGTTGGAGCTAATTTTTGACGGGGACCTAAAACAAAATATTTTGAGCAAAATGAACGGCTCCGATTATCTATGTTGGATCCAAGATGAGCCCAAAAGAGCATTGTATGTGCTGTCTGTACACCAATAGCACGGTTCATATATATATATATATATATGTGCTTTTCTCCTAAAGATCCCCACAATTTAAGGTAAAATGCAGGCCTAGTTGATGGCTGTTAGATTTAATTCCTTAGATCTAAAATCCAAATTCGCGGGTCAAAATAGGTTACTGTTCACGGGTTATATGAAAATGGGTCAAAACAGGAGAAACGGATCTCCTAATCCCTCATTCCTTTCCCACGCGAACAGAGAGAGAGGGAGGCAATTTCGATCCAAACCCTAGAACCAGATTCACGCTTGATTGAAGACGAGCAGGTCTTGTCTCTTTCTCTCTTCCATTATATCAAAACGGGTTCTTCACCTCTCCTTTGTCATTCTACGAACAAAAAAGAGAGACGATCCAGAGAACGAAGAACGAAGAAGAAGAAGATCGAAGAATAAGATCCAAGGTATCTCTCTCTTTCTTTGTCTCTCTCTCTCTCTTTTCTGTACCAGTTCGGGAACTCAAGTGGTTAGGGTTTTGAACCAGTTTGGATTAGGGTTATGGTTTTGAACCAGTTGATGAGTTGTTAGAGAAATTGATTATTGTACTAGAAATTTGTTCACTGGAAGCCAGTTCGGAATTGATTATTGTAATAGAAATTTGTTCAATAAGAAAACCAGTTCGGAATTTGTTCACTAGAAATTTGTTCAATAAGAAATTGATTAGTGTACTTTTTTCAGTGGTTTTGCGTTGAGGATTGTTCCAAATCTATTTGTTCGGATTGTTACTTACCTGTCACATAAGTGTTACTACTTTTAAGGATGAGAATACTGATTTTCTGTTTAAATGAACTAAATCAACAGGAAGTTGAATATTCTTGTAGTTGCTAATTAGTCCATGATCAACATTTGCCACTTTCAATGCTAGTATAATTATTGGACAAATTCCTATTTTATTTATTATTTTCTCTTTCATTTTGTAAGATGCAATCGTTGGATGATATACAACAATCGTCACCTTCACCATCTTTATCGGCTCAATCATCTGTGCATCCGGCTTAATCATCTGCGAATTCTTTTGAGGTACTTATCAATCCTCAAGTTAATGATGAATTCATACCAAAAATTAAACACCAATTTGCCAACATAGAGGAAGTTCAGACGTTTTACAACGATTATGCTAGACAAGCAGGATTTAGTACACGAGTCCATTCTAGCAAGACTAATAAGAATTCTCAAATCACGAGGAAGGAGTTTGTTTGTTTCAAACAGGGCAGAAACATCCAACAACTACTGGGCCCGCTAAACGCAGATGGGGTATAATTAGAGATGGTTGTTGTGCAAAAGTGACCGTTGTGAGAAAATGTGAAGGATTTGAAGTCTCCCAATTTTTCGAGGGTCATAACCACCCTCTAACGACCCCAAGGAAGGTCCATTTTTTGCACTTACATCGTAAAGTGACACATGTATAAAAGTCTTTAATGCAATAACTTGGAGATACTAATGTGCCACCCTACAAACAGATGAGTACTTTGGAGTTGAAATGTGGTCTTGAAAATGTTGGATTTACAAAACGAGATCTTTACAAAGCCAAAAGGGATAGGAGGAAATCATTTGATGGACATGACATGAATATGATGTACGAGTATTTGCAGAGTGAAAAAGAAAAGAATCCCAAGTTTGCATTTACATTCGAGACGGATGATGAACAGAGATGATGCATTGTTTTTGGGCCGATGGGACCTGTAGAAAGTCATACAAATATTTTGGGACGTGGTGGCGTTTGATAGTACCTACAACACAAATAAATATTCTTTGATCTTCGCACCTATAGTAGGGGTAAATTACCATGAGTAGACAATGCTTTTCTAATGTGCATTCTTAAGTGACGAAACTTGTGATTTGTTTGATTGGTTTTTTAAAGAATGGTTGAAAGCGATGCCAGGAGGCCCGCTCAAAATGATCATAACCGACCAGGATCCGACAATGGCAAAAACAATTGCTTCTACACTTCCAAATATGCATCACAAGTTATGCATTTGGCACATTGTCAACAAATTTTCTAAAAAACTAGATGCACTATCATAGATGTAACATTATGAGGAGTTTAAAAAATGTATATGGAATTTCGAGAACCCAGATGAGTTTGAAACAAAATAGTTAGATATCGTGCAAAAAGCAAACTTGTTTAGCAATGAATGATTAAATGACATGTACACAATCCATGAGAGATGGATTCCTGCATATACGAAACACATTTTCTCTGCCCACGTGACAAGAAGTCAAAGAAGTGAAAGTGATCATGCATTCTTCAAAAGGTACGTGTCTAAGAATAATTTATTATTGGAGTTTGTGACACGGTTTGATTAGGCACTTTCACATATACAACATATTGGATTTAGATCATAAAGATGTGAATAAGAAGTCTATGTTGAAAACCTCATGGTTGATGGAAAAGAGAACGAGTGAATTGTATAAGCAGACTAGTTTTTACAAGTTCCAAGAGGAAATCCATCAAAAGGATGCTTATGTGTTTACGAAGACGGATGAGGATGAACATCGTTGTTTGTGGAATGTTTAGGGGGCAGAAATGGAAGGTTCGAGATGTCGTAAGACTTCGGTAAATAAGTCATCAAACCAAGTCAGCTGTAGTTGTAAGATGTTTGAGTTTGATGGAATTCCATGTCAGCACATGCTAACGTATTTTGCTAGAATGCAAGTTATGGGATTGCCTGATCAATACATCTTGTGGACATGGACTGTAGTTGTCAGACCCCATCCCGGAAAACACCACATCAAATTATTTTCCAAATGGGATGGACCCACACCTTAGCCCTGCTCAAACAATAAATAAAAATACCAGCCAGGTGTCCAACTCATATATAAAAAAAAAAAAAACTTAACTTGCATATATATGGAAATAACAGTCATACAAGACGTGCCCACAGGTATTTACAACATATACAAGCTCCAAAAATAGGTACATAATCAAAAGAGTCAAAATGCTAGACTACTATATACACAACTTCTGTCTAGACTCTGCAGTGGACCCGCGTGCCATCACGCACCTGAAAAGAAATCACTGTGGGAGTGTGAGCTATCAACATGCTCAGTGAATGCTCTTATCCGTAATAAGAGAAGCAATAAAGACAAGTGCTATCAAACAATTTAAAAGAAATACTCAGCTCCACAATAACGTTCCATTACGTAATACTCATAACGCCACTAAGGCACGCCACTAAGGCAATTTTATAACGCCGCTAAGGCAATTCTCATATCTACGCCACTAAGGCAATATTCTTTACGCCACTAAGGCAATAGTTGTCACGCCACTAAGGCAATATTTAATAATGCCACTAAGGCCATGTTATAACGCCACTAAGGCTATGATCATATTCTCGCTTAGGAGCTCAAGCCAAATATTAACCATTTCAATTCGAAAAAATAATTCTACACCGTGTCTTATCTTCCGCTATTAAAAATAAGAACACCCACCTCGAGGTCCAACCAAAAAGGTACCAACACGAGCTTACTCCCTACGTGGAGCCACGGTACTCGTCGCCGCTTCCGAACCTGATGAGTAACACATAAATCCATACACGTGAGTATTATTATTGATATACTCATAAAAATAAAAAGATTGCAACCATTACTCTTGCATCATGTTCCTTCCAAACAAGACCCAAGATAACTTTCAGCACACTTAAGAATAGAAAAACAAATCAATTGCATGTCCAAAAACCACCAAATTAGGCAACACACAACTTAATATAACAATATACATTGTGTACACTTGCCACACAAGATAAAATTCCTTTTTGACAATCACAAGAGAACCCATGTTCTCTGCTCCACGCACCAAGCTCAGTCAGTTTCGGCATCTCCCTTAATTTCGGCAACTCTAAACCCAATTCAACACCTAGCAGTTATTTTAGACATCTCGGCTCACATGCTAACAAATTACAATGAAATTAAACACTTACAAATTCATTTACAACAGCCATGGAGGTAATTTCCAGTATTTAGCACACAATTCCTTCACCCAGGCAACAGTTTCCTTCATAAAACATCAATTCCCAGCAATTAAGAAAAGGATTACAATTCCAGTTTCAAAAATTCACATTCTAAGCCGTTAAACCAAGTTCTTATTCACAATCAAATTGGGTGCTCAAGTCTATCCTCGATACCTAGTTCCAAAATCGAATTTGTGGTTAAAATTCCATCCTCGTTCAAACAACAATAGCAGTAAATTAGAAAAGAAATGTGTTCCCTTTCTCAAACTAGAGTTTAGTGGTGACCTACACCCATGTATAAATTATGACACCCTGTAAAACCAAAATCCAAACCCCTTGACACCATTAAGTCTAAATTGAATCAAACTAGCCAGGCCAGAAAAGAAATTTAAATTACCTACAGCAACTGGCAACCCCTTTGTTATCTTTCCCCTTTTTCCACTTCACGGCTTTTCCTTTCATCCGCTTGTACAAGGGGTTTTTTTTTTTTTTTTTACTTTGTATCTCTCCCTTTTCCTATACATATCCACATGCACACTAGCACTTCTTTTATAAAGCCACGTGCACACACAGCACAACAAAGTTTTTTCTTTTTTCTTTTTACAAGTACATCCCTATAGTTTTAGGAAAATCACTTTTAAACCCTCACACACAAATAAAATAAACATAACTTTTTTTTTTTTTTGTTCTACTTCCTTTAATAGGTGCAGGGTCTCACAGTAGTAGCAAAAACTAACAGAGTTATGGATGACTTGGGTGGGAAAGGGGGGGAAAGAAAATATGGACCACGTGTCTTCTAACTATTTTCATATGTAGTGCGCCGTATTAACTGAAGATGGAACACAAGTTTTGAAAGAAGCTTTGGAATCAGCTAGACAAAGGGTTGCACTCATAAAGATTTCTTGTAAGGACCCGTATTTTTCGGATATTATTCAAAAGTTTTATAAATGTTAGAAATTGAGGAAAATATGAAATTTCTTGAATTTATATGATTCGGGGTTAATGTGTTAGGATTGATATTCGAGGGAGTGCAAGTGTGATTTGTGTGGGTGCTAGTATATAAGTGTAGGTGTGTGTGTAGGAGATTAAATTCTCCCATCTCTCTCTCTCTCTTCTCCCGATCTATCTCTCTCGGTGATCTCTCTCTCCCTCTCCCTCACTCAAAACTCCAACCATTACTCAAAACCCATGGCCAATAACTTCCAATCCTTTATCCATTCTCGTTGTTGAGCTTGAAATTTCGTGGGTTTCGCTCGGAGGAGGAGATTCGGTTGATTTTGAAGTTTTCGGACTCTAGGGCTTGATCAAATCGCGTGGGTTTCGATCCTTGACTTGAGGTAGGGATTTCTTAGTCTTGTTATGAGTTTATGTGATGATTATGTGCCTAAATCGTGCCTTAGATTGTTGGATTTTGAGTTTGTGCTCGTTCTTGGTTTTCTGCAAAATCGCCCACTGTAACGCAGTGGTACCGATACCACTTTTTTGAGGTACCGGTACCTTTGGTACCGATACCTAATTTTTGAGGTACCAATTCCTTGACTCTGATTGCTCTCTGGATTGGTTTGGTACCGATACCTACTTTTTGAGGTATTGGTATCAAGACTCAGAAAACTATCTTTGAATTTTTGTTGATCATTCGTCGATTGTATTGGCTCCCGATCACTTCTAACACTCTCTGATTGCATTCTAATCAACTTTAAACTCAATTACTCATGTTCCAATGATTCGTTGATTGTTCTAATCCTTTCGATACTCGTTAAAGGTAATCTTAGTACCGTCGTGAATGGAAAATGAACCGTAGGGTTGTTCAGGTGTACCGTAGGTTATACGAGGCATTGTGGTGAGTGTGATGGGTAGTCGTGAGTTGTGCTTGTGATCCGTAAGGTATCTTAGTAACTCGTATCCTTGTGATTTCATCTCGTTGACCATTCTAAACTCCTCGAGCTCTCGTTTCATGAGATTTTAGTAAAGAGACTAGTGATTAGTGTGTCGTAAAGTTACTTATGAGTCAATGTGCGATGTAGGTTATGGTGATATAATTCATGGAAATGTGTGTGCTTATCTATTTGTTGGTGTATGTGACGGTTGATGATTTGTAGCATAATGAGATATGAATGACTGTTTGATGTTATGGACACAACGAAAAACTTGACACTACGGGTATCACCACAAAGTGGTGAGACGACCGGAATTGACACTACGGGTATCACCATGGACATTCGGTGAGACGACCGGAATAACGTAAATGAACAGGTATCACCATGGACATTCGGTGAGATGACCGGAAACGAGCGATACATACGAAAATCTTGGATGTTATGATATGAGATTATCGGAAAAAGAGTTTTTGATGACAAATGAGAATGAGAAAGGAAATTTGTTGATGAATCGAGGAATGTGAACAATTGTGAAATGGGAATGAATGTGGAAACACACATGATGTGATGAATCGATTGAGAAACCAAATGTTGATTATTTATGATTGATGTGGGAACGTTAGTAGCATTGGTATGGTATATGAGTTTACAGGTGTTATATATAGGATTGTCTAGAATCCTTTAGCCATCATGAGTTGCTTATTGATAGCCATATAAAGTTTGGGCATATCTGTCAATATTCATTCACTTTAGATGCATAGCTCATTATGTTTCCTTATAACTTGCGTATAGATTTCTCTACTGGGCTAGTGTAGCTCAACCTATCATTTTCAGGTGCATTTGCATGTCATTGTCATGGAGTGCTTGGAGTGCATGCTGTTGTTGTCGATTAAAGCTATTTTCAGAGAATACTTGTCTATCTTTGTAAATTAAGCTACATGGTATTGTATTTTCTATTGTGGAACTTTGTAATTTATTGGGCAAATTTGTGTAATTGGGGACTGAATTACCTTTTGGGTTATTAATTGTAGCTCCGGTGAGGATTTTAAATTATAAAATGTTATTATTATTTATGTTGAAAATCGAGGGCGTGACAACTTGGTATCAGAGCATAGGTTTAGAATACCTCGAGACCGTGGGGAGGCTTTTAGTCTCATGGGTTCAAAATCGCTGCATCTTTTACAAAACCACATGTGTGCTTGCATCAATGATATTATTAGTCCTTCGATGAGTCATTGCATTTGTATTACGGTAGAGTGGTGTAGAGTTGTTAACCTCTAATGGAAAGGTTGGAGACTCGCATTAGATAGAGACGTGATTAATGTTGATGTTTTTCTTTCTTATGCTTTATTAATAGGATGTCATCTAGACGTGGAGTTAGATGGGGTGAGACCCGGGATCATGATCACCAGGGCTGTAGTGCAAACAGGGAGAATGAGGCGAGTCAGTATACTAGGGATGAGATAATGTTTCCTGAGATTGTTGAGGGCGTGAAAGGTGCTGAGACACTGGAAGGTGTGCAGGGCGGTGTGAATGTGGGGGAAGCTAGGCATCGAGTCATTAGTGCGAGATCATCTTCCGAGAGTATTAAGAGTTCGGGAAGCAAGAAACCGAGGGGACCAGAGCAGTCTATGCAGGGCCAGCGAGACCTTAACCTACCTTTTCGTTCTGAGACTCCGAGGGTTCTTCTCAAACGTCAGATTGTGTGTCATCGATGTGGTCAGCCTGGTCATGTTCGTTCTCAATGTCAAAGGGGTCAAAAATCTTGTTTTACTTGCGGGGAGTTTGACCATGTCGCAAAGAACTGTCCGCAGGGGAAGATAATGCAGGATGAGTTGGGTTTAGTACAACAACCAGGAACTAAGCTAATTGTTAGTCAACCGCAACCTCAGAGTGCACAAAGGCAACCGATCGTTAGAGTGAGCACGTCGCCAAAGAATTTTCGAAGCCAAGAGAGAAAAAGGCAAAGGGAACCAAATCAACCTTCGCAAAATCAAATTAATCTTGGACCGCCTACTTCACTCGAGAATCAGGGAGTTTCGCAACTTAATAGGATTTGTTATACTTGTCGCGAACCTGGCCACATGGCGAGAAATTGTCCTCAGAGACTGGAAGTACATGGTGAGTCGAGCTCAATCCAACAGCATAAGCGTACATCGAAACAACATACGCAGTTCCGCCGCTAAACTACCACCTCCTACTTTTCTCTAACTCTTAGAAGCGTCACTTGTTTGAGGTATCATTTATTCCTAGTCGTTCTACTCATTCTCTATAATACTTTTGATTTGGAAGCATTTCACTCATTGAGAATCCCATTCTTATCCATGTTTGAAATCAAAAATAAGAAATCTTAGTCCACGCGTGTTGAGAAATATTGATAGATCATATTTGCCGAGATTCGGAGTTAATAGTTCCATATGAAAGTATTGTCTTTGACTTCTTTCATGTAAGCATGGCAAGGATTGATATGAATTGAGTGGAGAATGGTTGTATCCATGATAGTAGGTGGTATTCCAAATGCGATTTCGTAAGCGTTGTTTCCTTACGTATCCTCTTTCGTTGGCTTGGCTAAATCTTGTTAGAATTCTATCGTGAGCCATTTCCGTGGAGTTTGTTGTATTGTTGACCTGTCAAAATTCTTGATATTTGAGCTAATTGTTACGCAATCCATTCATAGATTTTCTCAGATATATTTGAATTCTTATGGCGAAGTATCCTATGACACATTTGCTATTGATGTTGACAACTGCTTCTTGTTCCCTATCCAAGATCCTATTTTTGACACTATCCTACTTGAGATAAGTTTTTGTTGGTCAGATTAGGTTCCTCCGTTGTGATTATCAGCTTCGTTGTTTACTTATAACTGTTATTCTACGCAAGTTCTTATGTTGCAACTTCAATTCATTAAACCCAATTTGTGCCCACATGCCTATTGATGTACAAATTCATTGGTACTTTTTAATTCAGACTTTGATGCTACCGTTACCAATTTGGTGCTACCATTTGTTTTGATTCCTTAACTATGAAATCGAGTGATTTGAACTTGTATCCTCTTTGTATCCGTTTGCTTGCATAGATCTATTTGGTTGGTTTGGACTTCATTGCTGCAGTTACTAGTCTATCTGTTGAAACCTGTCACCCAACTTAAGTTCTTATATCGTAATTGGTGCACGGTCTTGTGGTAACATATTTATTGAAATCTATTAGTTGGTGTCGATCAATCTGGATTCACTTGTTGTGGTTTCTCTCAGTGTCATTCAACTCTATTGTGGTTCTTCAACTCTAGATACACACGATGATTCGTTTTGTAACACTCAGCCTTAACTTGTTGGAAGTTCTTGTCATTTCCTGTATTGGACAAATTTTTGATCTTATATCAGTTAGTTTATCAGCGATCTATTTCATTAACTTGTGTTTATCCTTAGTATCGACATCGTTCAGTTGCCAAAAGGTTGTTCATTAACTTCGTTCATTTGTAGAGCAATAGGAAGGTTACGAGTGATTATTTCAAGATTCTTCAGATCATCATGAGATAAAACCTTGAGTTTGTTGTCTAATCACCCTAAATATTCCTTGTGTTCTTTGAATTCCGGGTACCTCACAGCTATTCCTTAAATTCATGATTGGTGTTGCTTGAGTTTTGGAGCTTGCTCTTTTCATTTGAGATGACAATTGAATCCTTCTCATGATCTAGAATGACCCGACCTAGAGCTAGAATTTGGTGTGACTTTTAAAAGAATCGGCTTGTGTTCTGGATCTGCTAGATTTGGTATTGAGGAGTGCGATGAAATCTATTAGCTAACATCATTTGGAAGCTCGAGACAGAATGACCGAACTAAGCAATGGATTATGCCAACTGCCGTCGTCATCTATGGCTATTCGAGACGGAATCGTATGTTTCATAAAACATCACCGCGTTGGAGTTTGTCTCATCTTGGGCAAAAAGGAAGCGTCACTGCTAGAAAGATAGGTTAAGTATCGGATACGGCGCGTGTCTTTTGGATACCTAGGTGACAACCGATGAAATCCAATTGGAAGAGGCGCTTGATCACCGCACCTTCTAGATGGAAGTCTCGGGAAGTCAATTGGACTATCAGATTACGTTTAGAGGCAAGATCTTTGTGTTGGATAGATAAATCGTATATAAAAATTTCGTGATGAATGGAAGCTTCGAAATTGCGTGCTATTTGATATTGCCGTCGAAACTTTCAGGTATTTGTGATTCGCTCTATGCGTAGATATTGAGAAAGTACGAATCGAATCCGTTGCATGTGTTAGAACGGTCTGAATTTGAGTTCAAAGCTGATGTGTCCCATTGCAAGAAACCGATACGTATCCTAAATTTGTGTAGTCAAATGTTGAGAGATAAGCCGATACCGTTAGTGCGAGTTTGCATGAGAAGGGAGGACGAAGTTAGAAGGATACACTCGTGTTTGTTATGGTTTGACTATAGGAATCTTTGATGTAGATTTTCATGATTATTGAATTGTTGCGTTATGAATACCGTTACGATTGAGGTGTATCTATGTGTTGCATGTTTGATTGGGCTAAGTTTAGCAAATTTCGAGGACGAAATTTCTTTAAGGAGGGAAGGATGTAAGGACCCGTATTTTTCGGATATTATTCAAAAGTTTTATAAATGTTAGAAATTGAGGAAAATATGAAATTTCTTGAATTTATATGATTCGGGGTTAATGTGTTAGGATTGATATTCGAGGGAGTGCAAGTGTGATTTGTGTGGGTGCTAGTATATAAGTGTAGGTGTGTGTGTAGGAGATTAAATTCTCCCATCTCTCTCTCTCTCTTCTCCCGATCTATCTCTCTCGGCTCTCCCTCTCTCTCGGTGATCTCTCTCTCCCTCTCCCTCACTCAAAACTCCAACCATTACTCAAAACCCATGGCCAATAACTTCCAATCCTTTATCCATTCTCGTTGTTGAGCTTGAAATTTCGTGGGTTTCGCTCGGAGGAGGAGATTCGGTTGATTTTGAAGTTTTCGGACTCTAGGGCTTGATCAAATCGCGTGGGTTTCGATCCTTGACTTGAGGTAGGGATTTCTTAGTCTTGTTATGAGTTTATGTGATGATTATGTGACTAAATCGTGCCTTAGATTGTTGGATTTTGAGTTTGTGCTCGTTCTTGGTTTTCTGCAAAATCGCCCACTGTAACGCAGTGGTACCGATACCACTTTTTTGAGGTACCGGTACCTTTGGTACCGATACCTAATTTTTGAGGTACCAATTCCTTGACTCTGATTGCTCTCTGGATTGGTTTGGTACCGATACCTACTTTTTGAGGTATTGGTACCAATGACTCAGAAAACTATCTTTGAATTTTTGTTGATCATTCGTCGATTGTATTGGCTCCCGATCACTTCTAACACTCTCCGATTGCATTCTAATCAACTTTAAACTCAATTACTCATGTTCCAATGATTCGTTGATTGTTCTAATCCTTTCGATACTCGTTAAAGGTAATCTTAGTACCGTCGTGAATGGAAAATGAACCGTAGGGTTGTTCAGGTGTACCGTAGGTTATACGAGGCATTGTGGTGAGTGTGATGGGTAGTCGTGAGTTTTGCTTGTGATCCGTAAGGTATCTTAGTAACTCGTATCCTTGTGATTTCATCTCGTTGACCATTCTAAACTCCTCGAGCTCTCGTTTCATGAGATTTTAGTAAAGAGACTAGTGATTAATGTGTCGTAAAGTTACTTATGAGTCAATGTGCGATGTAGGTTATGGTGATATAATTCATGGAAATGTGTGTGCTTATCTATTTGTTGGCGTATGTGACGGTTGATGATTTGTAGCATAATGAGATATGAATGACTGTTTGATGTTACAGACACAACGAAAAACTTGACACTACGGGTATCACCACAAAGTGGTGAGACGACCGGAATTGACACTACGGGTATCACCATGGACATTCGGTGAGACGACCGGAATAACGTAAATAAACGGGTATCACCATGGATATTCGGTGAGATGACCAGAAACGAGCGATACATACGAAAATCTTGGATGTTATGATATGAGATTATCGGAAAAAGAGTTTTTGATGACAAATGAGAATGAGAAAGGAAATTTGTTGATGAATCGAGGAATGTGAACAATTGTGAAATGGGAATGAATGTGGAAACACACATGATGTGATGAATCGATCGAGAAACCAAATGTTGATTATTTGTGATTGATGTGGGAACGTTAGTAGCATTGGTATGGTATATGAGTTTACAGGTGTTATATATAAGATTGTCTAGAATCCTTTAGCCATCATGAGTTGCTTATTGATAGCCATATAAACCTTGGGCATATCTGTCAATATTCATTCACTTTAGATGCATAGCTCATTATGTTTCCTTATAACTTGCGTATAGATTTCTCTACTGGGCTAGTGTAACTCAACCTATCATTTTCAGGTGCATTTGCATGTCATTATCATGGAGTGCTTGGAGTGCATGCTGTTGTTGTCGATTAAAGCTATTTTCAGAGAATACTTGTCTATCTTTGTAAATTAAGCTACATGGTATTGTATTTTCTATTGTGGAACTTTGTAATTTATTGGGCAAATTTGTGTAATTGGGGACTGAATTACCTTTTGGGTTATTAATTGTAGCTCCGGTGAGGATTTTAAATTATAAAATGTTATTATTATTTATGTTGAAAATCGAGGGCGTGACATTTCTCGTAAAGAAGGCGAAAGGAGTGGTATCCGAGTTCCTATCTCTCTTGGAAGGCAACTTAGTTATAAAGAACCACTCCTAGTCAGAGCAAAGGGTTATGGTAAACGAAAGGGAGAAAAAGAGAAGCCTATCAAGGCATTAAGAAAATGTAATGGTTAGGGGTTAACAGGGCAATCGCATAACAAAAGGAAATGTCCAAAACTTCTCAACATGTATGTGTATGCATCTAAGTGTGTTCATGTATAATTTAAATCATATTGCTACACCAAGTTTAAATTCTCAACATGTCGTCTTTTTTTTCCTAAGTCTTCGCAAGATATTAGGTTGAATGATGAGGACCATGATAAGGACTGTGGGCATGCGTGCCCTTTTCTTTTAGGAAAGGATTCTGTTCCCTTCCTAAAGAGGAAAATGTCGGTTTGCGGGAGCGCTTTTTAAGCTGGACGACAAGCGCTCGCAAAAAATACAGAGTTGCCACTCGGGTTTAAAGGTCCGACACCCAAGGAACCGTATTTCGAAGCACTTGACGCGCTGTTTGATTTGAAAAAGTTAAGGAACCAGTCCGTCATAACCATATCTGGGTTCAGGAGCCAGGTTACGAGAGGGGAAGGGTTTTATGGCACCCCTCTCGCCCAATCCGGAGATCGGTTTCTACTTAGGCATTTGCGAAAGATATTCGTTTGCCATTCTGTTTTATTAATCAATTTTTAGCCAATTAGGGCGGGGAACAGTTAATCGGGGATTAAAACTGTAACGATTTGCAGGATGTGATAGATAATAGCATGGATGGATGAAATGGCAAGAAATAAATGAAATGAAGTCTAATACTGAGATTGGATACCAAAACAACGCATGTGTATGGGTTCGACACAAACAATGGCCAACTTGCATGCATGGGTCTAATAGCATGCAATCAACCATCGCGCGTCGAACCCACTCCATCGCGCGAGTGTTGGCATCCCACTAACAGGTTGAATTTCATCTCCTTCTGGGCTCTAGAATGGACCAGTGCACACCCAGGCCAAACCAAGCAGTTCATATGTGCTGAAAGCAAATGATTATTAGAAACAAGATTAATAGAAATAGATGCAACGCCTAAACAGTGGGGGATATTAAAACAAAGGCCAAGAGCCTAACTGCCGATGCAAGGGCAACAACTGGAAATAGGCTGACCATCGCGCGATGGAGTCAGATCATCGCGCGAGTGTCCTGACTGGACTTCCAGGAGTTGCTTTGCATGCTTGGGCTTTGAGACATGTTCAGAAACAACCCAAGGGCATTCCAAAGCAAGTAAAGGAATAAAATAAGCTAAGTTAATTAGTTTTAACATGCTAAACAGTGTGACAACTTTGAATATATTTCACAAAAGAGCAGAAGATCATATAAATAAGAAGGACCAGGATCCCATCCCCACGAGAACCATATCGTGCTGACTAGAATCGTCGGGCGATGATGTGGGTTACTCGCGCATGGGAGAGCTGATCCGAGGCAACTTGTAACTTTGCTGGCTTTAGAACCAGGACGAGTATTGATTATCAGCCTTGGCCCTGCCAGCCCCCCTCAGGGGGTCAAAACAGTAAACAGTAAGGATTATACCTTTGCTTGAGCGTCTTGAAAGTGGCTTGAATAAGGTGGTGTGGTTTGGAAAATGAGTATGTGGGAGTGATTTGAATGGAAGAAGTGCTTAGGCTTATGTCTCTTTCTTCTCTTTTTGAAATTTTTTTGTAACCCTTGTAAAGAAAGGGCAATGGGGTATTTATAGGAAGGGAAGGGGCTTTGTTGGTGGTTCTACAAGGGTATACAACCAACCAACAAGGCTGGTTGTGGTTGTTTGGTAGAGAAGTGGGGTGCCAAATGTGATGGGAGAGTGGGGTAGAGGTGGTGCAAGGGCAGCCCTGCAGAACGCTGTCCAGTTGACGAAACAGGGTTACACAGGCCTGTAGCCCCCTGATCATCACACAATCCAGCTGGAAGAAGGTGAAATGACAGGTGTTGACCATCGCGTGAGGCAGTGGTTCCATCGTGCGAGGCAGTGGTTCCATCGCGTGAGTGTTCAACCAGCCCCGCGATGATCAACAGTCAAAACTTTGACTTTGACCACCACCTGGCAAGTAAAGCATCGCGCGAGGTAACAACTAGGTCGCGCAATGGTCAAACCTGAGGTCAGGGTTTGGTTTTAAGGGTTTTTTTTAGGGCTAAGGATGGGTTCCACACATTCGAAGTTCAAGCCATTTCGTTCTCAAGACTGTTTTCGACCTGATTCATCATCGGGGAAACAAGAAACCGGAAAAACAAAGTAAATCGATCGGGAGATCCAGATTGGGATGTCTACAGTAGTCCCTCTTTGACGGCACGCGGAGCACCATTGGCTGGTACGGGTAACGTCAAAGATTTTTAGACACCCATCCAATCCACCCAAAAGCCAATTAAACAAAGGGTGCAAGCAAGTATATACAAATACCGTGCACCAAAGGATTGGAGAGCCGGTCAATTGTTGACATGAACTCTCCTAGGGGAATAAACAATTTGGACGGATGGATCGTCCCTGATCGAGATCGGACGGATGGATCGTCGCTGATTTGAAATTGGACGGATAGATCGTCAGTGATTTGAAATGGGACGGATGGATCGTCGCTGATCTGAAATGCGACGGATGGATCGTCGCTGATTGAATTTGGACGGATGGATCGTCGCTGATTTGAAATTGGACAGATGGATTGTCGCTGATTTGAAATGGGACGGATGGATCATCGCTGATTGAAATTGGACAGATGGATCGTCGCTGATTTGAAATGGGACGGATAGATCGTCGCTGATTTGAAATGGGATGGATAGATCGTTGCCTATTGAAATTGGACGGATGGATCGTCATTGATTTGATATTGGATGGATGGATCGTCGGTGATTTGAAATTGGACGGATGGATCGTCCCTGATTTGAAATGGGACGGTTGGATCGGCATTGATTGAAATTGGACGAATGGATCGTCGCTGATTGAAATTGGACGGATAGATCATCGCTGATTCAAATTGGACGGATGAATCGTCGTTGATTTGATATTGGACAAATGGATCGTCGGTGATTTGATATTGGACGGATGGATCGACGCTGATTTGATATTGGACGGATGGATCGTCGCTGATTTGAAATTGGATGGATGGATAGTAGCTGATTTGAAATGGGACGGTTGGATCGTCGCTGATTGAAATTGGACGGATGGATCATCGCTGATTGAAATTGGACGGATGGATCGTCGCTGATTTAAAATTGGACGGATGGATCGTCGCTGATTTGATATTGGACGGATGGATTGTCGCTGATTTGATATTGGACGGATGGATCATCGCTGATTTGAAATTGGAAGGATAGATCGTCGTTGATTGAAATTGGACGGATGGATCGTTGTTGATTTGATATTAGACGGATGGATCGTCGTTGATTTGATATGGGACGGATGGATCATCGCTGATTTGATATCATGCGGGGCAGACCACTGCTGGGGATATAAAGTACCTTTGATCAAGGACATCTTGAAAGGATTCCGAAATCAACCGCAAGGCCTGAGTAAGACTCCTGGGCCATCATAAAGGTGATACATAAGATCAGGCCGAGCTAGAGGCTGAACCTGGTCAAAGGCCCAATTGGTCCACCGCGCGAGGAAGCCATACCATCGCGTGAGGGATTTCGGTTAGGGCTCGAATCTGGAACAAGCCCAGACCCGGCCCATACTCGATTGACAGCTTTAAACTTCCCGGGGACGTTACAGAAGCAGTTCACAGCGGTTTCAAACTTCTGGAACCCCTTTTTACTCTCAAACTCTCTCAAAAATCAATTCAAACCCTTGATTTCTGACCAAAATCAAAGAACCCACACGCATATCGAGACCCATGATGGAGCACGGCAACGGTGGTGGCGGAGGCGAGGTGGTTGATACTCCGGCGGACCAAGGAGGGCCAATGGAGATCGAAATAGAGGATCAGCAGCCGGTGGGGGTTGACGAAGGCCCAAGTGTAGAGAGAGCAGGTGGCGGCAATGGCGTCCAGGGCCACATGCAGGAGGTTGGAGGCGGCGTTGAGCATCGCGTGACGGAGCCAGATCGTCGCGCGACGGAGGAAGTCGGGGCCATGGCTCCTGTTGTTGAGCCATTGGACCCGAGCATGATCGTGAGTGGCTCGGTGGTAGTTGGTGGTAGTTCAGAGGGTACTGGCAGTAAAGGTGCCGATAGTGGCGGTGCCGGGCCGAGTGAGACTCCGCCGAGGGATCCGGCGAGATGCAAGGGTGTGGTGATCGAGGAGGAGGGTACCACAGAGGTTCCTGAGGATGAGGTATTGTTCCGGCCAGCAGCAACATCGTCGGGCCATAGACCGATCACGAGACAGGATCTCGCGGAGTTTTTGAGCGACGAGAGATTAGCCCAGCTCCTCGAGGAGGATCCCATGATTGGGGCTGCCGTTTTAGAGACTCGAGAGGAACGGGAGCAGGAGATAGCTGCTTCAGAGGTTGCGGCGAGAGCCGAGAGGGAGAGAGCCGCCGAGGAGGAGGTCCTGAGGGACGCCGAGACCGAGGAGAGGGTCGGAGCTAGGGTACATGGTCCTAGGGTGACAGCAGTGTCGGAGGCGGAGAGTTTGACTCGTGTTCCTTTTTTGGCAGAGGAATACGAGTTACCTGCTCCACCCTTGTTTGTATCGTCGGGTCTTGCAGCATACAGGCCACGGCAGGTGGAGTATGACTCTGAGCTAGTTCTGAGAGATCCCAATACCCATATTTCGAGCAGCTGGTCTGACGTAAATTTTCGAAAATCCCCCATTTCCTTTTGCGATTGCAAATTTAAATACAATGTCTGTGTTCGAATACCGAAAGATGTAAAGTAATCCTTGAAGTAGACTTGAATGGTGATACCAAAGTTTCACGTTGAATGCCACGCATGAAACATAATAACTTGAACCAACCATCCGCTGCCAGACTGCATTGATTACCTAGAACTTGAAAATGAAAGCTTTGCATGTTGATTTGTTTCTTGTTGCTTGTTCCCATGTCTGATGTAGGAGAGAGCGAGATAGAGAGACATCCGAGGATTCGGGGGTGCGTGTAGCTCCTTAGCGCTATACGAGGGCTTACCTGCTAGAGTGAGGCAATTGGTGGATGAGGCAGGCTTCAAGGATTTCATACAGACCCTTACTCCGGTCCAAAATGACCATGATGTCCTGGTTGCACTTGCAGAGAGGTGGAGGGATACCACCAATACCTTTCACCTACCGCCTGAGGAGATGACGGTGACGCCTACTGACTTTACGGCGATCACCGACTTGAGGGTTTGGGGCGATCCTATCCCGTTTGATTCGGGCATTCAGGAGGACGAGGCAGCCCTGGAGTGGTTCTTGGGAGAAGTGCCCAAGGTTGAGGAGGGGATGGCGAGATATGGACAGCTCACCAGATACCTCAAAAAGGAGGTGAAGACTGAGCAGGAGGCGGAGCAGATGGCCCGAGCGTACCTGTTGTACCTTTTTGGCGCTACCCTGTACCCAAATAGGCATAGCAAGGTCCATCTATCGTACTTGCCTGCGCTGAGGGACCTGAGGATGGCTTCATGCTTTGACTGGGGAGGAGCGGCACTTGGTGCGGCTTATGGTTTTCTGGGAGATTCGTCGAGGACAGAGATGAGCATTGCTGGGTACTAACGGATTTGGGAGGTATGATTTTGGTAGAGTAATGCATACTTTCAATTTATTCTTGCATTCATTTCGATAGTTCAATGTGTTCAATAACATTCTTGCATGTGCTAATGATTTGATCTGTTGACAACCATGCAGCTCTGGGCCTACGAGGTTTTGAACATGTGTCGTCCGGTGACGAAGAGTTTAGACTTGGGGATCCTCCTACGTGCTCATATCTGGAGCAAGAAGAATATGGGAGAGAAGAGGGGGAGAGGTGACCTGAATGGCTTCAGTATATACCTAGACGAGCTCCGACCCTCACAGGTATGACATGAAACTTTATTAAATCGAAATATGCATCCTTTTCTATTGCTTCAATGTTGTCGCTGACCGATACTTGCATTGTTTGCCTGTGCAGATTGAGTGGGATCCTTGGAGGGTGGCAGAGCCTGAGCCTGAGTACTTAGCTCGTAGCAGGGTCGTTACAGCGAGCAGAGTGCTACTGGAGTCAGCTTTTGGTTGGCAGTGGTACTTGGGTGATCGAGTGACACGCCAATCCCTTGGTTATGTAGGGTTCCAGGTGCCCGGACCGCTTCCACCACGAGTCTCACACACAGGGGAGTACACTTTGGCCGAGCTGGAGATCTTTACGCAGCCCGATACTGACTTGACACGCCACTTGCGTCCTGACATGGACTATGCGACTTATCAGAGGGAGCGCTTGGCAGGGCCATTGAGAGTGCGAGAATTCAGAGAGGTCCGGAGTTAGGCTCATGGAGCTGCTGAGGAGAGGAGAGCTATCACTGGGAGATAGAGCAGTGGCGAGAGTCGCGCGAGGCAAGGTTCGAGTGGACCACTGAGAGGTGGGCCACCAGAGTTGTCGTGGAACATAGCAGTGGTAGACTCTCAAGGCAATCTAGCTGAGCTACACCTAGCCCCTGCCAGAGTTGAGCCAGCGCCCGTTACCGTGCCGGCAAGACATTGTAGCTTTTATTACTGTACTTCAATAAAGTTTGAAATATTGCCCGATTGCTCATGTTCAAATTATTCCTGCAGGTGCCCAATGAGTGGGAGAATGAGGCTGTTCGGTGCATGCTCGCGTTGGAGAACGTGGTAAGAAGGGCGGCAAGTGGCCTGCCATTGGACTTGCGCTATCCACCACCGGTGGCTCAGAGATCTCAGGTATCCCTTTAGAAAAATGATACATTCTTGCATTCAATACTAGATATGTGCACACTTGCCCGATGCACAGTATGTTTTGATTGCTGTTGACGGGGGATTGATCATACCTGCTTTCAAACATGCAATATGCAGAACATATGCTAATGTATAAAAATTTAAAATGCAGGCATAGGGACGGGCGGCTCCTAGGGGGAAAAGCGCCAGAGACCCTCCACAAAAGAAGCTAGCGGCTACGACTTCTGCTCTTCCACTTACCACCAGACCTCAGACGCGGGGCTCACAGCCACCTGCCGCGAGTGAGGAGGCGGCCCGTGAGGCCGTGGCGCGCGCAGAGGAGAGGTACCAACTGAAGATGCTCCAGAGCCCTCATAATACTAGCCGGTCCGCAAGAAGCGATTGATCCTGCCCGAGGCCTCTGAGGAGGAGGACGAAGAGGAGGAAGAGGAAGAAGAAGGAGAGGGGTAGACGTGTCTGACAGCAGCGGTTCTGACGACTTAGCAGACGATCCTGGTTTCAGACAGGATCCCAGAGCGAGAGACAACGACGATGACGACTGAGAGGGTGACTGGTTCGGGGAGGACTGAGGGTTGCTGAGAAACCCCATCTCACTTTCTGCACTTTGATTTTTGCTTTCGGGCCTACGTGCCCGCGTAGATAGATCGAAGGCCAAAGTGCCTTAGCTGATACGTAATAGATGTTTTTGAGGCCTGCGTGCCCTTTTGACTTGATGGGCGTGTGCGCCCTGGTAGACATGATGACCTTCGGTTGGCTGAAGTGCTGCACGCACAGTAGCTTTCTTTATTTTGACATGGATAGATCATGGTTTAGCTATAAAATTTGCATTTTCATAATTTATTTACTCTTGTAATGGATTAGAGTAGATACAAGTTTGCCACTAATACCATACTTGCATTGGTAACGTACCGAGACTGCCCGCAGACCCATATACATGTACGGACATAAGCAGCTCAGAAGAAAACAAGAATGTACCTTAGGACACAGCCAGGATACGAGGATACAGGGGAACATAATGAAATTTTGGACATTCACAAGCCAAAACTCAAAATACTCTATCTTGGATGAAAATGACGCTTCCGTAAGGTCATGTACGTGCAAAATGACCTACACGAGTTGACGGAATCGAGAAACGTGCCCCAAAATGCAAACTAGACCAAAAAGCGTTACAAAGGACACAAAATGGACACGAGACGGAAAAATATGACTCTATTATGTCCCGGACTGAAACCGACACCTCCGTACAGTCATACTAGGCTATCATGACCTGTACGGCATGAGAGAAAGGGGTGTAAACCTTTGAAATGAGTTTTGAACTCCCGAAATGGCTATTTGAACTTGAAACGGGCCGCCGAGGGTCCAAAATCTTCGTTAAACGCGATGTCTCGAATCTGATGCTTGGACACAGTTGCACATGCTCATAGTGACTTGCTGGAACCATCAAAACTGCAAAAGAGACTTGAAACCCAAAATGGTCAAAATTGGGTAGTAGCTAGTGTAATCTGTCAAATTGCAGACTGAACCATCGCGCGAGGAAGTGGGTCTATCGCGTGATGCAATGGATAATTTCTCACTCGCGCGATGGAACGAGATCATCGCGTGATGATTGGTCCGTGCCAGGCCACCTTTATTTGACCACCTCAGATCTTTAAGGTCAACAAGCCTCGTCATCGTCCTCAAACACTCAGGGTACTTCAGGGGCAGTCTGCAGATGCCTTTGCTTTGAAAGACAAGATGCTACGTTGTTTGGTCGTTTGCCCTAAGGAAAGAGGATATTTTCCGCGTCCTGGCTATAAAGAGACCAATGCTCTGCAAATGAGAGGCATCCCTTTCTTAGTTTGAAATTTCCACAAAAACTAGAATGGCAAATAACCTTCCGGTCTTGATTAGTCCGTGGCTAACGACTTTTGTTGCTGGAGATTGGTTGTCATTTCAATTCCACGGGTTGGCCGCCTTCCGTTTTCTCCGTAATGTGAGGGTTCGTCCCGAATTTTTGAGGGCAGCCCTGCAATTCTGGGATCCAGAGGTTCACGTGTTCAGGTTTGGGGTCAACGAGTTGTGCCCAACCTGGAGAAATTCCAAGCATACCTCTAGGGAGTTGCTTCAAGTGTGATTGTCGTGCCGCCTTGCAGGAAAAATATACCAAAGCTCCTACAGTCAAGTCTTGGCATCACTAGGGGAGCAGCCGAAAGCCTGTTAACTGGAGGGCAGATCAATATCATGCGCCTAATGGAGTGGTATGGGCAAGGAGGGAATGTAGAGGACGCGGCCCTGTAGGCTCGGCGTCGATTTGCTCTGGCAATCAGCGTGTTGGCCGCTTATTTACTGGTATCTCCGAATGGGCAAGTCAACCCCATGCTGGTGAGTGTTGCTGCTCAAATGGGTGCCCGAAGAAACGTGGCGCCGCTGGTTCTGGCTGACACACTCATGGGTTTGGATTTGGTTTCTACTGGCCAAACAAAAGTATTCGGTGGTAGCCCACTCCTACTGCAGGTAAATTCTCACTCAGCTCACCTTTTTTCGGTTTTCGTACGTTCTATTTTTACCTTATCTCTCGGGTAAGGCTATATCGAAGCTTCTTACTTGTCTTTCCACTCAAGCTTTATATGACTCTTTACTTGTTTTTTTCACTCATACAGCTCTGGCTGTCTGACAAATTGGGGTTGCCCACAGTGCCGAAAGCAAACTGGCCCCATCTGCTCAGTCGAATGCATCAGTGAGGCATGATCTAGCCGGAAATGACCGTGTATCAATGGTATACATTCATGAGAGAGATGCTACCGAATGAAATCACTTGGAGGCATGAGGCCCTGAACATCCCGGACATGGCCCTGAACTCTGCAGGTTTCGAAAGAATGGTGATAGCTGGACTGACCGCTTTCACATTCTATATTCCCGGTCACATTCTTCGTCAGTTAGGAATGAGCCAAGGGCTTCACCGAGCCGAGATTAAAGACTTTCGAGTCCCTGCTTTCACTGCCCAGAATTTAAGAGGATATGAGCACAATTGGGGTCTGAGGCAACTTGGAAGAGCTGACCCAGGTTTCAGCATAGAGCTTATGCACCGATATCAAGTATGGTTAAGAAGAGAAATCGCAAGTAGGCAAAACAATGACTGACTCTTGACGGACCCTGATGATCTAGAATAAACTGTGAGCCTGTTAAGGCCTCGAGCATTTTATTCTGTTTTTATGCTTAAATCTTTTTAAGACTGCTCAGCCTGTGTAATAGAAGTTATAGTTTAAATAAAAATGAAAGTTCAAGAGTTCTCTCCTTTCTATTCAAGTGTTGGACGCCGCATCGTTTGAGCATTGAGTTAATCTCTGGTAGTAGGAAACCGTGGATCAAGTTGATTGATTGTGACCGAATCTCACAGAGAGATTGCCTACGTATCCCTTTTCAAGGAATCAGGTCAGCACGTAGTTCAGGCTAATGTTCCTTCGGATATTCTAGCTCTCCTTTTTGTGCTCTAAATTTTGCCTAGAACTGCCCATTCGGGTTTTCGGCCTAGCGAGCTTTGATTGATGCCTATTTATTTTTGCCTAAACCACCTTTTCAGGCTTTCGGTCTAGCCGGCTTGCTCTAATTTTTGTTTGGAATCGCCCACCCTTGTGGTTTTCGGCCCAACGAGCTTCTCTCAGGGATAGTAGCATTTAAGTTGATCCAGGTTAACCAGAGTGTTGAACTCATTGCCATCGAGATCAATGAGCTGAGCCGCACCCCCAAAAAGAATGGTCTTGATGATGTAAGGTCCGGAACGCTTAGGTCGGAATTTGCCGCGGGGGTCGAAAACTGGCGCCCGAATCTCCTTTGTGACCATGTCCCCTTCAACCAAGTCTCTAGACTTCACCTTCTTGTTGAATGCCCGGGCAATTCTCCGTTGATACCCCTGAACGTGATACAAGGCCCGGAGCCTCCTTTCATCAAAGAGCATGAGTTCGACGATTCTTCCATTGAGCCATTCGGATTCCGAGAGTTCTGATTCTACCATGATCCTCAAAGATGGCACCTCGAGCTCTATAGGGAGAACTGCTTCCATCCCGTAGACTAAGGAGTAGGGGGTTGCCCCCGTTGATGTTCGGATCGACGTTCGATAACCCCAAAGAGCTAGAGGTAGTTGCTTGTGCCAGTCCCTGGCGGACTCCGTGGTCTTCTTGATGTTTGTCTCGACATTCTTGTTTGCCGCTTCCATTGCTCCATTCATCTGGGGGCGATAGACAGTTGAATGATGGATTTGAATCTTGAATTCCTCGAAGAGCTCTAGAACCCAGCCTTTGAAATGATTCCCATTGTCTGATACAAATGCCTGCGGAACCCCATACCGATAGATGATATTTTTCCTGATGAAATGAGCGACTTGAACCGCGGTCAAAGTTTTGTACGACTCAGCTTCCACCAATTTAGTAAAGTAATCTATCGCCACTAAGATAAACCTATGACCATTCGAAGCAGACGACCTGACCATGCCGATGATGTCGATACCCCACACAGAAAAAGGCCAAGGCGAAGCCATGCCAAATAGGTTAGAGGGTGGAACATGCATCAGATTAGCATGGATTTGGCACTTGTGACATCGCTGCATGTAATCCACACACTGAGATTCCATGGTAGACCAAAAGTAGCCTTGACGCAAGATTTTCCTAGCGAGCATGACGCCGCTCATGTGAGGACCACAGACCCCTTCATGGATTTCCTCCATGATTCTGACAGCCTCGGTGCCGTTGACGTAGAGCTTGTGCATCCCACAATGAGATCTCCTATATAACCTCCCCCGACAAATGATGTATCGAGCAGCAATCCTTTGTAATGCAATTTGATCCCTTTTAGAGGCCTCGGCTGGATACAAGCCACTCTCGACGAAGTTCCATATGTCATGCTACCAGGGTAGGCCATCATCAACATCATCGATGGCGTTGACGTATTGATAAGCTGGGCAATCCCGCTGTTCGATTAAGGTAGGGCGGAGTTTGACTCCCAAAGGCAACTCGATCATGGAAGCCAAAGTCGCAAGTGCATCGGCAAAATGGTTCTTCAACCGGGGGATATGAGTGAAAGTCACTTTATTGAAACGAGGAATTAGCCCATCCAAATCCTGATGGTATGGTTTCAACCTCTCTTCGCGCACCCTTCCTGTCCCCATTTGCTTGAGATACAACGAGATTAGAATCCCCGATGACTTTGAGCCTCTCGACACTGAGTGTGAGCGCAGCCTCCATACCTACAATACCGGCCTCATATTCAACTTGGTTGTTTGTAACATTGAAGTTGAGCTTGAATGCGAGCGGAATATGAGAACCATCAGGGGTGACTAGCAGGACCCCGATCCCAAATCCCTTCTAATTGGCTGCCCCATCGAAGTAAAAAGTCCAAACGTCTTCGACCACTGTTAGCACTCCCTCATCCGGGAACACAAAATCCTAATCCTCCGGCCCATCCACAGGGTGGTCAGCTAAGAATTCCGCAATGGCACATCCTTTTACTGACTTTCTCATGACGTATTTGAGATCGAATTCTGCCAAGAGAAGTAACCTGTAGAGACCCGAATAATTTTAATTCTTGAAATATTTATTAAATGCCTAAATTGAAAAAAAGTATGGTTTATTTGTAGTTAATTGAATTTGGGATGGAAGTGAAATGATGGAGACTAGAGGGTGTAAGAGTGTGATTTACTTGTGTGTGAGTATATATAGGAGAATATGAGTTGTAGGAGATAATTTCATCTCCTTTCTCTCTCTCATCCGGTCTCTCCTCCCCCCCCCCCCCCCACCGATTCTCTCTCTCTCTCCTCCTCTCACTCAAAACCTCTCCCAACACCTCAAGAACAACCTCCCTCAAGCCTTTCAATCACGTTATTGAGCTCAAAATTTCGTGGGTCAAGCTCGGGGGAGAGTATTTCGGTTGATTTCAAAGGATTCGAGGCTAGGGCTTGTACGAATCTCTTGGGTTTCGCTCCTTGACGCGAGGTAGGGATTTCTTGGCTTCTTTTGTATGTGAATATGTTGATTTGAGGTGAAATCGTGCCTATAATGGTTGTTGTTGAAGTTGTGGTTGAGCCCTTGCAATTCTGCAGAAATTCTGCTCGAACTGGCGTTGTATCGATACAGCTTTGAGCTACTGTATCGATACAGGATTCTCTGTTTCGTTTTAAGCCCATCTGTATCGATACTAGAATCGCTAGTATCGATACAAACATGCCTAAAATCAGCTTTTTCTGTTTTGCTCCGAATTTCATCGTTTTGACCCCCGATCATTCCTAAACCCTTTTGGCACACATCCTAAGCTATTCCAAGCGTGTTTAATTGACTTCCTATGATAGTTTGATGTATTCCTTGGTCCGTTAGCTTTTCGTTAACTATAACCGAATAAGGATTTACTTAATTAAACTTTGTTGACATTATGTTTTATTGATAATTGATTTTCCTTTGTTATGTTTGTGACACATTTATAGCATTGTTAGAACACCGTATGATGTTTCATGTGAACGTGTGATTAGGGTAGAGTCTTAGTTGGGTTGTAGAGTGCGAGGGTAGGTGAGTGGGTCGATGGATGAATTTGGAAGTCCCGTAACGGGACTTTGGGGTGGCAAGTCGGTTTGCGATTGGGGAAGGGTTCGAGTCCTATGAAATATGTTGTTGACTTACAATAAATAACGGAATGAGTATCGATACACTAATGAAGCCATAGTTATCTTTTGCTTGAGCCTTGTCTCATTGACCTCTTACTTCACACTTTTCATCATATGTGCATACAAAATTGGTAAAGATCTTCCTACTGAGCTAGTGTAGCTCAACAAAATCCTTCTTTTCAGGTTCGAACGTTGGGGTATAGACTGCATGTGACGGCGTGCTTGTACATGAAGATTTTTGGGAGCTAACATTGACTTAGTTACTTAATCATCTTTTGTAATCAATTTGCTTTTGGTAAAGATGGATGTGTAACTAATTATCCTTAAATTCCTTTTGACTAGAAAATGGTATTATTCTGAGTTGGTTGTACTTGTAACTAAGTTAATTTCGGCCGTGGTGCCAAGGTTGTGTCTCTGTAACTATGGGGACTTGTTTGTAAAATTTAAACAGGTGGGAACTCTTTTGGGTTATATGTATGTTATGCGAGGATCTTTTGTTAAATTGTATTATTTACTTAAGTTGAAATTAGAGGACGTGACAAATTGGTATCAGAGCGTCTAGGTTTGAATACTTTGAGACCGTGGGGAGACTTCTAGTCTCGTGGGTTCAACATGTCACGCCATTTTCATAACATATGTGTGCTTGTGTGCATTGATATTACTTGGCTTACGTGACATGGTGTTTCAATACAGTAGAGTGGTGTAGAGTCGCTTTGACCCATGTTGGGATAGTTGGAAGTTTGACCTCATTTGATAATGTTGCGATTGATCAATCTTTCTTTCTTATAACTTGTAGCTAGATGCCTCCGAGAACGCGTGCTAGGGCAGGTGAGGCCGAAAGTAGGGGTGGTCGTGGCCGTGGTCGTAGTCGTGGCCGTGGTCGTGGCCGGGGAGCGCCGGCTGAGGATGAGGTTAGCCACCATGGGGAAAATCTGAGTGGGAATCCGAGGGAAGGGACCGAACACGGTCGGGGAGAAGAAGTCTTGATCGTTCAAAATCCTTTTGCTAGGGATTTCGTCGCGGCTCTTGCAGCTGCAAACCTTTTAAATCCTGCTCCTAGGGAAAGCGCAGATAGTCGTGCTATGATAGCAATGAGGGAGTTCAGTCGAAGAAATCCACCTACGTTCGACGGGTCGAGCAGTGACCCTCTTGTAGCCGATCATTGGCTAGCTCAAATCCGAAAACTCTTTAGAGCTCTTCATATCACGGAGGATGACTTGCGAGTCAATATCCTAGCCGTTCAGCTTACCGGAGAAGCAAATGAATGGTGGGAGTCTGTGTTGGAATCGAGAAAGGATGCAAGGAGGGCGGTGAGGACCGCGGCTCAAGTAAATGAGCCAGATGTTGAGAACCTAACGTGGGTCGAATTTGAGGTGCTCTTCGAGGAGCAATATTTTCCAGAAACGAGTCGTGACCAATTGAGAGATGAGTTCGAAAGGCTAGAGCAAGGGGATATGACTGTGTCAGAATATGCATTGAAATTTCAATCCTTGTCCCGTTTCGCGCCTGAGTTAGTGGCTACCGAAGAGAGGAAATGTAGGCGGTTTGAGAGAGGTTTACATGAAAATGTGAAAAAGTTTGTTATGGCACAACGCAAAGGAAAGTTTTCTGAAGTTGTTGAGTGTGCACGGAGCATTGAGACACCTAAGGAGGCACCCAAAAACACTAGGGTTTGGGAACCAAGGCAATCAATGGGAGGTGTGAGCTCTTCTTCGGGGAGTTTCAGTAGTCAAGGGAGAAAGAGACAACGAGATCAAATGTCATCTTCAAAGGGTCCGTCAAACTTTAGGCCTCCACCATCATCTTCGTTCGGAACTCGAGGAGTCTCCAATAGACCTCCGATCGTATGTCACGAGTGTGGTCAGACGGGGCACATTCGCGCCCAATGCCCGCGAGTCTTGAATACGTGCTTTGTTTGTGGGAAACACGGTCACTTTGCTAGAAATTGCCCGCGTGGAGAAGGGGCACGTAGTGAGTCGGGTTCGGTGCAGCAGCCGAGGGGTGGACAGAGTTCTGGCCGGCAGTCGTTCCGGGGTAATCAGAGGCAGCAACAGTCCCACTTTCGTCAGACCACTTCGGTTCAGGGATCTCAAGCTGAGAGAGGAGCTAGTTCATCCACACCTACTCAAGGCTCCGGTCATCGGGGTGGACACGTTCAGGGTCAGACTACTCAAGGGAGGGCGTTTGCAATCACTTCTGCTATTCCACCTCCTGTCACTTCTCAGGCCCCGGAAACTTCGGTTGTGAGGGGTACATTTCTCTTGTTTAACTCCTTTGCTAGAGTGTTATTTGATTCTGGAGCATCGCATTCGTTCATTGCTGCATCTTTTGCATGTGCTTTGGAATTGGAAATTGAACGTATCAGTCCTCCGTTGTATGTTGACACACCTATAGGGGGTAGATCGCCGTTAGATCGCATTTGCCGAGATTGTGAGCTTATTATTCAAGATCGTCGTTTTACATTTGATTTTATCGTGCTCAATATGTCGGGATTCGACCTTATTCTGGGAATGGATTGGCTGTCGACGTTCCATGCTACTATAGATTGTTTCAAGCGTCGGGTCCGTATTTGTCCGCCTGGGGGTCCTTGTTTCGAGTTCTTCGGGGAGCGTCGGGAACCGATAGAACCGTATCTATGTGAGTCTCGGGAGCATGAGTCGGTGTACGCTCTATTAGCGAGTTTGGTCTTAGATGAGGACGTATCCGAGCGTGGGGAGTTGCCCCTTGTTGTTTGTGATTTTCCGGACGTATTTCTGAAGGAGTTACCTGGCTTACCACCTGAGAGGGAAATCGAATTCACTATTGATTTGCTTCATGGTACCGCTCCTATCTCCATACCTCCTTATCGTTTCGCGCCCGCCGAATTGAAGGAGTTGAAGGTTCAATTGCAAGAATTGGAAGATTTGGGGTTTATCCGTCCAAGTACGTCACCGTAGGGAGCACCGGCTTTGTTCGCTCAAAAGAAAGATGGGTCACTTCGCCTATGTATTGATTATCGTAAGTTGAATCGCGTCACCATTAAGAATAAGTACCCTATGCCAAGAATCGACGACTTGTTTGACCAACTTCGAGGCGCAACCTGTTTCTCTAAGATCGATTTGAGGTCCGGTTATCACCAGTTGAGAGTCCGGAGGGAAGACATTCCGAAAACTGCTTTTCATACTCGTTATGGCCATTATGAATTCATCGTTATGCCTTTTGGATTGACGAATGCACTGGCGACTTTCATGGATCTAATGAACCGTATCTTTCGTGCCTATCTTGATCGTTTTGTAGTTGTCTTCGTGGACGATATCCTTATTTACTCGCCTTCGGTGGAGGAACATCAAACTCACCTTTCTATCGTTCTCGAACTCTTGAGAGAGCACCATTTGTATGCCAAACTTAGCAAGTGCGAATTTTGGTTGTCCTCTGTCAAATTTTTGGGTCACGTTGTATCGAAGGATGGGGTGTCCGTTGATCCAGGAAAGATAGAGTCTGTAATGAGTTGGCAGCGACCGAAAAATGTGTTCGAGATTCGTAGTTTCTTGGGTTTGGCTGGGTACTATCGGCGTTTCGTACTCGACTTCTCTCGCCTAGCGGTTCCGTTGACCAAGTTGACTTGTAAAGGGACCCGTTTCGTTTGGAGTGATGTGTGTGAGATGGCCTTTCAAGAATTGAAGAGGAGATTAACTAGTGCGCCGGTTTTGGTGGTGCCTGAACGAGGAGTCGGTTATTCCGTGTATTGTGACGCGTCGAAAGAGGGACTAGGGTGCGTGTTGATGCAGTTAAGGCGAGTGGTAGCATATGGATCGCGGCAACTGAAAACTCATGAGCGAAACTATCCTACCCATGACTTAGAACTTGCGGCCGTCGTTTTTGCATTAAAGAGTTGGCGTCATTATCTTTACGGTGAGAGATTCGAAGTCTTTTCTGATCACAAGAGTCTCAAGTATTTGTTTTCTCAGAAGGAGCTTAACTTGCGACAACGCCGTTGGATGGAACACTTAGAAGACTACGACTTTGAGTTGCAATATCATCCGGGTAAGGCGAACGTGGTAGCGGACGCATTAAGTAGAAAATCGACGCAACTTGCGAGTTTAGCCATCCACGAGTGGAAAACGATGAACGACTTAGGCTCGTATGCGCTACATTTTGAAAATGTCCGGGATGGGGTTACTTTGTGCAACTTGACCGTTCAATTGACTTTGTCGAATCGGGTAATTGAGGCTCAATGGCAAGATGAAGAAGCGGGAGAGTTTCTTACTAAGTTTCTTAGCGGGAAAGCTCGAGAGGGGTGGATGATTCACGCCGACCAGGGTTTGCGATACCAAGGAAAATTGTTCGTACCCATTTCGTGTCGGGAGGAAATCTTGAGAGAATTTCACCATTCACCATTAGCCGTGCATCCAGGAGGAACGAAAATGTACCATGACTTGCGTAGACAGTTTTGGTGGCCGGGAATGAAGAGAGATGTCGTCATGTTCGTGTCCAAATGTCTTACGTGCCAACAAGTCAAAGCCGAGCATCAACGACCCGCGGGGGAATTGCAACCATTGCCAGTGGCCGAATGGAAGTGGGAGAACGTGACAATGGATTTCGTTACCGGTTTACCGAGATCGCCGAGGGGACACGATGCCATTTGGGTGATAGTCGATCGTTTGACTAAGTCAGCACATTTCTTACCGATTCAGGTTACCGATTCGATTGATACGCTTAGTCTTTTGTACATCCGTGAAATTATCCGTCTCCATGGGATACCCGTTTCTATCGTGTCGGATCGAGATCCAATGTTTACCGCGCGCTTTTGGCAGAGTCTGCAGGCCGCTTGATGAGCACAAAATATTGTTACTTAGAGGCCCCAGTATCACATGTTGTTAGCCCTTAATTACTCGTAGTTTACTAGATTATTATCTTTCCAGTTACTTACATTGAATTATTAATTTTGCAGGAAAAGATGATAATTAGAGGTATTTGGCCCGTAAACTAAAAGAGTCCAAAGTCAATCTGGAATTGCAGAAAAGTGTCGGATCGTGTCCCATTCTAAATGGACGTTGGCTATAAGAAGGAAATAAATTTAACGTTCAATCAAAATTCGGCCAAATCTTTGGAAAGTGAATCCACTTTACCCGTTCCTTTTGATGCACTAATGGGAATTGGATTTCATAAGAAAGGGAGGCCAAGGCAAATTAGAAAGGGATTAGGAAATCAACTGTATTTCTTTAAATATAGGATTTAATTAGGGAAGAGATCTTTTTGGCACAAGAATTCTTGGCATGTATAAGAGGAGGACTTCCCATGCACGGAAAAGACCACCACGCCTTAGCAATACTACGGGAGCAGCATCACCGTTGCCGAGCAGCACCATCATCTTGGCCGAGGGAAGAAAAAGAAGGAGAAAGAATTACGCATTTGTTTTCTTTTCGTAAGTTTTGTTCTATGGAGTTCTTTTATGATATGATTATGTGTTCGTACGCCATGAGCGGCTAAACTCTTTAACTAGGGTTGAGGATGAAGCCCCATTAACGACTATTATTTATATATTCATGAGATTTGTTTTTATCCGAATATGTGGTTTCAATTATGATTAAATTGTTCTTATTCCAAATCAACTGTTAGGGATAAATTCTGGATATGAGTTCAATCATGTTTTTCTCATGATTTGGAATTGTCTTTACCATTGAAAGCTGGTTTTTCATCGTTAATTATAAAACTGGATATTTATTGTGATTTGTTAAAAGCGGATACAATTAATGATTTGGTTTTATACTTGTGAGCAGAAAGGAACAAACATTAGACTTTTTGATGAACTTTCACGATGATATTTTCCGTGGTAACAGAATTAGCTTTCAGATTATCATGAAGAAATTTTGGGTAAAGTTAATGATCATGGATATATAATAATACGAGTTAATGGGTGTGGATTCCGAAACCTTAGTATTTTCTCCTTTGGTTAAAAAAAAAGATTTAATTTTCTCATCTTTGGTAATTTAGTTCATTGTTTTTACTTTTCGCTTTTAGTTTAAAAACTAATCACAACTTTTGTCAACTAGGTTAGGATTTAATCAGTTTAAGTTACTTAGTTTTCCTACAAAAAAAATCATCATAAGTCCCTGTGGGTTCGACCTCGCTCTTGCATTACTATACTTCGGTACAATTCGTGCGCTTGCGAGTACTTTAAAATTTCACATCACCGCTCTTGGCACTAATCGCTTATTTAGCACCGCGTATCACCCTCAAACCGACGGACAATCCGAGAGAACGATCCAAATTCTAGAAGATATGCTTCGGGCTTGTGTTATGGACTTTCGGGGTAGTTGGGAAGATCACTTGCCGTTAGTTGAATTCACATACAACAATAGTTACCAATCTAGCATCGAGATGGCGCCATATGAAGTTTTGTATGGGAGACCGTGTCGATCACCCGTCTGTTGGACCGAGTTGGGCGAGGCTACATTGGTTGGGCCGGAATTGATCAAAGAAACTTCCGAGAGCATAAAAGCGATTCGTAAACGTCTTCTAGAAGCGCAAAAGAGAACCACCGAGCAAGTCAAAGTGATTCGTCAACGTTTGCTAACCGCACAAAGTAGGCAAAAGAGTTATGCCGACCGTCGTCGCCGATCGTTAACGTTTGAAGTGGGAGATCACGTGTTTCTAAAGGTGTCGCCGCGTCGGGGATTATCTCGTTTTGGACAAAAGAGCAAGCTTTCACCGCGTTTTATCGGGCCATTTGATATTGTCGAGAAGATTGGTGAAGTAGCGTATCGATTGGCATTGCCACCGAGGCTATCGGGCGTTCACAATGTGTTTCACGTATCGATGTTACGAAAGTATGAACCGGATCCGTCACACGTCCTAGAGTGGTCCGAATTAGAGTTAGAAGCCGATGCATCTTATGCGGAGAAGCCGTTACGTATCCTAGATTCGCGCGAGCAAATTTTGAGGGGTAAAACCATTTCGTTAGTGCGAGTCTTATGGAGTAACCTCGGGAAAGAGGAGTCAATGTGGGAAAGGGAAGACGAAGTGAGGGAGATGTACCCGCATTTATTTCTGAATTAATCAATGTGAGTTACAAATTTCGACTTTGTGATTTATTGTTTGGTGATATATGTTATGACATGAGCATGTTGTTTGATGCATAAACATTAATTGGCTTGCGTTATAAATTTCGGGACGAAATTTCTTTAAGGAGGGTAGATTGTAGAGACCCGAATAATTTTAATTCTTGAAATATTTATTAAATGCCTAAATTGAAAAAAAGTATGGTTTATTTGTAGTTAATTGAATTTGGGATGGAAGTGAAATGATGGAGACTAGAGGGGGTAAGAGTGTGATTTACTTGTGTGTGAGTATATATAGGAGAATATGAGTTGTAGGAGATAATTTCATCTCCTTTCTCTCTCTCATCCGGTCTCTCCTCCCCCCCCCCCCCCCAACCGATTCTCTCTCTCTCCCTCTCCTCCTCTCACTCAAAACCTCTCCCAACACCTCAAGAACAACCGCCCTCAAGCCTTTCAATCACGTTATTGAGCTCAAAATTTCGTGGGTCCAGCTCGGGGGAGAGTATTTCGGTTGATTTCAAAGGATTCGAGGCTAGGGCTTGTACGAATCTCTTGGGTTTCGCTCCTTGACGCGAGGTAGGGATTTCTTGGCTTCTTTTGTATGTGAATATGTTGATTTGAGGTGAAATCGTGCCTATAATGGTTGTTGTTGAAGTTGTGGTTGAGCCCTTGCAATTCTGCAGAAATTCTGCTCGAACTGGCGTTGTATCGATACAGCTTTGAGCTACTGTATCGATACAGGATTCTCTGTTTCGTTTTAAGCCCATCTGTATCAATACTAGAATCGCTAGTATCGATACAAACAGGCCTAAAATCAGCTTTTTCTGTTTTGCTCCGAATTTCATCGTTTTGACCCCCGATCATTCCTAAACCCTTTTGGCACACATCCTAAGCTATTCCAAGCGTGTTTAATTGACTTCCTATGATAGTTTGATGTATTCCTTGGTCCGTTAGCTTTTCGTTAACTATAACCGAATAAGGATTTACTTAATTAAACTTTGTTGACATTATGTTTTATTGATAATTGATTTTCCTTGGTTATGTTTGTGACACATTTATAGCATTGTTAGAACACCGTATGATGTTTCATGTGAACGTGTGATTAGGGTAGAGTCTTAGTTGGGTTGTAGAGTGCGAGGGTAGGTGAGTGGGTCGATGGATGAATTAGGAAGTCCCGTAACGCAAGTGGTGGTAATACGGAGACTTAGACAGATCCCTTAACGCAAGTGGTGGTTATACGGTGAACCGAATCATTAGGGATCACCATGACGCATGGGGTGGTAACATAGTAATCCTCGTAGTGTATACGGTAACGCATGGGGTGGAAATACCGAAGGTGGGGACTTTGGGGTGGCAAGTCGGTTTGCGATTGGGGAAGGGTTCGAGTCCTATGAAATATGTTGTTGACTTACAATAAATAACGGAATGAGTATCGATACACTAATGAACCCATAGTTATCTTTTGCTCGAGCCTTGTCTCATTGACCTCTTACTTCACACTTTTCATCATATGTGCATACAAAATTGGTAAAGATCTTCCTACTGGGCTAGTGTAGCTCAACAAAATCCTTCTTTTCAGGTTCGAACGTTGGGGTATAGACTGCATGTGACGGCGTGCTTGTACATGAAGATTTTTGGGAGCTAACATTGACTTAGTTACTTAATCATCTTTTGTAATCAATTTGCTTTTGGTAAAGATGGATGTGTAACTAATTATCCTTAAATTCCTTTTGACTAGAAAATGGTATTATTCTGAGTTGGTTGTACTTGTAACTAAGTTAATTTCGGCCGTGGTGCCAAGTTTGTGTCTCTGTAACTATGGGGACTTGTTTGTAAAATTTAAACATGTGGGAACTCTTTTGGGTTATATGTATGTTATGCGAGGATCTTTTGTTAAATTGTATTATTTACTTAAGTTGAAATTAGAGGACGTGACATAACCAATGTGCTAACTTACCAGTGAGTGGTGGCTTTTCAAATAGATACTTGAGAGGATCCATTCGAGAAATCAACTTCACTAGGTAAGCCAACATGTAGTGTCTCAACATTTTAGAGGCCCAAACAAGTGCCCAGCACGTCTTTTCCAAGGTGGTGTAGCGTTTTTCAGACGCAACCATCTTCTTACTCAAGTAGTAAACGGCTTTCTCAACTCCTGTAGACACCCCAATCTGGGCTTCCAGATTAGTTTACTTACGGTTTTTGATTCCCTGGTGATGAAATGGATCAAGAACACCCTGGGAATGATAGCGTGTTTGAGCTTTGAGTGTTTGCAAAACCCTTGAACCTAACCTAGCCTAAGCCACTTCAAAAACCAAAAACCCAGCTGGTTCGCGCCAGGGCGCACCCATCCCGCGCCAGGGCGCACCATCGCGCGATAGACTGACTCCATCGCGCGACAGTGCGCCAGGGCGCACCATCGCGCGACAGACTGACTCCGTCGCGCGACGGTCCAACCCACCACCAACGTTTCTAAAAGAGGACAGTTAGCCATCAATGCAGCCTTAGCCAGGTCTCGTGGACTGGCTGAACTCCTCTGTTTCCAACCAGATTCACCTCCTTCTCTCCCTATAAATACCCCACTCTTTCTTCCATTGAAAAGGGTTCCAAAAAAAAGGGTTTTAAAAGGCTTAGTAAAAACCCCATGTTTCAAAGAACATAGCTTGTTCTTCGTTCAACCATTCAAACACCTCATTCAAGTTTCAAACCTCAAAGCTCAATCATCCGTTCAAACTCGATCTAGGTATAGCATACCTTCTGTTTTCTATTCTGATCCCTAAGGGGGGCTGGCAGGACCAAGGCTGGTAATCAATACCAGTTCTGGTCCTAAAGCTAGCAAGGTTTACCAGTTCTGGTCCTAAAGCTAGCAAGGTTTCAAAAACCGTCATGGTAGGAACCAGCGCGCGATGGTCTCACTCTCTCGTGCGACACTCCGGTGCTGCATGCGATGGATCGGGTGGGGATTGGTGTCCTATTGTTTTATGCATTACTTTGAATGTAGATCACTGTTAAGCATGCTAACAACCTGTCTATTGCTTTTCCTTGTTAGAAATGCTAGTTGTACTTCAATATGTGTCTCTATTATTTTGGAATACCCCTGGGATTATTCTGGACCTGTCCCAGAACCCAGAAATGTGTAAACCAAGCATGGTCTGGTCCGCGCCAGGGCGCACCATCGCGCGACAGACTCACTCCATCGCGCGACAGTGCGCCAGGGGGCACCATCGTGTGACAGTCTGCCTCTGACCAGTGAGTGGCCTTGCACTGGTAGCTCGGCCTTCGGCCATTATTTTGTCCCCACACTGTTTATGGGGTGTTTTATTAATTTGTAGGGCTTTACAGCCTTTAAACTATTTATTATGCTGCTATATAAACTGCGTGGTTTGTCCTGGGTGTGCACTGGTCCTTCCAGAGCCCAGAAGGTTTGAGAATAAGAGTTGTGGGTTTAAGCTCACCGGCGCGCGTGTGTTTTGGAGTTGTGCGCACAGGAGTAAACAACATGTAGTGACTTGTTCAGTGCATGTTGGTTTCTTTCTGCTTATGTCACTCCAAAATAGAAGCCTCCCAGTTTGTTTAAACTCCCACAATAGTCTGTTCTCATCCTATACTAACTGTTCATCCATGCTATCATTCACATCTTGCAAACATGTTATAGTTTTAAATCCCTATTAATTGTTCCCCCGCCCTAAATGGCTAAAAATTGATTAATCAAACAGAATCGCAAACAAACATTTTTCTCAAATGCCTAAGTAGAGACCGATCTCCGGATTGGGCGAGAGGGGTGCCATAAAACCCTTTCCCTCTCGTAACCTGGCTCCCGAACCCAGATATGGTTATGACGGACTAGTTCCTTAACTTTTTCAAATCAAACAGCGCGACAAGTGCTTCAAAATACGGTTCCTTGGGTGTCGGACCTTCAAACCCGAGTGGCGACTCTGTATTTTCGCGAGCGCTTGGCGTCCAGCTTCAAAAGCGCTCCCGCGAACCGGCAGCATTTTCTTTTCTTAGGAGGGGAACGGAATCTCCTTCCGAGGAAAGAAAATAGGGCATCCGCATGCCCACAACTCCCTTGTCCCCTTCCTGAGCTAGCAAGCATCCCATGGATGTAAGGTTCACAGATAAATATAGAATCAGGGGCTTCCCAGGCACTGGTGGCATCAGAACAGGCGGGTTTTGTAGATAGTTCTACATTGAGACGAAGGTTCGCTTAGCATTTGTCTGACCATACAAATGGGGTATCCTTCTTGAGTAGACGAAACATCGGCTCGCAAGTTAAGGTTAACTTGGCGATGAATCTGCTGATGAACTGAACCTTCCCCAAAAAACTCCGCACTCCCTTTTCAGCCTCTGGCGGATTCATTTCGAGCACTGCTTTGATCTTTGATGGATCAACTTCAATCCCACGAGAAGTGATCATGAAGCTGAGCATCTTGCCTGCCGTGACCCCAAAAGTGCATTTCTGCGGATAAGACACATGCGGAACTTACGGAGCCTTTCGGAAAACTTCCTTAATACGGGAACATGTCGTCCACGTAGACCTCAACCTCTTTGTGCATCATGTCGTGCAAAATGGTCGTAGCAAATCTCGGTAGGTAGGACCGGCATTCTTCAAACCAAACGGCATGACCAAATAGCAGTAAGTCCCCCATTCAGTGATGAAAGTTGTTTTCTCACGGTCTTCGGGTGCCATGAGGATCTGATTGTAACCTGAGAAACCGTCCATGAACGAAAGCAAAGCATGCCCTGTGGTATTGTCCACAAGCACATCGATGTGTGGCATGGGAAAATCATCTTTGGGGCTTGCTTTTTTCAAGTCCCGGAAGTCAACACAAACACGAATCTGAACATTCTTATTGGGAACGGGGACAATGTTTGCCACCCAAGTGGGATAATAAGAGACCATGAGAAATCCAGCGTCGATTTGCTTGGTGACCTCCTCCATGATTTTCTGCACCCAGTCTGGTCGCATCCGTCTGAGCTTTTGCTTTACTGGCTTAGCATCCGATAGCAAAGGAATTCGATGCTCCACTATCTCAGGATCAATACCGGGCATGTATTGATGAGACCGTGCAAAGAAATCGCTGAATTCAGTGAGCAATCCTTTGAAATCACGATGCTCCTCTTGGTTTAATGTGGAGCCCACTTGAACCATCTGAGGATCGCTCTCATCTTTCTAGTTTATAAAGACCATTTCTTCTTTTAACGGCTGAGCATGCCTTTCATCTTCCCTTTCAATGAGGGCACGGATTTCCTTGGGAATGTCCCCATCAAAATCTATCCCTTCATTGTCGGGGTCAACAGAGTTTATGTAAAGATCATTCGAGTAGTCAGAAGAGGATTCCTTCATTTCATAAGACCCTGCAGGGTTGCCAAGTACAAGGGAATCGAACTCAAAGTAAAAGCTATGACGTGGAGGACCGAGAGGTACAAACTCCGATTCAGAGCTAGACTTAGACTCGGAAGACTTAATAGGCTCGGTGTCAGACTCAGAGACATCATCAATGCAAGTAAGGCGTGGTTTGAAAATGCAATTTTTGAGGCTACCCTTGGCTTCCACGATAAGAGAGGTAGGATCCTTTAGGGCATCAGGCCAGAGCATAAACACTTCGGCCTCTTCAGCTTCCTTGGCCAAACCCACTTGGGAGAACTCATAGAACAGCTGCTCCAAGCTTCCCTGATCGAAAGATCCCAGCCAGTCAGTCTTCAGCTTGGGCTGGCTAAGCTTCCTCTTGAACTCTGCCATTGCTAGCTCTTCATCACTAGAAGACCAGGTGTCGTCAGCGAAGACCTCAAAACCAGGCATCAGCTCCCTAGTGACTGAATCAACGAAAGGCTCAGTCTGCCCGATGTAGATATCGTTTCCCACCTCACACACAAAGTAGCTGTCGGGTTCACCATAGAGAGATCGAGGTTTTTCCGTGTATTTCCTTCTTTTGGCATCTTTGGCAGAGGAGATGTACCCCAAACCAAAGCGGCCCTCGCAAGAAGGAAATGTAGGGAACTCCGGGATCCCTTGTTGGTGAATTCTTAAACCCAGACAAGGTAGATAGGACATCCTCCTCATAATGTCCAGAGCGACAAAGCTTATGATGAAGTCCCCATCTACGTTGATGGCCAAAATCGAGCCAAAAGTGTCAAAAGAGAAACCCCCGAGGTCGACATCTTCGTTGCCGTGCGTAATCCCCAGAACATGTGTGCCATCCTCCTTAAGCGGGCGAATGCCCGAGTCCCCGTAGATAGTCAAGGTGCCGGTAGGAAGTCCCAACATAACCTTTTGATGAAGAGTAGACGGTACAACCATGATGTCAGATCTGTGGAGCCACAGCCTTCCTAGCAAGAGATTAAAGGTGGCTGGGATGTCAACTATATGGAACTCGACATCCATCTCGAATCCCTCTGCATCAAGTTTGAGCACAAGCGTACCCTCGACCACACGACGAGTGCTGTCATATGCCTTAACAGCCAGATTGGAAGGTGCAAAGTCCTTTTTAGTTAGTCCCAAGCGGTAAGCCACTCTCAAAGGGCAAACGTTGATTGCCGATCCGTTGTCGATAAGAACAATTGGGACCCAGAGTCCTTGGCATTTAACAGTGATATGCAAGGGGCGATTGTGATCAACCCCTTCGACTGGTAGATCCTTGTCAGTGAAGATCACGGTGTGCTTAGAAGTAGGGGGAGGATGAGAGATATCATCGCTTCAGGCGTGACGTCCGGTTGAACCTCAACGTGAGAGAGAGTGTGGCAAAATTTCTGACGATGCTCACGGGAGGAACAGATTAGTCCTCAGAGCGATATGGCAGTGGGAATCCGCTCCAGTTGCCTTTGAATCATGTCATCATCCGGGGAGCTAACAGGTACCTCAAATGGTGCAGACCTTGAGAAAGCGGAAGGTTTGTTCTTTCGGTTAGAAGAATTGGACGAACTCCCAGCTTGCAGATTAGCAGGCTAAAAAACTCGTCCATTTCTTGTAACGTTAAGAACGCTCTCTAAAGAGGGCACCACCTGAGGGTCTTGACTATCATCCCAAAGATCAGTAGGGACTTCCCCCATTTTGCGTTTCCCTTTGTCAGAGGCTGGTGAGGCTATGGGCACTTCCATATCCAATCCTAGGTCTTCAGCCAAATCTTTCAACAGCAGCGATTCCCAGAAGTCCGGATCCTTAACGGTTACAGCCTCCCCAACATGGTCCGTGTTAGCAACAAAAGGGACATACCAAAGTCCTCCATCAACAAAAGAGCGGTTGACAGTCCAAACCTCGGATCCAACTTGGATATTGACTGCATCGTCGACGTCCCAAACATCAGCTGATGGAATGAGGTTTGTAACCATAATGCTGCAATCCTCCTCAGTTAGATAAGGCGGTGTAGGGCACAAGAGTTCCTCATCAACGATGTAAAAGGTAGGAACATACTCGACGTCAGTTACCGAGTCAACCAACCTATCGAGAGTAGAAGGAAAGAAACATTCCCCTAGAACACGAGTTTCATCTTGAATGAGTCCATCTTCTAGAAACTGAATTTCATGATTAGGTAGAGCGTAACCTTGAAGAGGGTTAGGGTCAAACCCCAATGGAAATTGCCAAGCAGGCTCGGGATCCCAATCGTATTCCTCCTCGGGCAGAACAGGCTCAGGTTGTTGAAATAGCATGTCTAATGAGAACCCATCCAAAGGATCAAGCATGCCTGCCTCATAATTAGCCATCCGGACGTCATACCAAGCGTGGTCAAAAGGGATGTATTCGGGGTTCTGGGGGAAACCGTCCAATTCTAGTTCCGTCCATTCATTGATTATGGGGGTAGCATAGTCATCATCATCAACTATGGCCCAACCCACGGCCTGCATGTCAATCTATTGCTCTGGTGAAGGGGGGATAGCATGTAGAGACCCAAATTTTTGGTCCGTATTTTTTTTTATAGGAATATTGCTATTATTGAGTAAAGGCGTAAATTGAGGAGAAACGAGAAATGTCTTGGTTATTTAATTTGGGGGTTTAAAGTGTGAGAGTCATGAGCTTTGGGTGTGATTGATTGCATTGGGAATTAAAGGGGTGCAAGTGTGCATATGTGAGATTATATTGCATCAGGAGAATTATTTCTCCATTTGCTTTTTCTCTTTCATTTTCCCACCCGTACGTCTCTCTCTCTCTCTCCATCCGAAAACTCTCCCACCTTTTCTCTCCTCGATTTCATCTACCTAGGGTGCGATTCTGGACAAAGTCCGAGAATTAAAGTTGTTCTACGGAGCACGGGCTTTCCGAATATCCAAGAAAAATCATGATCGGACCACGTGGGAGTTCGGTTGACTTGGTCAAAGGTTCGGGTTTTGCTCAAAACCCATGAGGTACGGATTTCTTACTCTTGTTATGCGTTTATACGGTGTTTATGTACCTAGATCATATCTTGCTTTGCTGTTTAAGCTTGTTCCTTCCATTTCCGAAAATCAGCAGAACATGGCCTGCGTTTTTGGGGTTTTACGCCTTCTTAAACTCAGATTGGAATTTTGATTCCTTCGTATGAAATAGAGTAGACTTAAAGCTTGTTCTAATGCCGCTAGAATCACCCGAAATCGTTGAGAATTGAATTTATGGTGGTTTTTAGAATACTGATCTGCAATCTGCCTCGTTTTCTGGGTTTCAGCCCACTTCGGATGGCTATTACTTCCTCGTCTGATGTCCGTTTTGTGTAAACTATGTATCGGTTCGAAGGTCTTAAAGTTAGCTTTCATTTGCCACTGGAATCGTCTTAAAACTCTTAGTATACGGAAAGTTATGATCGTTTGAGTGGAGGTGTGTCAATCTGTCGTGCTGCGTGACAGATTCGTGTAGCCTCGGTAAACCCCCCTTGGAGTGCAGATTTGACAAGGGTTCCTTCATAACTTTTAAGCTTCGTTCAATCGTGCAACTTTTGGGACTGGAATCGCCCAAAAATATTAAGAACTCTATTTCTAGTGATTCTTAGAAATTTGCCCTGTAAATCTGAAAATCTGGGCAGCTTACAGAGCAGCGTTTTTTTTTTTATCGTTTAGCTATGGTTAAACGACCCTATTGGTTATGGGTTCTTATGGGTTTTAAAGATTGGTAAGTTAGTGATATTTTGGTGTTGGAATCATTGAAAAATATTAAGTATGTGATTTTCAATGAATTTTCGAACACGGATTGCTTCGTTGAAAATCAGGATATACTTATGTGTCGATTTTAGATGATTACGGTACCCGTTTGTTGTCTAGGCATTCGGGTGATTGTGTGGGTATTGTGGCATGTTGTGATGAATGTTATGAACTTGTTATGTGTTGAGTATGATGTTATTAAGTAATGTGAGAGGTAAAACATAATTGAGACGATAGAATGAATATGAAGAAAGCCACGGATCCACCGTACGGTGTGATGCCGAAAATGGGACGCACTGGGTCCCAAATGCTCGGAATTGAATGAAAAGATGTTAGTGGACGCACGGGGGTCCTAAAAGCCCGGAATTCACGTCAATATGGACGGAGCCCGGTTCACCTTCTTGGTGGGACCGTGGCGAGGGTTACGGGACCCAACACCGCCCGGAATTCACATCTATATGGACGGAGCCCGGTTCACCTTCTTGGTGGGACCTTGGCGAGGGTTACGGGACCCAACACCGCCCGGATTTCACGTCAATATGGACGGAGCCCGGTTCACCTTCTTGGTGGGACCTTGGCGAGGGTTACGGGACCCAACACCGCCCGGAATTCACGTCAATATGGACGGAGCCCGGTTCACCTTCTTGGTGGGACCTTGGCGAGGGTTACGGGACCCAACACCGCCCGGATTTCACGTCAATATGGACGGAGCCCGGTTCACCTTCTTGGTGGGACCTTGGCGAGGGTTACGGGGCCCAACATTGCCCGGTGCATTGCTTTGCATCACATATCACGTATTGTTGATTGGTTGAGCACGACTTATGACCTGTGTTGCTTGAGAAATGAAAAGAGAGATAGAGTTGTTAATCTAAGGTTTGGCTTGTCATTTGACTTTGAACTGAATCTTGGATTACTATCCTTCCTCATTGAGCCTCTTGTTCGGTACAAATCAAGGAAACTAGTTCTTGTTACATGGGGTGGCTAATACTTGAGAAATAAAAGACAAATCAATTATGTTCAAAAAGGAAATCCAATGATATGTTCGTGTTATTTTGCTGATAGATATACTCATTGTCATTAGCATCTTGGGGTTCGTTATACATATATAATGTTGCTCATGTACCACTGTTGGTGCATGATCATCACGTATTCGTATAGATCGAGCTAGAATGGAGTAATTGTGTAGCGATGGACAAACGACGGTTGAAGACAAGTTGTGGTCTAATTGGAATAATTCGAGTCGATTTTTGCTTCTAGTTTGACGTGTGAGCTATTAGGGTTATCTTTATGAAATCATAATTCCCTGGTTGTAGTATGCTCGGTCATGGTGGAAGATCCATATTTCTTTGTAGATCTCGTCATATTCGCTCACTGTAGGCGCATGATTCAACGAATTTTCATATAGCTTGGGTATAGATTTTCCTGCTGGGCTAGTGTAGCTCACCCTATCATTTTTAGGTATGATTCAAGGATGTTCGCATGGAGTGCTTGTTGTACATTTGTGACCAAACCTTTAAAAAGGTATTCAAGAAGGATTTCATAGCACAAGATCTGAAAGAGCATTTTTAGGAAAGATATTATTTGTAAATTGTAATAATATTTCCATAGGATATTGGTATTTTGATGACTTGGGCCCTTCGAGTTAGAAATGTAATATTTGAATTTTATTTGAGAATAGTGAACAGAAAGGTCTTTTAAGGTATTATCTATATTACAACGAGGACTTTATTTATTAAAATTGTTTACTATTTATGTTAAAAATCGAGGGCGTGACATAGCAGATCTGAAGCGGCTCACCAGACTTGGAGAGGGGTTCGGATCTGTCACATTAAAATACGGCTGTCCAGGGAAGAGGCTGAGTTGAGCTGTACGGAAGGGATGGACTGGTGGAACAAGTCACTGATAGAAGCGTTAAACACAAATGCTCCATTCTGTAGGCGTGCGGAGGGTGCATTGGAATTGGACGACTGTCCTTCCTCAAAGCGGATATAGAAGATCTCGGCTTCAGGTTGAGAGGGTATGGGTACGATTGGCCTGGGTTGATCTGTTGAGGCTATATGGTCGGTAGGGTTAAATATAGTGGAGCTGGGGTTGGTATCAGTGGAGTTGATGGATATTTGGTTGATGCGCGGAACGGCATTATGCTTTGGCATGGAATTGGAAAGGATGTTTGGCTTTTGGGATGACAGAGGTGGAGCATGAAGAGTTCCTTCATCTATGAGATCCTGAATCGCATGACGGAGACGAAAACAGGAATCCGTAAGATGACCAGCCCCTTGGTGGTAGGCACAATAGAGGTTGGCCTTGAAGTTGGGTGAAGGGTTCTTCGGTAGAGGAGTAGGGTCAAGAGGTTTCAGGTGCCCTGACTTGATCAATTTTTCCATAACAGAGGATAACGGAGCTTCGAATGCGGAAAAGCTGCGAGGTTGATTGCGAGGCCGGTTATTCTGCTGGGTCCGCACTTGATTGACATCGGCAATGTGGTTAGTAGTATTGAAGGAAGAGGCGTCAGTACCACTGGTCGCGGTGTTGGAGTAAGCCCCCCCCCCCCCCCCCCCCAAAAAAAAAACAGTGCATTGGTGTTCCCGGAGTATGCACGTGGTTTCGACCTCGGTGGGTTGAAAGATTCCCCTTTCGATAAGATTCCACTTTACAATGCATCCTCAATGGTCAGGCCAGACTCAAAGAAGGTATCGAAATTGGAGGATGCTTGAACGAGGACCAAGTGTGTAACGACCCTGATTTTTGGTAGGTAAAAATTTCGTTAAATATTTGAATTTTATTACTTTTAATTCCTATAGTTTATCATAATTATGTTTTAGCCCTTGAGATTCGTTTCTTGACACTTAAGCCCTATCTAGCAAGCCTAGTTAGCTTCTAACCGACTTGTTGGAGAAACTAAACCAAGATATCACTTCGTTACTTTTCCCTAACCGCAATTGGACCTTTTGCCCATCATTGAACCTTGTGAACCGTTTCAACCCTAGAATTGGAATGTGTTTATTTATTTTCTTTTATTACTTTGGTTTTATTCTTTATCCCTTGGATAATAAAAGTTAGGGAAACTATTATCCATTGGATAAAAGAAACCCCAATTCTTTATATTAAAGGTATACTTGGTCAAGTACTAAGAGTTATAAAAAAATAGACTTTTTAATTGCTTAAAAGGACTTTTTGATTATTTTAGTATAAAATTTCCCTAGTAACTATTGTCCATCGGACAATAAAAGCTAGGAGAATTATTATCCATTGGATAATAAGTTCATCTTTCAACCAAGTACATGGGTTGATTAATTTAATCTTTTTCTTAAATCCCCATGTGACAAGGTACATACTATTTTAAAATAAAAGTTACCTAATTACTATTGTCCATTGGACAATAGAAGTTAGGGGATTTATTACCCAATGGGTAAAAGGGTTAGTCTTTCATCTAGTACCATGGGTTTTATTAAACTAGTCTTTTTCAAATCCCATGGGATGATGTACCAATATTTTATTGGGGGATTTAAAACCCTAAGATTCCTAAGTACTCTTTTATTATTCTTTATTGGGGTTTTTACCCAATTGGATTAGTTTAAAGGGGAGTCTTGATTGCATAGTACCTATGTATATAATATATTAGTACTTGGAAGACTAGAATAAGGCCCTAGTACAACATGTGCTTATTTATTTGTTAGTAGGAGAATCCTTGGCCTTTAAGTCTTTTTTATTCAAGTACCAAAGTACTATTATTTTATTTGTTTTTCTTGCATTGTATTATATATATATATATATATATATGTATGTTGTACTATGCAAGAGAGAGAGAGAGAGAGAGAGAGAGAGAGAGGCCGAGAGAGAGAGAGGAGAAAAAGAGAAAGAGAGTTCGGCCAAGAGGGAGGGAGAGAGAGAGAGAGAGAGTGAGAGAGAGGAGGGAAGGAAGAAGGAAGATTGGATTGTACTCACCTTGATCTTTCCTTGTACTTGAAATCTTTGGTGATATTTTCTTCCTAGGTAAGAAACTACCTTCATTGTCCTCTCTTGTACAACTACCAATTGTTTAATCTTGTTCACACCTCTTTTCTTCCAAGAATCAAATCCTTGGTACAACCCTAGCCTTGCAAACCTAGCATTTTAGCCTTGAATCTTCCATGTGAACATGATTTCATGGATTAAAAAATTGAGGAATAGGAGAGGGAGAGGGGGCCGGCCATGATGGAGGGAGAGGGAGAGCTTGCCTATAAATAGAAGGTCATTCTATGCTTTAAACTCACACCTTCAAGCATTTGCTCTTCCTTCTCTCTAGAATTCCAAGAGTTTTTAGTTCAAAGTTCTTGTTTTCTTTGTTCTTGAGTGTTCTTGAGCAATACCACCAAACCACTTCCAAAACCACCCTTAGATCTTTAAAAAGTCTACTTTAGTTAGTAAAGTTGTTTCTAGGAAAAGAAAGAACATCTCTTTTCCTTTCGAAGCAAACCGAAGGCCGTTACGCCGCCGATTTCAAAACCGACGACCAACTTTCCGTAGCCGACCACTGCCTAGAAGAACGGTAGTTTATTCCTCTACTTACCTAACCTAAGTATAAGTAGTTTTAACCTGGCACTCTACTTTTATGTATTGTATCAATCGTATGTTGTTTAGAGATTACTTTGATTGTAGATAAGGTTATCTTTTGGAAATGCATGGTTTGTTTTCAATATGTTTCAAGCAAGCTATGTAGCTTAGAGTTGGATGATCTTGTTGAATAATCTTATGAAATGCATGTTTGTATGTAAAGTAGGGCTGTCCACGGGTCGGGTTTGGTCGGGTTCGGGTCGGGTTGGACCCGACCCGACTTTTGTCGGATTATTGAAACACTCACCCGAAACCGACCGAACTTGTAGTCGGGCTCCGACCGAATTCCTGTCGGGTGGATTTGATCGGGTTCGGTCGGGTTAGCGGGTTCTAGAGTGTAATCGCAATCCCATTCTTCAACCAAATCCACCCGAACAACAATTCCATATTCCCATTCTTCAGCCAGCAATCAAAAAAAAAAAAAAATGGAAACCTTGCAATCACAGACCACTGAGACCAGATCATAATCACGATTCACAACAAAATATTACAAAATCACGATTAACAATCACAGATCTAAAAAAAAAAATCTGAAAATCAAATTTTTGATTCAAAAATTACAGCGGCCCAGAGGACGAGGAACGACTACGAAGTACGAACCTTAGTTCCCTTTCTCCTTCTAAAAATCTTCGGTCTAAAACAGATCTACAAAGTGCAAACCTTCGTTCTTCTTCTTCTCCATCTCGACGTCGTTGAGGACGAGGTGGAGACGCCGGCCACCGTAGCCGGCAGAGGAGTGGTGGGGAAGCTAGCGAAGTGTGTGGTGGCGGGCGTTTGAGAAGTGTAGAACTGGACTGTGGGAAATAGAGGAGGAGAACAGTCGAACACCATTTGTCTGGTGAGGAGGTGTGGGTTGCGTCTGGGATCTGAGACGTGGGGAATGAAAGAAATGGGGTTAAGGGGTTTTTTTTTCACTTTTATACTAATATGTCGGTCGGATCGGATCACCCGAGAAATAATCTGGTGCATCCGACACCCGACCGACCAACTGGAAAATTCGAGAAAATGGACCCGAATCCGACCGATCGGGTTGATCAGATCCGTCCATTGCCTTCATTTTTCGGTCGGATCGGGTCGGGTGGTCGGGCGGGTCGGTCCTGTGGACAGCCCTAATGTAAAGTCTACACCATAGAGTCTTGCATGAGAACGAGACACGAGAACCGAGAAAGTAGAAACATGGCACCTAGGGTGTGGTTTAACGAGGAAGAAATGTGTTTTCCGAAGGAAAAGATATTTTAGAAACTACATAATGACCATTTCGAGGGTATTATGTGTGTGTGTGTTCCAATGGGAATCCGGAATAACAGAACCATTGTGAGGTTGTGTGCGTTCCCATGGGATCCCGGACCGGCGGAACCATGGTGAGGTATAGCTTGGTTATCCGCGGAGAGGAGCCAATGCAATTGTGTGCCAATGGGAACCCGGCGCGGTGGAATCATTGTGAGGATACTCGGGAACCCGGCCCTGCGGAACCGAGGTTGGGTGTGTGGCTTGGTTATCCGCGGTACGGAGCCAATGTCAAATGATTTTGAAAGGATGGGTGTGTAGCTTGGTTATCCGAGGTACGGAGCCAACGCAAATGATTTTGAAAGATTGATTTGTAAGTGGAAAATGGTAACACGATTTACGATGAGTCGCGTAGGAGAAACTCTAAAATCTTGGACACCAACGATAGATGATTAGTGAATGTGGATATGTGATTGTTAGTGTGGTTATTAATGATTTTCTGTTTATAAGTTACGGGTTAGTGGATAGAGTTTACTCTATTGAGCTTTCGTAGCTCATGGTGTTACCTTTGGTGACCCTGGCATATTATATGGGTGGCGACGCCGGTATAATATGTCAGATCTCATAGACGAACAGGGCAAGATCTTCACCTTGGAGGCCATTGGAGCTGAAGGGCTGGCTAGGATGGAGGAGCAGGCAGAGCTGTAGTTAGGAACCCTAGTTTCCCTTCCTTTTGTAATGAAAGTATTCTTGTGAGAGTTATGTTGTAATAAAGAGCTAGACTCTATTTTGAAGTTTCAATAAAACTGTCCTTTTAACGAACCCAAATTTCAGGGCGTTACAACTTGGTATCAGAGCTTTAGGTTCAAAACCTCGGCCATGGGTAGAATGGGTAGAACCATGTAGAACCGTGAGATAAGTTTGACCGTTACACAAACGAGACTTCGATTTTCAAGTTTAACATCCCAAATTGGATGGAATTCTGTCAAAACAATCTTCGGATTGAAGCAAGGCGCGGAATTGGCAGTACCGCCGAGCTGGGAATTCTCGAACAATTGGATGATGACTTAAATCAAGGATCGAATGTGGAACTTAGGAACTCGAAAACATTTTTGGTGCTAGTAAACCTTTGCCTAAAAACGTCGCTAATTGAGCAAAATTTATTTACTAGTTCGTGGAGGAGCCGTTCTTGAATAAAAATTTTAAATTGGGGTTCGAGAGTGGGAGCCTAGCACCGAGTGGGTACCGGGCATAGCCCCATTAGGCCGGCAACCACACTCCCCCCTAAACTTCAAATTTCAAAATTTTAACCTCCAAAAATTCAAAATTTAAAACTTTAAACTCCAAACATTTTCCCTCCTCTACCCACCTTTTCGGCCCCTATATATACCCCACCACCACTTCCATTTCTTCATCCCTCTCACCATCTTAAACTCCTCCAAACCGAAACCCTCCCATACCGAGCCATGGCAACCCGACGACGAGGATTTCCGGAAGATGCCTTGTTCCGAGATATCGAGCGAGCCGAGCTAACCATAACCATCCAAAGCCTATGGTTGCAACTCTTCGCCCTCATCATATTTTGTGCAGTGCTTACAATAGCCATGCCACGGTGGTTCGCCGTGAATAATCGTCTCAACACCTTTTGGTACTGGGCTCTCGTCGTGGCCGCCGCACTCGCCGCAATCATAAAGGAATATGAACGTCGGTTGCGCCAAGCTTTCAATGAAAGATGGTAGAGGAGGGCGAGACTCGAAACCGAGGACACCAATTAGGCATATCTTAGGCCGATCTAGTAACCGTTGTAATCCTTCAGGATGTAGGATGTCGGAGATTAGGATCGTATTTCAAAATGTATTAGGAAATCTTGTCTTAGATCTACTTGCTTTGTAGAATTCTATGCTTAAGATTGTATCTCTCTTTGATCTATGAAAACTTGCTTGAATTGTTAGAGTACTGTTGCATACTATATGCTTTTAATACCAATTGCAAAAAGGAAATAGTTTAGTTAGATTAAACCTCCCCTTTCGATTTCTACTCGCAGATGGCGAATCGCCGCAGTGGATTAGGACACGATAATGGAAGACCCTCTAACGCGAACCCCGACCTAGCTCAAGTCATGCAAGCACTCGTAACCGCCTTGAACGGCAACCGCCAAAACCAAAACCATGACGATGGGCCTATGACCCGAACTCGAGCAATGAACGAGTTCTGCAAACGTCGACCCCCGACCTTCAACGGAGATACCAACCCCACTGTAGCTGAAACCTGGCTAAAGGAAGTCAAGGTGATCCTGGACACCTTGGAGATCACCCATAATAGAGATCGTGTAGCCTTAGCCACATACTAGCTGAAGGGAGAAGCCCGTTACTGGTGGGAGCTGATGGAGGCAACCCATGCCATAGCCACCATGACCTCGTTGAGTTCGAGACCTTGTTTCTCGACAAGTACTTTCCCACGCCAATTCGTCTAGCCAAGGAACAAGAGTTCCAAAACCTGAAACAAGGAACTATGACCGTTACTCAGTATGTGACCAAGTTCGAAGAGCTATCCCGCTACGCCCTGGATGCCGTTGTAACCGAGGACAAGAAGGCGAGAATGTTTGAATGGGGACTGACGACTGCTAGAAGAGCTGTGGTAGCTCAAGCCTTCCCCACCTATTCCGGTGTGGTGAAGTGTGCCCTTCGACTGGAGAGTGAAGAAAACGACTTCAAAACCCGTTGAAAGAAGGCGACCGGCAACACTGGTGGACCAATCCGAACCCAGACTTCCAACAACAACCGTGGACCCTATTTCGCCAAATCCTTTGCTTCGGGTCAGAGCGACCAAACCTGGAAGACTGCTACCGCCGAACACGGTGAAACGCAGAAAGGTAATCGGGACCTGGCGACAGTTAGGTGCTATAACTGTCAGGCTATGGGTCACATCAGGCGCAACTACCCGCAGCCTCAGAGGATGAGGGATGGAACCCTTGAGAATCAGGAAGCTCAACAACCTGAGCAAGCCGATTTTGTGAAGCAAAACCTCGACGGCCCATTGCAGCAACAGAATGGGCAAAACAAGGGAAATCAGCTCATGGGGAACCAGCAAAGCACTGGAGGGCGTATTTTTGCGCTGCGGACTGATGAACAAGAGCAGGATCCGTCTGTGATCCAAGGGTACGCTACTATTATAGTATCTGCGTACATGCCTTGCTAGACTCTGGTGCATCTCATTCCTTTATATCTACTGCCTACGTAACTACACTAGCACTAGAAACAGAATCCCTAAGTACGAGTACGAAGGTAACATTACCGTTTGGGGGGAGTATAGCTGTTAGTCTAGTATGTAGAGGGTGTGAACTAGAAGTAGCCAACCTGCACCTAAAAAAAGTTTGATTAATGGAATAGAATCACAAATTCGCAAATGCCTTTTCAAATTTGGCTATCTTTATTAATCAATACTTAGAGGAAACTACACGAGAGAACAATCGAAAGAGCCCAAGTTAGGATGGCCGGACATGAGGTCCTGTTAAATCACCAATCCTTTTTTTAGCAGCGTGAAGCTAGCTATTTTGACAGGCTTTTATGAGATTGTTCTCAAGCGTATTAAATTCTAAGTATAGACCAATATTGATTCGATCCCCAGCAAAGTCGCCACTGTGGGCATGCGTGCCCTTTTCTTTTTAGGAAAGGATTCCATTCCCTTCCTAAAGAGGAAAATGCTGGTTCGCGGGAGCGCTTTTTAAGCTGGACGACAAGCGCTCGTGAAAAATACAGAGTCGCCACTCGGGTTTAAAGGTCCGACACCCAAGGAACCGTATTTGGAAGCACTTGCCGCGCTGTTTGATTTGAAAAAGTTAAGGAACCAGTCCATCATAACCATATCTGGGTTTGGGAGCCAGGTTACGAGAGGGGAAGGGTTTTATGGCACCCCTCTCGCCCAATCCGGAGATCGGTTTCTACTTAGGCATTTGCGAAAGATATTCGTTTGCCATTCTGTTTTATTAATCAATTTTTAGCCAATTAGGGTGGGGAAACAGTTAATCAGGGATTAAAACTGTAACAATTTGCAAGATGTGATAGATAATAGCATGGATGGATGAAATGGCGAGAAATAAATGAAATGAAGTCTAACACTGAGATTGGATACCAAAACAACGCATGTGTATGGGTTCGACACAAACAATGGCCAACTTGCATGCATGGGTCTAACAGCATGCAATCAACCATCGCGCGTCGAACCCACTCCATCGCGCGAGTGTTGGCATCCCACTAACAGGTTGAATTTCATCTCCTTCTGGGCTCTGGAATGGACCAGTGCACACCCAGGCCAAACCAAGCAGTTCATATGTGCTGAAAGCAAATGATTATTACAAACAAGATTAACAAAAATAGATGCAACCCCTAAACAATGGGGGATATCAAAACAAAGGCCAAAAGCCTAGCTGCCGATGCAAGGGCAACAACTAGAAATAGGCTGACCATAGCGCGATGGAGTCAGATCATCGCGCGAGTGTCTTGACTGGACTTCCAGGAGTTGCTTTGCATGCCTGGGCTCGAGACATGTTCAGAAGCAACCCAGGGGCATTCCAAAGCAAGTAAAGGAATAAAATAAGCTAAGTTAATTAGTTTTAACATGCTAAACAGTGTGACAACTTTGAATATATTTCACAGAAGAGCGGAAAATCATACAAATAAGAAGGACCAGGATCCCATCCCCACGAGAACCATATCGTGCTGACTAGAATCGTCGTGCGATGATGTGGGTTACTCGCGCATGGGAGAGCTGATCCGAGGCAACTTGTAACTTTGCTGGCTTTAGGACCTGGACTGGTATTGATTACCAGCCTTGGCCCTGCCAGCCCTCCTTAGGGGTCAAACCAGTAAACAGTAAGGATTATAGATTTGCTTGAGCATCTTGAAAGTGGCTTGAATAAGGTGGTGTGGTTTGGAAAATGAGTATGTGAGAGTGATTTGAATGGAAGAAGTGCTTAGGCTTGTGTCTCTTTCTTCTCTTTTTGAAATTTTTTTGTAACCCTTGTAAAGAAAGGGCAATGGGGTATTTATAGAAAGGGAAGGGGCTTCGTTGGTGGTTCTACAAGGGTATACAACCAGCCAACAAGGCTGGTTGTGGTTGCTTAGTAGAGAAGTGGGGTGCCAAAGGTGATGGGAGAGTGGGGTAGAGGTGGTGCAAGGGCAGCCCTGCAGAACTCTGTCTAGTGGACGAAACGGGGTTACACAGGCCTGTAGCCCCCTGATCATCACACAATCCAGCTAGAAGAAGGTGAAATGATAGGTGTTGACCATCGCGCGAGGGAGTGGTTCTATCTCGCGAGTGGTCAACCAGCCCCGAGACGATCAACAGTCAAAACTTTGACGTTGACCACCACCTGGCAAGTAAAGCATCGCGCAAGGTAACCACTAGGTCGCGCGATAGTCAAACCTGAGGTCAGGGTTTGGTTTTAAGGGTTTTTTAGGGCTAAGGATGGATTCCACACATTCCAAGTTCAAGCCATTTCATTCTCAAGACTGTTTTTGACCTGATTCATCATCGGGGAAACAAGAAACCGGAAAAACAAAGTAAATCGATCGGGAGATCCAGATTGGGGTGTCTACAAGGACGACACTGACTATGAGTGAAAATTGTAAGTGTTTGTATTTGTTATTATTAATTGTTTAAATTTTTATTGTTACAAGTGTTTGCATTTTTTGTTTCTTTTATTCATCTTATGATCTATTCGTACTTCAGGGATGGAAAAATGACTTGTGAGACGATGGGGTCGTGAGAAGATGGGGTCGTGCAAAAATGACTCGTGATTTCTTTTATTCATTTTAGAAATTAGTTGGTTGTAATTTTGCTTTGAAATCTGGAAGTTTGTGAAGTTAAAAAAATGTAATTGTTATTTGAAAATTTCAGTAATTATGGTTGTAATTTGACTAATTTATGTTGTTAAACAATTATATGGTTCTAAACTGCCTAGATTGCTGCAATCCTGGAAAACCCTGATAGCTATTGTTGACATTGGCATCTTGGGAACATCAGTATGGTGAATCATAATGCCCTATTATGAGAATCATCAGTATTGTGAATCATAATGCCCTAATCTGTTGCTTGATATTGTGCATCTATGATGAACATTGGAATTTTCTAGCCGGAACATCAGTATTGTACAATATTATGCAAAGAAGAAACAACGCAAATTAGATTTCCAGTTTGTAAAGCAAGAAAAAACCCGATTTCCAGTTTTTCCGTACATTGTTTCCAAATTCATCCCACTATCTAGACCTTGATCATAAGATTTTAGCCAACTAATTACTTTCAAAAAATGCTAACAATGTAAAGTAGCAAATTGTAAAGAGAGAAATGTAACATCTAATAGTGACTGAAAAATGAACAAAATAAAAAACAGAAAGAAACTAAGCCAATGGATAACATTATATACGAAACATAGCATTAGATGCATTAGAAATAAACATAACATTAGAACCCAGTTTAGACACATTAACTCAATGTTACAAGGTTACAAGGTCCATCATCCTAAAGTTAAAGAAACCAAGTTTTGCTCAGAGATCATTCAGCTCCTCCTGAAGTTTATCTCTCTGCTTAAGTGTTATTTTCAATTGATGTGCAAGTGCTTGTTGGTCATGGGAACCGTCGGACTTCTTGCTAGACAAACCATCATGCTTGCTCAAATAAGTTGAATAAGCTTTTCGTGCCTCTGCTTCAGTCTCGTAACCTTTAAAGAAATTGTGCTTAAAGCCAATGGCCTGACCATGAGCTTCCACCTAGGAGTCATAGACCCCGGGAACCCGACCAATGAACACAATATACCATTTCCCCATTTTGCAGCCTGTTGAAATATCATACACCAAATGAAAAGAAAAATGACTCTATAATCAACAAAACAGCCACTTCACTAATGCTAATCTAACACCACCACTAAAGATGCATCAATTTTCACAAACAAAACCAGTTCAAAATAGTCGGAAGGTAGACATGGCGGGAGATCATTGATGGATGTCCTTAATAACATCATCATAGGTAGACTTCAAGGTGTGAAACACAAGCTTTCTTCCAAGGGCATTCAGCACTATCATTGTAGCCCTCTACAGATACTGATATTCTTTTCAAAGCAAATTACTAAATCCAACATATAATATACAACTTGTGAAAAACAAATAGACGGGCTTTTTTCCTCCTCTAATTACCGTAATAACTTTATCTAGACAATGACGTGACAATTTAAAATTGAATCAGGAATCACAAATCCAACAAAAAAAATAATTGTTTTTTTCAAGAACAGAGTAGTAATGCGGTAGTAATGTATTCTACATTTTTTTTGTGAAGAACATTTTTTTTTTCAAGAACAAAAAACTACATTTTTTCTTTCAAGCCATATCTCGTTGATTTAGGGTTCCAAAAAAGCCCTAACTGAAATTAAGTTCACAGAAACTAGGGTTTCAAACACCAAGTTGAAAATCAGCCATCCCAAAATCACAGAAACTGTTAGGGTTCCAAATCAAAACTTTACGGTTCCAAAAAATCCCAAAATCGAAACTTTAGGGTTCCAAAAAAGCCCTAATTGAAAATATTCGAACCAGAGAGAGACCTTTGATCTTCATTCTTCTTCATTCTCTCTCTCTCTCTCTCTTTTTTGAAGGTGAGGAACCCGTTTTATAGGGTTTGGATCTGAACGCCTCTGAATCGCTTCCCTCCCCCCGCTTCCCCCCCTCTCTCTCTGTGTTCGCATGGGAAAGGAAAGAGAGATTAGGGGATCCGTTTCTCCTGTTTTGACCTGTTTTCATATAACCCGTGGACAGTAACCTATTTTGACCTGCAAATTTGGTTTTTAGATCTAAGCCGTTCGATTTAATCCAACGGCCATCTGTTAGTTCCGCATTTTACCTTAAATTGTGGGGTTCCTTAGGAGAAAAGCAGTGTGTGTGTGTGTGTATAACTAGAGAGAGAGAGATAGAGAGAGAAATTCCTACCTAAAGGGTTTTGAGCAAAACCCCAACCACTCCAAGTAGATCTAGCGCGTATCTACCAAGAACAATCTCCCTCCAATCTCTCCTACAAGATCTAGAGTCAAGATCACTCAAGAACATGAAACAATGGTGAGGATAGAGAGAAAAATGTGGTGGAGAGAGAGAAACCAAGAGAAAAGATGTGAAACTTACCCCTTTGCTCACCAAACTCGAAAACCAAGAAAGATTGTAAGATGTTTAGATCTTGAAGTTTTGTGAGAGATTCATGGAGAAATTAAGAGATTTGGGTGAGATGAAGAGAGAAGTGAGAGGGGTGATTTTAGGGTTTGTTTCGTGGGTTTGGGATGTGAAAAGAGTAAATGTGTTGTATTTACAGTGGTCTGAATTTGGGTAAAAAATATTTGATTTTTCCCAGTTGGTACTAGTACTGAGTAAAACGTGGTACCGGTACCTCTCACAAATGTCACAAATGTTCAACTACTAGACAACTGGTACCGGTACCGAAGAAAAGGTGATACTGGTACCTCTCGGAAATTATTTAGTCATATCTCCTTTCTTCACTGATTCAGCCCCTACTTACTACCAACTCATCTATACTTATTTTCATTCTCTAAAGTTAAGTAAATGAAAATAAGAAAGTACCCCCATTTGAAATTAATGGCAATGTAAAAAAATTCAATTCCAAATGAATAAAAATCTGAATTTTCAGTTTTACTATAAAATACAAAACTGCACATTTTTCTCTGAAGAAAAATGGATGAAACACCACCTTACCCCTCATGTACGACTATGAAATTTTACAATTTCTCTTAGAATAAATCAATGAACAATTACCGCCATTTTTAATTCCGCAAATCGATACTTTTTCAAAAAGTCATTTTATTATGCTTAGATTTTTGAAAGACAGACAATCGGTTTGAACCCTGATCAACACTAACACATTCACCATATTCCTAAACACTACCACAATATCGAAACAGATTATCCAACTATTCTCCAAACATTTGTATGCATACACTGACGAATAAACAATCCGGCTCAAACCAATTATATCGCACATAAAATACTTAAAGAAAATGTAATAAAACACGGGTCTCTACACTTATTATAATTAACCAATTATTGGAGTCCTGTTTCTGGGTTTAGAGAGTTGTTTACCACCTAATTGTTGGATTCTGGATGGTCCAAGATGAGGAGTGGAGTGTGCGGTACCCAACAACTTAGAATATGAGTTAACAGAAGTGGCTTTGATCACATTAATGTCTTGGGTGATGGCGTCATTAAGCAACTTGGAGCCTTTTAGCTAAATTTTTGCCAATGCATTTGTATATAGTGTGTTGCAACATGAGATGAGTTTGTAATCAATATATCGAATAAGTTAATTGGACAATCTCAAGGAATATATATGTTGATTATATATAATTATCGATAATTTAAATTAATCAACGGGTATTTGTAATCTTAATATGGAAAAATCAATAAGTATTTAATAACATAGAGTTCAAAATATAATTGAGAATAAATATGAGAGTGCAATTATAATTCTTTAATGGTATGAATTATAATTTGTAAAATTTGTAAAATAACAAATATAATTTTGGTGGGATTAAGGTTTCTTATTTGCATAAGAGCATAGAATATTTCTGCTTAGGTTCCTTATTTGAGAGAGAACCACGTAGGAGTACTCTGCAACGTGATCGAGGTATAAGGAAATTCGGCAAAAGATCGCGAGGTACTATCGAACAGAGTTTGTAATATACAACAATTGGCGTGCTGTAATGGTCGGTTCAACAAAGAAACAAATCAACCAACATTTGTGTCATGAGAGTTGAACTGAAATCCTAATTCCGCCTTATATGATTTTACATTTTTTGTTATCTAGTAATTTGTACACATCATTATTCGGTTATGAGATTCGCCTAATTGTCACATTGACTTTGAGATCCCTCCCCAAACCCTCCAATCAACGCAATCTCCTTTTTGGTACCACCGAGGTGGTAGCCCAGTTGGTGGAAGTCACCACCTCTCTTTAACAACTGCATAGGTTCGAGTCCCAGGAGGCACATGTGTGCATGTACCCCGTGGTGCCATTAATAGGCTTTGATTCGAACCCGTAGTTGGACCGAAGAAGGGGATTTTTCGCCGCTGTGCACCAGGTGGTGCCGTGGTGATGGCTTGTCCTTCCGGATGGTAATTATGGCTCAAACTGGACATTACACAGGCGGGTCGGGAGCCCCTGTGGTCACGCCAAGAGAGGAGTTGTTACGCTTGTGGTCCTCTCCAACTCTTTTTATTGTAAAAAAAAAAAAAAAATCTCCTTGGTTTACTTGCCACAGGCTTCGCGAGCACACGAGCGAGTTTTTCGCAAACGTCACGACAAGAGAGAGAAAGAGAGGGTCACGACAAGAGAGAGAAAGAGGTGGAGAGAGAGAGAGAGAGAGAGAGAGAGAGAGAGAAGGGCTTTCTAATTACGTTCCGGCGCAATCTTCTGGTATGTTTCTTTTCTTTCTCCATCCATGATTTACTTCGAGTATATTTGTTTTGTGTTCAAATAATAAAATTACGTTCAATATACCAAAATTTTTGCGTATAGTTGCTGAATTAGATTGGCAAAACCTGTTGATAGGGTTTGTTTGTGCTGGCAAAAGAGAGGAAGGGAGAAGATTGATCGGCAGGCAATAGCAGTGGCAATGTCCGTGGCGATGGCGTCTCCTCAGCCCCTCCTCCTCCGCCATCTTGCGAAAGTCGCCATCACATTCGGCATTTTCCTGTTGTTGTCTCCTGTGTCAATTACGTCTGCCGCCGATGATGATATTTCGCATCATGGGTCCGCCCCCAAAACCCCATCCTGCGACAATACTCTCAGATTGGTAAATCTCTCACCACGAATCCACATATTTCATTTTTCCATTTGTTGTGTGTTACCCCCTCATCACTAAAGGTTCCTTGGTTCGAATTCTCCTTGCTAGCTCATTTACAGTCTTGTGTCTGTATAATGTATCGTATTCCATATGATACATCATATGCGCCCTAATTTGTGGAAAGAAACCACCCGAAACTCCAAAGTTCTTACACTTGCATCTCCAACCCTTACCCATTTTTCAACCCAAATTTGGGTCAAAATCTCTATGTGGGTAGTCTTCTCCAATGTTATACCCATTTTTTTTACCCAAATATATTGTTTTCTAGGCTCTCCCTCCCAAATTTAAATCAAAATGGCACATTAGTAAATATTAAGGAGTGAAAAGAGGTGTTGAGAAAAATGGGTATAGGTTTGGGTCTTCCCAAATTTGGGCAAGGAAAAGGTTAAATCTCGAAATGGGTGGGTAAATGGATATGACATTGGGGACGAGCTTTAAGGCCCCAATTGATAACAGACTTAACAGTGATGGATGAGATTTGTAAGGAGATGAGATTAGGATTGAGATTGGTAATGAGAAGGGATTGATAATGAGTATGTTGTTTGAGATGAGATTAGATGATGAGATTATTAATATCATGTTTATTTGATATTGGATTGGATTGATAGAAGAGATTGATAACGAGAAGGGGTTGGGATTGGACTATAAATACCAAGTCCCAAGGGTATTGCTAATACCCCTATGGGACGACTTGTTCATCCCATAGGACTATCAATCTGGACCAATTTTGAAAACCAAACAAAGTATTTTTACCCAAATGTTTATCAAACGGGGCCTAAGTGTTTTTACCCATATTTTGGGTTTGGGTAGGGGAATGGGTAAGGATAAGAACTTTGGAGTTTCAGGTGGTTTCTGCTGTTAGTTTTTTTTGGTTGTAGATTACAATCCTTATGTTCTTAGTTCACAATTTTTGCATAAATTGGGATAAAAAAGCAGCGACAGCCTGCATAATATGTAGCAGTGATGTTTTTCGAATTCAATCGGCTTCCTGAGTTTGCCAGAAGGGTTTCCTGACCGCTTGCTTATTAGTAATCAATCCTCAGGGTGCTATGTTAGCTTGGGAAATTTGACTGTTCATCATTGAGAAAGGAGAAAGTACTAGATGGGGACACATGAGGGTTACCTCAACAAAGGGGGTATAAGAAGACTTACACGTGCATGCAAGCATGATAGAAAAAGAGAAAACATTAATGCCTTGTTCCCTTCGCGATTCAAAAAGAATTTTTCAAAAAATTCCCCCTACATTCCCCCTACTTTCCACTTTTTTCTCTCTATCTCTCTCCACTCATTACCCCTACTATTTTTCAAAAACACTTTTCAAATCCCAATCCAAACAAAGCATAAGAAATCCTGATAGAAGGAAGATCAATCTTGTCCATATTCAGTAGCCCTTGATACCAACAAGAAGTGCGGTGAAATAAAAGAACTAAAGCGTATTAGCATCAACTCCCCTGTTAGCCAAAGCCCATAGGAAGTACGCTAAATGAGTAGAAATGGACATGCACAACTTGATATACAAAACTATTTGTATTCTTTTTTGACAGGATACACAATGGTGAGTGTTCTAATTTTGATTTTCTTTAAATGGTCAAAAGAAAGCTATTAAACAACTAAAGCAAAGTCAAGATCCAAATAGTGAAAGTGATCCATGAAAGTCACGATGAGAAATAACAAATCCACAATCTCATAGCCAGCCAAACCATAATTCAACTTGCTCACCCCGAAGACATTAAACTTTACGAGTTGTTCAACGACGCACACCTGAAAACCGTAGTAGACATGTTCCGGCTCATCTACACTTTACAGGCTACTAACCCAAAGAACAAAGCAACCTAACCCGTGCTGGTTTGCAGCCTCTCACCGATGGTGTCACATTCGACCCGAGCCCTTCGCTGAACCAACTCAAAATCACAAGAAGTATATCAATCCTATTTTCTCAATACATGGCCCTAAAGCCAAAATCATCTAAAATCAACCAAATATCTTGAATAGCTCACCCACATTCATCAAGATAAACCCATGAATAAATTCATTGTAGTATCAACAAAGAAAATATGTACTGCAAACATGCATTTAACAAGTAAACCAAACCAAACCAAACCAAGCCTTATGTCCCAATCGCTTGAGGTCGGCTACATGAATCCTTTTCCTCTATTGAGCTCTGTCAAGGGCCACTTGTTCACACAAACCTACTATACGCATATCGTTGCGCACCACAACATCTAATGTCAATTTAGGTCTACCTCTCCCCGTAGCATTGCAACCCAAAGCTATCTTATCCGCTCTCTTTACTACTGCATCTCTTGGTCTACGGTAGACATCTCCAAACCACCTTAGCCTATTTTCCCTCAACTTCTCTTCTATGGGTGCTACACCTACCATCTCACTAACCATTTCATTTCTAATCCTATCTCGTCTAGTCTTACTACGGGGACAATGTACTCAGTTTTACTCATACTTATCCGAAAACCCTTTTGACTCTAGTGCTTCTCTCCAAATTTTTAGTTTCGTATTAACACCTCTAGCGGTTTCATCTACGGGGACAATGTCATCTGCAAACATCATACACCATGGGATATCCTCCTCAAAATTGTCTAGTCAATTCATCCATAACTAAGGCAAAGAGGTACGGGCTCAAGGCTAACCCTTGATCGAATTCTACAGTAATTGGAAATGTATTTAACAAGTATCTACGAGAAATTCTTTCCACAAGGTAGAATTATACTTGGAATAGAAGAATGCTCATCTAAGTTAGTTGCATTTCATCAACTTATGGTATGTGTAGTAATTTCTAGCTCATATTCAAGTACCAAATAAAATTCAAAAATTTCACATTGAGATATGCTGAGTTTCGAAATTTTACTAAATCACACGTTATTAGTTGTCTAAAAAGTATTGATCATGTATAATTTTCTTAGTCATAGAGACCTAGGACGTGGTGGACAAGTAAAAAGAGTGTCAGACACGTGTCCGAGTTAATATTTTGTTTCATATTTGGAGCCACTTTTGATTCTGCAATATTTTGTTCATTAATCACTCCAGTTTCTTTCATTTCCTTGTAAAGATCATTTCCTTCAAGGGTATTTTCACCTACTCCACCAAATACAGATACACCTCCATGAGCTTTTGGAACACGAAAAAGAGTATTGGTCGGATACGTGTCCGAGAAGTGTAAATACACATTAGCTTCTTTGACGTTTTAGTGCTTCACAGGTTCTTATGAACACATTTATAGTTATTTTTTTCCCTCTTAAACTATTGATGCATCTCAACATTTTCATTTGGAGAAATATTTAATGTTATTTCTTAATCGCTTAAAAGTTTTTACCAACCAACATTGCAGTCTTGTGATGGCCACCAATTTTCTTTTTGATCAATCTGGTTAAAATTCCACTATTAGATTACAGGTCTTGATGCAATTTCCATTTTATCCATCATTTTCCTAGTCTATTTGTATCTTCCTTAGACTCATTGCTTGAAGTCTTGAAGGTTAATAGTTGTATAACAAATGTCTATTTGACACTTGTTAGATTGGGACCTATAATAATTCTTAGTAGAAAATTATGGCGCATAAGCACTGACATGTCTAGTGGCCTCACGTATCACGGACATGACACGACACTCTCTAGACACGTATTGGCCGTGCCTAAATACTTGTTGAGTGTTTTTATGATATTTCTTGAACTTAGACACATTGTGGATACTGTAGGACATGTTGGCAACACTCTTGGAACATGCTAACAACACATTAAAATGTTTCTGACGTTTATATGAATTCGTAAAATGCCTCTATAATACAAATACTACTTTACATTTGACGTGTTCTTGTTGTGTCCGTGCCCTAATTTTCTGGGTAATGACGTGTTTGCATATCCATGTCATGTCATGCTCGTATTCCGTATCTGTGTCTGTGCTTCGTAGGTTATACCCCACTATAAGGGGAAAGTCCTCCTTAGGACTTCACTAGCATGGCTATTCTCAGTTCCTTGGCTAAGGAACCACCCCTCAAGGGGAATCATAGCCTTCAGCAACAATCTCACCTCTTATACGCTACTTTAAAGGAAAGTCTTGTTCAGGGCTTTAGGAGCATGGCTACGCTCAATTTAAGGAATCATGCCTCCAGGGAACTTCACCATCATGTCCAGAGATTATCTGACTTCACATCGTACCTTTTGAGTTTTGACGACCTCGTTTAACTTGTCATACATGCTCGATGACATTGATGCAGCCCCAAGGTCTGATGATAAGAAACCCACATATCATTGACCTTTGGCGCATAGACCTCATAGGCATGACACTTGTCCTCTGCAAATCGTGAGGGTCCTTAGCAAATCAGGTCTCAAAACCATGATACCATATTCTCTTAATATATTGATCTCAGATGGTCTAACGTATGGCCTCAGAGGCTTACAACTTTCAGACAACCAGCCACTGAGGACCTAAAACCTCTTGTCGTCCTAGCTAGATCCCATACCATCTCTCACCAGTAAAAAGGGCCTTGCCATTGTCCAACACATTACCAACACCCACTTAAAGATTACATTACCGCGCAATACTTGCTTTCTCTATTGCCACCCTCCCTCTAAGATTTTTCTTGGGCTCTCTGCTCTACCTCTGGTAGCATGGGCCTTCGTCCTCTCGCCGATATACCAGACTGACCCTCGGGCCTCTCCAAGAATGAGGAAGTGTCATAGTATATATCTTTATGTATTTTTAGCTATTGTGTAGAAGTACATAAATGATGTATAAACCAAAGCTTATCCACTTAGGTAATCAAAGCATGATAATTAAACATAAACCAAATGAGTCACCACTAAGAGCATCTCCAAATGTTCAAGCCCTTTTTCGGCGGCCAAAGCCAAATTTTAGCTTGCTAGTGTGCCTTTTTGCAATAATTTGGTCAAACTGCTCCAGCAGTGGCAAAGCTAAACTTTGGCTACATTCCTTAACTACCTTTCCACTACCCTTTTATTAACTAACTTTTGAATTACCAACTAATTTTTTTATATTTTTCCTGAGTTTGAACACTGGTGGTCGTGACAAGGAGAACTATATTTAAGCAGAATGTCACCTTGTAGTACTAATTGTAGTGGTTCTCTGAGTTCTACTAATTAATAACATTATCTCTTGTTCTCTGTATCCCATTCATATTATTAACAGTTAAAGTTATCTCTGAGATTTTGTTCTCTGTATTATAAAGTTATTTGTTCTCTTTATCCCATTGTTTATCTATGAGCTTCCGTTTTCTGTATTTCATTCTTCCTGTATAGATAAAGTTCTCTCAATGGTTGTTTTGTCTCTGTATCTCGCTCATATTATTAACAGATAAAGTTATCTATGAGCTTTAATGGATCAATACATTTTCATTAATCAAAATTGAATATAATATATTAGTAAACTATACATGATAAGAAAATTGTGCAATTAAGGATGATAGACGATTGTTACGATTGGTCCGGCGACTCGAAACCAAATCATTCTGCTTCGTACTTCTCTTTTTCTAGATGTAGGTCCTTTGATTTCTTGTGGGTTGAAATCAGATATGCATTTTCTGGCAATCAATAATTTTTGCTTTAACAAATTGTGAATTATGGTGAAAATTTGGTGTTTTTTTTTTTTTTTTGCTTAATTATTACTGTGTAATTTGTGTATATATGTTGTTGTTGATGTTATGGTAGTTGAAATCAATTAAAAATCTGATGCGGCACAAATGGCCCACAACATTTTCATGGTCAAATTTGGCCAACAAAATGACCCAGCCGTTTTTGGCTCCAAAGATGGCTCCCCATTGGAGCTCGGTTTTTTGGCTCCAAAGATGGCTTAGGCTGCCATTTTGGCTCCCCGTTGGAGATGCCCTTAGGGTTGCTCTCCCTCTCTTTTTTGTAAGTGGAATGTATCTGTAATTTTGGGTAAAAGTTTTGCGTCACATGGTGAGGGGACTAATGCCAATTTACTCTCTTATTTTGAGATATCATACTTTGTTTCCTAACTATCTCTTCACCTTTAATAAACCTTTCAACGTGTCAAAAAATGAGTCTAGACATAGGAGTTAGGATATGCGTGTCCATAGAATGTCCCATATGCTATGAAGCATGGACACGGATCCAGAATATGAATACGACATGATAGGAATGCACTGATTGAAAAAATCTAAACTACTAAGATATGGATACAACCAATATATGCTCTAAAAAATTTGTCTTAAAAATTTTAGAATCTCGTTACGTGTAAGTTAACGACTGTCGACGAGCCTTTAGCCATTATGCAGTCTAAGGGATGTGGATGAGCATGTATGACATAATAAGGATTTATCAAAACGACAAATTATCAAGAAGTAGAATATAATATAGTAATTTCACTCTTTTATTCTTCTTTAAAAAGTATCGAAAATATTAGAAAACTAATCTTTACATGTCTAGCAACTATTTTTTTTACATATCTAGACCTTGATACTTGTACTCTATAGGACAAATATCACAAACTATTTCATAAAAGTTTGGCTGTGTGACTTCAGTGTTTCTGAAAAGTTTCCACTACTTCTTAAATCGAAAGAAATTAATTTCATGTATCAGACAATGTATTAGAAGTGTTAGAGACTCATGTGCAAGTATCCAAAGAGTATCAATTTCTATTTTAGAAGTATCCATGCTTCATAGATCATATGCCTTGAGAGAAAATTATACTTTAAAACATGTGACATGTCATGTGGCTTGTCCAACATGGGCACATGTGTCTGAAAGTCAGTGATGCTTCTTGAGTGTTTGACATGAATATGGGGTCCAATATGAAGTGTCCATGCATAATAGTTTGCAAGTGAACTGATACGGTTCGTTTTCCAAACTTGTTTACCAGGTCAAGGTGAAGATTTGGGCTGATGGTGCTGAAGGTAGTGTACTAGGTGGATTAACTGCTAGATTTGGTGGTAGTTTGCCCACAGAGGCGAAAGATGGTGCAAGGTTTCCTGCTGTTTTCACAAATCCCTCAAACTGTTGTTCCAACTCTTCTTCAAAGGTTTACCTTGTTTTGTTGATTGAGCATACTTCAGCTGTTCTTACTTTATCATGGACTCTGCAGTTTTATGTTACCATCTTCTCAATCTTGCTGTTTCTTTGCCAAGGAATGACAAGAAGAGAACAATTAAATTTTCAACTATAAGTTTACATTAGTTTATTTTCCTTGAAACAGCTAAGCAATGACAAGAGAATACAAAGTGCTTATACCCATTTAATGAGATATGAATGCAGAAATGTATCTCAGTTCTTAAGATTTGATAAGAAGAAAAATTGAAGCTATTCAAATGCTGAGGTAAAAGTTGTGTTTTAGGGTCCTTAATCACTTTGTATGCATATTCGTTAAAAGCAGTAAAATTTCAGTTGTAGGTGATGAAGGACATTAGATGTGTAACACTGTAACTAGTTAAGATAGGACAGCCTTGCTTGGATTAGTTGGTAACAACTTTTGATGATATATGTATTGCTGACCTTTTGTTGATAAAAATGTATAACAGGTCTTTTATTGAGCTGTTATTTGAAAATTAGCCATTTTTTCTAGTGGTAGAATTTACAGTGCTTAACATAGTATAAAAAAGCCTTCGTAACCTTGTATTGCCACGGAGGGGAAAAACGATAGAGATACATTCAAATGCATGAATCCTTTAATCATCATCAAGATATTTCCTTCTACAAGTGATGCTAACAAATTGAACGAAATGCGAGGATCCCTGTTTGAAATTTAAGTTTCATTTGTAAGCCCCCTTATTTTCTTTCCTTTTGGAAGGAATAAATCCTTAAAAGATTGAGTGTTGCCTGACATGTGTAAAGGATTATCAAGAATTTATGTCCTGTTAAACCAATAGGTTTTGTAGTTGTTTGTGTTATATCTCCCTAGCTTGGTGTAAATAATTTTCTTTCTTTTTTTACAGTTATCTGGTTTTATTGCTTTGTCTATACGTGGTGATTGTGATTTCATGACCAAGGCCGAGTTTGCAGAATCAGGCGGTGCAGCAGGGTTGTTGGTTATAAATGATGGAGAAGGTTGTAATATTTGGTGCACCATATTTCAACAATTCCTAGCAGTTCAAAATCTGAAATTTTAATTTTTCTTTGGAATTTTGATGATTCTTTGCTAAGTAGGTGACATCTGTAAGTCCTTTTGTTGACAATTTCATCTGAACTCTTTTCTTCTTCTGCATCTCCTTTTTGTTTTCGTTCTGCCTCTTTACAGAGCTTCTGGAGATGTCTTGTCGTGAGGACCATGTTTCTAACATCACAATTCCTATTGTGATGATCTCAAAGTCAGGAGGGGGGGCTATAGAGAAATCCATGACAAGTAGCAAGAAAGGTGAGCCCTTCAGCTGTTGGTATCTTTTTTGGGTCAAATTTTACTCTTACTGGAACATGAGTTCTGGAGTTGAGAGTTGTAGGCTCCATTCTCCTAAACTTTTTGTCAAGAACTTTTTTTCGGTATTTTTTTATTTATTTTACTTTTCGTAACTTTTGGTTGAGCTTTTTGTCGTAATTTTTGGGGTGAGTCATTTGTGTCGATAAGAGAAATCAGAAAAGTATAAAGTGTGGCCGATGTTGAAAAGAATTCAGAGATAAGATGACCCTTTAGACAAAAAAGACAGTTGTTTGGCAATTTTTTTGTCTTTAGTGAACGTTTTTTTTTTTTTTTTTTTTTGTCATAATTTTGTACTTCTTAGACTTCTCTCGTTAAGTTGGATAATAAATCCAAAAATATGATGCGAATCAAACAATAATTTAGAAAAGACGAACAAAACACAAGAAACAAAATAGACAAAAAGGAGAATGAAGCCTTTGTATGTTTGAGGGAGATGTACCATGATTGATGACTGTGATTGGAAATGGGAGAAAAGATGAAACATACGTTGACAGTTTAGCATGTCGACCCTGCGGGATCCTGATAAAGCTAAGGCTTTGGATGGTTTCCTTTTGCCATTTCTGAGTATCATGAATATGCCGGAATTTGTGCTTCAGTTATCTCTCTCATTCATAGAACTGATTGTAAACTTCCTTTTGAGGTTGAAAATCTATTTTACTCTTTGTGGACTTTTTTGTGTGTTGTTCATAGGTTGGTGGGGGCAGGGATCAGAGATTTAGCTTGCTTCTTTTGTCTTTATAAAATGCATCCTCTTTAAACTTTTTGGAGTTTCCTTGACAGACATTGTGATGATATGATAGAGTTACTCATCCCCGATTTTAGCCTTTCGGGTAAAAGTAGTGAACCCATGTGATCTGATACTTATTTGCTATTGGACCCAACCATTTTTTTCGCTAACTTCTAATTTCTCTAAGTCTCTGAATTCCACAATGGTGGTGGTGAAACTTGTCATGGGTGTGTATGTTTGGTTTTATGGGTAAGAGGATGATTGCAACAGTTTGTCTGCTGGTTGAGAGGATGAGCATTGAGGGTTTAATGATGGGTGACATGAATTTTGGTGTAACATGTGACTTTGTGTATATGCATTCACAACTTTCTCTGTACAAGAAAGTGAAAGACTCTTTGTTTCAAATTTATGAACTCATGATCATCCAGATCAAAGGACTGTTTACTGGGCACATGGAGCGTCCAGCCCGCGATACACCCTTGTGAGGAAGAAGGGAGCATCCGGCCAAGGATCATTGTGTAGACGAAATTTTTTTAGTATTAGTATTTAGGTATATTCTTATTTATCTTGTTCAACAAGGGTAGTTAAGTCTTTATGTTTCTAGGGGTTACATAGAGCTTGACTATATATCATAGAGGTTAGCTTTGTATTGTTTGAGGAACTTTCTTTTAGCAGTAAACTTTTGAATTCTCTTTTGCATTGTATCGTGGTATCGGAGCCGTTGTGATTTGCCGCATCTGCCAGCGGAATGGTCCTCCCTTGCTTCACTCTCTCTTTTTGTACAATGTTCATCAGCCACAGTAACATTCAGCAACCCCGAATTCTGGATTGTTTTGCAGTGGGTCTAGATCTCGATGAGCATTCAGTCCAACCACTAGTGGACCCGTCTGCCACCGGGGACCCTTGCCAAACCTCTCTTGTACTATGGCAACTCTCGCCAATGTTTCTACTTGATATGCATTGTTCAGGACTGTTGATGCTATTTCTCCTCAATTTGAACCTCTCTTGATTTAGTTTGCCACCAGCAACCCTTGCCTGATCTCTCTCGTACTTCGGCGACCCTCGTTGGACCTTTCAATGACCTCTGTTTCTACTATTCTGCATCCATTTCCATTTTTTACACCCAGGCAACCTTCTGGAACTAATTCAGGTGACCCTCGAACATCGGAACGTCAGCCAAGTGTTTTTTGTGTCGATAACGTTGTCTTGTAACTCAGCGTTGCACCCATCCCATCTACTTCTCTCCAGCAGCCCCATATAGCAGGCCTAAACACTTTCACTTCTCTCTCAAATAACAAAGATTTTTACCACACTCTGGACAAACTAACTCCGAGGTTTGAGTCTTAGGAAGAGCAGCGAGCTCCTCATTTATGGTGCTCACTCAGTGTAGGTTTGTAGTTTGCGGTAGGTAGCTGACGTGTGAATAGGTGCAATTGGTTGGTGATTATAACCTATGTAGCACGGACACTTCGTCAGAGCTCACGTACCGGTGTCGGACACTTTTCGGACACCGACACTCCCGGACACGTGTCCAACACTTCTCCCGGAGTGTCCTTTTTTTTTTTTCCAATATTTGGGGTCCGACACTTTACGGACACTTTCAGGACACTTTAGGGACGCTTTGGGGGTAAAAATGCAAATTAGAAGGACTTTTAAAATGGATCAAAGTGTACACTTTAGGGACTCTTCGGGGGACACTTTAGGGACACTTCTTTGTTTGAATGTGTTCTCTCTTTCCTTCTCTCTGGGATCAGATTTAGGACTATCTTGTTATAATATTATTAAACTTTTATCTAATTTGAATATATTTTTTAATTTATATATATGTATATATAACATGTCCCCCAACGTGTCGTGTCCCCCATTTTTTAAAAATTTGCGTGTCGAGGTGTCGGTGTCGTGTCCGTGTCCTGTGTCCGTGTCCGTGCTACATAGGTGATTAGGAAAGAGAAGAGAGGAGTAATGTAGAGGGGTGAAGGAAGAAGCATGAGGGCAGAAGAGACCAAGGCAGCGTGTCCTTTAGTACTTTCCGCGAGTGGTATAAACGGGTTTCCCTAGATGGATTGGGCGCAGTCACTCCTTGGAAGAATGTTCTCCTTCCTAGTGCCCACCACTTTCTCTCTCTAGGAAAATCTCTGTCTAACCATCGTCTAAATTTGAGGGAACGTCTAGTATTTATAGGCATTTGGGCCTGGGTCAGGCCTAGAGTGGCCCAGTGAAATCCTGACATGTGTCCCTTCCGTACCTCCAGGTCGCGAGAGTGACGTCACCCCTCGTGGGCTCCTTTTCGCAGGCATGCCCTCTTCATGACGGTCCTTCTCCCTAAGCCACCAAAACACTAGACCCCCCTCAATTCCCACGGGAGCAGGGTCGCGATCCTACCACAATTGCGTCTTGACAAGGCCCCTCTGGTCCTTACTTATGACCAGGGCGTGTGTTAGACATCTGGGTGAACTCTGTATATCTTGACCCTTCTCGCATTGCGCGGTCCTCTCGCAATGGTTCTAGCGGACCAGAATGCCTTCGGGATAGCTCTCTCAGGCCAAAACATCTTCGCGATAGAAATTCTATCTCTAGTCTGTCCATAAATGAATTCAACTTCTGCTATTTATAGGCAAAGGCCAAGAATCTTCGTAGGACCCCTCTGGTCGTGGGTGACTCTACCAGGCTTTCGCGCTCTTGCTAGCCTGTTCAGCCTCGCGGGGCCCCATCTTGCCCTGGCAAGCTTGTTCAGCTCGCGGGTCTCATATTGTGCCGTGTGGCACCAATTCTCTCTCCGCATGGCAGTCACCAGCCACATGTCATTCTCACGACCCCTCCACGTGTTGTCGCATGAGTGGTCTGTCAATCTTCTTTGCAAGTCATCAATCATAATTTTGACTGCACCTACACTCAGTTAGGATCAAAACAAGCTTCTTGGTACGATCTGGTCTCAAGGTAAGTGTTATCAGAAGAGGAAAAAGTAACATAAACCCTCATTATTTATATAACGAGACACCTCATTACAATACTCAACTAACCAATGGGAGACAACTACTAAACAATACTCTAACTCTCCCTCTCAAGCTGGAGAATAAATATCACAAAATCCTAGCTTGGGGTGGACAGCTTGTTCTTGTACAATATTTCGATACAGTTCTCCCTCTCTCTGCTGTCAATTTCTGATTGAGTGAAGTTCAGTTATGTTTCAAGTTCCTCCTGTAGAGAAATATGCCGACTTCGAAGGAGCAGTGGGACTGTGGGGTTCAGGTTCTTGAGCGGGAAGAGTTGGAGAATGGAAAGTGATCTTGGCCATTGTTTTAAAGATAAGCTTGATCTAAACCCTTAGATCTTGAATGAAATCAATCTTAACCATTAGTTCAAGGCCAATTGATTCTGAATGGTTAGATTTATGTTGGGATTCAAAAACTTCCCTTATTATATAGACGTTAATACACGAGAGGGGGTGTTTCTCCACCCTCCTGCTTTTTTATCCCTCCCTCAATGTGATCTTGTGTTGGTCCTGCAGTTGCAGTTCAATTTTATTCTATTGAAAAGGCATGAATAACATCAGCATGGGTCCCACAGCAGCAAGCATCACACTTACAGCCCCATACTTGTGGGACCCACTTGCTCAACCAATTAAAATATGTTATATACATTTGGACAGAAAAATTAGCTAAATAGTGGTAGAGGCAACAAGTGGTGATAGTGGAGAAGGGCAATGGTTCTGATACGCTACGCTAGAAATCTGAGAGACTACCCTCTCAATAATGATGAATTGGAATGATCCAAACTAAAATCATTGATAGTTATATGAGCGAAACAAATTTTAGATACGATGAAAATAATGGTGATTGAAATGCCAGAGACTAGTTTGAAACTAATATGGAATTAAATAATAATTAATTTGGTTCTATCTCGGTGATATCGATAATTTGTGGACTTCTCGGTGAAGCATTTGTAATCCATAAATGTTGTAGTTCTACTGATGAATTTTTTTGATATTGCCGATCAACTTAAGGGGAAATGCTGAAGCATCGTTAGGGAACAAAACATTTAAATTTGAATTAGAACGTGTCCAAAGTTGATGTTTAATTTATATCTTTCTCCTCATATTTCCAACACGAATTAAACTTGAGATTAAGTTTCTCCTTTCTGCTTTTATTGTTACGGAGTATTAATCTTATCAGAAAAGTTTTTTGTTCACAAATTAGTAACATGGTATGGAGAAAACTACTGAAAAATGTTGTCTTTGGAGGAAATTCAGATGCGGAGGCTGAGTTCCTGGGGGTTAATGAACTTGTTATGGTTGAGCAAAAAAAAAAGAAAGGTAATTGTTACGACGACATTGTGCCCATTCGCCCCCCTTGTTTCTCGGGATGTTGGGGGTTGAGTAACTTGAGTTATTGATTTTGGAAACCTCAAGGTGGGTCTCATTCATGTGATGAAAGAAAATAAATGCAACAAACACAATGCGGTTTGAGCCAACTTTATTCTCTTTATACATTCCATCTGCAAATAGATTTTCAGAATCCTAATTTGGAAAGCTGTGGTACCTATTGCAGTTTATGTGCTTGTATTATTCTTGTTTTATGAGGTAGTCTGCTAACTGTCACATATGCTATAATAATGCTGCACCTTTGCATTTGTGTTTTTTTAACATTTTTTCAACAAAATGATGCTTTTTGCAATTTGATTCCAGTTTCTTTATCTTATTTAGTGCAACTAATCACTTATCCTTCAATGCAGTGGAACTCCTGTTATACTCGCCAAATCGTCCAATTGTGGACTTCTCAGTGGTATTCTTGTGGCTGATGGCTGTGGGCACGATTGTCTGTGCTTCACTCTGGTCTGAGTTTACTGGAAGCAAGAAGAATGATGAGCGCTATAATGAACTGTCACCAAAGGTTTTGATAATATTAACTTCATTTGTCTTGAAATTTGGAATTTCAGCATCTTTAGTACCTCTCTGAGAGATTTCAGTTTTTGGTGCCATAAAATTAACCCATCTCAATTATGAATTGCCCCTACAATATACAGCTTTCTTTAATCAGATTCTTTGACTTTTCATGGGATTTCTTCGCTGCTCACCCAGAGGGTTATTGAATAGTGAGCCCACAAGGAGTTAGACATGGCACCATAAGTCTCTAACTTGTGTTCCGATGGTGATAATAATATACAGGTGTTTAGGTTTATATTTGTAGGCAGCAGAGGCCTTAGGTTTGTAGGCAAACGACAAGGGATGGTCTGTTGAGGAGTTGTCAATGGTAGCCTTGGGATGCTATCCGTTCATTTGGACAATATGGTTGGTTAATTGAACGGACGAGAACTTAGGGTTATGCAGTTGGCTTTCTAGTGTCACTGGGGTCTGGGTTTGAAGGATCTTTTTCTGCTGTTATGTCGTGAAAAGTGAAAAACAATGAATGAGAAGAAAGAAGCAGAAAAGGTAGGGCGTCACACCTTACTCCTATATTGATTTACTATATTGGTGACGGGGTGTTGCTTCTCATTGAAACTGTGAAAATTGTTGTCCAGCATATGGATCTCTGGCAGCCTTGCCGTATTAAATAATTTGTTAATATCATGTTAGTGCCATGTACCTTTCTTGGAGTTATGCAGCCTGAGACCCACTCGGAACATATCCTGATCTTTAGCTTTAAGCATGGTGTTCTGTATCTTGGCCGTGTTGTGGGTGAGAGATGGACAGTTGCAATCTGTGGAATAACTGTGGGAGATATGTTTAGTAACCTTGGTTTTTTCTCTTTCATGGTTGCTTATTTTGTCTTAAATATATTTTCTTAATGTTTTGTAAGATTATCTTGAATTTGGTTATTCTTCTTGCTCAAGAAATCATTCCAGTGCCAGATATTATGCTGTATTTAATACATCGTCCCATTAAATGTTTCCCCTTCTAGGAATCTTCCAATGCTGGAACGGTCCAAGATGATGCAGAGGACGAAGTAGTTGATATTAGTGCAAAGAGTGCTATAGTGTTCGTCATATCAGCATCCACTTTTCTGGTGTTACTCTATCTGTTTATGTCTTCTTGGTTTGTCTGGTTGCTGATTGTACTTTTCTGTATTGGCGGTATTGAGGTATCAACCTTCCTCTTGGTTATGTTCTTTAGTTTGCTGCTTAATTAAAATTGTGATTGCCTGCTGACAGGCTGTGCAACTTGTCTTAGATTCTCCTTTTGGCATAGGTTGTCTTAATCATCAAATAGTGTTGCAATGCATACTACTAGAGAATTGCTTGCCAGGGAAAATCATATTTTAATTGTCGAACACCTATTGATGGTAACTTAATTCTATGTAGCTGAAGGTGCTAATATCTTTATATCCAACAATTTGCCTCACAGTTGCCTCTTCTTCTTCTTTCTTTTCTTTTTTTTTTTTCCCTTCTGTTATATCAGATTTTGGAATGTGCAACTCCTAAGTTTTTTGACCAGCTGCAAAACAAACATGAACCACAATTACTTGATAGTTGGCGATCGTCGCTCAGCCAACCTCTGTATGGTATTGGTTCCACCTTGACCACCCTAAAGGAAAGCGATGTTGACCAGACACCTTGCTGTGCGAACCATAGCTGGGTTCTGGCAATTTGCAACTACCAAATTCTGTCCTATGTACGACCACTTTGGAATTCTGATGGCTCGGATGGTTCCCACATTGTACATGCGGGCCATGCCTCCAGTGCATTTTGTCCCCATCATAGGATTGACCACTACATACAGGCTTCCTCTGTTAATGAAGCCAACAACTTACATACCAAGCTTTAACCCTCTGGTCATCTCCCTCTTTCAGATAGCTGCCAATCTCTTTCTCTATCTGTGCTAATGGTGCTAGCTCTGACCAACAGCTCCATGGTTTCTGGCCATTAGGGACCCGCTGTATTCTCAAAATGCTCTACTCTGGTCACTTGACCTTCTACCTATCAGCACTTATCTTAAGACACTTGTGCTCTCTCTCTCTCTCTCTCTTATCCGCCACACTCCCTTTCTTTCTCTTCATTCTTTCTTTTCACTTATATCTTTTCATTCTCTATTCTTTTATTTGTGTCTTACCCATGAACTTCCTTGACGGCCAATCGCAGTTCCTTCACAAATCCAAGCAAGAGAGCCTATGGCTTCCGCATCTCAGTCACATCTTATGCATCATGACCCGCAAAGTTAGATTGTATACATATGTATCTTTCTCTTACTGCACTTCCTAAACACCCCACCCTTTATTCTCTTAATTCTGTGTGAGCACAATGATGCACCCCCACGTCCACTCACAGCGCACATAAATTGCACACCTCTGTGTAGAGCATGGCACAACACCACGACAACAAATTCACATAATATTTCTTGCTCATATAACCACAGAAGAAGAACCGCTCTATGCAGTTGCGAAAATTATTGCCTAAGTGCCTTACGCCCCTCAACTCTCTTTCTTCTCATTCCTACAGTTCTTGCTTTAACTGCCTATTATATGAACGAAGCAATTTTAGTTGTTTGCCCATAAATTTAAAATGATTGTAGAAAAAAAAGAAGTGATGCTCGGAATTCTGGTCTTGATCATTAGAATTGTTTTTGTATCAGGGAATGCATTCTTGTATAGTAGCTCTGATTTTAAGGTATGCTTCAAATCCAATTATGCTTAAAGTTCTCACCTTGGAATTCTATGCTTAGTGCGTATTTAACATCTTCTATCTAGTGCTTCTTTTTACAATCAACAAAGAAAGACTTATTACGAAACCACCAAATACAACTGAGCAAATACGAAACCACCAAAAGGCAATACAAATATTGTTAGAGTATTGTTTAGTGGTTTGTCCCACATTGGTTAGTTTAGTCTTGTAATGAAGTATCCCATAATATAAATAATGAGTGTTTATGTTAGGGTTAATTAACACTTCAAACATTTTGATTACCTTTCCAAACAACATTGTATGAGAGCCACCCTTAACCTAACCCTAATCCACCATAACCATCATACACTTCTGCCACCCATGCACTGCCACCATTGTCATCTGAAAAACCCTAACAGTTCCTGCAATGTTGCCGCCCAAAATTAACCCTTAACAAATCCTATTCAACCAGAATCGACCGCATTCAGACTCCTTTCAACCAAAATCGAGCCCTAATACACCAAAATCGACCAAATCAAACCCTAACAGACTGAAATCGACCCCAAAAATCGACCCTAATCGACTCGAAATAACACCCTAGTCGACCGAAACCCTAGACGCCATCCTCCTGACGCAATTCGACCTCAAAACTTTGACTTCCAGCCTCCAACGACGCCGACCTGCTGCTCTCTGTTCGAAACCCTCCACAATTCCAAAACGCAAACGCCCAGTCCACCAAACCCTAAATCGGCACCCCCCAACTCTTCGAAACCCCAAAACGTAGCATGTGCTGATCGATTTGTCCATTTGTTTGATTGTAGTTCGTGTTTATTCGACGCGATTCGATCGTCTGCTTCTCTAGTCATTGGTAATAAGTTCCAGTTTATAAGTTCTAGCCATGTCTCTTATTTCAGTGGATGTATTGGTTATGTCACCGAAAATGACTGTTCGTTGTTCGATGGTACTTGGTTTTGATACCTGTTCGATGGTTGATCCCTTTTCCACCGGTCTTGATTATCTCTGTTCTTTGCTGCTGTTAAGCCAATTGGAGACTATTAGTGTTCGGTTTTGATGCGTGGAGTACACAGTGATTGGTTGTAGTTGATCAGTGTTTGTTGCCACGAGTAGTTCTCTTAGTTAAGTTTGTTGGTGATTTGTTGGGCATCTTCTATCTTTAGTTGTTGGTTGTTGACTCCATGGCAGACAAAGTTGATTGGTTGGTGGGTTGATCTGTTGGTTTCGTGTCCATGATTAGTTATTGCAATGGAATCAAATACTGCTTCCGCTGTTTTTGGTGGTTTTGGTTCTTTATCTAGCCATGACCGCGGTCGCAATTTTGGATTCAGTAGTCGTGGTTGTGATTCTAGGTTTAGTAGCCATGGTCAAGGTCGTGGTTCCAAATTGTGCACAAATTGTGGAGGTACAAATCATATGGTGGAGTATTGTTATGATCTTCATGGTTTTCCTCAGGGTCTTTAGGTTATTGCTTTTGAGAATATTGGGCCGTTTACTTATTATGCCGACACCGTGGTGACTATTTCTGCGGAGGAGTACCAACGCCTTGTGTCGAATCAGCTTTCATCAATGGGTTCTTCATCCACTATGCCATCTCAGACAAGTTCCTCTGTTGCTTGCATTGAATCTTCTCTTTCTTCTACTCCTTGGGTGATTGAGACTGGTGCTTCTACTGTTCTTTCTCATCGTCAGTCTATTGGAAACCATCTCGTGTTAACTTAGCTGGTGGTTCTACCACTAATACTTCATCTCTTACTTTGGACTTCATATTGCATGTTCCTCGTTGTTCATTAAATCTTAAACTTGCCAAGTCTTTGAATTGCTCTGTCACATTCTTCCCTGATGGTTGTGTGTTGCAAGATCTCAAGACGGGGAGGAAAATTGGTGGTGGTATTGTACGTGGTGGCCTGTATTATTTTACCGACGATGTTCACCCTAGATCTGTTGCTCTTCAGTCTTCGGTGTCACCATATGAACATCATTGTCATCTTGGTCATCCATCCCTTTAGAACCTTAAATGGTTAGTACCTTCATGTCGCCGTGTTGATGTTTTGTCATGTGAAGTCTTTGAGTTTAGTAAACATCGTAGAGTGTCCTTTTATCAGTTAAGTGTCGTGTGTCACGTTCTTTTCAATTAGTTCATTCTGATATTCGGGGCCCAATGCGTTTTCCTAATGTTTTTAGCTTTCAATATTGTGTTATCTTTGTCGATTTGTCTCGAGTCACGTATCTTTATCTTATGAAATAGAGGTCATAGTTGTCTTCTATTTTTAAGTTATTTGATATGGAAATTACAACTTAGTTTGATACTTGCATTCGTATATTTCATTTTGATAATGGCTGAGAATATTTTCATAACGCTCTTTGTTAGTTCTTTAATGATCATGGTATTATTCACCAGTTGCTCGAACTCTACAAAGGTTATGCAGGCTCTGTTATTTAAATGCATGTTCTAAAGTCTTATTGGAGTGATGCCGTCCTTAGTGCGCGCTACTTGATTAATCGCATGCCGTCTACTGTCCTTGGCGGTCATATACCGTATACGGTCTTATTTCCTAGAGGCTCTCTCCACCCATTACCTCTTCGGGCTTTTGGGTGCACGTGTTCTGTTCATGCTCTAAATCCTAACCGGGACAAACTTGATCCCCGTTCAGTCCAGTGCATCTTTCTTGGTTTCTCACGCACTCAAAAAGGTTACAAGTGTTACTCACCCTCTCTTCGTCGTCATTTTGTTTGCGCTGACGTAACATTTAATGAGTCATTGCCATTCTACTTGGGTACGCTCGCTCCCGTTAACTTACTTGAGTCCGAGTCCGAGTCTGTATTTCCTATGGCTATCCCTTATGTCCCTCCTGTGAATCCCTTGCAGGTGTATGTTCGTTAATCGAAATCATCAACCCTCAAATGCTTGCCACCATACCTCCTCCATCCCAAGATCCGGTTGCACCTCCACTTGATCTTCCTATTGCTCTCCATAAAGGTGGTACTTGCATTTCTCATCCAATTTCTCATTATGTCTCCTATGATCACTTGTTTCCTTCTCTTCGCGATTTCACTTTGTCTTTTTCCTCTATATATGTTCCTAACACCGTATAGGAGGCTCTCTATGGTTGAGTGGCGGACAGCAATGGAGGCTGAGATGTTTGCTCTCCATGAAAAAAAATGCACTTGGAAGTTGGTCCTTCCTTTTCCTTTACCGGTAACTGGTCATTCCGTGGTGCGATATCTTTATATCTTTATTCAATGCGATAAATGAGAGTGTGCTAAATCAGTCTTCTCTCCTGCCCTCAGTCCAATCTATCTACGAATACCGTTCTGTCTTGAAAGACTTCCGATCCTCCTTGCCTTTTCTATCAGCTCTTCTGGGAGTGGGTCTTATGTTGGGTGTTTCTGTTTGGGAGTTCCCTTGTTGAATGGCATCAGGGTGTTCAGGTTATGAAGTTAACCTAGCTTTTCTGCTTTCTCGAGTTCAGTCTCTCACGAAGAACTAGGTTCTTCTTTCGCTAGGAAAGTCTACTGTTGGTTTTTGGTGGGTCTTTATGGTCAAATATAATTCAAATGGTACTGTTGAGCGTTACAAGGCACGTCTTGTGACCAGAGGCTACACTCAATCTTATAGGGTTGATTATGCTGAGACCTTTTCTCCAGTTCCCACAGAATAGGGGTATGTTCGAGTTCTTATTTCTCTTGCCGCCGACCTTGGTTGGCCTTTGTTTTAATTGAATGTCAAAAATGCTTTCTTACACAGTGATTTGCTTGTGGAAGTCTATATGGAGCAACCTTCGGAGTTTGTTGCTCAAGGAGCGTTCATCTTTGCAAAGCTCTTTATGGTCTCAAGCAGCCATCTCGAGCTTGTTTTGGTAGGTTTAGTGATGTTGTGTTACTGTTTGGTATGCGCCACTCATTTTGATGATTTTGTCTTCTCTATTCAGTCGGATCGAGGGAAAATAGTGTTAGATTGTTTATGTAGAGGGTATCATCATTACTGGGGATGATCAGAAAGGAATTGATGAGTTGAAACAGTTCTTACAAACAATGTCAGTTTCAAACCAAAGACTTGGGTAAGTTGCGGTATTTCTCAGATATATTGAGGTAGTAAGATCCAAGGAAGGAATTTGTCTCTCTCAAAGTATGCATTGGATATTCTAGAGGAGATTGGTTTATTGGGAGTGAAGACTGTGGAAACTCCTATGGATCCAAACGTCAAACTTTGTGTTGATCAGGGGGAGATATTTCCTCGTCCGGACCGGTATCATCGCTTATTGGCAAGTTGAATTATCTTACCAATACACGTCCTGATATCTCATTCGTTGTTAGTATGGGAAGTCAGTTTATGTTAGCTCCTAGTCTTTCACATTGGGAAACTTGTCTTCGTATTGTGAAGTATCTTAAAGCTCATCTTGGACGTGGTCTATTTTACCATTCTAATGGTCATCCACAAGTTGGGGCCTTCACTAACGCTGATTGGGCAGGATCACCGTCTTATTGACGGTTGACAACTAGGTACTGTACTTTTATTGGTGGCAATCTAGTTACCTGAAAGTGCAAGAAACAAACCGTTGTTGCAAGATCTAGCGCAGAAGCAAAGTATCGAACCAAGGCTTACACGTGAGATTGTATGGGTGCGAGCTTTACTCAAGGAGTTAGGTTTGGTGTGCAGTTACCTATCCCTATGTATTGTAATAGTCAAGCGGCAATACATAGCGCTTCCAATTCGGTATTTCATAAGAGAACCAAACATATTGAAGTAGATTGTCACATTGTTCGAGAGAAGATAGATGGTGGTATGTCAGCTACTCCCTTTGAGTCCACAGGAGCTCAGTTGGTTGATATCTTCACGAAACCATATTTAGAGTTGTTATGTAACAAGCTGAGATTTTGTGATATTTATTCTCCAGCTTAAGGGAGAGTGTTATGTTTAGTGGTTTGTCCCACATTGGTTAGTTTAGTTTTGTAATGAAGCATCCCATTATATAAATAATGAGTGTTTGTGTTAGGGTTAATTAACACGCTAAACATTTTGATTACCTTTCCAAACAACAAATACGTAACCATCAAATGACTATAGAAAAATCAAATTGTAGACAAGTAAAAAGAGGACAAGTCCTCTAAAAACCGTACTAATTTGAAACTACGAAAAGAGTCAACATATAAACAAACATGCTTTTACTCTCAGGTTCCAATCCCTAGGGCCTAGACCTCAAGAAAAATGAAATCACTTGAAAAGAGGGAGAAACTATGCCCCAAAAGATGACAGATGACATACTCTATCCCATGTCGACTCAATATTGTCGAACTTATCATCAAAGACCCTAGTATTATGCTTCAAACAAATAACCCAAAAGAGGGAAATTGGACAAAATCTCACAACACCTTCGCCTTCTTGTTGCCACTGAAACCGCTAAACCCGGTTGGAAAAATGTTTGGATCAAGTACCCGAGGCCACCCAACAAATATCCGCCAATCAAAAAGCTGATGCAATGAAACATAGCTGAAGGGTGATGCAAAATTAAGTGATCCAAAGACTCTTCATTCCTCCTACATGACACATTCTATTTGTTGTGCAGGAAATGGAGAAATTCTGGGGATAAGAAAGTTAATTTGCCTCTTTTGGGGGAGATTTCAGTTCTTTCTATTGTGGTCTTGTTATTTTGCTTAGTATTTTCCATTGTATGGGCTGCCAAACGGAAGGAATCATATTCATGGGTTGGTCAAGATATTCTTGTAAGTTTTATATGTATTACCTGTTTTGTCAGTTTGTCATTCCTGCACGAATCGTGTACGAATTCTAATTGCAGTTATTTTTGGACAATATGTGCAATTTTATGACATTCATTACCTAAATAGTCTGTACTTTCAATAATTTAGACCCATTTATGCTATAAGCCTTTCGGTACTGTATTATACCATGTACATGATTCTTTCCTCAATCAATTAGAAGAGTACTTAATGGCATGATTCTTTTCTCAAGCATATGCAATAGATAACAGGAGACATACAGGCCCTGCCTTTTCCAGTTCCTACATTCACCCACACTAGCTAAAGCGATCATACGATGGTTTTGATGAGAAATGAAGTGCAATACACACTTCTTCCCGTGCTACGTAGAATTTATTTTGAAGAATAATGAGATATGGCATTTGCATTGGTAAATAAGAAACTATCTCACAATTTATAATTTTCAAGCACCAAATGTGAAATAGCAAAATCAGATTCTGCAAGCAGCACTGTCATCTTAGAAGGCATGTCACATCCACAGAAATGTTCTCTTGAACTGCTAACGAAAAAATAATTAAGTCTTGGTTGCTGATGTGATTCTTACAAACGTAAGCAAGATTTAGAGGGAAAAATTCGGTTGATATGTTACTTTCCCCATGGTTCATGATTCTATCGATTTAGTTTGTATTAAATGGCAATATGGTGTGATATGTTGCAGATGCAGAGATTTCATCATCTTAAATTTAGCTTTGTCGTTAGCTTATTTAAGGATATTATTGTTGACAGGGTGTTTGCTTGATGATAACAATCTTGCAGTTGGCTCGATTGCCTAACATAAAGGTCAGTGGGTCACTGTATTGTAAATATTCTTGGCTAAAATTTCAATTCTGTTTTCTGATAGTATTATCTTTATTTAGGTTGCAACGGTACTACTTTGCTGTGCATTTATTTACGACATCTTTTGGGTCTTCCTATCGCCGCTTATTTTCCATGACAGTGTGATGATTGCTGTAAGTTTTTCTACCATTTTTTTGTATCGTAATGTAAGAAAAAAGTTGTTAAAGGAACAATTTAAAGTTGTTTAGTGTTCTGTACCATTTAAAGTTGATTTAAATGTTCTGTTTGTTTTGCATTTTTATTCTTGTCTGTTTGCAAGGTGTTGCCTTCATGGGAGGTTTGTTTGCTTTAGCAGTTTGTCTCGCTAGTTCTTGTTTTATTTAATTTTCCAAAAGCTCATAATAATTGCTGCACTTCACATGACAATTATAAACTGACACCTTTGAGATTAGGTTGTTTTGGTGTAGTCCAAAAATTTATAAAGTCAAAAAGTCAAGGCGCTTAACACAATCAGCGTGGAAAAGTCAAGATGACGCCTGTTTTTCCACATGTCCTCCCAGGGTTAATGCCAAAAGAACATTTAGGAAAAAGAAACGAGTATCAAGGGTAACGGATTTTATTGATCGAATAATATATTTACGCACTTTTTAGCTGATCAAACGGACACCCGAGTACAGAAACAACATCACAAATGAAGAAAAATAGCCGTTACAAAGAGGAAGGGACTCACCCCAGGGGACACCCCTGGCGTGAGTCATACACCAAAAAGCAAGCCGACGACAAACAAATGACGCGCAGTCATTCAGGTTCCTCAGATCTGCACAGGTTCAAAGTCGATGGTGAACCTCGGGCTCCCTATGAGCGGCAGGCCTCTGTTTCTCTGTTTCTGCCGATGATGGTGCCCGAAACAGTGAAGGTCCAGCCATTTGAAGAGCTCCACGTCGCGAGAAGAATTCATGAGGGCTCTGAAGGAAAACATCAATCCGGGAGGGTGTGTGGATGACCCGTCCAAGGTCGGGTTCGCCATCGGCGCGAAGTCCAGGCCACAAGAGGTCATTCCCTCCCAGCTTGGAACCGACTGAGGGAAGCAACCCCCACATCCCAATCGGCTGTCAGAGGTAGCATCTAAGCCCACCAAAGAAAAGGGACGAGAAGAGTCGAGTAGCCCTCCGTGTGTCCCTTTTTGATGAACCCAGGCCACCATTTTTCCCTGTTCAATGAACTCAGTTCCTTGTATTCCCAAAACCCACCATGCTGAACGGCAAAAGCAAAGCTGATTTAAAGAACGAAGGCACTCTGGACACCACCAAGGATGACTAAAAAGTACGACAAAATGGGAAGTAAGTTTGGCCAACACCATCCAACTATTTGTGGAAAGAATGAGGAAACAAGAGGAGTGTTCCTATTTATGGGGAAAATGGGTGAGGAGGGACCTTTGGACAATAGATCTTTTACTCAGACTAGACATTGACAAGGCACGTCATTGAGTACGGATGACCAGACCACACCATAACACGTCAAGGGTCTACATACTAGGGTGGCTAAAAGGTTAGACATGGATGTGAAGTGACAAGACAGTTCTCAGTTTGGTCGCCCGACAAAGACATCATCTGCGGAAGGTTATCCAAAGGCCGACCACTTAGCCGATTACCGACTGGATTCAGTTGGCCAAGAAGAGATACAAGGCGGCAGATGCTCGGGAGAATATGGAAAAGTTAGCATTTTGAGGAATATTCAAAAAGGATATAAATAGGAGAAGAAACTTCAGGATGAAATGAAAAAGAAAAGAAAAGCAAAGAAAAGATAGTACTGCATTTTATGAGATAAAGTTGGTTTCTTCTGATCTTCTGAATACTAACTTGATCGTCGGTGGACATTTCTGGTCAACTAACCGGACCGGGGTGTCTATAATGAGTTTGTTCTTGTGCAGAACATTGGAGGTGAATAGGGAATATCATTCTATCCAATTGGTGGCAGTAAAAGGCAATCCTCAAACAAAAGTGTAGGACCAGAGGAAAACGGTTCTCACAGTTTTTATATTTGTGGTCGAAGAACTATTTTTTAGCATCATTTAGTGGTGGCGGAGTCCTTGGACCCAATTAAGTAACATGACTCATACTTATCATGCTGTAAGTGCAATGCTTGAGATTAGAGTTGATTGACGCCAAGCTTCTTTGGAATAGGGTACCATTCCACCTTGTACAATGATACAAACATTGGGGGCTTATTCGGTTGAGTTTTTGGTTTTGGGACTCTAAATTATTACCCTACTCCAAAATCCACTCATTACCCCTATCTCCAACCATTACTTTCATTTTTATCTCTATCTCTCTCCAATCATTACCCCTATCTCCCTACCCTAATCATTACAAATTCAAATCTAAAATTCCCAAAACGAACAAGCGCTGGAAATTTGGAAGCGCCATCTCCCCTAACATTGCAAGAAACATTAGATTAGAAAATTTAGAGCACTTTGAGCACATGATTAAAAAAAATTATTCTTTGATTGGAATACAATAAATTTATTGACCAAAACGATTCCCATATCTATCTTTTGCTTCTCTAAACATTTTCTTCTAGTGGAAAAAAAATATATATATATATATATATATATATATATACACACATACAGTCGGGATCCTATAAGGGATCCCGCATGGGCTTACCGTGCGGGACTCCCCTTTTCCGATCGAATTGCGACGATCCGAGCCGCTCAAAGTGATCAGAACGTGATTTTAAGGGTACCCGCGAGAAATCAGCAAAAAAAATGATTGGAAAGGGCTTGATCCGAATAGTTTTTTATTGAACGGTTTAGAAAAAAACTGCTCAGATCAAGCCCTTTCGATTTTTTTTTTGTTGATTTCTCGCGAGTATTCTTAAAATCACGTTCTGAACACATTGAGCGGCTCGGATCGTCGCAATTCAATCGGAAAAGGGGAGTCCCGCACGGTAAGCCCGTGCGGGATCCCTTATAGGATATAAAGTGTGTACACATGTATAGATATCTGTGTACGTGTACACACGTGTACACATGTGTACACACGTGTACACATCTGTAATATGTGTATGTGTACACATATGTGTATACATATGTATATACAGAGTCAGGTTCCGGTGAGGGATCTCGCATTGTATACACATATGTATATACAGAGTCAAGTTCCGGTGAGGGATCCCGGATTTTATTAAAATGCGGGACTCCCCTTCCTGATTGAATTTCGATGATCTGAGCCGCTCAAAGTGATCAGAACATGATTTTAAGGGTCCTTGTAAGAAATCGGCAAAAAAAATGACCGGGAAGGGCTTCATCCGAGCAGTTTTCATTGAACGGTTAAAAAAAAAACTGCTCGGATGAAGCCCTTCCCGATCATTTTTTTTGCTGATTTCTCACGGGGACCCTTAAAATCACGTTCTGCACACATTGAAAGGTTCGGATTTTCAAAATTTGATCGGAAAATGAGAGTCCCGCATTTTAACAAAATAAGGGATCCCTCACTTGAACCGTGGTGTGTGTGTGTGTATATATAAACATAACAAAATTGAAATCTGATGACCGTGGATTTTGTTATACAAAAAAAAAAAAAAAAAAAAAAAAAAAAGGGCACATAAATGCTCTAAGAAATTTGTCTTTGAGTTTAAAACATGTTAGGTTATAGATAGTTTGGTCTTTGCTTGATGGTTGTAATCATTGCTCACACTTAGGTGTACACTGTTAAAGCATCCAACTTAAAACCAATGAGTGGAGAGGCTGCACAAGCTAATATACTAGTTTTGGAGGTTATAATCAATCAATGTGGGATGCTAACAAACATTATGTTCTTTGTTTCAAAAAAGGAATTGGGGAAGGATATCGATGAGGTGTCTACAATTGCAGTGCCCCTTAGGGAGTGACTGAGAAAGACTAGAAGGCGATGGAAGGTTTTCTCATTGATGGAGCGACCCCTTTATGTTGGGTGAAGAGAGGGGGACAACTCACCTTTGACACATGGCGCATCCTATTTACTTTTGACCACCATAGGTATCTCAGTCTACCTAAAATCTCACGTATCGTAACCCGATGGCCTGTCTTTTGGAATGACAGTGGTATTTGTGATGTGTCCTTGCAAGCTGCGATTATAAATTTAAGGAACCAAGAGCTTTGGTCAACATGCCCTTTGTCCTTTCACTGGTCATGGATTCATGGTAGAGCCTCTGCTCTGGCCTCCAAGGCAAAAGTTCACATGATGGATCCCAAATGGAGGTCCTATGCCATACTTCCAAGTTAGGCTCCTTGTGTAAATTTGTAGGACATGTCTAGGCTAACCAACCAACTAGGGACCACTGTGGTGAAGGATCCATTGGTAGATGGGGAAGTACTTCAACTCACTAACGTAAATCTTCCTTAATCGGTTCTTTAGCGCGGTGATAGTAAGAGCTCTCTAGTCATCTAGATCATTTTCTTGAAATATGATCAAGCACAATGCTAGCTCTTCCATTTCCTCATGTGGATGCTCTTTAAGAAGCCAACATCCTTTTTCCATTGACATTCAATACAAAGCATTGCAGCTTGAAATTTATCTCTATGGATCTCCTCAGAGGGCGGCGGCTCGCATTCTTTGTAGGGGAAATGTGCCAATAGACCAGCCAGCCCTTGGCTTTTGAGGTCTTGATAGTTTGGAGTATATTTCATACTTGGTGACCGGGTGTATTTTGAGGGGGAGGAAGTAGCAATGCAGCTTCCCTATAAAGTGTCTGAAACTGAGAAAGTGTCTGAAACATTTGTCCTTTCCATGTTCATGAATTACACGCGTATACTATGCATCTCTTAGTATATGATAAAGGTCTTCAACCTATCACGCATTGTATCGGATATGCCGGGATACTGACACGCTGGGGACATGCGGGGATACTACTTGGCATGTCCAGTTATTTAAAATAATGTTTAAGTAGAGGACACATCTGTGATACGTGTCCCCATGTCTCAAGTTCATGTGTGGGGACATTGCGAGGTGTCACTTCATGATATAAAGAACTTATTTCATGGGTTGAAAATTACAACGAAGTTGACACTTGCAATTCGTGGTGTAGAAGCAATGTAACTTACCATTTTTGTGCTAAGTTAGTGTTGTTTCTATTAGTTTTGCATTTTTGTGGATACAATATTCCTATGAAATATAGTTACACTTTTATAGTTTTATAAGGATGTATGTAATTGTTTAGTTTGTGGCACATCCGTGTCCGTATTTATAGTATTGTCGTATCACATGATTATATTTGTGTCTGTGTCGATGTCCGTGTCCAAACTTCTTAGCCTTCAATTTTACAAGATGATGCCTCATTTGAAAACATTTATCATGGAAAAGCAATTAAACATATGACAATATCATATACATATGCACAATGACTTCTATTATATGGAGGAAACACTTCCCTAAGCTTTTAGCTCATGAATATTTTTCATTAGCTATACCCTTCAGTAATGCTTTGATGATATAGATGTATTCCCATATCTTTTTAACTTCGAATTTAGCCTCTCTTTTCTTTCTGAACACAGGTTGCTCGAGGTGACAACAGTGGTGGAGAATCCATTCCAATGCTTCTGAGAGTTCCTCGAACTTTTGATCCTTGGGGGGGTTATGATATGATTGGCTTTGGAGACATTCTCTTCCCTGGTCTCCTGGTTTCATTTGCTTTTAGGTATTTTTGTTGATGGTTTTAACTTCTATTAAACTACTTGACAACTATTAGATGTATATTCTTTTTCAATAAATGGTGAAGAGATGGTGACAAATTCTTGAGAAAGCTACAAACCAATTTTCTTTTCGGATTTATAGACCGATAAATCTGGGACAAAATCAATGAAGATCTTAGTGCGCTTTCTTTGTCTAAGTTATAGTAGTTCTCTTCCACCTACCTCATTAGCTATCAAAGCCAGATCCACGAAAACACAATGAGATGGTATCCTACAAAACCAATTTAACCTCATACAAAGGAATTCCACCATGTTTTTCTACGAGTAGGTGACTAAATTAATCGATTGAAACTACAAATTTCAACTGGATTCTCCTCCTTATCACCTAACTATTCTTTCTCTCTTCCTTCCCATAAACGTTAAATTGATTGGTGCGAGCTAAACTTGAAGCGACATCTTACTCCTTGACTTAAAATTTTATACGAATTAATTCCTCACATGTAGTCAGGTGATAAAGTACATTAGGTCGTAACTTTTCATTGGAGGCCTCTCTATTGGAAGAATATGAGGTTGTACATACCAATATAACAGCCGAAAGGCAGACGATGTTATGTCTTTAGTTCTCCAAGTAGAAAGGACAACCGTAAAAAGAAATCAGTGACGCCAAATATATTTCAGTTACTGGATCTTTGGCGATGAACAGCTTTAAAGTTGACAAATAGCCAATGTTTGAAGTTGGATTTTTGGTTTAGCTTCCAGTAACTTTTAGATTTTGCATATCACGAACATGTTGGTAGTATAGGACTGGTTAATTCTCATGTTCTTATGGACTTTTGGTAGGTTATATTACTGTCAGTTTTTTTTCCCGATGTTTGTTTATTTCTTATAGTTCTTGTGCATTTTGTTCGATCGTTGCAGGTACGACAAAGCAAATAAGAAGGGTGTACTTAATGGATACTTCCTTTGGTTGACAATTGGCTATGGATTTGGTGGGTATTCCTGCGTTTTGTTTTCTTCATTTAACATCTTTTGCACTTATATGGAGTTGATTCTTTTTTTTCCATGAAAAGATGGCACTATTGGGAATTCCTTTTCATGGCCAGGCATGCCTAGAAAACAAAATTTACTCACTTTGCAATTTGGATTCTTTTGTAGCTGTATCTTGTCAAACTATATGGCACTCCATATTATGCACAGTGTGCTAATGTTCTTCAGAATGTCAATGAATCTGCAAAAAATACAAGCTTTAATTTGTATTGGTAACTACTCTCTATACTAGGTGCAAGTATTTTCTATTTAGAGGTTTTTCCGGCTGTCATTACCTTGGATCTTCTCGATCTATGGTCCTAGGAGAGGTATACTCGAGCCATGGCTAACCTACAATTCCACTTCCTCAAAACGATAGCCCAGCAGATTTGAACTAGTGTTCCCCCTTGAATTTGTCAAGCTGAACTAGTCTTCTTGTAAACCCTGGGATTTGGTAGGATTGGCTAAGTTCTTGCTTTGAACTAGGTTATTCCTCATTAAGTAGTCTGGACAGGGAAGACGAAATTGGTGTATAGTTTATTTTCATCAATGGTTGAACACTTGGTTTTGATAATACAATCACTTATCCAAGTATATATTGACATGTGGTAGGATACATTATTTTATCTACCTTTTTGTGAATAAGGAACAATGAACAATTAAAAGGGAAAAAATGGGGTATATTTTCGACTGTACAATTTTATCGCGACAAAGTTTGCAGCTAACATTTTTGGTGAAACCGAATGTTAATTTAAAACTGTTTAAAAGATCCATTGAATCTTCTTTGGGGGGTTGAAAAGGTTCAAGGACCACAACATTCTCTCAATCTTATGGGTGTAGAAGATGATTATTGTGAAACTATCCAACTCAAAATCGATTGACAATAAGTGGAGAGGCCACACAAGTTCGCATACTAGTTCTAGAGGTCATAATTAACCAGTAGGGGACAAGCTTAACCTGACTTGCGCGTGAAGAGTAAATAGATGATCCAGAACATAGGGATCACAACAAAACAAATTACACTATGGCACAATGAAAGGGTAATTGCTCTAGAGATCTTGCCCAAATTCCTCTGAAAAAGCCACTCTGGTACAATGTTAAAGCATGTAATTCAAAAGCAACTGGAAATGAGAGGAGATGCGGATCAGGCTCATGAACTAGTTTTGCAGATGATTTGTCAATGTGGCACAAACTCTATCAACTACTTCAATCTCTTGTGGATGTTTTGAATGAGTCACTCAACAATTGAGGATTACAAGATGGATTATAGAGTTTAGCTGGGCTTTTGGTGGTTACATTGCTTCTTTACCCTAGATATGTTTAGTCCTCCTTCTGGGCATAATTGAAGGTCTATGAGATTTTTGACTTAGTGGCAGACTGGCAGTGGTTGGAAAACAAATGGTAAGATTGTAGATGGGAGGATGGGAGAGGTTCACTTTGGTTCAATCTGTCTTGGCACCTGGTGGATGTTGCTAACGTAAGTCAAAATTTTGGTGAGGTAATTAATGGGGGAAGGTAGTAGATGGGGTGAAGGTACCAACTACCAATTGATTAGTTGAGATATGATGTTTTCTTCGTAAGAATTAACATTGAGGGTGCTTCCTTTGGATCGGATTGTAGAAATATAAAATAATTTGATTGGAAAACAATTAGGGAGACTTCCTATTAAGTTTTTATTATGCTATTAGAATGGGCTTCTGGGAAATGTGTGGTACTCTATAATGTTTAGGTTCATATAAAAGGAACAATCAAACTTCCTGTAGTTGCTTTGTCCCGCTAGGGGTTTGCTTGATTCTGGATTAGCATTTTACTGTGTAATTTTGCCAGTGGCTTTTCGTCATACATTACTACAACCTGGATAGTGCTGGCAACAAGTGGCTCTCCTAATCTGCTGTTCTTTTGACTGAAAAAACCTCGTTTATAAGCTGTTCATATTGCCTGAATCAAGGATTCAAGATATTGCCATGTTGCTTTATTGTACCGGACATGTCTTTAGTCTTTGAAGCTGAAGTAGCAAACAAATATAATTTTGACCCATTGAGGAAATTAGCTAGATGTGGAAGTTTTCATATCTTTCTTTTCCTGCGTGCTGCATTTTGAAAATTGTTTGTACTACTGAGCAAATTGTTTTTTAATTCTATTTTAATTTTTCTTGATCTAAGGGATGGTTTTCTTACTATAGGCCTCTTTTTCACTTACCTGGGCTTGTATCTAATGGATGGACACGGTCAACCTGCTCTTCTGTACCTTGTTCCATGTACATTAGGTAATTATCTTTATTTTAGTTCTGCATTTTTAGCTAAGTGCCACTTTAGACTGTTTAAAACCTGGGTGTTTGTAGGGATTTGGGGAGGGAAAAGAAAATGAAGCACTTTGTGTAGTTGTTAGTTAATGTTTTGTTCTGCATTTTCCTGTTTGGTTTTCATTTTTGTCTGTAAATCCCTCCTTTCCCGTTTGGTTTTCTTTTCCATCTGCAAATCCCTCCTCTCCCTTCGGTATTGTTTTCTCTCTGTGAATACCTCCATAAACCCAGCTTTAATGACGTTTGGTTGCATCTCATCTTATTAGATTCAAAGGGAATTCATTTCTCACTTCTTCTATTCGCATTTAATTTTTATCATAGGATTTGCTGTCATTTTGGGTGCGGCTAGACGTGAGCTGAAACACCTGTGGAACTATGGCGAAGAATCTTCACAATCGAAGGAAAATGCTGTGGAAGCTTGACGAGTCAGATTGACTTCATCGCATGTTCTCAACCCTATAGAGGTGAAAACAAAAGCTGGTCTTCCATTACCATCAGCGAGGGCAGAAAAGCAAGAATGAGTTTGGTTTCATATAAGTTTTAGGGCTGGCCTTCCTATTGAGGCAAATCCCCCATTCTAATGCACTTTTGTATTGTATTTGTATTTCAACCTATCTTTACTGCTGCTGTTGATTTGAATTTTCTTTTCAGTTTATATTGTTTGTGGAATCACGTTTTCATAGTTTTAGTTTTTATTGTATATAAGTACGGTTGTTATGCACTTGTACTATGGACAAGAAGTTCAATGACAAATGATGGAATGACGTTTTCATACTTTATATTGTTTGTGGAATCACGTTTTCATAGTTTTAGTTTTTATTATTGTATATAAATACGGTTGTTGTGCACTTGTACTATGGACAAGAAGTTCAATGACAAATGATGGAATGACCTTGAGTTATGGTTGCTTCGTTCGGTTTGGTTTCAGCTAATGAAGAAGTGTCAAAAGTCTGGCTATGCTAACTTAACATGGTAATCTATTAGCATCATATTCGATGGCACGACATACACTTGTAACCGTGAGGGCCTCATTTTGGATAATTATTTTGCTTCAATTTTTTATTCTGCTTTTTGTTACTTCATGTTTTGGGTAAGTATGTGGTGTACTATTGTGTGATGTGTCAAAATGTGATTCAAATATGATCGCCGTAACTGGTGGCCATGAGTCAGTAGTGTGTCCTTTGGTGGACTTAGCGAATTATCTTGTGTTTGAAGACCAAAGTCAAGTTTTGGATTAGTTGACCAAAAAATGTACAGTAAAAGGAAAAAGTTCGAGGAGTGATTAGTTTAGTATGCTTGCGACATTAGGATTTGGGACTGCATCTACTCCAAAAATTAGTCGGGGAGAGCCCTAGGCGCCCCTTAACTTGCATAAAAGCAGGCAAAGTGAAACAAAATTTCCGGACTTATTTAAGTATTTGCATAAATATGTTAACTCAAGTCTCAGGATGCTTTGGCAAGTAAGAAAATATCAATTCGAATTCTTTAACGAAGTATAAGTCAATCTTAGAGTAGGACTTAAAAGAGGTTTTCAAACTAATATTCTAATTGTGGGAGGTACACCGCCCGATAAAAAATGAAGGACTCAAGGTAACTACCGGCTAACTAAGGGTCAACAACAACAATCAGGGCTCAGCTGCATGCCAAGGCTTAACAGAGCCCCCAGATGAACTGATAGGTGCCGAGACAAACCGATAAATATGTTATCTCGACCACCGCTAAGGACATGGCAATGCAGATTCTTCGCCAGATCCAAAATTAGCCCAACTATCGAGCACAACTGAAGAGGGAAATGGAGGAAGGTAGAAGGAAGATGAAAATACATTTGATCGGCACAATGGAAATGGCTCGGCCTAAGGAAGAAAATGTAGTGGGCCAAAATATCAGGGTTCTGGCATGAGAGATCGTTCAGCCAGAATGACGGGCCCGACCTCCCGGTCGATGTACCTAACGATTAGCTTCCCGGGTCCTGAAGCTTGGACACCTTGGTTCGGGTAACACCGTGCCAATTTGGGACACAGCACGATCTCGTTCGAAGTGTCATATTGGCTCGGCATGTTGGTTTAGACATGATGGTTTGGCCAACTAATTAGTGCCAGCTCACCCATGTGCAATTAACTGTTTTGCTCAACACGTCATAGAGAACGTAAGCCGAAACACTGTTTGTGAGCAGGTACCTGTGGGCCAATTGAAAATGTAGCATAAAGTAGTTATACACTGTTTTTGAGCAGGTACCTATTGGTCTGATTTATCGGTGTAAGCCGATTGTTTAGAAACGATGTAAACAAGCTGCTTTCAAAAATAGCAGAAAGAAGTCACGGCCAACAGATCGATCGGTCGGCCGAGGAATCAAAGTCCTGTTTGTGAAATCTATTGTAACCAGAATAATTCCCACAGATGGAAAATCGATTTGGCGGCCGATGTGCTGGCCATTTGTAGAGACCCGCGTTTCTATTTACATATTTTAATTCGTTTCGATAATTATGACATGTGTTGTGAAGTCGAGATTGAGTTATGTTGGGTACACCCAAGTAGGGTGGATGTGAGTGTAGGGGATTACTCCCCATGTGTTTTGGTTTTGTATTCACTGCCAAGGGGCAGTGTGTGTGGGGGCTGTGAGAGACAGTGAGAGGGTAACGGAGTGTGAGCCGGTTGAGAGCTCCCCCAACGGGGGGAGCGGGGCTCCTCGGAGATGTCCGGAGAGACTGTCAGAGAGCCACCAGAGTGAGGGAGAGAGAGAGGAGTGATGGCAGCCGGGATGTGGCGTGCCCGTGAGGTTTTTTCATGTATATTGTATTTGTTTTGTGATTAATACATAAACGGAGTTTTTCCTCGCATCTCTTGTGTTTGTGCTTGGTATGTTTGCGTGTTGTGCTTGAGGGTGCGGGTTTCGGGTCGGGGTCACGACCCAACAGTGGTATCAGAGCTATGGTTGCAGATCGGAATGCACCGGGGAGAAGCACAGCACGGTTGAAGACGGCAGAGGCGCGTGGCGAAGAGGCGATCCAAGGGCGGCTTGTTCAAGGAGTGGTCGGATGCGAGATTGGAGCACGGGGTTGTGTTCGTCTCGTCGAGACGAGTACGGATATGGGTAGCACGTCGCTAGAGGAGCTCGGAGATGACGGTAGTGGCCGGTCAAAGGCGGTGGCGACGCTGCGAGGTACGTTTTTGAAAAGCTCGTACTCGTAGTTCCTTGGATTGAAGTTTGGAGCACAGGGTTAGATGCGTCTTGGAGAGACGATCTCGGGGGTGCTTGGAAAGTCGCCGGAGGTGGCCAGAGGAGGCCGCACGCGCCGGTCAAAGGTGGCACGTGCCGGGCACGTCAGATCTAGTCGCGCGAGTGTGGTACACGCGCTTGGAGGTTTTTTTCTTTTCTCGGAATAGACAGCCTGTGCGTGAAGGAGAAAAGGAAAAAGAAAAAAAAAGGAAAGAAAAGAAAAAGGGGAAGCAGCACGTGATGGTGGGAAAGTGTACCAAGGAATGATTCAGTGTTGCAGGTACATTTGGAGCACGCCCCGTCAGCAGGGTCAAGGCCACGCAGTCAGATTTGTTTTTGCAGTTTCGGAGCTGTTTGGACTCCGTTTTGCGCATATGAGTAGTCGATTTTGAGTATCTCGACGTTCCGAACCCAACCGTGTGCTCTGTTTTCTGATTGGAGGCTCCTAGGCAGGTGAGATTGCGCTAGTTGAGCAGAAATCAGGTGTTTGAAGGCTGTTTAGGGTTGGGAAATGGCTTGGAAGCAGCGAGGATGTTCTGTGGTGATCTGTTATGAGCTAGCAAGCAAGGAGACTTTACATTCGAGCGGGTTTGCTCGTCTGGTAACTGACACAGGCGCTTGCTATAAGTAATAGATCGATTTGGAGATGCTGGGAAGCCAGGAATCGGAACGATGATGGATGAGTGGCAAAGAGGTGACCTAGGGAGAGCTGATGATGGGTGGCAGGAGGCTCGGGAGAGTGATGGAAATGGAAGATTGACGAAACAGACTTGCAAGGATCGGAGGTTGATCGTGACAAACATGCGCAGAACTAGTGAGCAAGGATACACTCGGGTGGTAGTGACACAGGCGCTCACTATAGCGATGGTTTGCGGAGATGATTGACGATGATCGGAGGCAGTCTGGTTCAATTGGAAGACCTATCATCGGGAGTTGCAGTTGTGATTTTGGATGCACGAGGAGGATGATAGGGTCACGGATTGTGTTTTATGATTAGGCACAGGCGTTCGAGATTAGATGCAACTACCGAGCACAGCAAGGATACATTCAGAGGAATGACACAGGCGCTGTAAACGGATGGTGGTGGCAGTGGAAGCGGTGCTAGTTCTATGATTGATCCGGTGAATAGGTAAGTCGCTGATGACTAGACGTTCACGCGGTGAGGGGGTGCAGGTTCAGCCACGGCAGATCTAGTCTTGCTAGGAGACACTCGGTCAGTTGGTATATACACTTCCGGCGCGGGGGTGGTGAGACTTCTGATGGCTAGCAGTGACACAGGCGCTTGGCTAGAGTGGTTGAACGAATCAACGATTGTCCCACTTGGGTGTAGGGGGTGATTGTTGGGTACACCCAAGTAGGGTGGATGTGAGTGTAGGGGATTACTCCCCATGTGTTTTGGTTTTTGTATTCACTGCCAAGGGGCAGTGTGTGTGGGGGCTGTGAGAGACAGTGAGAGGGTAATGGAGTGTGAGCCGGTTGAGAGCTCCCCCAACGGGGGGAGCGGGGCTCCTCGGAGATGCCCGGAGAGACTGTCAAAGAGCCACCAGAGTGAGGGAGAGAGAGAGGAGTGATGGCAGCCGGGATGTGGCGTGCCCGTGAGGTTTTTTCATGTATATTGTATTTGTTTTGTGATTAATACATATACGGAGTTTTTCCTCGTATCTCTCGTGTTTGTGCTTGGTATGTTTGCGTGTTGTGCTTGAGGGTGCGGGTTCCGGGTCGGGGTCACGACCCAACAAGTTATACATTAAAATTTCAGAATTTTTCGTTATAAAAAAAATTGGGTTGGTCCGGACCGCCATTGGTCCGGTTCGAATGAGAATATCAGAAAGTTAGGCTTCTGTCTTGCAAGAGCTCTGGTCCGGACTGTCATTGGTCTCGTCCAGACTAGACCAACGGTGGGTAGGAATTCCCCACCGTGTTTTTCCCTCTCTCCTCACCATTGTGCCATGTTTTTGAAAGATCTTGACTCTAGATCTTATAGGAGAGCTTGGAGGGAGATTGTTCTGGGTGGAAATGAGCTAGATCTACTTGGAGTGTTGGCGATTTTGCTCAAAACCTGTTGAGTAGGAATTTCTCTCTTCTCTTTGCATGTTTATGGGTTATATATGTGTCTTACATGAGTTGTATGCATGGTGTATGTGTTTGGTTTTCTTATTACTCGTCTTACTTGAAGCATTACGTAGAATCTAGACTTGAATGAGCACATGAAATGTATTGGGTCTTCTGGTCGGATGAAATATTAGAACGTGGTTAATTTTATTTGAAAGAAGTAAATTTGTGTGTGATGATCTACGGGGTTCGAAGTATCCGGAATGCTATGTGATCTATAGGGACTAAAGTATCCGGAACTCTTTGTGATCTACGGGGTCTAAGGCACCTGAAACCTTGTGTGATCTACAAGGACTAAAGTACCTGGAATGATTTGGGATTTACGGGGTCAGAGGTGCACGTTAAAGGATTTACAAGGTCGATCAAATCCTAGAACTTGTAATGAGTTTGTGTGTGTTTCATTGTATAAGGGATGTTATGGAATCTTATTTGTTCGGTTCTACTTCAGTTTTGGTATTTGTTCTTGAGAGGAGGTTTGGGTTAACCGAACATATTTTGTTAGGGAAATTTGAGAGTTTTTACCTAGAACTTTTCAGTTTTCATATTGACATTTATTTTACGTAACCTCATAGACACGTATAGTTTGTTAGAGATTTTCCTACTGGACAAGTGTAACGACCTGCTTTAGCTGACCTGCTAACTCTTCTCCTAACCACGTAACTCAAAAGATTAACCTCAAGTTACTAGTAGCTAGAGGGCCTTTACTTATATTCCATTTTATATTTCCCACATCCATCGATGTGAGACTCTTTTTATGGTGGTGGGTTCTCACAATCTCCCCACCTTGACTCTAGATCTTGTGGGTATGGGGTATATATTTTAGATGTGGTTATATGTAATAAAAGTAGGGGCATTTTTGTCCATTTTTGTAAGAATATTTTTGTCGAAACATTATTTACTTAAAAACAAGTTACATGCAGTAAATTCGTAGTTGCATTTACAAACTCCCATTTTTGTTGAAAAATGAGCATGTTTCTGTGGCGTGGAGCCTTTATGCATTAGAACTTTGTATCTTCTCAATAAGCAAGATAACAAAGAGTGTTCTCACGTAGATAACATTTCTCTTATTTGGTTCAATAAAGAGTTTGTCTGTGAAAATCCAAATTTATTTAAACTCACTTCCACTTGAAACATTATGAATTCGACGTTTGATTATCCCTTATTTGACAAATTAAAAGAAATACTGTCAGACCCTCGATTTTTAACATAAATATAAAGGGATTTTCATAAATAAAATCTCACAATAATCTGCACGAAACCCCCAAAGAGTTTAACATTCCCACTTTCATATATTACACTTCACGTCCAAATGTTTACAAAAGTACATTTTTGGCTCCATGGCCCAAATCATCATAACTACTGAATTTCAAATTGAAATTAAAGACTTACAATATTCGCTAGTCAAAAGATTTACAAATAGAGTTACGAATACATCTTCCAAAAATAAATTATAAAGATGACTTAATAACTCCTCATTGTTAGCTTTCAAAATCATCTCCACGCCCAAGCACTCAAAGCATGCAACTACAGCCCTGGGCTAGTACCTGAAAGTTGATGTAAGGTTTGAGCTACACTTGCCCAGTAGAAAGCTCTAATCTAACAATGTATGCACATGAAATGTGGGAACGATCACAAGATGAACAAGGGCAACCAAACCAACAAAAGGGCAATGATAGTAATCCAATTCCAACCTTTCATTTCCAAAACCAATCAAGTGTTTCAACGTTTAACTTTTGAAAGCACCAAATGTCACAACGTGTCTCGTACATGTGTCATGAGCCAAAGCTTTTACTGGGCCAATTAAAGGACCCCAATGTCCTCTGCCAGGCTCTTTACCCGTTCAGGATGTTCTGAAGTATCAAACACGAGCATGTAGCTCATCCTGGGCCAATTAAAGGATCCCAATATCATCTGCCCGGTTCTTTACCCATTCGGGATGTCCTGATATGTTCTTGTCGTGTTCGTAAAGTCTCAAAATCCTTTCTCCAACAAGTTCGTGGCATTTAAATTTGCTAAATTGTGTAACTTGAAGGATTGAAATAGATAAGTTCATGGTTAAGTAATTAAACAAATTAGTCATTCTACTTTAACCAATTATATTAATTTTCACTAATCACTGTCATTCAACATCATTGTTAACTACCACGTCTGCCAAATATGATCTTAATCGATTCAAATTGTTTGATCAATTGGCTGAACATAGGGAAAATTACCCACAGGAGGCGTGGATTGGGGTTAATCACCAATACATGGTCCTGAGTTTACAAATTACCCATTCATGGTAACTGCTATTTTAATGACCAAAACATGGTACACATGTCTTGACAGGACCATTTTGCCCTTATATAAAAATGACGTCATTTGATTTCCTCCCAAAAGCCCCTCTGTTTTTTTTTTGGTAAATCAAAAGCCCCTTTTCCCTTCTCGTCTTCCCCAGTCGAACTTATCTCTACTGTTCACCAACAATCCCATTCTTTAATTTTTCTTCCATATTCTCTCTCTCTCTCTCTCTCTCTCTCTCTCTCTCTCTCTCTCCCCCTCTCTCTTTACAGTCCCACAAAATTGTTTATGGAAATGGGTCCTCCAATTCAAACATTTCAAATAAACCATACCCTTGTTACAAAACAGTTGGGTGTCGACATTAGAGGGGATTTCGACGGAAAAAATTTTGAAACTCTGTGATTTGTTGTCTACAGTAATATACGCATATCGGGGTCCACCGATGATTTCGACAGAGAATGTAAAATCATTGTAACGGGAGAGAGAAATTTGGAATGGGAAAGAGGAAACAGGAAGAAGATAATGGGGAAAATGGATATACCACCAACCAATCATCCGCAACAAAAATGCATGAGAGAGAGAGACACAATAAACTGATGCAATTTTGGAGAGGCTTAAAAGGCCCTAATTTTATGAAATCTGAAAAAAAAAATGTGGATTGATGGCTGTGAGAGAGAAATCATAGTTCGAGAGAGAGACAAACACAAAACTTGACTCACAAGTGGTTTGCTCCGGTGTCATCTTGCATTTGTCAAAAAAAATTGTCATCTACAATTTTGCAAAAAAGTGTCATCTACGGTTAAAATTGTAGATTACTATTATAAAAAGGTTACTCATGCCAAGTACAGTGACCATTTTCCAATATGAATTTGGTCTTAATCTCGAAAGAACCACTACCTAATCTTTCACACTTATTATTTGTCAAAAAATATGACGTGTTTTTTACACAATAAATATGTGGTCCACACAGACATATAGTGTAGTCTTTTTGCAATATCGACTTGGTCTTGATCTTAAAAGAACCACCACCTAACTTTTCACTTATCACTTGCCAAAAAAATGACGTGCTCTTTATATAATAAACATGTGGTCCACACAGATATAGAGTGTAGTCTTTTTGCAATATGGATTTGGTCTTGGTATTGAAATAATCACCACCTAACTTTTCACACTTATCACTTGCCAAAAAAATATGATGTGCTCTTTATACAATAAACATGTGGTCCGCACAGACATATAGTGTAGTTTTTTTGCAATATAGACTTGGTCTTGGTCTTGGTCTTGAAAGAACCACCACTTAACTTTTCACACTTATCACTTGCCAAAAAATATGACGTGCTCTTTATGCAATAAACATGTGGTCCACATAGACATCGAATGTAGTCTTTTTGCAATATGGACTTGGTCTTGGTCTTGAAAGAACCATCACCTAACTTTTCACATTTATCACTTGCCAAAAAATATGACGCGCTCTTTATACAATAAACATGTGGTCCACACAGATATAGAGTGTAGTCTTTTAGCAATATGGACTTGGTCTTCAAAGAAACTTCACCTAACTTTCTACGCTTATGACTTGCCAAAAAATATAACGTGCTCTGTCCCATATGATTGACCATACTAATGACAAGTCTAAGGGTACATGAGGATGTAAAGTTAAAAGAGTTATCTTCCATTTAACCTCAATTAACGTTGTCTGAGGTACAAAACGCCAAGTCATTAATTGCAAAGGCTGAGGTACAAAACGCCAAGTCATTAATTGCAAAGGATTACGTCATGTATTAATGAGAACCAATTGTTAATTTGTTCATAAGGACAAAGTCATATTTTGTAACATAAGTCCCATTTGATTGACCAATTTGCTTCATCCACCATCAGTAATGCCAAAACTAATTCATACGATAGCGATTGCCTATTATAGAAAATAAAAAGATTACATATATATATGCTACTTAACATCACCGGTGGATTATTAATCATGAGTCATCTAGTTGTAACCCAAAACAATAAACACAAGTCATCTACACTTTGATTTTCTACTGCTGCCTAATATTGTTATACTACAGAATAAAAAAATATTACATGTGCTTCCCACTGCCACTTGAGCCATCACCAATGTCTAAATATTACATGTGCTTCCCACTGCCACTTGAGCCATCACCAATGTCTCCTTACTTCGTGCGCACAATTATAGCTCTCTGTTTTGCGATGATCCAAACTTTTCATTCTTCCGTAGAAATTGAATTCATATCCGTTGTCATTATCTCCTCCAACCTCATTCACTCTCTCTCAAACCTCAACTTTTCTTGCTCAAGTTTGGCAGCGACCTTCATTGAGTGATGATATCTCATCCTCAAGACTACCAGATAGCGCATTTTACAGCCCCAATCTATATAGAAATTTCAATTGCATTAGAATTAGCCTCATTTGCATTAGAATTAGCCACATAAAAAATTTAGATAGACAGTAACCAAACAAAATTAGCAAGCCTTCTATCTTTTGTCTTCTCCAATGGCAATTTTCCTCCTCTTTTGTTGCTTAGTAACTTTATTCATTAGCAAGATTTTTGTTTTCATAAACAAGAAAGACAGGTTGCTACATTTATTTTAATTTGCAAAATGAAACACAGGAAACAAACAACATTAAGGTTTGAGTATACTACAGTAAAGAGGTAGTACCTAAATGCTGATGAAGCCTTTTTTTTATAGGCAATGCTAATGAAGCTTTGGATCAATAACTTGAGTAATTGATGCCAGATTAACTCAAACAACTACCTTTAGTTACAATCAAGAGAAGGTAACAGTGATTGTGTAGCAACAACTGATAAAACAGTGGCAAATATGCAGAGTGCAACTGATATATACAAATACGGATCAAACATAAAAGGAGATAACATAATGCAACCAAATCTCAAACGAGCTGGAATAGTTCAAAGTCAAACTATCACATAATATGCTCTAAAACCTCATCAACGATAGGTCAGAGAAACTAATTGCAATGATCCAAACTTTTCCTTCTTTCGTAGAAATCGAATTAAGATGAGTTGTCATTATCTCCTTCCACAACCTCATTTGCTCTCTCAATCCTCAATTTTTACTTGCTCAAGTTTGGCAACAGTTTTCATTGAGTATTGGATCGCAAATTAAAAAATACATTTATTCTGATACGCACTATTGGACAAAACATTTAGTAACCCAAACGGTTCAACATTTATATCTGAACACATAATCACCTGTTCTAGGCAGTAGTCAAGCAGCCGGGCACCACCTAGCGCCTAGGCCGATTAATCGGAGCCTAGACAGTAGGCGGATTTTCTATTTTTTATAATTTTAAAATATTCTCCTATCCCTTCCCCAAGTTTTGAGAGCACATACAATAACATAAGTAAAATAAAACATTCAATATGGTACTCCAATAAAAAATTACACCGCTGAGATGCCTAATCGTCCGCCTAGCCCCACCTAGCTTCGTCTAGCCAATTAATTGCCTAGCGCCCAGTCCTTAATTTTAAAAAATTACATTGTCGAGCCACCTAATTGTCCGCCTAGCTTCCTAGCCCGTCTACTCCGCCAAGCCCCTAGCCTGCCTAAGCTGTCTAGCGACCAATTAATTGGCCCGACACCTAGACAACAGCCTAGGGACCTAGGCACAATGGTGGGGTACCTCCTGGGCGCCAATTAATCGATCACCTAGGCCATCTTTTGGAACACTGTATTGAACATCCATAATGAATATGAACTAGAAAGACTCACCTAATCCGTACGTAACCAAGAAGAGGTTGGAGGTCACCCAATAACAAAATATAGCCTGGAGAGACAAGAATATCATTTAGTATTAAAGACATTCCTTTAAAATGTGAAGGAGAAATTCTCATGGTACATAAAACAGTAACTATTGCCAAAGTATAAGCAAACTGATGATAAACAAAAGAAGAAATGGTAAGTGATTAGAAAAGATTTGCTGCAGAGAAGTTGTTAGCTTGAGGGGAAATCCCTGCCAACCTCAAAAGGGAAGGGGCAGGACGCGAGTCCAAATGGCTAAATGAGAAATGGGTTTGGAAATTCAATGACATGCTCACTACAAGTAGCCGATCATTTCCTATTTAGTGTTTTATTCCCAGCTCTCAATAATCATTACTTGATCTAACAACTACATTTAGGGCCTGTTTGTTTGACCGGATATGAGGACAGATTGGACTACATATCCAAGAGGCCGGACCACATATCTAGTGTTTGGTCAAAAGATGTATGAGCCAGACCGATAATGTTTATATCGCATTAGACAATATGTGAATGCAAGATTTATAACAAGAAGTGGAAAAGCAACCAATTCTAATCTGCATCCAGCACCCATGCATAATTCACTCCATAACCATATCTTCGGCACTGCCAGTCTGCCCAAAATAATTCGGTACGAATGGAAGCCCAAGCTGATCAAAAGTAAACGAAACATCAAAACGGAATACCAAATTCCACACATAAACATCAATGCATGAGGCAAAAAAATTCCTGAAAAGAAGAAGAGAGAAAAGATACAGAATTGCTCAAATCAAGAACAAGAAGAACACATGCATTGTGCATTTGGCCCGTTTTGGAGTCAGAAAATTATTTTTTGCCGATCAAAAAAAGAAAAAGAAAAAGAAAAAAAGAACAAGAACACAAATTCATATTTGATTTGAATGAAATTACAAGACCCAAGATTCAGTTCACATAAATCAAATCCACAGACGATACACACGATTTCCGAAACTCACCAAGGTAGTATTTGTGAATCCTTCAATCGCGGCTCAAACAACAATTTTTGTAGAATCCTGTGTCATACAACCAAAAACTAGGGTAAAATGGTCGAAATTGAAAATGACTGAACATGAGAGAGAGAGAGAGAGAGACGGAGTTTAGAACTTGGGAGAGAGAGAGAGAGAGAGAGAGAGAGAGAGAGAGAGAGAGAGAGAGAGAGAGAGAGAGAGAAAATACCAGTTCGGTGAAAGGAAGAGATGAGAGTCGGTGAGAGGCTGCTGAAAACAATTGGGACGATTGGGAGGAAAATGGGATTAGGGCTTTTTACTGATATATAAAAGAGGGTATAATTGTCATTTCAACTTCTCACACCATGTCTTGGTGAATAATTTTGCTTGTGTCATGAGAGTGGTAATTTTAAGAGTGGAGACCATGAAATGGTAATATGACCGGGTCTCCTCCACTTTCCGGTAATTTTCCCCTGAACATATAACCAGATCAATCAATTATAAATGAATCAACTCTCGTTGATTGATCGTTGCCAAATATATTAGTATCAGCACTATTAGTTGTTAGATTTGTAAAATATATCATATTGATCACTATAAATTATATTAATGAATTTGAATAGCCTAATTTCATTAAATATTAGAGAATTCTACAAAATTATTCAATCGCTATTAAACAAAAAATATATTTATCGTACAACGTTGTTGTAACAATCAACTTATAGTGTCATTTTGTAATATATATTAACTAAATTTGTAAGTTATCAAAATATTACTCCCTCCGTTCCAATTTGAGAGTCCCTTTTGGAGATTCCAACTATTTTAAGGGACAGCAATGATTACACCTATATTACCTATTATTTTCAGCATTACCCCTATATTTTACTTACTTATAACACTTATACTCAATTGGAGGGACACTTTTGGAAAATCACCAAAAATTTCCTTCCATTTTTGGAAAAGGGCTATCATTTTGGAACAACCCAAAAAGGAATAATGGACTCTCAAATTGAAACGGAGGGAGTAATAAATATCTTGTTTTTTCCATAGTATTTAAAACTAAGTTACTTAAATATATGTATAACAAATTATTATTTAAAAATTAATCAATTAAATACATTTATAATGTCATTTGAAAATTATGGAAAATATTTTTCAAATTTTTATGTTTTCATAGCCAATTAAAATTTTAAACTAGATTTATAAATGAACACTATTTTTTAATAATTCTTCTAATATATAAATCTCTAAAATCTGCAAATTTTACACAAAAAATCAGGTTTTTTTTTTTTTTACTTAATGGCAACTTGTTACCTGACCAACCGGTTGTGGTAAGTGCCGCCTGTGTTGTATGGTAAGTGTTACCTTATACAATGGTAAGTGTTGTATTAGTAAATGGTATAAGTTGCCCGTTCTGTGGTAAGTAATCCTTCTTTTTTTGGTCAAATATGGCAACTTGTTCTCTGACGAACCGGTTGTAGTAAGTGTTGCCTGTTTTTATGGTAAGTGTTACCTTATACAATGATAAGTGTTGCCTTAGTAAATGATATAAGTTGCCTGTTCTGTGGTAAGTAATTCTTGATTTTTTTGGTCAAAACCACCTCGTTTTCAACAAAACCACCCTAGTTTTAGTTTTTTAGTTTCAATCCAAGAGTTGTGATTTATCAGTATTCAATCCAAGGGCTGTAATTCATTGGGAGTATGATGCTCTCATACCACTTGGGAGTATCACAGAAGTTTTGCTTTCTTCCCCACTTTTCCACATTTCTCTCTCTCTCATTATTTTTTACTATAAAAAATCAAAAATCTAGAAAATTAAGATGTAAAGTTTGGAGGCTTTGGACACTCATACACATTTCTATAGTATATTAATTGATTGATTGATTAATTGATAGTTTATTGATGATTGATTGATAAATAGATAGATAGTGCTGAGTGGGTACCACGTGGTGTCCGCTCGGCGCATTCAGACTGTCTATTTCAATTTTGGACTGCTCAATTTTGGAGAGAAAAAAAAGGAAGAGACAAAGGAGAGAGAATGTTTTAATCTGGGCCGTCCAATACACTTTTGGATGATCCGGATGTGTTGCTTGGTCACCACGTCAATTGGGTGACGTGATACCCACTAATATACTTTTTGGACGATCCAAATGTGTTGTTTGGACACCACATCAGTTAGGTGACGTGATATCGGCCGGCGCCCAAAATTTCTCCATAGATAGATAGACAGATAGTTTCCACAGTGTCCCATTCCTCTTTCTTTCTTTCTTTCTATCTATACACATATCTCCACACAATCCAAAAACCAAAGGAGATCATCCATTCGTTGAAAAATGCCCATTTTCACTGCAACATTCGGGTCGGCCTTTCTCTCTCATCTCTTCGCAGGTAATAACCACCATTCTTCATCATTTTCAGGCACTGCTCTCACAAACCACCTTCCTTGTTTCAATTCTCCGCCCATTAGAAGAAGAAGATACTCCTCCAGCTCGCCGCGCATTTCAAAGGTCTCGGTGTCCGGGGATGCCAAAACGCAAGGCGTCGAGCAGGCGGCCGTGGTCACTCCAGACACGTCAGTCTCGCCTGAGAGTGTCATCACACAAAAAGGGGTGTGTTTTCATATGCTCTATCTCTCTGTTTTTTTTTTCAGAATTACTTTACCAATTCTTTCAATGGGCGGTACAATCCGAACGGTTTTGTCTTGATGTAAAGTTTATTCCTTGTGCGAAACTGTACTCTCTCTTTAGGCATGCTGACGGGGGATGTCTGAAGATGGCTGAAATTTGACCAATAGATGTATACTTTTTGAGATGTAGATCCCTTGATGCCATTTCTCGGTCTGTTAATGTCAATTTATCCGATTCCGAATGGTGTGGATTTTGAATGTTGTTCTTCAAACCTTTCTTTGCAAGTAAAAATTTGCCTTTTTGTACTTTTTGCTTGACTTAAATATTACTCCCTCTGTCCCACTTTGTTACGCCATTATTCGTTTTTGAGATGTCCCAAAATGATAGGCTCATTTCATAACTTTCTATTTTTGGATGTTAATTTTACCATTTTGCCCCTCATTTTCTTTTATACATTTAAAAGGGTTAAAATTCCAAGAAACAAACGACCACCACCACCTCCGGCCGGTGACTTTTTCCGGCGACCACCTCCAATCCTGCCGGTGAATTTGTTTAAAACACCACCCACGACCGTAAATTCAAAAATTCACACAATTTCACAGTGTTTCTCAATTTCACACGAAATTCGTACATGTTCCGACTTGATTGATCCTTAATGGCGCTTTTTTAAATTGTGCTAGACTTGGCGTGTGTTGGTCCACAAAAGTGGACCGGCCCTTAAATTTCTGATACAAAAAACAACTTCATTTCATTGTCCAAAACATACAGTTATGTGGATCATAGCCACCAGTATCAACCGTTAATTATACCTAAACATGACAAGAACAAAAGGGGGATAAATTTAGGATCTGTGTTTGCTACCATAGCAGACCCTTTACAAATTTTTGTTGTAGGCAGCAGACTTTTTTACAAGTGCTTCAATCTTCATACAAAATCACAGCCCTTTACAATTGCTTCAAGCTCCATACAAAATCACAGCCCCAGTTGCTTGAAGTTTCATTCAAAAACACAAAAACAAAGTTCTTGACAAAGATGTCATCCAACCTGAAAAATATTTGAAAAGAAAAAGGAAAAGAAATTAGTCATCTAATTTTGCTGTTGTGTGGAAAAAATTTAAAAATGAGTAGATCATTAAAATTGAAAAAAAAAACTACCGTAGAAAACGTTAGCATACTTCAATTGCCTCCATTTTGAAGATGAGCCATAACACTTTCCACCAAATCATGGTCACACTGAAGTTGAGTAGGCAGGTTATCATCTCTCATCAATCCACCTTTTCCAATATGTGGCACCTTGTAACCAATTCCCCCATTAACCTTCATAATCTCAATCATACAAGCTTGTAATGTCAAGAAGACCTTATCTAGTGTTTGAGGTGATAATTCTTCAAAAGCACTTACAACAGCAGAAACAAGCTCATCAATATTTTTTGTTGCTTTTTGGTATTGCAAACTTTGAATTGCTCTAAAAAAACCAAGGTCAAGAACATTTAAATCCGGACTGTTGGGAGGTTGGAATGACAAACGAATATCAAATCTGTCTTTAGAAGCCTCTTCAAGAAACTCCACATCAAATTCATGAATGTGAGGCCTCGCATTATGCTGTTGAATCAAAATTGTTTCGATTCCATTGCCCCATGGCCATTTAGCTTGAATAGTGGGTGAGACTTTTTCGATCAAACACTTGCGAATAATCTCTTTAGTAACCGAAACAACGACCTTTGTTTCCAAAGTACCTGCCACACGGTTTTTACTAGTCCGTTTGGCTGGTTCTTTGTATGTGAAGGGAAAAATTCCAATCTTACCGGAAAACTCTTGATTTCGGGTGGCGTCAAACCTTGGTCGAGCTACAGCCGCTAGGAACATAACTTTTATAATGAAATGTTTGCTTTTGTAAGTTCGTAGGGGCTCATTTTCGTGGGGAAGTAGATAATACCTTTCCGACTCTTGAGTCATAAAAAACCATTTTTCATCAATATGCACGTAATTGTACATATTTTTGAAAGTTGGTTGGCTTTGAAGACTAGATGGCTCAAGCATGGACAGGCAAAATTGAAGTCGTGCTCTCTTACCTTCCTCACTTAGGCATGGCTTCAATGGATTGGTATGCGGCCTCATCACACCATCTTTAACTCGCCGATGGATTGTCGTTCTCGGCACTTCCAAGGCTTCTGCTATTGAACGGATATTGGTTCGCTGACTGTACGGAAGTGCAGCGATTTTGTTGAGGTCCAATTGCACTCTCTTGCGGCCAACTCGTCCTCGCAAATTGGGGGACACATCAACTTTCAATCCCTTGGCAATACAAGAATTTGCTTTCTGCACAATTTGTCGTACTATCCTCGGATCGACAGAATACATTGCAGCTACCTCCTTGAGACACCCCTTTTTAATTTCCCAGATGCACTCTTTGAAAACAAAATCTCCAAAATCTCTCACCTTTGTTGATCAGTTAGGTTCCTTTTGTCTCAACGGGAGAGAGAAGATGGTTCAAGCAAAGAAGGCATATCTTTTGCACTTTGACGCTAATTAACAGAGGTGGAAATTTGTTGGAGAAAAAGTAGGAACAAGAGAGAAAGTAGGAAGAAGAGGATTTTTAGGAAGCAGATTATGGAAGGAGTTTTGGTGTTAAGAGGAGTAGAAATTTGATGGAGAAAAAGTAGGAACGAGAGAAATGCATAGAATTTTTAGGGAGCTGATCAGTATGGAAGAAGAGGATTTTTAGGAAGCTTAAGTATGGGAAGGAGTTTCACGTTGATGGAGAGGAAAAAGTGGGGAGCGTAGTTATCCATTAAAATTGGGGTAAGATATGGGAGAGAGATTTAAGGAGAAATTTTCTCCCTCCTAAATTCAAAATTTAAATCTGAATTGGAAGTGTGGAGAAATATGGCGGGCAAGCCGGAGTAATTTCAAAGTGTGGAGCAAATATGGCGGGCAAAAACGTTAGCATTTGAACCGATCATGAATCAACGGGCAGGTGGGGTCCACTTTGGGTCCCGCATGGATGATCCGAGCCATTCAATAATTTTGTTCAAAAAAAATGAGTTGGCCCGTTAAAAATCAGCTCAATTCGATATGTGAAGGTATTCGATCCAATCCTTCCATTTTTTATTTAGATTATAGGTCTATAACCTGAATAAAAAATGAAAGGCTTGGATCGAGCACCTACACATATCGGATTGAGTTGATTTTTCATTGGGCGCACTCGTTTTTTTCTAAAAATAATTTATTGAATGGCTCGGATCATCCATGCGGAATCCGAAGTGAACCCCGCGTACCCGTTGGTTCATGATCGGTTCATATGCTATTGGTACCAATAACACGTCTCGGCACAATTTGAGGCCATTCTCTTTTCACTGACATGACAATTTCACAGTGTGAAATTAGCTCCAATGCATAATTTTGGTTCATTTTTTTAAAATAAAATTTGGCACAGTACTAAGATTTGTCAAAATGGTAAAATTTACAAGAAGTCAATGTAATTATAGCATTTCCTTAAATTAAGGGAAAGTCAAACTAGGCGTAACAAATTGATACGGAGGGAGTAATTTAAAACACTTGTATTTTGATTATCTAGGTACTTCCATTCAACTCAACTGGGGATATTTCACTTATTCTCATCAAATAACCATAAGTGATATTTACTGAATAAACTTTTATTGGTGTAAGCCATGCAATGTCACGTAGTCCTGTCGTGGTAAGGGAGCTTGTGCATAGTGCCATAAGAAGGGATCTTGACCCGGTGCCTAAGATGGCAGATGGCTCCGTAGGGTGCCATTGGAAGGCGATCGCCTAAGATGGCACCTGTAAATCATTTTCTTTGACCACGGCACGCTATGCAGGCCCGGTCCTAAGATTTACGAGGCCCTAGGCGAGATTTGAAATGGGGCCTCTCATTTTATTGTATATTTATTATTTGTTCGATGGAAGAAATAAATTAGCCTTGTAGTTTGGTGGCAAAGCGTTTATACTCTCTTTAGAACCCTCAGGTCGTGAGTTCAACACCACATATCTTCGTTTCAAAACCCATTTTTTGTACAGGAATCAAAATTTGAGTTAAAAAATTGAAGGGGACGGGAATTGAACTCACGATCCCGCGCTTTCTAAACAAGCGGCTTACCACCATGACACATTACTGTTGTTGAATCGTAATTCAGGTAAAAAATATTTAATATATATACGAATAAAGAGGATATTCAAAGCTACAACAACAACTATAGAGGTATTAAATTGATGAGTCATACGATGAAGTTGTGGGAAAGAGTTATTGAGCATCTTTTGAGGATGATGACTACGGTGTCAGAGAAACAGTTTGGATTCATGCCTTGAAGATCAACCATGGAAGCTATCTACCTATTAAGGAGAATGGTAGAAAAACACAGAGCAAAGAAGAAGGATCTCCATATAGTTTTCATAGACTTAGAAAAGGCTTATGATAGAGTACCTAGAGACATCATATGGTGGGTTCTGGAGAGAAAGGGAGTGACCAAAGGGTATATCGAGGTGATTAGTGACATGTATGAAGGTGCCATCACTATCATTCAATCACCAGTAGGGGAAATGAGTGAATTTCCTATCACTGCAGAATTGCACCAAGGGTCAGCCTTGAGCCCGTACCTCTTTGCCTTAGTTATAGATGAATTGACTAGACAATTTCAGGAGGATATCCCATGGTGTATGATGTTTGCAGATGACATTGTCCTCGTAGATGAAACCACTAGAGGTGTTAATACAAAACTAGAAATTTGGAGGGAAGCATTAGAGTCTAAGTGTTTTCGGATAAGTAGGAGTAAAATTGAGTATATGGTGTGCAAGTTTAGTGGTACCAGTAATGCACACGAAGAATGATGATCCAAGACCATGACATACCTAAGAGTGATCATTTTGGGTACTTAGGCTCAATTATTAGTAGAGATGGAGAGATTGTTGATGATGTGACCCGTAGGATCCAAGTGAGGTGGCTCAAGTGGAGGAGTGCAACCGGTGTACTGTGTGACAAGAGGGTACCCATAAAATTGAAGGAAAAATTTTATGGAACTGTCATCAAACCAGAGTATTAAGAAACAACAGGTGAACAAGATGATTGTAGCGGAAATGAGAATGTTGAGATGGATGTGTGGTAAGACTAGATGAGACAGGATTAGAAATGAAACCGTTTGTGAGATGGTAGGTGTAGCACCCATAGAAGAGAAGTTGAGGGAAAATAGGCTAGGTGGTTTGGGTATGCTTACCGTAGACCTGGAGATGCAGTAGTTAAGAGAGCTGATATGATAGCTTTGGGTAGTAATGCTACGGGGAGGGGTAGACCTAAATTGATATTAGATGCTGTGATGCACAACGATATGAGTATAGTAGATTTGTGTGAGCAAGTGGCCCTTGACAAAGCTCAATGGAGGAAAAGGATTCATGTAGCTGACCCTAAGTGATTGGGACATAAGGCTCGGTTTGGTTTTATTTGGGGCCCAATTATTTGGCCCAAAAGTGGAGGCCCTAGGCGGTCGCCTCGTGGGCCTGCGCCTAGGGCCGGCCTGATGCTATGTTCACTCACTTTGCAGGCTCCTCTTGAGTCACGGGCAAACAATTATGTCCTTCCAGACAAATGATTCTTTGAGGTGCTTGAAGAAGGAGATCTCTCTTGGACTAAATTTCATGATAGTGGAGCTTTTGCTTAAATCATTGTTCAACCAACCCATTGCAGGAGCGATGCCTTCCTGCTAGGCATTAGGTGTTGGAACACGTGCAGCTTGTTCCCAAGTCGTGACACGTTTCTATAATGTATGAGGTGACAATCATGATATGCCAGCACTCACGAGGTCACCAGCACTGGCAGCACGACACAACAAGTATGAGGTGCCTAGAACGCAGTAGGTTTGCCAAATGACAAGCAAGCAAGAGGTGGCCAGCATGAGGTGGAAATGTGCTGGCTAGTGGGAGAGGTGCTATTTTCATTTGTGTGGTCCACATGAGCAGTTAGCTCTTTTCCTTAGCAACATTGCTTAAGAAGAAAAGGAAACATGAGGGTGGTTGGCTTCCGCAGCTTTGCTCACAAACCCACTTTACAATTTCATACATTGGCATATGAGACACTATTGAGGTGGGTGTTAGATAGAAAATTAGGTATTTGAAGAAAGAGAACTTGGCTAACCCAAAGAAAGAAGAAGAAGAGAGAAATGGGCTTCGGTTTATGAAAACATAGATTATGGTCTCTCTTTCTATCTTTATAGGCCCCGCACTTATAATCCAACTTATTTAGATTATTTGCTTTAAAAAAGCTAATGAAGGGTGTTTGTTAGCAATTATGAATAATCACTTATTTGGCTTTTCAAGCTTATTTGATCCAAAAAAGGTAGATTATTTTAAGCTCCAATTTGAAGCTTTTTTGCTTATTTTAAATTGTTAGAACATGAATGGACAAAAGAATCCTAAAGTGAAAAAGTTGTTCTTACTCAAGTTTTAAGGACAATATATACATTTCGTTTATAAAAAGCTATTTGACAGCTTATTTAAGCAAACAGGTTATACTTTTTTTACAACTTATAAAGAGCTATAACGAACACTTTTATAACTTATTTTAATTTGTTTAAGCGAATCATCAAAAAAACTATAGTCTAAAAAGTGAACTTATAAGTGTTAGCAAACGGGGCCATATCTCTCCCTTTATCTCCATGGTAGGTCTGTTTTGCTGGTTTTCATCTTTTGGTTGGTTTAGCTGATCTGCAACTTACTCTAGCTTTACTGTGACTGTGGAGGTCCTTTGGCGTATTGAGAATTGGGGCGTGGTAGTTTGAATGAGAATGATTGCTACCTTTGGAGGTGGATGGAAGCAATAGTTGCCTTGGAGAATTGAGCTGGTGCTGTGGCTGCCATGTTACTTGAGAGAGAATAATAAAAGTTTGTGACAATCTGATAGTTTTGAGCTGCGTAGAATACATGTCATTGTGATGTTCAGTAATTGTTCTGGTTTGTAATATATGCATATAGTCTAATTCATACTATGTTCTAAGACTGTTAGTTGCCAATTTTGTTGTGGTGGTGATTAAGGGTGGTTGGTTCTAGAGATGGGCACAATGAGTTAAGATTTATGAGCGTGTTTGGATGTGGAGATCGGTAGATGAGATTGGGTGTTGGGTAAGGGCATATTGATAACTAAAAATGTACGGAAGGTGGAATTGGCTAGTGATAACTAAGCTAGAGGGGATGTTAGTGCCATTTTGGAGACGTGAATGGCGATGTCCCGCACAAATAGTGTGATCCTGCATGAGTAACCATTCCTGAGAATAAGAAGTGTATTGGAACCTGCAGATGTTAAGACAGAATGAACAAAATCAACGTACCAAAATCTGACAGTTCAAGGATATTAACGGTTTTAATAAAACCAAATTTGCTATCTAATACTGATAAAGTTCCAAGGGGTTTCTAAGGATCAAGGTTTCAAAGGGGCATAAGCACCTCCTAATGATGATTGCAAATCAGAATCCACCTCCTCAATAATGAAAAAATAATGAGGGTAAACTAGACTGACCTCCCCAATAAGGAGGCATAAGCTGTACAATTTGTTACTTCTTACCGTTGCGACCAGAAGATAGCATTTTTTTTTTTTTTTCTGTAATTGAGTATAATGCTAGGTGTAAAAACTTCAGAAAAAGTGCTCAAATAGCTTTCCCTTTTACTGCAACAGCAATACAGTTTCTGTAAATTTTCTTTTTGAAGAGATGAATGCTCTGGATTGATTCTGTGAGCTAACACTACCTCTCTACAAAGGGGTCTGCTGATTGGGAGGCAGCAAGGGAATATAGCGAAAAGGGATTACTCCATGAAGGCAGGATTGATGGCTTTAATGGAGGAGGGTTGCTGGTTCGGTTTTACTCGCTTGTTGGTTTTCTTCCTTATCCCCAGTTGAGCCCATATCATTCATGTGAAGGTACTAATTGTCTTCTTTCTAGCTCACATAGTATGTGTAAATTGCGCCCTTCCTATTTTGTTCATCGCTAGTAACTGTGCCTTGTTGAACGACAAGTTCATAAGCTTGTATTAACTCACCGGCCACAGGATGTTTAATGGTCCACAGAGCATTTAGAATGAAATCTAATCTATTGATATGATTTTTGCTACTAGACTTTCTTTGCAAGGTTCATATTCTCTATTTTGCCTATTTTATTTTTTCTTCTATTTTATCATTGCATACTGTAATATTAATTAGAACTTAAAGGGAACACATTGATCTAATCACATTGAATTTCATGTTGGGGAATGTCTATTTAGGGTACAAGAGATGTTACCATAAAATGCTAGTACGTATGCCATTTATGTATTGGAACCATATGTTCTGAAACAGGGTACAATTCCTTCAAGATAAATTTCGTGATTCCAAACAATTCCACTGCTTTTCCTATTTATACCAAGAAAAATATGTCAATGTCAAGTCCTGTTAACAGATTACTGATTCATGCCTAATTTGTTTATATTGGTGCCAATGCAGTTGAATGTAGTGATGACCTTTCGTAACCGGTAAAAGTTGTAGGACACACGTGCATGTTATAAAGAGTTATGTATTTCATGGCCTAGCCATGAACTTCTGTGGTTTAGAGATGATAAGGTGTGTACCGTAGAAAATTAGAGTTTCTGTATTCTTGTGTTGTTTACACTTTTTTCTTTTTTTCTTTCGTGTTTTTGTGGTGTGGTTTCCTTTGTAGTTTTTTTTTTTGTTTTTAATGGTTATGACTTTTATGGTGTTACATATTTTCTTGATAGTTACAAATTGGTGTGTATGTTACGTGTAGAAATGCTAGGAGTTGTGGTGGCTAATCTCGAAAGTGTATGTTGTTAGTCGCGAATCGTGGCTGGACGAAAAATGTAGTTTCATGTGTACCATACGGCTTCCCTTCCTAATGCCATGGACTTTGATTGCTAACGTAGTGCCATATCACTGTGTTCCATTTGATGCAGAGCCTAACAAATCCATCCAAGATATTGCGGAAGCTCTTAGAGGTTCAATTATTTCTGTGAAGGTATTTTCATGGTTCACATCATCAGTCTTATTTTACTTTCTATTATGATGTCTCATATTGTGCACTTGGCATACTTTTGAAAACTTTCTTGAGTGAGCATTCAAGATCTTTATGAATCAGTAACAGACGGTGAATCTTTGTTTCCAACTTGAACTGAAATATGCAGAAATCATACTGAAAGAAGTAGGGGGCAGTTGTCAATTTCCAAGGGTAAGGAAGACTAATATCTATTAAAATTCAGGGACTGTGTTAAATTAAGAGACGTAGAAATTTAGGGTTATTCTTCTCATTCATAATGTTGAATACAACCTAAGTATTTATACAATACATTAGACTAATTATACTATGGTCCTAGGGAATGAACTAGTTACATAATAGAACGACTAATAAGCTAATTACAAATAAACCCATAATAATCTAACACTCCCCCTCAAGTTGGCGCGAAGATATCAATCAAGCCCAACTTGAACACAATGGGATGGAAACTCTTGCGACCAAGGCTTTTTGTGAATATATCAGCCAATTGATCTTCGGATCTCACAAAAGGCATGCATATCAACCCCTCGCTCAGCTTCTCCTTGATGAAGTGCTTGTCAATCTCTATGTGCTTCGTTCTGTCATGTTGAACAGGATTATGAGCAATGTTTATGGCAGCTTTGTTGTCACAGTAGAGTTTCATAGGACCGTTATCAGAAATTCCCAAATCACGTAGCACCGTTTGGAGCCATAAGAGCTCACAAACTCCATGCGCCATAGCTCTATACTCAGCTTCTGCACTAGATCTGGCAACCACTGATTTCTTCTTACTTTGCCAAGTGATCAAATTCCCCCCAAGGAAAGTACAGTAGCCAGAAGTAGAACGTCTATCATCCACAGAACCAGCCCAGTCGGCATCAGTAAATGCCTCCAACCGTAGGTGACCATTATCAGAAAACAGAATTCCTTTCCCTGGAGCAGCCTTGAGATACCTTAAGATACGGTAAACAGCATCCAGATGTGAAGTACGAGGATCATGCATAAATTGGCTAACAACACCTACTGCATAAGTAACATCCGGTCGGGTGTGCGCTAAGTATATCAGTCGACCCACAAGTCGCTGATATCTCTCCTTATCAGTGCGCTCCCCCACATTTCCACTAAGATGATGATTCGCTTCAATAGGAGAATCTGCAGGTCTACAGCCCAACATACCTGTTTCTTCCAAAAGATCAAGTATATACTTCCGTTGAGAGATAAAAATACCTTTATCAGACCTTGCCACTTCCCTTCCAAGAAAAAATATCTTAGTGGTCCCAAATCCTTAATCTCAAATTCTTGAGCGAGATTGGATTTGAGATTAACAAACTCATCCACATCGTTGCCTGTCATTATCATATCATCAACATAAACAACAAGGACAACGATCTTACCAGCACCTCCTTTGATGAACATAGTATGATCTGCATGGCTCTGTTTGTAACCAAACTTCAACATAACCTTTGAAAACCTGTCAAACCACGCTCGAGGTGATTGCTTCAACCCATAAAGAGCCTTTTTCAATCTACACACCTTTCCCTCAGTCTCTGAGGAAGAGAACCCCGGTGGTATATCCATATACACCTCCTCCTCTAACTCACCATGGAGGAATGCATTTTTTACATCAAACTGGTGAAGAGGCCAATTCAGATTGGCAGCACACGAGATCAAAGCCCGCACAATGTTCATCTTCGCTACTGGAGCAAACGTCTCCTCATAGTCAATGCCATAGGTTTGAGTAAACCCCTTGGCTACAAGTCTCGCCTTGTATCTTTCAACTGTACCGTCAGCATTCTGCTTTACAGTGAAAACCCACTTACATTCCACTGATCTCTTTCCTCTTGGAAGTGATACCAATTCCCAAGTGCCATTCTTTTTCAAAGCTGTCATCTCCTCTACCATAGCCCCTTTCCACTCATGTATCATGAACGCATCCTGCCAATTCTGTGGAATAGATATAGAAGAAAGAGAAGAAACAAAGGCATGGTATGAAGGAGATAAACGATCATAAGAGACATACTGAGAGATGGGATGTTGAGTACATGACCTAGCACCTTTCCGAAGAGCAACAGGAAGATTATCAGAATCAATAATAGGAGGTTCAATGGGAGAAGATTCATTACCAGATGAGTCAACTGAGGAGTCCGGAACTGAAGCAGGGGATGGTGATTGGCAAGGTGACAGTACACATGAAGGTTGGCCTTTCTTTCCTTTCTTTTGATACGTTGCCAAGGTTGTAGGCCATTCACTGGGTCTGATACGCCTATCCACATCTGCTCGTCCACCAATATCCTGTTTTGCACTATCAACAGATACTGGTTTCCCTCCAGACTTCTCTTTCTCCCCCTCACTATAAAAAGGAAGTGACCATGACCCTTGAGTTAGAGATGGAAACACTTCTTCCTCCTTCATCTCTTCCGGACTAACATCCTGCTCCCCCTGAAGAGATGGAGTGGAGGGAGAGTAAAAGGACTCGGTTTCCCAAAAAGTGACATCCATAGAGACAAAAAATTTTCTAGAGTGAGGATCATAACATTTGTAACCCTTCTGGGTAGGAGAATATCCAACAAAAACACATTTGTGAGCTTTTTGACCCAATTTACCTCCAGCAGGGTGAGAAGTATGAACAAAACACATACAACCAAAAACTCTCGGAGGAAGAGTCAGGACACGAGAACTGGTAGGAAGACACTCAATAGGAGTCTTGAACTGCAGAACACTAGAAGGCATACGGTTAATAAGATAAGTTGCAGTCAAAATCGCTTCTCCCCATAAATATTTGGGAACATTCATGGTGAACAAAAGAGAGCGAGCAACTTCAGCAAGATGACGATTTTTGCGTTCAGCAACTCCATTTTGTTGTGGAGTGTCAACACAAGTCGTCTGAAAAAGAATACCATTGTCATCCAGAAAAGCCCTAAAAGTCCTATCGATATACTCGGTGCCATTGTCACTACGGAGAATTTTGATATTCGTATCAAATTGCGTTCGCACCATGGCATGAAAAGATTTAAAACAGGAAAATACTTCACTTTTTGACTTAAGTAAATACACCCAAGTCACACGAGAATAACAGTCAATAAAAGTGACAAACCATCGAAAACCTTTAAGAGAGGTAACAGGAGAAGGACCCCAGACATCAGAATGAATAACCATAAAAGGAAAGTCACTTCGTTTATTAATAGGTGCATAAAATGAACGCTTATGTTTGCCAAGCTCACAGGCTTCACAAAAAAACTGACTCCTAGAACAATGCTTAATTAAAGTAGGAAAAAGTCGTTCTAAAATCCCAAAAGAGGGATGACCCAATCGACGATGCCACTGATGTAACATAGAGAGAGCTGAACTCGTATCTGCTTGTAGAGCAAGACCACATGACATTGATAGACGAGGTGCAGACTCCAAAAAATAAATGCCACCATGTGCTATACCACTGCCAATCACTTTGCCCGTGTCCAGTTCCTGAAAAATACAATGAGTAGGGAAAAAGGTCACTGAACAATTTGCAGAACGAGTAAGACTACTAACGGACAGAAGGTTAGTGGCAAAGTTTGGAATATGGAGAACTGAAGAGAGGGAAATAGAGGGAGAATAGCGAACGGAACCTTTCCCTGAAATAGCAGAGAATGATCCATCTGCTATTCTGACCTTATCCTTACCAGAACAAGTAGAGTAAGAATCAAATACAGAAGAACAACCTGTCATATGATCTGAGGCACCAGAATCTATAATCCAAGGAATAGCAGAAGAGGCAGTAAATGCACTAGCCGGAATACCTGTGTGGGCAAAATAGGATGACGTGGAACCTGTTGTGGAGGTGGGAGCTATAGTAGATGGAGAATTAGCCCGAGCCATGAGGCGCCTGAGAGCTTGCATCTCCCCTTGAGAAAATCCACTAACATGATCAGAAGGTGCCTGACCTCCAATATTGAACCCAGAATCAGGCAAGGTAGCAGCTGTGGACTCTGAAACATGAGCCTGGGCCTGAGAACGCATGAAACTGCGACCGCGACCACCGCGTCCACCCCCTCGCCCGCGAAAGGGACGCCCATGTAACTTCCAACAAAAATCCTTGGTATGGCCGGTGTTGTGGCAATGATCACACCGGAGTGACTCACGATCAATAGGCCCACTACTAGCACCAGGCTGTGACTTACCACTTTGTGGAGTAAGCCCAGCACTAGAACCAAATTGACCCTGAGGAATGACAACCAAAGCAGAACGATCAGAAGTAGGAGTATGCACCATAGCACTCCTCCTACTCTCTTCCTGTTGAACAATAGCATAGGCCTCTCCTAAAGACGGAAACGGAACACGACCCAACATTTGCACTCTAATTGGATCATATTCCCCATCAAGGCCAGCAAGAAAATCATAAACACGCTCTTTCTCTATTCTTTTTAACCAATTGGCAGCATCCACTGTACAAACAGCCTGAAACCCCTGATAATAATCAAATTCCTGCCATGCTCCACTCAAGTCAGCAAAGTACACAGAGACGGGACGATGATTTTGTTCCAATGTACGAAGTCTTTTCCTCAACTCAAAACACTGTGCATCATTACCTTGTTGCGAATAGGTTTGGGCTGCAGTAGTCCAAATCTGATATGGAGTATCAAGGAGCAGAAAAGTATGGCGAATATCAGCTCTCATGGAGTTAAACAACCAGGTCATAACCAATGATTTCTGTGATTTAAACTTCTTTAGTTCAACAGCTTCAACAGGTGGGGTAACAGAACCCTCAATAAACTCCGACATCCCTTTGGCCTCAATAGCTAAAGTGAAAGTGCGAGACCAAATCAAATAATTGAAACCATCCAATTTAATATGGCAAATATCCAGAGAAAAGTTATCCAGAGTCCCTACGCGACTCGACTCATCCTTGGTATTAACGGAAGCTTTGTTTTTATCCTCTGATGACATTTTAATAATAGAACCACAACTCCGAATCCACAAACTCAGTCAACTTATCTATAACCGTCCCAAAACAATATTAATTGCAGAAAAAAAACACCTTAAAATAAAATATCCAGTGTGTACTATCACCTTAACACCTTCAAACAATACCCAGTGCCAGATTAATATCCCAAGACACCTGCAAAGCTCCTAACAGTGCCGAACAGTTCCAAACACTGCTGAATACGTAGATTAAAAAATCCTGCTACTACAAGTGTTCCAGATCAAAGAGTTCAACCACAGAAACAGTCCGGCGGAGGTTGTCGAGGACGGGCGAGGTCAGAACTGACCTGGGTCAGGCTTGTCGGAGGTTGTACGTAGTCAGAAATGGCTGGAGATGCAGAGACGGCACCAGAACAGGCAGAGACGGCGTCGAAACAGGCAGAAAAGGAGTAGGAACAGGCAGATCTGGTGCGTATAAGGTCGACAAGGGTCGTACGGCGTCGGAAATCGTCGGGCTCGACTGGAGTGATGCCGTACAGCGGCGGAATGGACCACGGAGGTGCGTCGGCGTCAGAGAGCAGTCGGCGAGAGTACGGCGATTGAGTTTATCGACTGGGTCCGACAGTGGACTGAAGTTGCTGGGTCTCGATTGATCGAAAGGGAAAAACGACAGGTAGGTCTCAGTTCTACCGCTCTGATACCATGTTAAATTAAGAGACGTAGAAATTTAGGGTTATTCTTCTCATTCATAATGTTGAATACAACCTAAGTATTTATACAACACATTAGACTAATTATACTATGGTCCTAGGGAATGAACTAGTTACATAATAGAACGACTAATAAGCTAATTACAAATAAACCCATAATAATCTAACAGACTGATTTAGCAGCATAACTCCTAAAGGTTGGTATGCCCCATGTCTGCTTAATATGAAAGAATGACACTATAATTCCTTGTCAAAAAGCACTTGTCTCAGGTTTGCATTGTAGTTGTTGGTTCTTGAGCACCTTCTTCGTCCTCTTTTTATTTAATTAGAACAAGTGGTTTGTTTGTGGCTCTCTCTCTCTCTCTCTCTCTCTCTCTCTCTCTCTCTCTCTTGGTGTGGTTATTATATCCTTTATGTGGTTCCTGTACCATCAAGGTTTTAAATATGCGGTCCTAATCATACTGAAACAAATTAATGGTTGGGATAAAGCCACGGAGAGGAGAATATGCAACTCTGCTGTATTTTGAGGAACAATGTCCTACTTTCAAAAAAGAAAAAAGAGATTAACCATATCTTGGATAGGTTAGAGAGGCAGTAAAATATCTTAGACTTTTAAGACAAAATAAATCTCTTTGACATTTGGATCAACTTGTTCAAAGAATGCCTTCGCTGCTATCTCTTATTCAATGGAATAGCATACATCTAATAATACTCATTTTAACGACATGTTTGAGATGGATACGAAAAATGTGTGCATTTATTTTGGAAGAGACAAACACAATACAATGACTCTTGCACCCTTACTCATACTAACAACTCTTACCACTATAGCTATTAATACTCCCCCTCAAGCTCGAGTAAAAATATCACAAAGGAACTGCTTGTATCATAGCAACTCTAACCGTGATTTAATCAACGGTATGGTAAAGATATTAGCTAAATCTAGTGCCTGTGGACACAAAGGAGTAGCTATTACACCCCTATTAACATTTACTCTTAACAAGATGACAATCAACCTCATTTGCTTAGTCATCTCATGGAAAATTGTATTAGACGCAATCGTTGCCTGATTTTCACCGTATAGATTAATGGGCAATTGCACCCCAAGCCCTATCTCCTTAAGAGAGGATTGTACCCGTACAACTCTGGTCATGGCTCTGTACTTTGCTTCTGCATTAGAATAGTGCATCAAGCATCTGCTTCTTTCTCTTCCAAGTGAAAACAAAACCAAAACAAAACCATCTAGGAACGTACAATGTAAATGGTTGTCTATCCTTGGCGAGATTGCGAATCCTCTCTTGTATCATGCACAGTTTGCCTATCACATTTCCATGGAGCTCTAAGGTCCCGTTCTGCGAAGGTTCTTATTTTTTAAGTACTTATTTCCCGCTTTACAAGATAGTTTATTCTCTCACAATACATCACCTTTAATTCTAAAAAATAAGCACTTATTTCCCTTAGTGGAATGGGGCCTAAGTAGAATACCACATCAAACCACACCTCATCAAAATACCGCTTCTGGATGGAGAAAGCAATTGAAAAACCTATTATTATTTATTTATTTATTTTCTTGATCCCAAATAGTTTATACTGATGGGGATGGTCTTCTACTTTGAGGCTCTTTGAAAACCATGTTTTCTCTACTTCCACCATCAGTAATCCTATAGGTCCCCCAAGTGATGGACATCTCGTATTAATTCACTCTACGTCTACAATAGATCCCTGTGTAGCTTTTTCGTTCCTATAAATGTTGACAAAGAATTTTTTTTTGGAGGATATTTCTCGAAGTAGTAGTCATAGTCATGCAATGACAAACTTTATGATAAGCCTTTGTCATTATTCATGGGTTATTTCATTGCATTTATTTTCTATCTATCTCTGTGTGTGTGTGTGTGTTATGTGTGGGAAGGGGTGTATGCATCATTGGATGAAAGCGAGCATGGAATTTTAATGATTGTAGGTCATCGTAGCTGACCAGGCAAACAAGAAATTGATATTCTCTGAAAAGGAAGCAATGTGGTCAAAGTTTTCTGGACAAGTCAATATTGGGGACCTTTTTGAGGGACGGGTTGGCTCCATCGAGGATTATGGTGCCTTTGTGCATTTACGTTTCCCAAATGGTATTTATTATCTTTAAGAAGTTATTCTTTGTTGGGAAAATCTTAAAAACGCCCCTGAACTTTCAATGTAATGTCCCATAAATACGTTAACTTATAGAAACCTTAAAATAGGCACATGAAGTTTAAAAAAATTGTCATTTTGATTCCTAGAGTTACCACTCATCAAATAATTACTGATTTGGCTGGTATGGCTTTAAATTAACTTAAGTGACCCCTTATGATCACAAAAATTGGCATTGCGGCACGATGGTTTGCCACATGTTTGATAAATAGCCCATAGCTATGTCCCAATCTTGACCCAAACCCAAATTTTCAGCTAAACACGTTCTCTCTATCTCTGTGTGTGTGTGTGTACACACTGATATAAATGTATATATGTACCCAGACATCAACTTTTGTGGACGAATTTATTGGAAGAAGGCATCATGCTGGCCTTGTCGGTGCTGGTAATTTGTATCGGCAACTTCAATCCACCACATTGATGCTTTGAAACATTTTCAGAGTTCGATGACTCCTAATTGTCCTTTGCTCATAAATTGACTCTCACCTAAATCATCTTTCCCTTTTCAATTACTCAAATCTTCTCTTAGTCTCAAATTGTATGAGTTCTCTATTTAGGTGTTTGGTATTCTTGTGTCTAATTACCTCAACATATATACATATCTATTATAGTGACAGAAAATGAGACATGGAGAAGGCAAGTGAGTTGGAGAGATTCTTGTGTAACTTTGATTGGTGGTGGACTATTGGTGGATTAATGGCCTTTAAACTTTAAAGGTTGCGGATTAGAGCAAGATTGAACCTTAAACCATACCAAACCAAGCCTTAAGTCCCAATCAATTGGGATGGGCCACATGAATCCATTGTCTCCATTGAGTTCTATCAAGGGCATTGTTTTCCATGATATCTAAGAATCTTGGGTCTTTTCGAACTACTACCTCTAAAATCAATGTTGGTCTACATCTCCCTTTAGTGCTCAATTCTATTGTAGTCATATCACTCCTAACTACCGCATCAACAATAGACATGTGCAAACCAACTTTATCTATTTTCTTTCATCTTATCTTCTATTGGCTTACCATCCCACTAAGGTTTTTGTTTATAATTCTATCTCACAAAGTCTTACCGCATCCATCTCAACTTTCACATTTCAGCTACACTTCTCACTAGGATGTTGTTTCTAAGTGTTGTTTGGAGAGGAAAAGGTGTGTAAGGTGTTAATTAACCTTCACACATAATCATTTATTTATATAAGGAGATAATTCGTTACACAATATGATTAAGCAATGTGGGACTAAACACAATATACTAGTAGACAAGTATACTAGTATTCCAACACTCCCCCTCAAGCTGGGAAATAGATATCACACAAACCCAGCTTGTCACATAACATCTCCAACCGGGGCTTAAACAATGACTTGGTGAATATGTCAGCCAATTGAACACTTGTAGACACGAAGGGAGTTGCTATAACACCATCAGTCAACTTCTCTCGCACCAGATGACAATCAACTTCGATATGCTTAGTCCGCTCATGAAATACAAGGTTGGATGCAATGTGAATTGCTGCTTGGTTACCACAATACAAATTCATAGGCAATTGCACATTGAATCCTATCTCCTCAAGAAAAGATCACACCCACACAATCTCACATGTGGTGTGAGCCATGGCTCTATATTCTGCCTCTGCACTAGACCGTGCAACTACGGTCTGTTTCTTACTCTTCCAATTAACAAGATTGCGACCAAGAAAAACACAATATCTAGTGGTTGACCTCCTGTCAAATGGGCCTCCTGCCCAATCAGAATCAGTGAAGGCCTCAATACGCAAATGACCATTAGCTCTATAAAATAGACCACGTCTAGGATGAGACTTGAGATACTTGACAATTCTAAGAACGGCCTCCCAATGTGGCAGACGAGGAGCAGACATAAACTGACTCACAATACTCACTGCAAATGAAATATCAGGACGTGTAATAGTGAGATAATTCAGTTTACCAACTAAACGACGATATTGATCAGGACTAGACAGTGCCTCCCCCTGATCAATGCATAGTTTGACATTGGGATCCATAGGGGTATCGACAGGTTTCGCCCCCAACAAACCAGTCTCATCTAAGATATCCAGCACATATTTCCTCTGCGATAAACTAATACCATCTTTAGATCGTGCTACCTCGATACCTAAAAAGTATCGCAATCTACCCAAGTCTTTAGTATGAAATTGACTCTGCAGAAAGACCTTCAACGCATCAATACCTTTCTGGTCGTCACCCGTAATAATAATATCATCGACATACACAATCAATAACACTTTGCCTCGAGTAGATGTGAGAGAGAAAACGGAATGATCAGACTGACATCGATTCCTACCAAATTTCAAAACTGCATCACTGAACTTGCCAAACCAGGCCCTGGGAGACTGTTTAAGCCCGTAAAGAGCTTTACGAAGACGACATAGCTGAGAACGCTCCCCCTGAGCAACAACTCCAGGTGGTTGCTCCATATAAACTTCCTCAAGAAGGTCGCCATGTAAGAAAGCATTCTTGACATCCAATTGAAATAAGGGCCAGCCAAGATTGGCTGCAAGAGAAATAAGAAGACGGACGGAACCAAGCTTCGCAACTGGGGAAAAGGTCTCAGCATAGTCAACACCATAAGTCTGGGTGTAGCCTTTAGCAACAAGGCGAGCTTTGTAACGCTCAACAGACCCATCAGGATGATATTTCACAGTGAATACCCAGCGGCACCCCACAGTGGATTTTCCAAAGGGTAGAGAAACCAACTCCCAAGTCCCATTATCATGGAGTGCAGAGATCTCCTCCTCCATAGCTGTCCGCCACTCAAAAATAGACAAGGCCTCCTGAACAGTTTTAGGAACAAAGATAGAGGAAACAGAGGCAGTAAAAGCGCGAAGGGTGGGGGACAAATGATCATAAGAGACAAATTTAGCAATAGGATGAGAGATAGTACACGTGCGAATACCTTTACGAAGAGCAATGGGAGGAGAAGGTGGAGCAGTAGGGGCCAAAGGAGGTGGACTCGGATCTCGCAACGGAGGAGAAGGCTCAGCGGCAAGCGGAGGTGGCAGTGGTGCAGCTTTGGCACGGCGAACATATACCTGCATCGGGGGGTGCTGCTTTTGAGGTTGCCCAGAAGGCACCAAAATATGCATATACTCAGACTGATCTGCATGAGGTAAAGTCGGAAAATAGGGTAACGACTCATGAAACGTAACATTAGCACAGACAAACTCGCGATGCAGAGTTGGAGAATAACACTTATAACCTTTTTGAGTCCGAGAGTATCCCAGGAAGACACACTTGATAGAGCGTGGATCAAGTTTATCGCGGCCGGGATGAAGGGCATGAACATAACACGTGCACCCAAAAATTTTAAGAGGTAAAGAATATAAAGAACAGTTAGGGTGCAAAATACTATAGGGAATCTGGCCCCCAAGAATGCGAGAGGGCATACGATTCATGAGATAGCCGGCAGTAAGGACAGCGTCGCCCCAAAAGGATTTGGGAACCGCCCGCTGGATTAAAAGGGCTCGGGCAACCTCAGTCAAATGACGAATCTTGCGTTCGGCAAACCCATTCTGTTGGGGAGTGTGAGAACACGAAGATTGATGAAGAATACCATGCTCATAAAAAAAAGCAGACAAAACATTATGGAAATATTCACTAGCATTATCAGAACGAAAGATACGAAGAGAAACATCAAACTGAGTCTTTATTTCCATATAAAAAGATTTGAAAATGGAGTACAAGTCTGACCGATTTTTCATGAGATAAACATAAGTAAGCCTAGAATAGTCATCCACAAAAATAACAAAATTCTGAAAACCACCACGTGATGAAACACGCACAGGACCCCAAATATCGGAGTGAACTAAATGAAAAGGACGAGACACACGACTCTCTACTCTAGGTGGAAAAGAAACACGATGGTGTTTACTGAACTCACAGACTTCACATGGCAAAGATTGAAGACTACGACACGACGGAACTAACTGTTTGAGAGTCTGAAGGGAGGGATGACCAAGACGGCAGTGATGTTCATAGGGAGATACGGAAGCCTGAAGAGCAACAGAGGCAGGAGGTTCGCCAGTGTCAAAATAGTGTAGACCACCACGCTCAACACCGCCACCAATAACAAGGAAAGAATGTAACCGAACAATTTAAGGATTGGGTAAGTTTACTAACAGACATATGACTATGGGGAAAATGAGGAACATGTAAAACAGAGTCTAAGGTAAGAGAAGAATGTAAAATAACAGAACCCAAACCAGCAATGTCAGAAGAGGAACCGTCAGCCAAGGCGACACGAGAGGGCTTCACAAGAGGACGAGAACCAGAGAGGTGGATGGAGTGGCCTGTCATATGATCGGTAGCACCAGAAGCAATAACCCACGGAGAATTAGAGGTTAGGCCAACAAAGGTGGAGCCTTTCTGAGTGAACGTAGCAGTGGAGGAGGATGGCACATGAGAAAGTGGCTGGGAAATCAGGCGATGATACTCATCCTCGAGAATAGTAACGACACGTGGGACGGGGCTAGGCACAGACACAGAGCCATCATCCTCAGAAACGGTAACCTGATGAGCAGATGGGCGGCCATGAAGAATCCAACAAAAATCAACTGTATGATTAGTACCGTGGCAATAGGTGCAGGAACGAGACCCACGACCACGGGCACGACTATTATTACTACCAGAATCACGACTACCAACAGACTGCACCGGACCACTGCTACCAGAATCACGACCAAAGCCACGGCCATGAGGGCCACAACTGCCGCCCCCAAACCCTCGACCGCCACGGTCAAAACCCCGATAGGAAGTACCACCACGAGGAACCGTGGTAACCAAAGCCGAGCGGGCAGCAGGGGTCAAATCAACAGCACTGGGGTCAGGAACAAAGGCCTGGCGGACGCGACTGAACACCTCATTGAGAGAAGGTAAATCTCTATCACCCAAAAGATTAGACCGGATAGAATCATAGGCCGGCGAAGGTAACCCAAACAGAAAACGAGCCACCTGCAAGCGCTCACGCTGACGCTCCATAATCTAAATATCGGAAGAAATGGGCTCACAAGTGTTGAGCTCCTCACAAACACCGCAGAACTTGGCATAATACTCCTCCAAGGATAAGCTGCCCAGTTCAAGAGAAAAGAAATGTTGATGAAGAGCATAAGTCCGACGGAGATTATCAGCCCCAGAAAACATCTCCTTAACCTTCATCCATACTTTTTTTGTAGTAGATAAGAAAACCAGAGTATTCTTAATATTTTCCTCCATACTATTCCAAAGCTCAACACGAATCTTCGCATCTGCAGGAACCCAAGCACCATATGATGCGGCAGTCGCCGCGGGAGGGTCATCAGTAAGGTAATGGTATTCTGATTCTCCCACATAATAGACCTCAACAGCCTTAGCCCAAACAACATAATTTCGACCATTCAACAAGGTGGAGGTAATAGATAACCTCTCACGAGACCGAGAAGAACGACTAACAGCGAAAGTCACAGTACTACCTGCAGATAGAGAACTAGAAACAGATTTGGTGCCGGAGCCCATGTCAAATATACCAAGTAACCAAATAAGAAATTGAAGCAGGCAGCAAGAAACTAGACCAAGAACACAGAGGCAGCCACGAACATCAACAAGTCACAATTACCAGCGAACAACAACAGTAAAAGAGCAAAACCAAGAGGGAATCATGAACCCGAAGTAGCCAATCAGCAGCAAACAAATAACCCACGATCGAGAAGAACTTAGAATACCATCAGCAAACAGAGGTGACATCAAAAGCTGATTGTAAAAACATAAGTGACATATCAGAGGTGCAAAAAACATTTCACCGCAGACCATCGATGAACACCAATCCGCATCGAGAACAACTTGGCACAATCAAGGACGAAGAATGAACAGATTGTATCTTAGAAAATCACCTTAAATCATATCGCCACGAGACAAGCAAATTAAATAGGGGTTTCTGATCGAAAATGGTAAGATTGACGCCAACAAATGCGGCAATGAACAGTGTCGCGTGAACAGTGCGTGTGAACAGTGCGATGAACAGTGACGTGAACTGTCGCGTGAACAGTGTTGTTTTAGGGTTTTGATGAGTGTGGGTAAGTTGTTTTAGGATTCTAAACGGTTTGAGTAGGTCGTTTTAGGGTTTTTTTTGTTGGTTGCCGAGAATGGGTGGCTAGTGTGGGAGTCGGCTATGTTGGTGGTATTTTGGTGGCTGTCAGAGGTGAGGGTTTAGGGTTTCAAGGGGCGGTTTAAGAACCCGCTTTGATACCATGTTGTTTGGAGAGGAAAAAGTGTGTGAGGTGTTAATTAACCTTCACACATAATCATTTATTTATATAAGGAGATAGTTCGTTACACAATATGATTAAGCAATGTGGGACTAAACACAATATACTAGTAGACAAGTATACTAGTATTCCAACACTAAGTAGTTCAACACTAAGTGCCATATAACATGGCTGGCTTATGGCGGTATGGTAGAATTTTCCCTTCAACATTGTGGGCATCCTGCAGTCACACAACGCGACCAAAGCACTTTGCCACGTGACACTCCATGCATCACATCCTTTGTAATCTCTCCATGCTTGCTAACAGTTGAGTCAATATACTTAATACGTACTTCCCAAAAAAAAGATACCTAATACGCTCACGTCTTGGTAACTCTTGATGTTGGAGGGTCACTATGGCAACACTACCACTTTAACTACCACCAAACTTACATTCCATGTACTCCGTTTTACTCATACTAATCTGAATTCTTTTTTACCCCAATGCTTCTCTCCAAGTTTCTAATTTAGCATTAACACCTCTTGCAATTTCATCTACTAAGACAAAATCATCCGCAATAACATAAACCTTGGATAGCATTCTAAATTTGTTTTGTCAATTCATGCATAATTTAGGCAGGGAGGTAAGGACTCAAAGCAGATCCTTGATGTAACCCTATCGTTATATGGAAATTTGCTTGGGATCTAATGGTACTGATAGCACCTACAGCAAGTGGGTTCTTAATTGCGTATTGATGGTGGATTCTTGACTTTCTACCCCTTCAACAAGTGAGCTCTTCACCTCCATCAATTAGGCAAATGGGCAAACAAGAAATTCCATATTTGGTGCCGATCTAGGTGAGAGTGGATTTGATGGTGAGTTTTAGTGTAGTGGGATGGGAAATGGTCACGGTGATGTTTGGAGAGAGGAACAAGAGAGGAGTTGTGTGGCTTACGGTTTTGGTCATTGGTGAAGGTTGCTGATGATGGCAATGGTACAGGTTGGCCAGTTGAGGAATCTTTAACAAATTTAGAGATTTCCATTAATTCAGGTGTTTATGAGACATTTAAGTGTGTTTAGGGGTGTTTTTTAAATTCTCGTCTTTCTTTGATGGAATTATTTGTATCATGAAAAGTTATGTGTTGCATTTGCAAATGTTGTGCAGGTTCTTATTGTCTCACTGGTCTTGTACATATCTCAGAGGTGTCGTGGAATTTAGTTCAAGACATAAGAGACATCCTAAATGTTGACGACGAAGTGAGGGTCAAGGTTATTAGCATAGATAGGTGATTCACCATGCTCTTGCTATATAGAATAGTTGCATGATTTAACATGCTCTTGATATTTTGAGGTGCACATGTTGTGTTGTGATATCCACTACCTGGTATATTGTTTCTAGTCCTAGATAACTGATGCATGATCCTCTGCAGATTATAAAAATGTCTTCATTAAGCGAAATGATCCACTGGATGTACATGCAAGTCCTGCATTAGCATTGAAACTAGAGTTGAGCCATATGGACTGATTTCCTTTAGATTATGAACTCGTGAAAGAGATGAGATTGTACCTCATTAATTGTACCAGAATCAGAGCCCATAATAATCCTGTCATCAGCTTATAATAAGAGAAGAACTATCCTAGTAGAAACGCGACAAATAAAAATGGCTGAGTCATGGTTACTAGGTTGAAAACCAATTTGCGGAGCAACTGAATGAAACCGCTCATACCAAGTATGGGGAGACTGCATAAGATTGTACAGAGCATGACAAAGATGACAAACAAGACCAGGAGCATGTGTAAGGCCCAGAGGAGGGTGCATATACACTTCTTTAGATGCGACTTCTTAGTGAAAGAGAGACCATAGGCGCACTGTAACAATAGAGATTAAGGTGGGTCATCTTAGCCACAGGAGCAAAGGTCTCCTCATAATCAATCCCATATGCTTGGGCAAAGCCCTTTGAAACGAGGCGAACTTTATATCGCTTTGAAGAACCATCAGAATGAGTTTTGACTTTGTCAACCCATTTGCAACCAATGATATTTTTACCATCCAGTATATGTTCCAAATCCCAAGTTTGGGTTGTAGCAAAAGCATTGAGTTTGTCATTCATGGCATGGACCCAATAAGGATCACTACAAGCTTCTTTATATGACCTACTTTCAACATAAGTGTGGTTATTGATAGTTTTGCAAAATCGTTCAACGCATGTTTATTGCAATAATCTCATTACAAGATGTACAAGAGGTTAAATAGATAAAACCCTAAGAAACCATAATTAGCAAAAAGACTAAGCTACCCTTAAAATAATATAGAATAACAAACGCATAAAAAAACCCTAAAAATACATTCACAGTTACGAGAGAAAAGAGCAGAAGGTAGAAGAGAAGTAAGTTTTAGTAAAGCCAAATCTTATCGGAAGGTGACGTTCACAGACTGGATACCGGGGATCAGACAAACCAGGGTCCAAAGAGGCAGGTTGAGGAGTGGTAGAACTGTGAGACGGTGTAAAAGAAGCTGCATTGTGGCGAGAATATGTGTACTGAAAGGGTGGAAGGAGGGTAGAATGAGAGGGAGCAGAAGACGGCATGAAGATCAGATACTTTGAGAGTAGAAACGTACTTTTCTGAAGGCAAATTTGTAGGAAATGGATGAATAAGAACCAAACCTTCCTTTGCTGCATATGTTGAGAAGTAAAATGTCTTAATTCAGTCTTAAATTTAAAAAGATGGATCTAGATAAACATAAAAGATCAAAGTAAGTGTATATACTATGGAAACTAATTTCCATGTGATCATTTCATCTGAACGATCATACGTTGAGTGCAACTGTTGTTTTGGGCACATGTAACTGTAGGAAGATTTAGAAGTGTGTTATTCTTCAACCACCTGTGCCTTGCACAAGCACCATCCAAACTAGTATTACCTTGTGCCAGGGATTTGGTTGAAAGCAGGGATTGGGAAAGAGTTGCAGATAAAGAGGTAATAGGGATGCTGGATGTCTCACTTTAGTTAAGCCAGGGTGTGTGTGTATCCAAATTGAAGTACTGGAGGCGTTAAGTGAAACTTCAGGTTTTTTTATTGTAAGTAAAGTTCCAATCCTAAGTTCATAATTTCTCTATTGTTTTTGCTGTATCATGCATCCGTATACATACTTTACGATGCCCTGATGTTGTACCTATAGCTGTGCTTCATACTTCATAGACACTTCATTAGTATGTTTCAAAGGTGAATCTATGTATGGGCCAACTTACCAACCCGGGTGTATTGGGAAAGATTTAGACACAGGCAGAAAATTGACCATGCTGATTATACACTATGATTTCACTATCACTGTGGAGTGGGGACTATAAAGCAAAGATACGGACACATGACACAAATACGACACATGCACTTTTTTTTATCGGCAAACAACACAGGCACTTACACACGTCACTTTTTCAAAAATTAGGAAACAGACAAGTTGGAGACATGTTGAATAGGAATAGGTATATATTTATGCGAATATTATATATATATATATATATATATATAGAGAGAGAGAGAGAGAGAGAGAGAGAGAGAGAGCAAAAATTGATCCACATTGAATCAGGAATCCAAAACACAATTTTAGCGTTTGGAAGATATGAAAGAACAACCACTAAAAGGAAACAAACATCCATGGCAATTTTGATCCTAACTTACTTTATTGAAATTGTGTTCACCCTCCTAATGTGCCTGTAACGTGGCCTCACTATGTCCTTAAAATGAATGTAATGAAAGTAATTGGACAAATATTTTCCCATGTGTGATACATAGCCAAAACGTGTCTATGGCAGACTGTAAGGCACGGATATGTGAACCTGGTCTGAGCTTCTTGGACTATGGGAAGCACACGTTTTATAGAAGATGCAGATTAGCAGTTTCTTCTCAGACAATGTACTCCATATATGATACGAGTTGCATCTATGTTGGTTGCTTGCAAGTTGATACCAGTGGAGATGATTTCTGGTTTTGCTTCTGTCCTGATCTTTTGTTAGGAAGGGTCCTGTTACGCGGGAATAAAAGCTTCAGATTTTATTTTTGCATGCTATTCCCCTTCTTGGTTGATATATGTGTATAACTGTTATATGTTTAAGAGGGTGTGTTAGAGAAGAAATAATTCATTAGCTTTCACTCATTAATCGCTAACCTCCTTTGGATTTTTATTCTGCAATTGTAATTCTCACATTATGTCTATCAACTATAAGTTTGCACTTTTCTGATCGCAACAAATTTACTGCTGCTGCTTTTTCTCTTTTGGTATAGCTTTTCCGTACATGATATAAATGACATCTTTCACTGTATCAAAAGCAAGGGCCTTGAGTCGAGAACTTACTGCAGGGAAAAATCAAGACTTGCACTGTCAATCAAACAACTGGAAGAAGATCCACTGCTAGAAACTCTGGAGAATGTAATTCCTCAGGTTTGAGAAGGGCTTGAATCTTGCATGCACTTTTGCTAATTTATATGGTGCACTTGTCACTTAAATCAAATAATTCAGTTAGTGATGATGACTACCAGGATGGTTCTGCCGACCCTACATTTTCAGGCGCAAGTAATCCATATAGTATTGAACCCCTTCCTGGGCTTGAAACAGTGTTGGACGAGCTACGACAGGAAGAGGGGTATGATTTGCATTTATTGTTGAGGAATGGAATTCATAATATATTTTTACATTGTGAACTTGAAAATATGGAGCGTTTCATAAGACAGCTACTTAGCTTATTTTTTGTTGGGAGGGTAAGTTACCATAATAACATGATGTGCATTTACTTTCCTCAGGCCATCCTCTCAATTGATTCCCCACAAATTTGTCATGTCTGATATTTCTTTTCTAATGCTCTCCAGTTTAGTCAAATGAGATTTGAAATAGCTTCCGCTTTGAATATCGATCTCAGAAATTTCTGCATAAACTTGAGACTTGAGAGGAATATTTGAAGGTGGTACAATTTGAAACTTCTGGCGAATTGGGTAGATGTGTCTTCTCTTCTTTAAAGAGGGATGCTATAGATACACGCAGTCCTGGACATCATGCTTGACACTAGAACTTTTCAAACTATGGCTTATCCGTAAAGTCTCTTAGGGGAGGTTCCGCTTTAACTTGTTTAATGTACCAGTGCTGGATCCCATCTCTAGTTCTTTACACGAATATCAGAATCTGCGACGTGCAAGATTATTTTGGTAGAACACCATCTCATCTTATTACCTCATTCTTAGTTTGTTGTTTGATACTTATTTTGGCATATTATTGTTTGCTGGTCCAGTATAAGTGATGTAAGAATCAGTAGGCAAGGATTTGAGAAACGGGTAGTTTCACCAGATCTGCAACTGTGGCTTTCAAATGTAAGTTCCTTGTCTTTGAAATCATGCAATATACTGGTTATAGTGGCGATTTCTGTCAACTTGTTAACCACATGAAACCACCACAGGCTCCACCTATTGATAAAAAGTTCACTCTCCTTGCCCGTGCTGGAAGAGAGGTGCTCTCTCTCTCTCTCTCTCTCTCTCTCTCTCTCTCTCTCTCTCGTTATTCGGTGCAGATGATATTGGGAAATTATCTTTTGTGGTTCAGGTCCAAATGATACAACTGACAACATCACTTGATCAAGAAGGAATTAAAAGGGCATTACAGCGCGCACTGGAACGCATCCCATGAGTTGGATTAAGGTTCCATTCTTCCTCATCTAAGATGGAAGTGGATGAAGTAAACAAAACACATATTTGCTCCTTCCAGCGGTTACATTTCTCAGTAGTGGAACTAGAGTAAAGAAGCCGAATGCATCATAGACACAGGCAGTTTACTTGTATGTTATGTTAGTAGAAACTGCATAATCCTGCTGCCACTATGGTGAATAAGTTTGTTTAGGAGTTTCTGTTTATGTATAAAGTTTTGTTTGCTCTTATGTGTTATTAGTGATAATGACGAGTTTGATTATGAGTTTGGTACTTAAGGAGAATTCTGAATTCATGCCAAAAAAATGAATTTTCCAAAATTTTGGGTGGAGTTGGTAGTTAATTTGCGCCATGAGGTTAAGAGATTAAAAATTGACATTTCTCTCTCTCTCTCTCTCTCTCTCTCTCTCTCTCTCTCTCTCTCTGGCGATTTGAAACCCTTGGCTCATCACCGCCGCTGCCCGCCTGGGGGGATGTGACCGGCCTTCTTCCCTCCTCCCCCGGGCCCGATCTCCTCTTCTTTCCCCCTCTATCTCTCTCTCCTACCCTCTCCTCCTCCAGATCGTGCCATCCCCTCTCTCCTCTGATTTTTGACGAGTTTCCGCCCTCCCCGGCGTGGAGGGTGAGGCGTTCTTACGTCTCCTGCCGGTGGTTCCTTGGCTCCGCCTGTTTGCCTAGCGGCGTGGGAGTCTCGTCGGTCGTGGTGGTCCGGGGTGGTGGCGTTGTCTGGATCTGGTGGTCGTTGGTGTTGGGTGGTGGTGCGGTGGTGGAAGGGGTGTTCTTATAGGTGTTTTTTCTTCTGATCTTTGTTTTGCAGGTCTTCCAAAAATGAATGGCGAATCTGGTGGTTTCTGGTGGTTGGGGTGGTGGTGCGGCGGCGGCGGTTTGGTGGTGATGTTGGTGGTTGTTTGCGGAGGTGGTCGGATCCCCTATGGATGGTGCTTAGGCTGTCGAGTTTTTGGCCGTTACGGATCTTGGCTGCTATTTTGCTCCTCCGGCGCGGGGATCTCATTTTCTGTATATGATCTCTAACGTTCTTCTGTTTGCTTGCTACTGTCTGCATTTCGCTTGGTGGTGGTTTGCCCGAGCCTGGTTTCTCCGTACTCTCGTGTTCGTAGGCCGGAGCCCTCCGCCAGCCGTTACATCTGGGAGTCGCCGGCGTGGCTTAACGGCGAGTTGTGGCTTCGGTGTTTTGTATGGCAACGGCGGTTTTGGAGATTCTTGGGTTAGGGTTTGGTTAGGGCGGGCCGGCCTTGGTTTGGGCCGGGTTAGGAGTTGGGCTTAATGTATATCTGGGTTGCAGTTTGGGCTTCATTTTGTTTCTTTGATTGTAACTGCTTAGACCTCAGGAGTTAGGGTTTTGTCCCTTGTCTTGTACTATTTTTCAACCTTTGGTTGGATTTCCCTCCCCTATCTCCATTTTAATAAATTTTTTTGCCGTTCAAAAAAAATTTGCGCCATGAGGATGGTTGCAGGAGCCAGGGGGATCAGTTGGTCTGTGGTAGGGGTAGTGCATAATGTACTATGGCATCTGGAAGCTCAGTTTTTGATCGACCAGACTAGGAGCAATTCTTTGTATGGCTGGCTAAGTTTATTTGGTTGAGAAAGTTAAGAGGTGGGGACATCTTTCGGAAGTAAGGTGAGCACATGCAGAAGTGTGAGCCATAAAATGTTCAGAGCGAGCTCAAATAAGAGATGTTTCAAGTATATATTTAGATTCTGATTGTAAACGATAGCAAAAAATTAACAAACAAGCTTTGCTTTGATTGCTGATCTTTTTATTTCCCTAACATATTTTCTACTCGTTGAAAACTTGAAATCTAAGCGGAATATGGAATAACGCCGAAAGGAAAAAATAGTATTGATGTTCTCCACTCCAAAAATTGGTGACTTAGAATTGCATATCATGGGACGATTCTCCAATGCACATGCTACAAAATAGGAGTTAAAAACTGGAATTTCAGCCTTAAGAACTATAGATTGAACTTTCACACATCAATCAAACTTCAAAAATTAACAAAATTTTGTTTACTCCCTCCGTTCTTTTTTAAGTGTTCTATTTCGTAATTCCAACTTATCAAAAAAATATAATCATTATACCATTCACATCATCTTTTTCCTCTACTTTTTTCTATTTACTCATTATCATTACACTTTTACTCACTTACTTTTTAAAATAGAATTTACTTTTAGGGACAAAATAGACAATGCACCAATTTTTACCCCCCTAACTTTACAAAATGGACACTTATTAAGGGACAGCCTAAAATGAAATATTGGGCTCTAAATAAGGGACGGAGGGAGTACATAATTTCATACTTGTTTGGTGTGGATGTTGTTCAATAAATTTCTTTAGTTGTTCAAAACATGGAAGTCTGAAACTTATTTTGGTATTTTTAATTTTTCGTAACTTTTTGTTTACCTTTTTGTCGTAATTTTTGGGATTATTCGTTTGCCTCGACAAAAATAATCGGAAAAGTATGAAAATATGAACCGATGTTGAAAAGATTCAAATAAAATGGCACTTACTAAATTTTTTTTTGACTTTTGGTCATAATTTTGTACTTCATAGACTTCTCTCGTCGAGACAGATGATTAATTCGAAAAATATAACGTAAATCTAACAAAAATTTTAAAAAAAAGAACAAGACACACATAAGAAAAGAAATTAAGTCTACAAGAACGCAGCCTTATATCAAGAGCATATATGTAACAGAGAAATTTTGACATTTTAATTTCTCATAAAAACAAAATATAAAGCCGGTCAACCACTCTTCTAACTTGCGAATATGATTTACTTTTATCTAATTTTTATTTAAATATCACAATTTGATGATACTTAATCAATTTCCAGAATTTATAAAATAGTGCAATGCACCCTTTGTAATGCACACTCTTAAAATGTGCCATATGGTCGACTAGATCTAGTAGCCTGCCACATAAGTTGCTTAGCGTGGTGTAGGATGTTAAATGAAGGACATTATGATAATGCGCAATACGTAGAACACAATTTTTGCTTTTGTATAAATGAAGTACATTATGGTAGTGCGCAATCAATAAGTCTAGATACATTACATTCAACCACTACACTATCTATTATATTTTTTGTAGGGTCCACCCCGGGTCCCAAAAAAATACAGAAAAATGTTCATAAATTTTAAAATAATATATTATGAGGCCCTGTAAAAAATTAGCTCCAACAAATATCGGTAAGTATTATTTCTTGATTCGTAGGGGCAAAACTGTGTAGTTAAACAGTTTCGTCCCTACAAATCAAGAAATAATACTTACCGATATCTGTTGGAGCTGATTTTTTTGCAGGACCCCATAAAATATTATTCTAAAATTTATGGACATTTTTTTGTATTTTTTTGAGAGCCAGGATGAGTCCTACAAAAAATGTAGTAAATGATATAGTGGATGGATGATAGTATATGCAGCATCTCTCGTGTGCAATACTTAGAATGCATTATCAAAATGCTTGTGCGCGGTAATGCAAACAGTGGTTTGGTTAGGCGTTGTACACAAGTAACTCCCAACGGCATGTATGGTTTGCACGGAAGGACGTAAACGTTAGAACCAGTTTACTAGCACATCAAATTTTTGTACAAATTGTGCACAGATTTCTATGTGAGGTCCACTATGAGTCCCACACAAGTGATCCGAGCCGTTCATTATATTTAGAACATTTTTTCAAAGGCCTCCGCTAAAAATCAGTTCAATCTAATACCTATAAGTGCTTGATTTAATCATCTAACTTTTCATTCAAGTTTTTAGAGAATGAAAAGTTCAACGATTAGATCAAGTACTGATAGATATCGGATTGGGCTGATTTTTCGCGGAGGCCCTTGAAAAAATGTTTAAACATAATGAATGACTCGAATCACTTGTGTGGAACCCATAGTTGATCCCACATAGAAATCTATGCACAATCTGTGCACAGATTTGCTGTGCCAGTAAACTTTCTATAAACGCTAATGGAATCACAAGCATGCCATAAAAACTCGGCTGTTGAACACACAGAGTGGTAGTTAAACTCAAAGTAGGCTTATAGCCTTGATTAGTGAGCCCAGAGTTGAAAGGCGGCCGCTATTCGCAGCCCAGTTCTTGCTACTCGCAGTCAATTGCTATTTACAAACCACCACCTTATAAGAAAATGCTACTTACAGCCAACAATTTATTCCTAAACTTCCCCTTTTACCCTTCTGTACAAAATACATACAGCCCAAGTCCAGAATTCAGAATCCGTTCCTTTTCAAACCTAGGTTTTATTTCTCCTCTCATCCCCTCCACAGCTCCCCGTCCGTTCTCTCCTCCCCAGTCGACAGAGCTCCAGCTCCAGCTCCCACCCCATTCCGCCACCACCAACTCCCACTCCACAGCCCACCTCCCGGCTCTCTCCCTCGCTCTCCCTCCCGCCCACAAACCCACCCCCCCCCCCCCCCCCCCCCCCCGATTCTTCTTCTCCTTTGTTTCCCCTTCCCGTTTCTTTTTCTCCTCCACAACCACCACCAACACAACTCTCACCACACCACAATAACAGTCAACTTTGAGGCGAAGGAGGCGTGAAAAAAAAGTACAACACACCGGCATCACCAACTATTTCGAAGTTAAACATCGGTAAAATTTTGAATTTTGTTATTACGCGGGTTTTGTTTTTTTTTCGATTTTTGTTTGAATTTTTTTTGAGAAACCCGCAGTGAGTACGATACTATTTTGTATATTTCAGATTTGATCGAACATTAGAGTCCGATTATTTTCCACAGTTCGGATATAAAAGTCTGATTGTTTGCCCCCTATCAGATTTTAATATCTGAAATTGATTGTATTTAAAATTCAATCGGATTTTAATTTCCGAATAGCCCTCTAGTTGAATATTATAAAAGTCGAATTGTTAGGTCATTCAGAAATTAATATCCAAAATTTATTGTCTCATTCGGATTTTAATATCTAAATCTTTATACTCCATTCGGACATCACAGTCCGATTAGTCCCCTCTATTTCGATTAGCACCCCTTGGTTGTAGCCAAAGCTGTAGCTTTTCTTTCAACCAATTTTTTAAGGCATCTTATCATAAAAGCAAGCCATATCGATGAGCTTTGTAGTCTGTACACATGTTAATAAATTTGTAAGAAGCAATATGCATGAACAATGCTTAACACATCTGTTTGCTCTTTAATATGCTTATAGAGGTGCGATATGGCTTCACAACTATAACTCAATATCATGACACCCAGAAACACTTCCAATTTGTAACACAATAACCTAGTGAAAAGTCTGTTTTGATTACACTCCTAGAAATAGTACCATTAACTCAAATGCGAAGAAAACCCGTTCTTGAAATAATTAATTACTTTCGGTTTTGACACCAAAGTCCAATTGGCTATGTTTTTTTGAAACGAGTGACCAAAGGTTGTTAATGTAGTCAATTGGTAACTTGGTATACTAAAACCAAGTTACCACACCTTCATTAGTACAATACAACAGACTTTCAGAAACCTCCCGTAACTTCATTTCGGGAAAAGGAGCCAACAACTTTGATTGTTGCATATTTTAGCATGTACAACATGATAGAAATTCATCTTGAAACTAAGTGTTGTACAGTCCAGTACTAAGCTCGTAATTGAACATTTTCCAACTAATGCTAGACCGTTCTGATGATGTCCTTTTCTATTAAGTGTTCGATTTGAATTTTTCACTTGCATGTTGTTTTTAAGTTGTAATGTTCCATCACCTGCATGTAAAGAGACTCCAGAACACCAACTTCATCAAAAGAAGTTATAGTTCCAAATAGAACTGAAACTTTTCCTTTAGGAATGAAGAAAGTCAACAATGTCTAGAATTAGTGTGGGAAAGAGAAGGTGGATTCTACCATGTTTCCTGTAGTTGTCTTCAGGCGGAAAGTTTCTGATATTTGTCTTAAGTAGTTTCCACCAACATAGCATAGGCTACCAATGCTAGAGTATCTTGAAATATTTAACATGTCAACCACCAAACAAAGCAGCACAAGACTCGTAAACACAAACATGATAGGCAAACGACTACTTTGTCACATCAATAGTTGTGATATAGTTTTATGTGGACATAGGATAAAGAGTGAGAGATCTATTTACAGCATGCATAGCATAACAAGAAATCCTGTGTTAATTCTGTTTTGTCTTTTTTATTTGTAAAATGTAGCCCTCAGTGTGTCGAATTGTTTATATGCCTAAGGATTCTTCTGTTCATTTATTAATCACCCTGCATGAATTGTTAGCTCATTCAGAATTTAATGTCCAAAATTTATTGTCTCATTCGGATTTTAATATCTAAATAATTGTATCCCATTCGGACATTGCTGTCCGATTAATCCCCTCTATTTTGGTTATTAGAATCCGATTTACTTATCTTTATTCAGAAATTAGTATCCGATCCTCCTATCTTTAATTCATGTGTTCTAACCATAGTTATCAAATATTGAATCGAATTGCATTGCGAGTTTACCTTTTTCCCAATTATAAAAGTTGAATTGTTAGCTCATTCATGTGCTTTCATATTAGTCAAATATAAGAATGTGATTAACCTTGATTCATGTATAGATTCATATCGTTGCATGAATCATACGATTTTGACAACTATGGTTCAAATGTATTGTTTGCAATGTACAGGAAATGAAACGAGTTCCTCCTACTGTTTCTGCAAGGAAGAGGAAAGCTGAGCAAGCTTTAGCTTCAGAAAGTAAACAAGCCAAAACACGAGGACAAAGGCAGAGGCAAGAGGTTGGGATTGAGGAGGATGTGGTGGTTGAGCAACATCGTCAGGTATACTCTAGTACTAGTAGGAAAATAAATACTATAATATAATGGATATGTGCATGTAGATGGTAAGGATTTGTTATAAAAATGAAAGCTTATATAATATAATAAAGTTTTGCATGTGGTTTCATATTAGTCAAATGCAATAAACCTTGATTCATGTATAGATTCGTATCGTTTTTGCGTGAATTATACGATTTTGACAATTACGGTTCTAAGGTGTTGTTTGCAATGTATAGGTTATGAAACGTGTTCCTCCTACCAGTTCTGCAAGGAAGAGAAAGGCTGAGCAAGTTTTAGCTTCAGAAAGTAAACGAGGCAAAACAAGAGGACGAAAGCAGAGGCAAGAGGTTGAGGTACATCATGAGGTAGAAGAGGATGCGGAGGTTGAGCAACATGCTCAGGTAGAGAATGATTTGGAGGTTGAGGAGGATGAGCCACATGCTGATCTACGGGAGGATGAGCCACATCATAATGTAAGGGAGGATGAGCCACATGCTAATGTAGAGGAGGATGAACCATATACTGAAATTCATGGGGATGAGCCGAGTAACGAGCTACATGCTGAAATTTATGAGGATGAGCCACATGTTGATGTACAGGAGAATGAACGTGAGTTTGATCAACAAGAGGACGAGGTACATGAAAGTTAAAATACGATTCTGTGTTTCTAGCTTTGAAGTGGATAAATATATTTCACTCAACTACTACTACTAATACTACTACTACTACTACAAGTCTACAATTTTCCGTTTATGTTTCATTTAGAATTCATTTATTAGACTAAACTATTATTTGTAATATATACAGGAAATGACACAAGCTAGAGGACGGGGGAGAGTACGAGGATGGGGAAGAGGATGAGGGAGAGGGCGTCAGGCGAGGCAAGGGGAGGTAGACAACGAGGCAGTTGGTCCACAAGACCGGAGTTTGTTAGTGGATTTTATGAACCATGTTGCTGTTGATATTTGGAACGGTAGGGAGCGACCGTTGTTGAAACGGCACTCGCACGGACGTAATTTGATGAAGTGGTCAATAGCGGAGGTAGATGAGAGGTTACTTATGAGGGTCAGAAGTCGCAGGCAAGTAGTCGCAGATGTTGTTTTTTACACGGGCTGCATCCGTGCCATGAACGTCCTTGAGCCGTACCTACCTGATAGAGTATTGAGGCAGTTCGGCATGGTACAGTTGGTCCCTGGGCCTCCGTTAGTCCCATTGCGAGGTAGTAGAGGGGCTAATAGTCATTCGTACAGTGTGGTCTACGCGTACACAGATGGTCAATGGGAAAATTGGCGCGATCATGTCATGAATGTGGAGAAACGAGTTACGATTCAGCCTGGAGTCCCGTGGGAGTCACACCCTGACTACCTTCCTTGGTTTTTGACAGTCTCCCACTTCAAGGTCTCACCCCGTCTCATAGAGGTGCCGTATACCGAGAGTGCAGAAGAGCGTAATGCAGCGGCTTTGGCCATTTTGGACAGTGTTTTGGGTGGGACTAGGGGTACGACTTCAACTTGCCCGTATGAACTACGACAAGCACTTGTTGAAGTGCAGAGGACTTTGAGAGGACCGGAGGCTGCAGAAGCGAGCATAGCAGGCCCTAGTTCGGATCGTTACTCGAGTCATTACACTAGGTGTCCGCGCCGTGACCATACTTGAGACTTCGTGTTTTATGACTTACTTTTTGATGGACTTTTGGGCCTTGTATTTATTTTGGACACTTTATGGCCATGATTTGTGGACTACTTTCCGTGGTGGAATGATTTTTGTTTTATTGTGGATAACTATTAGGATATTTGTGATAATTGGATTCCGTTAAAATTTGAATGCTAAGTAGGGCACCAAAATGTAAATTTTATGGTTTGAATCATTCTTGATACTTTCCTAGGCACCAATAATTCGCTACCCAATATTCGTGGGGTGAAATTTTAGATTTAAATGAGGAGTGCCGTACGAACCAACAATGTTGTAGACAAACATAGAACACTACCAAAAATAAGAGTTTGCATAAATTTCATATTTTACAATAAAATTCTATGAACTAAAATTTTACATAAAAGTCCTTCGAGCAAACTTATTCTAGTTCAATTATGTCTGTCGTTGCCACTTCGTTCCCCACTATGTTTTTAAACTCTTCGATTTGATTTGAATATTGTGTTTCCCATCCATCCACGAATGAGTAGTGATGTATATACCAATTCCTTGCAATGGGCGGGATGGGTGAATTTGGTTGCAAATGTATCGTTACAAAGTGATCGCCGTTAACGTGTCCGAGTGCAATCAAACGTCGACTCTCAGGGGGAAGGGGCGGATATCGTAGTGGGAGGAATGTAAGACATTGATGATTCGATAAGAAGACAACCACCGCCTAAAAAAACGGATGCTATGAGGTGACACATTTCAGGCATGATCATCTACCTATCATTTGGAGCGGGACTTCGATAGAAGTTCAATTTATAGCGCAACTCTTCTGCCAATTCCTTATCGCCGCATGCCCCCTCGTAAAGGGAAAAATAATGTTCCAATTCCATGAACAATATCTTTCTAATGTTTATCCATTCACTTTCACCATGACCCAACCCAACTGCTATTGCTCGATACCCACAATTTCCATCCCCCTTGACATCTATAATTTTCTCAAAATACTTTCTAATTCCGATCGGAAACCATTTCATGTACGAGGAAGTATGATGTTTTTCTGTAGCTAATCCTTTTCCTCTGTCGGTTTTTACAGACTCTTTAGTAACTAATGGTTGTAGAACCTTCTCCGGAAAATGCTTGCCTTTCTCTTCTCTTTTATCGGATTTTGTGCTATTTCCAATAACTTGTGCTTTCAGCCTTTCAATTATTTGTTGCTGAATGTGGACATCGTACGCGCTGAACTTAGTTACAAATGAATCTACATTCGTGTTTGTGGCGTCCTTCATTGACAGATCAATTTCGGGCTCCTGTTGAGGGAGCTTATTCCTATGCTTGTAACGAGCGTTGTAGACTGATTTGATTGTCACCATTTTGCAGTCATCCATTTCGTTGACTGTACGTAGGATTTCTTTGGGTTTGAGCATCTCTGATGACATCTGAACCATCATTTTTATATGTTTTGACGACAACCTCCTCTTATATGGGTGGCCCTCTTCTTGAAGTGCACCTGGATGGTTATGCGTTCCGTTCAATACAGTCAAACTCCAACCTTCATCCTCCTTCACACATGTTACTTCAAATGGGCATTGACATTTCAAGTTGCAACCTGTCTGACGTAAGCTCTTCCCACTTCTTTGGCATGCAAATCTAATCCTCGGTCTTTGCTTCGTTGTCTTTAACTCTGAACCCTTGATAATAATTCCAAAATCGTGTTTCGTAGCGGTCGAGATCAACCACTCTCTTAACGATGTTTCGGTGGGAAATACCTATGCAAAACAGGTTTGAATAGTCCCAATTATAAATCAGTAATACAAAAAGAATTTAATTATCAAGCATCTAATATTACCTACATAGGAAAAAATGTTTCAAAAAATATCTCACCGTGTCCGTGGTAAAATGATTTGTGTGATCTTCAAAACAAGCTGATGAATCTTTCATCCTACAATGGTTTTGGATGGGTTGTTTCCTTATTGATGGAGACTTGGTAAGGAATGATGCACTTATAGTAGTTCGTAGAAGTGGTTAAGGAAAACTTTGATAGAGACTTGATAAGGAATGACGAAGAATAGTAGAATTGAGTATGCACGGGTTCTAATAATGAAAATTTTCTCCAATACCTCAAATTTTTGCTCCAGAAAACCCGCTGAATAATTGAACAGATTCTGAGCTATCATTGTCATTGAAAAGTCTGATGGGAAATTTCCTCCAGAAAACCCGCTGTATTATTTCACAAAATCTCATGAGTCATTGAATAGTCAGGAAGAAATTTGCTCCAATAATTCAAATGTTTTCTCCAGATAACCCACTGCATTATTTGAAAGAATCATAAGTGTCATTGAATACTCTTGTCAGCACGTTTGACGAGGAAGAACTTTGCTCCAAAAACCCATTTCGTACTCCAGATGACCCACTGCATTATTTGAAAGAATCTGCAGTATCATTCAATACTTTTGTCAGCACGTTTGATGAGAAAGAATTTTACTCCAAAAATCCATTTTTAACTCCAGATAACCTGTTGCAATATTTTAGGAAATCGAAAATTTCATTGAATAGTCATGTACAAAAATCTCTACACAAAATCCATTGTCTTATTTGACAAAATCTCGGGTGTCATTTAATAGTCCTGTCAGCACGTATTTCGAGAAATAAATTCGCTCCAAATAACCAATTTTTTTATTACATAAAAATGCCAGCATCTCTACAATTTTTTTACAAGAACACGTTTTACGAGGAATAAAATTCCTGCAAATGTATATTTTTATGTTGGCACATTATACGAGGAAGAATTACATCCCATTTTCACCAATAATAAATAAGGGAGTTAATTTTCAAATTTTCCTTTTAATATCCACACTCTTTTTCGTCCATTACAGCCATTTATTCGGAGAAAATACAATTCAGAAATAAATATCCGAAGTATATAAGAAGTTTTGGACTTTAATTTCTGATTTATATACCAGTACTTGGATTTTAATTTCCAAACAGCATCCAAAACTATCAGATATAATAACACCAATCGAACACTAATGTTCGAACTAGATCAATAATTTCGGAAACAAATATCCGAACGTTACACACACGTTCAGACTTTAATATCTAATTTGCATACCTTTAATTGGATTCTAATTTCCGAACCAAATGGAAACTATGAGATAGCTTGACCCCATTCTGATAGTAATGTTCGAATTGGATCAATAATTACGGAAAGAAATATCTGAAATTTATACCCATGTTCGGACTTTAATATCTTATTTGTTTACCTTTAATTGGATTCTAATTTCCGAACATAATGAAAACTATGAGATAGCATGACACCATTCTTGTTTCCGAACAAAATGTCACAGACTTGACAACTATGAGTTTTCAAACAGAAATACAACATAAGAGTTTCCTTGATGATCCAAAAGCTACAAGCAGACGTAATCCTTCAATTTTCATAATATTAGAACACATTATATAATACAACACATTAAATCGTTTCTCATTCTTAAAATGGCTAATTGACATGGATGACCTCCTTTGTTGCTACATCAACACCGATGATGTCGTTGAACTTCTGAATGGCCACAACATGTGCTGCATCCCAATTTTTTGCGATAGAAAGACGATGTCTTTTCCAATTGCAAGCTATTAGCGGCATAGGGGAACCTTTTTTTAGGAATACCTGTCAAATTGCATTAGGTATGTATAAAAGATAAATTAAGTAGGACTTAAGGAGCACAATTCATTATATAGATGACAACAAATCATTTACCAAAATAATACCTGCACAAAGTGTCCGCCGTCAACAAACCCAATAGCAATAACCTTTCGTTTCATGGAGGGTAAAGGTTTCGATTGAAGGGGGAGGAATGTAAGACATTGAACATTTGATAAATGGATAAGGACACAATTATAAGCAGATGCTATGATATGACCCATGTCTGGCATTGTCATCCAACGTTCCTGGGGCGCCGGACTTTCATATCATGACAAGATGTGAAGTAATTCTCTAGCCCTCTGGATCCCCCCCACCACTTGTTCGTACAGGTGTAAATGTGTTTCCAATTCTTTCAGCAAATCACTTCTTACCATTAACCACTCAAGAACATTGCCTTTCATGAAGCCCGACACTACCCGAAACCCACAATTCCCATCATCTTCAACATCCTTGACTGATTCAATGTAAGGTCTTATTGCTTCCGGGAACTAATTGATGAAGGGGCATATAATAAGTTGTGCTGGAACTTTTGCTTTCCCTTTCAAATTGCGCCGCGGTTTTTCTTTGATGGCCTTAGGGGTTTGAAGGGAGGCTAGAACATGCTCAAACTCCGAGGATCCCTACGTGTCGAATTTTGTTCTTTGGCTGCATTTTTTTCTTTCGTTGACTTCCGACCGCGTGGTTGTGCATTCACTTTGGGTTCAAGGAGAGTACTGGTTTTCGGATGAGCAAGCGCTTGCATCTTCTTAACATAATTGAGTTTTACATCATATTGATCTTCATTCAAGAACTTGTTGTAAAAACAATCAAAGTGAGCCAAAAGCGTCTCCTCCATCGAACCCTCATTCTGGGGTGCAAGCAAAGAAAGCCTTTTCCAATGGTCGTGGATCAACTCAATCGGTAGGGGGATATTTGCCATCTTGTAAGGAGCAATCTCATGAGCGCAAGGTAAGCCATGGGTGTACCTCAAAGAACACTCGCACTGACGCTTTGATTCCACAAACCATTCGACTTGATGGGATGCCGCTAAAACAAGTGTCATGGCATTCAACGAAACAACTCCCCTTAGCCTATCAAATAGAGTCGTCCTAAATTCATGTTGCACAGAATTAAGGCTCTTCTCAAACGAAGCTTTGATTTCAGTAACTTGTAACAACATCAATCTATGAATCTTCTCCCATTTAGTATCAAAATTGCATTGCGAGTTTTCAAGATGATTTTTTAGCTGCGAATGTGAACTCTCCGCCCTATGAATAAATATGGCAAGATATTAACCGTAGCAAACAACATGAATATATGAAATTTGTCTAAAACGGGTGAATAACATGAATATTAAGGAAAATGCCAAAGTTGTGAATGAAGCGTTTACCTACTACTTGTTAGGTTTCCGAAATGCATGATTTTGTCCATCCAAGTTCCTACAAACCTCTCTTTGTAGGGTACCAACCAATTTTTCTCGACGTATTCAAGTGCTACAGGAACCATTTTAAAATTACGCTTCAAAACACAAAGACGCTACTCATATTGTGAAACACTCGATGAAAGGACGACTAGGCGCCAACTGCAAATAAACTCCTCCCACATTTTGTCATCAAACATCTTTCTACACTTGGCTAATACGTTCTTGCCAATATGCCACCTACAGAGGAGATTGGTAGTATGAGGGAAAACATTTGTGATGGCATTCATAAGCGCCAACTCTCTATCCGTGACTATAACGGGCGGAAGCGCATTGGGATCCATCATGCCTTTTAGCTTCTCTAAGACCCAAGTGTAATTTTCTGTTTTTTCACACTCCATGAAAGCAAACGCTGCACAAAAGGTCAGCTCCGTCGATGTTACACCAACAATTTGAAGCAAAGGAAATTTGTACTTATTCGTCTTGTATGTGCAATCCATCATTAACAGGTGGGGAAAAGCACGTAACATCTCCCTGGCAGATGGGAGAGACCAAAACAATTCCATGACATTCTCAGTCTCGTTCCCATGGCTCCAATGAACGTAGTGGTATTTTTCTAGCCGATCCAACAAATGTTGCATTTGAGATTTTCCAGCTTTCTCTATCACTCGATACTTTTGTCTTACATTGTACACGGTTTTGATAGACGTTACGTTCTCAGGATCTTGAACCTTCAAATGGGTTAGGATTTCTCTGGGTTTCACCAAAGCGACTGACAAATCAACCACCGTGCTAGTCTGCTCTGCCGACAACCTCCCGGCATAAGAATGGCCCTCCAAGTAAACCGCTGGAGGATGGTTATGGGTGCCATTGTGGACAGAGACAGTTCAACCATCATTACCTTTTACAGCTTTCAATTCAAATGGGCATTCACATTTTTTTGTGCCCGTGGACCGCACTCTCTTCTTCACAGCTACCTCCTTTCCATCAACTTTCTTCACAAACGGCCTATACTTACCCCTCCTTTCACATGAAAACCTCATCCTAGGTGTGCGATTCTTAATATATTTCTCAGAACCTATAATCACAATGATAAACCCGTGTTGTTTACCAGTGCATCTTATCCAATCTACCAACGCTTCATCGGATGGAAAAACCTACACACACATAACAAAAAAATTATAGCCCATAATATAAGATTGCAAAACATAAATACTCTATGAAAAAAACACTCACCGTCTCTGTTGTAAAATGCTCCGTATAATAGTATGGAGGACAAGTCAAAGTAGGTATAGTCGATGGCCCTACATAACTATCAAGTGTTGAAGTGTCACCCTGTAACACTCAAAGACAAACTACGTAAGTGTATGATTCTCTGCAGTTTTGTTCAAATATTAATATCTGAAAACGGGCACTAAATTCGGATATAAGAGTTCAACAATGTTGACAATATTCGGATATTAATATCCAAATAGTTGTATATAATTCAGACATTAGAGTTCAAAAAGTTAGTAAAGTTTTGGAACTGTGTATCAAACTGTAAGTGCAGGATTCTCTACAGTTTAATTCAGATATTAATGTCTGAAAACTGACAATAAATTCGGATATAAAAGTCTAACAATGTTGACATTATTCGGATATTAATATCCAAATAGTTGTACATAATTCAGATATTAGAGTCTGAAAAGTTAGTAAGGTTTTTGGCACTGCGTGTCTAACTGTGTCGGGCCAGAACTGAAATTGAAAATGGAGGGCTTCTGAAATTGAAAATGGAGGGCGGGCTTACCTCTTGTTGCGATTTTTGCTCCGTCACTGCAACATCTATGACATGTTTCTCAACATCCATTGTGTGATCTTTCGACTCCAAATCATGGTGTATTGTTGGGTCAACTATTTCTTGTTTATCAATGGAGGGAGAGGAAGCAATTGAGGTTTCCATTGATAATGTAGGAGGAAGAGGAGAGGAGGAAGATAGACAGAGTTGGCTGCTGGTGGGAGGGGCCTGGTGGTGGGTGATGGCAGCTAGGTAGGGATGACAATAGAGGAGTTTGAATGGAGGAGGGATGAGACGGTCTGGGGTGGGATGGAGGGAAATCAGGAGATGATTTTTTGGGTTGTATGTAGGGTGTTATGTAATATTTTTAAAGGGCAAAATGGTCAAATAACATGAGGTTTTAGGGGTATAATGGTCAAACTGCATGAGGGTATTTTTGTCCGTAATTGGTAAAAGTTTTAATCGGCTGTGAGTAGTAAGAACAGGGCTGCAAATAGCGGCCACCAGTTGAAAAGGTTAGCCGAAGTGTGTTGTGTTGCTAGAAAGTTTTACCGCGTTACCCCATGGGAACTGTGAGCATTAGGAGAAAAATGTTGCATATGCCCCGCCTAACTGCATTGATGTCAAACTCATGGTCCTCTGTTCTGATTCTACCTCCTAAGAGCAAGTTTACCGGTCATTTGGTAAAAAATCTTTTGAATAGTGTACATTTTTCATTTTACCTACTCACATTTCTTTCAACACTACACCAATACAATCTATTTTACCTATTCTTTATTAAAATACTAATTTTCTTTTTCATGTGTGTACACAAGGAGGGAAGGATGGGACAGGGAGAAGAGGAGAGAGAAAGGAAAAAACTAATACAATAATAGGTACATAATGAACAGTACGTAGGTATATTTAGCTTACCTTCTTTTACGAAGGGATAATAGCTCCCTCTTTACCTAAGCTGGTGCAGTGCCCATTTTGAGGTTTCGCTTAGGTAAAATACCCATAATGCTATTTTAGCTGGACTGATAAACTTGCTCTAAATAGGCATTCAGGCTTTTTAATGTCTAGGCTAGTCACAATGGCAGCAAAGGAAATTCTGAAACTGACCTCCCTAAAGAGATACTCCCTCCGTCTCATTTTCTTTGTCCAAAATTTCCCTTTTTTGTGTCTCAAAATGATTATCCATTTGACAAGACAAAGGCACAATATTCTTTAGTTTTTCCATTTTACCCTTCTCCCAAATTTGGAAGAGGAAGGTTTGAATTTTAAATTTTATACTTTATGCCTTTCTAGACTTCAAAATACTTGGTAGTACCCGCCACAATTTTTGGAATTGATACCCCCAAAGTTTCTGACTCCAACTTTAAGTGCATGAGTGGGAAATTCAAATTGAGACCAGAAGAACTACTAAGGGTATTATTGGAAATGTGAAGTTTTGAAAAGATAATTATGATGTCCTCTTAAATTTGTAGTATTCCGAGATTGGATGATGAAAATGGGACGGATGGAGTAATAGATTGTACTGGCCTAACTGGCTAACAATCATAACCTGTAATCGTAGTCTCCTTGCCCCTGTTTGCTTAGCACATTGGGCACCACCCTCAACTGCCATGGCATAGTCAAAACTTTAGAGTACTTCTTACAACGGTGGCCAACAACAGGATAGCGAACTAAGACCCCAGTCAGACCACCTCCCCTTCAAAGTTCTCTTTAGTAATTGTCTCAAGTGCAAAACAGGATAGCATTGTTAACCTCGCCTCATACTCCATCACTGTCGAGGTTCCTTGGGGTCAATTTTAAAAATTCGGTATGTCTTGAACTACAAATCCAATACGATATAGGCAATTGTATAAATTGGTACTGGAAGTGTATAAATTGAAGCTAGGACATAAATGTGTCTAGGTAGGTATCTGTATATACATATATGTATGTGTGTGAGGGTATTTGCGAAATTATGATGTGGTTCGGTGTTCGGTGTGGTTATCACACAAAACCAAACTCGGAACCTAACCGGTCGATTTGTCCAAATTATAAACCAAAATCAAAACTATTGTTAAAAATTAGTTCAAATTTCTGTTCCCGGCGAAAATGGATTTACACCAAGCGATTCGGGGAACCAACGGTTTCGGCGAGACTATCATCCCTAATTGTATAAACAAAATTGTGGGATGCAAATACTTAGTATTTACCTTTGACCTTTTTTTTTTTTTGATAATCACATTTCAATGAAAAGGCACAAACCAATTACAGAACTAAAAGGGGCATACCCTAGTAAAATCAAATCCCCCTCTAAGACATATTGGGGCCAAGAAAGAAACAAAGCAAACAACAGCCTATCTAAGGTATATCAACCCTTTACAACCGAGAAAATGATTTCTAGAAGCCTTTAGCTTGCTCCCAACGATCTGTTCAAAGATGATTTGTTAACTCTTCTTATAGAACACAAGAAATCTCTAATGGAGTTAACAATATTAAAGGAGACAACATCAACCTGTGTAGTTAGATTTTGAATTACTCAAACGTTTCTTTCCCTACAGATGCCAAACACAGTAGCTGCTAGCATACTTGATGGGATCAAAATCTTGAAATCCTTGGTTTTCACATTCCAGACAAACCATTCCACAATATCTACTAGAGTATCAGGTATACCGGGTATGGAAATTGTCTCCAAAACATGGTGCCAAACTATAGAAGAAAAGGAGCACTGGAAAAAAAGATGGTGATGGATTTCCCTAGCAGTACGCATGTATCATCCATCTGCATTCCCCAACTCACTAATCTATCCTTAGTGTTCATCTTATTCTGAACTACCAACCAAAGCACAAAGCCCACCGTGGGACCATTTGCTTGGACCAAACAATTGGTGCCCATTGCATACTTGGTCTTCTACTTCTCAGAACTTCCCACGCAGATGCAACTGAATATTTGCCACTTGGATGAGGCAACCAAACAACATAATCTTCCCTCAAACTGTCAGGCTTTAGCTCAACAGTTGTGTGCTTGATTATCTCTTGAGTGACCCTATTGTGGATTCTGGGCCCTCTCCATTTTCCTTGGTAAATAATGGAAGAGACCTTAGCTTGAAGGGATCTCCCCATATTAAAGACCACCTCTTCACCAAATCGCTTGTGTAAAGGTCCCAAGGGATGCCAATTGTCATGCCATAAGAAAGTCCCTTGTCCATTGCCAACCTTGTATTTGATTAGAGGTTGTCCCAACTCCCTAATTCTAAACACTTTTCTGATGGTCCAGGAGGCATCACTAGGGACCTTCATAGCCCAGATATTCTCGTCCTTGATGATGTAAGTGTGGATCCATTTAACTCATAGAGTGTCAGCTTTCATGCTCAGAGCCCATAGGTGTCACATCATTGCTGCTTTATTCCATTCTTTGATTCTTCTAAAACCCAGGCCCCTTTCTTCTTTTGGACAACAAACATGCTCCCATTTAACCTTTGTAGCTTCGTGATTTAGATCAAATCGTGACCAGAGAAAGGCCATCAAAGTACTCTCAATCTCCTTCACTATTTTACTAGGAATAATGAAGATAGAGCTCCAATAGACCTGAATAATAAACAACACAAATTGAGCTTCAATAGACCTGAATACTAAACAACACAAATTGAATAAGTTAGGCTCTCTCTCCTTAAGTCAACTGCATGTGGGACCACCCCTGAAGTCTTCTTAGAATCTTTTTTTGTAAGGGCTTGCTTGGATGGAGTCAAGAGAGGAGTGAAAATAAAGGAGGGGGTAAAAGGGGTGGGTCCAAGGTTTTGCCGCTGCTTGGATTCTCCATTTGCTACTCTCATTTCATTTCCTCCGTTCTTTGTTTTCACTCGTACGAAGGTTTCACCCGTGAAACTTTTGGGCTCCTCTAGGTTTGCCCAAATTTTATACGGCTGTAGAAGGGTGAAATTTGGACCAAATCACCCCTGTTTATCCCTTTTCCCCATCTCAAAAAACTCCTTATTTAGTTTCAGGGCTCTCTTAGGGTGCTCATTGAAAGGCCTTAGAGCCAAAAATCAATTATGACCATTTAAGATAAAATGATCAGAAAAATAAGATCTTCGCATTGGTTCAAACGGATTGAAAATCGGAACACTTAATTTTTTAACTATATATTTAATATATAAAATGGTGTAAAAAAATAAGTGTTCCAATTTTCAATCCGTTTGAACCGGTGCGAAGATCTTATTTTTCTGATCATTTTATCTTAAATGGTCATAATGGATTTTTGCCTCTAAGGCCTTTTAACAAGCACCCGAAGATTACTTATTTAGTTTCAGGGCTCTCTTAGAGTGCTCATTGAAATGCCTTAGAACCAAAAATTTATTATGACAATTTAAGATAAAATAATCAGAAAAATAAGATCTTTGCATTGGGTCAAACGGATTGAAAATTGAAACACTTATTTTTTTACATCATTTATATATTTAAAAAATTAAAAAACATAGTTAAAAAATGTTTTTTAATATAAATTTTTTAGAATAGACATTTTTTAATTAATTAATTTTTTTATACTTTCAATTGTCCAAAATTGATTAAATATATTGATTTTGAAATTTATATACTTATTTTAATACATAATCAAATTTAACACTACACATGGGCAAAAAAATCATTTGACAGCTTTTCCCATTATCCCCCCATTCTTATCCCCCCATTCTATAAACTATTCAAACAAAGTCAAATTTTATCCCCCTTTTTAATACCCTATCCAAACCACATAATATTTTATCCCCCTCCATAAACATCAAATCGGTGGATCAACCCATCAAAATTAAGAGTCTGGCTCCTCTCCAATCCATAGGGAATCGGAGGATCCTCCAATTTCAGTGCAATGGTCAGGATTACTCTAATATTTTCAGCCCAAAATTCATATGGTATTCTACGGGCATCCAATTACTCCCCAAATATTCCCCAATTATTATATTCCATGCACCAATTTACCAAATTTCAAACATTAGTAAAATTTCATTTCGTAACTTTAATAATTGGTGCAAGTTCAAAGAACTATCAGATTCACAGGGTTAATCAAAGACTCCTTTTGCATTTCTTCTAAAATATTTTTTTTATAAAAATTATATTACGTTCAATTATTTACTCTTACGATTTCTTTCTAATTTCCATAACTGAATTTTAATTTCAACTTTCTTTACATACAAGAACAACTACATCAATGAGCACACAACACAGTGCGAAGCACAAATGAAAATACATTAGTATCAGTAAAAAAAAATCTCATGAGCTACATAATAAGATAATATCAAAAAAAAAAAAACCATGCTGAAATAAAAACAAATTATTAATATAATATTAGTAAAAAAATCCTCATGAACTATATGATATCGGTCGAAAAAATCTTAAGGAGCTATATAAAAAGTTTTTCAAAGGCAGGTTTAACGGGAAGAGGACGCCGTTCAAAAAAGTTTAATGAATTTTTTATAAATTTTGGAGATTAATGAATTTTTTTCGCCATTCAAAAAAATGGGGAGAGAAGACGCTTATGTAATTAAAAAATATTTGGGGAGTAATTGGGTGCCTGTAGAATACCATATGAACTTTGGGGCTTGAGTTATTAGGATAATCTTGACCATCGGATTGGAATTGGAGATCCTCCAATTCCTTATAGATTGGAGAGGAGCCGGACTCCAAAATTAATACCCATACTATCTTATTCCCTTTTCATATTTCTTACTCCCGATTTTTTACCCGCATCTAAGCGGGCCCTAAGTACTAAACAATCAGCAACCTTTAACCTTGTAGAGATAAGTGGTACCCCTGAGTATTTTAGAGGAAGACTAGCTCCAGGAATGAAAAATTTCAAAAAAACACCTGAACTTTCAACTCAATGTCACATAAACACCTGAGTTTTAAAAAATGTAAATCCCCCACCTGACCTTTGGACTCCGTCATCAAATAACCCCTCCACCCATTTTCCGTCCAATACTTAACGGAGACACGTCTCACTTTGTGGTGCTCAACCCATATTGTTACCGCTAACAACTAACCCATTAGAATTTCAATCCGTTTGAATGGGTATGAAGATTTTATTTTTTTGATCATTTAATTCTAAAGTGTCATAATTAAATTTTGACTATAGGACTGTCGTTGGTTAGTCGTAAGAGATATTTGATTCTACGATTTTCTTAGGATTAATCAACGAGAGCCCTATAGTCAAAATTTAATTATGACCATTTAGGATAAAATGATCAGAAAACTATAATCTTTCTATCGGTTCAAACGAATTGAAATTTGGAACACTTAATTTTTTAACCATTTTTTAATATATAAACTACATGTTGAAAAATTAAGTGTTCCAAATTTCAATCCGTTTGAATGAGTGAGAAGATTTTATTTTTTTATCATTTAATTCTAAAGGGTCATAATTAAATTTTGACTTTAAGGTTCTCGTTGGTTAGTCATAAAAGATATTTGAGCCCCGTCACTTTCCCTCCAAAACATGTAATGAGAGAGGCAAAAGGTTCGGTGCTAGTGCCACCTACGCGTCTTCGTTAAGTATTGGACGGAAAATGGGTGGAGGGGGGTTATTTGATGACGGAGTCCAAATGTCAGGTGGGAGATTTACATTTTTTAAAACTCAGGTGTTTCTGTGATATTGAGTTGAAAGGTCAGGTGTTTTTTTGAAATTTTCCCTTTAAGGATTCCTTAATCTCCTTAGAGCATCCACAGTGGAATAAGCAAAACAAAAAGTTGCTAAAGTTAGCAATACTTGTTCAAAAAAGTGCTCACTTGGAATAACTAAACTTAACATCTTAGCAACTCATCAAATTTTGGCTTTTGAATAATCAAAACTAGCAACTTTTAGCCAATAATCAAATTTAGTGATCCCCATATTTTCTCAATCAAGTACACCCATCATTATACAAAAATCTTTTCTCTCTCTCTCTCTCTCTCAACAATGTTTTCAAAAAATAATTATAAAAAACTATTCTTACTATTCTTTTCAAAAACTTTTTCTAAAAAAAAACCTGTCTTTTTATGAACTCTTTTTTAAAAATTTTTTTTAATAAAAAATGTTCAAATTTTTTAAAACTATTTTTTAAAAAAAATTGTATTTACACAAAGCTGTTTTTTTACACAGTTTTTTTCATTAACTATTTTTTTATCCAACTGTTTTTAACTTAAACTGTTTTTTTTCTTCCAAAAACAGTTTAATTAACTTTTTTTTTCAAGAACAAATATATATTTTTTTTTATAAAAACTGTTTTTAACATAAACTAGTTTTTCAAAAGATTTACGTGAAATGAAGGGGAAATTTTTGGAGAAAACTCATGGAAGGAAGCAATGGTCCTATTGGCTTTGATTATGAGCAAAAAATAACCAATATGAGATTTGACATTGCTAACTTTAGCAACCTCTAAATGGATAATCAAAATCTGATGTGGCATGTTTTGATTATTCACTTTTACTTATGGATAATGCTACTCACACAACGATCCAAACACAACAACTTACACAACCTCTCACATACATGTGGGGCCCACACATAGTAGTGTGTGTGGAGCCCACATGCATGTGAGAGGTTGTGTAAGTTGTTGTGTTTGGATTGTTGTGTGAGTATCATTTTTGTTTACTTATTCCACTGTGGATGCTCTTAGAAACCCCAACAAAAAAAAACTGAGCTCTTAGCCATATTCGGTAGAAGCCCAAAATAGGCATGAAAGTCCTTAAGCAATTGATTAATAAGAGAGAAAGAGGGACCAGTAGCACCACAAAGGACAAACAAATCATCAGGAAACACTAAAATGGTATAAATAAAATGATAGAAGGAAACTATACGAAGGGAGTGACAGTGCTGACGGTTCATACTTAAATCTAGGGGTTTGTTTGACCGGTTTTTTAGTTGAGGGTTGTTAAGCGATACTTTCTCATAGTCGAGGAGGTGTTACTGAAATTAACCCAAAAGCAACTATCCCGATCGGCGACTACTCTGCGTGTTCAAAAAGAGTTCAGGATCCGATTTTTGAATATGAAGAGGAAGGAAGGAGAGAGAGAGAGAGATGGCACCCAAAGTTCTCATGGTGAGAAAAATAAAATTGAACAGGAGAATATACATTTAAGACCTTTTTGCTACGTCCATTCTAGAAGTTTTCCACACATTTATTTACTGTTTTTCATTTTTGAAAACTATACCGCAGGTAGCCGAGAAGCCCAGTATTGCTGTCTCCATTGCCTCTGTTCTTTCTGGTGGCCAGGTATGTGAAATCTTCTTTTTCCCAATACAAACCCTAGTTTGTCCTTTTCATTTGTTGCCCTTTGCGTTTCCCTAGTGGTTTGATTAAATTCAATAGAGTAGAATATGTATTTTCTTATTCATTTCCTCTGGTGGTTGCTGGGGGAGAAATTTTATTGGGTGGGAATCTACATTGGTCTCACAATGAGTATGTGAAGTAAAATTAATAAAGAGTCTTGTACGGAATCAACTGATTCTCATTTGGGCAGGGTAGTGAAATTGTTCTCAATTGCATTTCCATCAACGTTTAGGCTTGTTATGTACAATGGAATCAAAGTCTTTATCTTCTTTTCTCCTGTTGGGTAAAAGTCCACCCAAGGGGACAGATTAATTGGGAATTAGTTCTGGCTTAGACATGTCACATGTGACAAGCCAAGGAAGGTGGCTTGTTTGGTATCTAGCCATTAGTTCACATGAAGAAAAGGGATGGGTTCTATTAGACGGCTAAGAAAGTCATCACGTGTTGTTTGGCTTAAAATGTTTTAATCGGTGATGGTCAGTTTTGGCTTCTTGCATATAGTGAACCAATAGGTGATTGTCAGTCTTTGGTGGCAAACAAGTCTTAGCATTGCGAAATAAGAAATTCAAAGAGAGAGACCACGTTGATTTCTGTTGGTAATCACTTGGCAGCTCTAAGTATCAATACTTGTGAAGGAGGCTATTGACACACGCCAGAGAGGCAAGCCCCCATTGTCGTGCGACAATTAGTTGCGGCGATTCTTATTGTCATCTTCTTCAATTCATTAAGTATACAAATGGGTATCGCTTAGGTGAAGGTGCGGGCCACACAAGGTTAAATTGCATATACCCTATGAAGCACCGATACTCTTAGAGGCCGGCGTGTACCCATGTCTGACAAGGGGACACGTGGGGGAGACGGAAAAATACGTATGGGACACACGCCACGTGGTGTGTATAATAAATTGAATACAATCTTTTAGGGGGACACGGTGGAGACACGGGAGAGACATTACGGGGACACGTATGGGGATAATATATCATAGCTACCACTTGTCCTATGATACAGGTCTAATATATCGCCTTAAACCATCTCTAATTCTCTGCTCTTCCACGTCTGGTGGTATGAAGCTATTGTAGTTCCTCTCATATTACCAGAAGACCATCCCACTAATACATTCCACAAGTGTTAGTGAATAAGGAGGGTTTTGTTGTCATTGTACTCACTCATTCTATCTTTTATAACTATAATGTGCATGTTTGGATTAAGAAATTCTAAACACTTTTCTCCTCGATGAACAACAAAGTGTATTTTACGTCACCCTAGATAAATCTTTTTGTTAAGGATGATTTGCTAATCTGTCGTCACCCTCCCTCTCTTATTTTGTGCCTCACAACTAGAAGGTCAACGCTTATTATATCGTGTATGCGTATGGGCTTAATTATCAAAAAAGTGGTCTTAGCATATGATACAGTCCCCGTAGCCTGACAATTAAAGGATCTATTGCAGGGAGTTTAGCATCTTTAATTTTAGTTTCTAGTGATTTACTTGTGCATGGTGTGGAATTTACCTTGCTTGCGACTAGAAGCAGTGTTCTAAATGGCGGCCGCCTAGGCGCTTGGAGGTGCCATGCCGCCACGCCAATAGCCTTGGTGTTTGATTTGGCGCTCAGGGAGGTTTGTCGGTGTTTGGTGGCCACCTAGGCGGTCTTGGTGGCGGTGTTGGCGTTTTTGGAGGCCTAAAAAAAAAAATATAAAAAATAATACGTGGTAGGTGAGCGAAGCCCTACTACTTATTGTCATATTCAACTTATTTGCTAGTTGCTACTACTTAATTTCATTTGGATTTGTACTTTGAAGTTTGAACTTGCATTATGGATACATGGAATATAATTTGATTGGATAATGGTTTGTTAAAAAAAAAAAAAAATCCGCCGAATTAGGCTGCAGCCGCCTAGGCGGCTTGGGGCTTGGAGTTGGGTCTCTGCCCGACTACCGCCAAGCGCCATTTAGACATTGACTAGAAGTGAAAAACGATATCACCATGTATCATTTTTTGGGTGGTAGCCTTTTGTTATCACTATTCAAAAACCTTTTTAATTTTCTCATTCCTTTGATAAGAATGTAACATGTTTAGAGCCAGTGCTTATTGTGCACAATTTATTGCATCTATCAAGAAGGATGGATGGAAATATGTTGGTTAACTTAGAATGGCCGAGTTCCTTAGATTTCCCATTGGCTGAAAATTTGGTTGTGTATGATTTGGAGGGATTTTTGAATGCAGATGTCAACAAGAAGGGGCAGTACTGAGGTCCATGAATTTGATGGAATGTTTCAGGGATTTTCTGCTCATTATAAAGTCACATCAGTCATTGGGCATGTTTTCAGGTTTTGCTGTTTTCGTTCCTCAAACCCCCCCCCCCCCCCCCCCCCCCCAAAAAAAAAAGAAAAGAAGAAGAAAAAAAAATCTTTTAAAACCATTCCACTGATATGTCATTATCAAAGTGATTAGCGTTGTTTCTTGTAATGTGTTTTTGGCTTTTGTCTTCTATAATTTTGGCAATAAATTTCACTCTTTTTTATGTAAATGTGTTCCTTGTAGTTTTGTACTCTGGAAGATTTGTTTGAAGTTATATTTTGCTCAGTGGCGGGTGGTCTTGGGTTCAGCTCTCTGTTTGCAATATTTGTTCCCTATTTGCATTATGTTTCTCCCCTTTGCATTCTTTTGAAGTATGTATGGATGTTTGCATCTACACATGCAAGACGAGGTTGCACTTAAGGGAGGGTGATGTACATTGTTGGGCCCATTTCCTAATAGCTTAAGCTTTGGGGACAATTGGTGCTTTGGCATGGTACGAAGAGGTAGTCTTACGGAGACTTCTGGACAACACTCTTTTGATTGGTTGTGATCCATACCTCAAGATTATTTGTTTACCTGTCCAAATGCGGGGTAGGGGTCGCACGTGCCAGTGGTGTTGGTTAATCATAACCTCCAAAACTAGTGTATGAGCCTGGGAGGCCTCTCCATTAATTGCCAATTGGTTTTGAGTTGAATGCTTTAACTAGATCAAAGTTGTTTCATTTTGTTACTGTGGGTGTCCGGAAGAGGATCGCCATGTGGCACTCACCGGCGGGCTCGATACCCCATGGGTAAGGCAAGCGAGCTCCTCCGGATTCACGACTCCTCATACCATGCGAGCACTCTAGACTTCATGGAATTTCATATTGGGAACTCCTTCACGGAGTCCCAAAATATGACGCTACGAGGCTTAATGACATGCTTAGCCATGTCTGCTCTTCATACAACAAATAATGCTCTCATGACCCATGAGTCTGGCGACCCTCAAGACTTCTCTTGATACCTCGGTCGGGAGCAGGGACTGGGTACCCTGTTCGGGACCTAAGGAGGTATGTGGTGTGGAGGCTAGAACAAGGAGATTGTCAAGGCTCGCCTCCATGAGGCAAGCTCCACTGTGATTGACCATAGAGAGAGAGGCGCCACCTACATCACCTGACATCTGCCTCAATTATCTGTTGAGGCAAGAGCATTGGACTGCGGTGAAACATATACTCAAGTATCTGAAAAGAACTAGAGTTATGTTGGTGTACTAGTCAAATAGTTTGGTACCTTGTGGGTACACTGCTTGACGATTTCCTAGTCCTAAATTAATGGGTTGCCCCAAGCGTGGGGCGTTGGGCAGAGACCGACGTAGTACAATATCCTGTCAGACCGGAGTCGAATCCACAGAGACGGTAGTGTGTGCTTACTTAAAAATTCGGGTTTTAATAATTTAACGGGCTCTTAGGTAGCCACCCCTTGTCGATTGATTGAGATTTAATTAAGCTAAGAAATAACAAGTTCTTCTTGAGAATTAAAAAAGAGGCATGGTCGTAGGGTTCATAGCACTTGCAACCAAGCCGGACTTATCTGCTCCATTCGGTGTTCTTAAAAACAGTCGACTTTAGAGAGAAAAAGATACCCCGAAAGATGCGAACCCTAATGGTCGCCGTATACTCATGCGTAGCAGGGAATGAGTTTCGGTCCCCCAATCCCCCGTTCGCATGTGGTCTGTCAATGCTCGGGTTCGTCTAACGAATGTTCTTTATTAACCTAAAATTGCTTTTTTCATTGTTAGTTTGAAAAAGGAGCAAAAAGTATCCGACCTGGCCATGGTGTGCTAATTACCCCGCGACCCTACCTATACGGCTACTCACTATGCATTGAACGAGGAACGAGAAAAACCCTAGTTTGAAACATGCTTTCTATTACTTGAGATGAAAAATAAACGAGAGATCAATACTAAACAACCACGAACGAATAACTTTTATTAAGAAAAGAAATTGAAACGAGTTATCGAAATATGAAATCTTGAACGAATCGTCAAAAACTTGAAGGTAAAAAGCTCTGGAAAGAAACAATGTAAGAAAAAGCTGCTATGTAATGTTTGAAACCTAAAAACTAGGTTCGGAGTGGTATTTATATTAATCCCCCGAAGTTTGAAATTAAAAATAACAAAATACAATTTTTCCCCCGTTAAGCCCATCGGTAGCCTTATAGCCCAAAGCTATAGCGCTACGGGTTCAACCTGTTCCGCTCGTGGTGCTTTCTATAGGGCTACACTTTTGAGCTGTAGCCCGACCGCCTACGTTGATGAGATTTTCATGTTTTGCATTCAACTTTAGCACCCGACGTCCCCATCATGTCACCCGGCGCCTCACACACCCATCATGACTTCCCACGGCGACGTCCAAAACGGCCTCGCGATCCAAACTTGGCACAAAAACCGCTTTATTTCCTGCGAAAATATTAAAAACACTAAAAACAAGACAAAGCACGGCATTAAGTGGAAAATGGAATAAACCGTGCCTCTAACGCGCTAATATACCCTACTTAGACGCTTATATCTATGATATCACGCGCCTATCATACACAGACTCAGACTTTATGTCAGACAAGAATTCCAGAAAGTCTACCTCGGGATATGTGTTTACCCTGGGAGGTGGAGCCATTAATTGGAGAAGTATCAAGCAATCTTACATTGTTGATTCTACCATGGAGGTCGAGTATGTGGCAGCTTCTGAAGTAGCCAAGAAGGCCGTTTGGCTCAGAAGGCTAATTTGAAGGAGCCAAGGACTCACAAGAAGACGAAACACATTGAGCGTAAGTATCATCTGATTCCAGAAATTGTACAGAGAGGTGATGTAGCTGTGACCAAGATTGCATCAGTAAACAACTTGGCAGATCCTTTTACGAAGAGCTTACTGGCCAAGACTTTTGACGTTCACGTAGAGGGGATGGGAGTGAGATGTGTGACAGCATGGCATTGAGTCTAAGTGGGTGATTGTTAGAAAATGTAAAATTGAGAGACTAGAAATCTAGGGTTATATTTCTCATCACATAAACTGGATACAACGTAAGTATTTATACAACACATTAGACTAATTATACTACGTTCCTAGAGAATGAACTAGTTACATAATAGAACAACTAATAAACTAATGACAAATAATCCCATAATAATCTAACACTTCCCCTCAAGTTGGCGCGAAGATATCAATCAAGCCTAACTTTAACACAATGGGGTGGAAACTCTTGCGACCAAGTCCTTTTGTGAATATATCAACTAATTGATCTTCGGATCTCACAAAAGGCATGCATATCAACCCCTCGCTCAGCTTCTCCTTGATGAAGTGCCTGTCAATCTCTATGTGCTTCGTTCTGTCATGTTGAACAGGATTATGAGCAATGTTTATAGCAGCTTTGTTGTCACAGTAGAGTTTCATAGGACCATTATCAGAAATTCCCAAATCACGTAGCATTGTTTGGAGCCATAGGAGCTCACAAACTCCATGTGCCATAGCTCTATACTCAGCTTCTGCACTAGATCTGCAACCACAGATTGCTTCTTACTTCGCTAAGTTATTAAATTCCCCCCAAGGAAAGTACAGTAGCCAGAAGTAGAATGTCTATCATCTACAGAACCAGCCTAGTCGGCATCAGTAAATGCCTCCAACCGTAGGTGACCATGATTAGAAAACAAAATTCCTCTCCTTGGAGCAGTCTTGAGATACCTCAAGATATGGTAAACTGCATCCAGATGTGAAGTACGAGGATCATGCATAAATTGGCTAACAACACCTACTGCATAAATAACATTTGGTCGGGTGTGCGCTAAGTATATCAGTCGACCCACAAGTGTTTGATATCTCTCCTTATCAGTGCGCTCCCCCACATCTCCACTAAGATGATGATTCGCTTCAATAGGAGAATCTGCAGGTTTACAGTCCAACATACCTGTTTCTTCCAAAAGATCAAGTATATACTTTCGTTGAGAGATAAAAATACCTTTATCGGACCTTGCCACTTCCATTCCAAGAAAATATCTTAGTGGTCCCAAATCTTTAATCTCGAATTCTTGAGTGAGATTGGACTTGAGATTAACAAACTCATTCACATCATTGCCTGTCATTATCATGTCATCAACATAAACAATAAGGACAACGATCTTACCAGTACCTCCTTTGATGAACTTAGTATGATCTGCATGGCTCTGTTTGTAACCAAACTTCAACATAGCCTTTGAAAACTTGTCAAACCACGCTCGAGGTGATTGCTTCAACCCATAAAGAGCCTTTTTCAATCTACACACCTTTCCCTCAGTCTTTAAGGAAGAAAACCCTGGTGGTATATCCATATACACCTCATCCTCTAACTCACCATGAAGGAATGCATTTTTTACATCAAACTGGTGAAGAGGCCAATTTAGATTGGCAGCACACGAAATCAAAGCCCGCACAGTGTTCATCTTCGCTACTGGAGCAAACGTCTCCTCGTAGTCAATGCCATAGGTTTGAGTAAAACCCTTGGCTACAAGTCTTGCCTTGTATCTCTCAACTGTACCATCAACATTCTACTTAACAGTGAAAACGCACTTACATCCCATTGATCTTTTTCCTTTTGGAAGTGATACCAATTCCCAAGTGCCATTCTTTTTCAAAGCTGTCATCTCCTCTGCCATAGCTCCTTCCACTCATATATCATGAATGCATCCTGCTGATTCTGTGGAATAGATATAGAAGAAAGAGACGAAACAAAGGCATGGTATGAAGGAGATAAACGATCATAAGAGACATACTGAGAAATGGGATGTTGAGTACATGACCTAACACCTTTCCGAAGAGCAACTGGAAGATTATCAGAATCAATAATAGGAGGTTCAATGGAAGAGGATTCATTACCAGATGAGTCAACTGAGGAGTCCGGAACTGAAGCCGGGGATGGTGATTGGCAAGGTGGCAGTACACATGAAGGTTGGCCTTTCTTTCCTTTCTTTTGATACGTTGCCAAGGTAGTAGGCCATTCACTGGGTCTGATAAAAACTCGGTTTCCCAAAAAGTGACATCCATAGAGACAAAAAACTTCTTAGAGTGAGGATCATAACATTTATAACCTTTATGGGTAGGAGCTTTATGACCCAACTTGCCTCCAGCAGGGTGAGAAGCATGAACAAAACACACACAACTAAAAACTCTCGGAGGAAGAGTTTGGACATGAGAACTATTAGGAAGACACTCAATAGGAGTTTTGAAGTGGAGAACACTAGATGGCATAGAGTTAATAAGATAAGTTGCAGTCAAAATTGCTTCTCCCCGTAAATATTTGGGAACATTCATGGTGAACAAAAGAGAGCAAGCCACTTCAGCAAGATGACGATTTTTGCGTTTAGCAACTCCATTTTGTTGTGGAGTGTCAACACAAGTCGTTTGAAAAAGAATACCATTGTCATCCAGAAAAGCCCTAAAATTCCTATCGATATACTCGGTGCCATTGTCACTACGGAGAATTTTGATATTCGTGTCAAATTGAGTGCGCACCATCGCATGAAAAGATTTAAAACAAGAAAATACTTTACTTTTTGTCTTAAGTAAATACACCCAAGTCACACGAGAATAACAGTTAATAAAAGTGACAAACCACCGAAAACCTTTAAGAGAGGTAATAGGGGAAGGACCCCAAACATCAGAATGAATTACCATAAAAGGGGAGTCACTTCGTTTATTAATAGGGGCATAAAAGGAACGTTTATGTTTTCCAAGCTCATAGGCTTCACAAAAAAACTGACTCCTAGAACAATGTTTAATTAAAGTAGGAAAAGGTTTTTCTAAAGTCCCAAAAGAAGGATGACCCAATCTACGGTGCCACGGATGTAATATAGAGAGAGCTCAACTCGTATCTGCTTGTAAAGCAAGACCACATGACAGGGGTGGACGAGGTCCGGACTCCAAAAAAATAAAAGCCACCATGTGCTTTACCACTGCCAATCACTTTGCCCGTGTCCAGTTCTTGAAAAACACAATGAGTAGGAAAAAAAGTCACTGAACAATTTGCAGAACGAGTAAGACTACTAACGGACAGAAGGTTAGTGGCAAAGTTTGGAATATGGAGTACTGAAGAGAGGGAAATAGAGGAAGAATAGCGAACGGAATCTTTCCCCCTGAAATAGCAGAGAATGATCCATCTGCTATTCTGACCTTATCCTTACCAGAACAAGTAGAGTAAGAATCAAATACTGAAGAATAACCTGTCATATGATCTGAGGCACTAGCATAGTTGTCAAATCGAGAATCGAAAAGGTCCATTTGCGAATCGTGAATCGTCTCGAATCGTGAATCGCTCCGATTCAGTCAAATTCTTAAAAATGCATAAAAAATTGTAGATTTCAAGTTTGAATGAGTAAAAGTATTATTTTATAAGATAAATCAATAATCTTGTGATTTAAACATGCAATACACTAGTTAAAAAGAAGTATAGACCCTTTGTTTTGTTTTTGTAAAGGTCCGTTGTCTGGACTTTATATAATACATCTGTCTGGACTCTATATAATACATCTCCCTGACTAATATAATATATATCACCCCACTAACTAGAATATAATATATTATCTACACTCCACTAAGTAGAAGTATATATATAATATACACCCACTAACTAGTAAACATATAAACAACAAATAAAAAACTCTGTATCCCCACCGATAAGAACAAGATGCAGTTCAAGCAGCACTGTCGACGACGAAGGTTTCGACGGAGCTCGAATCGTCACTACGAGGGCTCAAGTCTTTTTTTTCTTCGATCGTTTGGGATCTCTACAGGTTAGGAAACATATTCCGATCCCTTGGCTCCCATAAATGTAATGTATTTTCTTATTTTTGTCCAGAAACCTGATTGAACTTGCCGGAAAACCCACTCATTTGAAAACAAGGTGAATCGTACGATTCTCACGATTCACCTCACGATTCATCGATTCAAAGCACGATTCTGCGATTCTCACTTCGATTCTTACCTATTTACGATTCATATGATCGATATGAATCGTTTCATACCTGAATCGAACTGAATCGTACGATTCGAATCGGGAATCGTACGATTTCGATAACTATGGGCACTAGAATCTATAATCCAAGGAATAGCAGAAGAGGCAGTAAATGCGCTAGCCGGAATACCTGTGTGGGCAAAATAGGATGACGTGAAACCCGTTGTGGAGGTGGGAGCTATAGTAGATGGAGAATCAGCCCGAGCCATGAGGCGTTTGTGAGCTTGCATCTCCTCCTGAGAAAATCCACTAACATGATCAGAAGGCCCCTGACCTCCAATACTAAACCCAGAATCAGGCAAGGTACCAGCTGTGGACTCTGAAACATGAGCCCGGGCCTGAGAACATATGAAACCACGACCACGACCACCGCGTCCACCCCCTCGCCCGCGAGAGGGACGGCCATGTAACTTCCGACAGAAATCCTTGGTATGGCAGGTATTGTGGCAATGATCACACCGGAGTGACTCACGATCAATAGGCCCACTGCTAGCACCAGGCTGTGACTTACCACTCTGTGGAACAAGCCCAGCACTAGAACCAAACTGACCGTGAGGAATGGCAACCAAAGCAGAACGATCAGAAGTAGGAGTATGCACCATAGCACTCCTCCTACTCCCCTCCTGTTGAACAATGGCATACGCCTCTCCCAAAGACGGAAACGGAACATGACCCAACACTTGCAGTCTAATTGGATCATATTCCACATCAAGGCCAGCAAGAAAGTCATAAACGCGCTTTTTCTCTATCCTTTTTAACCACTTAGCAGCATCCACCGCACAAACAGCCTGAAACCCCTGATAATAATCAAATTCCTGCCATGCTCCACTCAAGTCAGCAAAGTACACAGAGACGGGACGATGATTTTGTTCCAAAGCACGAAGTCTTTTCCTCAACTCAAAACACTGTGCATCATTACCTTGTTGCGAATAGGTTTGGGTTGCAGTAGTCCAAATCTGATATGGAGTATCAAGGAGCAGGAAAGTATGGCGAATATCGGCTCTCATGGAGTTAAACAACCAGGTCATGACCAACGATTTCTGAGATTTAAACTTCTTTAGTTCAACCGCTTCAACAGGTGGAATAACAGGACCCTCAATGAACTCTGACATCCCTTTGGCCTCAATGAACTCGTCCTTTGTAGTAGTGGAAACCTGTTTGGACTCCTCCGACATCTTAACAAAAAATTGCAATAAAGAGCTACAAAGCCTCTAAGTAATCTCAGCCTTTTAATAAACTCCAAAAAAAAAGTCACAAATACTCAGTGCTATAGAATTTCTCAGTGCTGTACCTTTTCCTTTTCCGCAAGAGCAGACACTTGGGTCAACCGTATATATGCCTTTTCCTATACCCACCAAAGTACTTCACAACCTCTCAGATAATAATATGTACGACAACAAAGAGTGTACGAGATGATTACCCAGAAAACAAACGTGGTCGCAAAGAGTATACAAGATGACCTAGTGCTTGAACGTGGTCGTACTAGGTCGGATAGGAGTCGCCGGTGAGATTCAGAACTGTACGTGATACTACAAAGGTCGTCGAGCAAGATCCAGCCACTGTCAGTCGGCGGCGGAAGCAGAAACAGGACTGGGCAAAGGTCGACGGCAGTAAATCTAGGGTTATATGTCTCATCACATAAACTGAATACAACGTAAGTATTTATACAACACATTAGACTAATTATACTACGGTCCTAGAGAATGAACTAGTTACATAATAGAACAACTAATAAACTAATTACAAATAATCCCATAATAATCTAACAGAAAATTATACTAAAAGTCATGCTTTTGTGTAATGGATTAATATTTGATTGTTATTTATGGGCAATGTTTGCATAAGATTATTGTATGTTGTGCATGTGTGTCTTTTGTTTTACAAAGTAGATGATCTGGTGTGTAGCGTTTGACTTATACACAGAGGATTGGATTATTGGTTCTTGTAAAATATCACGGTCTTAGATGGAACTGGACACACCATCGGTTGGACTGTTGTATAATGTTTTAGTAGGTTTGTCTTAACTACGGGGAACAGTCTAGTTCCAACTCATTATCATAGTACACTTTTATGTGTATTGAACGGGACCGCATTGAGGTAATTGTCTTTGTACGGACTTTACAAGACAATTAGAATCTCATGGTTATTATGAATGCTTATGCTCTTAATCGAAAGATAATCGATAGATATATGTATCTAATGTTGTTGACTTTGATTTGTTAGAGAGTGAGATCCTTTTGAGGGTGAATAATCTTGGTGAGTTGGGTCACAACATTATATGTATGATAGCTATTAATTATTAATGGAATCCACGTCTCGATAGGGATGAATGATACTCCATTGAGTAAGCTTAGAAGTTTCGATTATGTTAAACCTTGTAGGTGGATATTTGTATCCGACATATCGAATAAGTTAACTGGATAGTCTCAAGGAATTATAGATGTTGATTTAATATAATTGTTGGTAATTTGATTTAATCAACGGATATCTGTGATCTTAACGTGGGGAGATATTTAAGTATTTAATATCATGAGCTCGTAATATAATTGAGATAAGGATGGGAGTGCAATTGTAATTCTGTAGTGTGGTGAATTATAATTAGTGAAATAAGAAATAGAATCCTGGTGGGATTATAATTATATACGTAATGTGTATTTCTGCCTGTGACATTGAAACAAAAAGAGTAAAAATAAAATAAAAATACTGCCTATGTAAGCCGTTCCTCAATCAATCTTTGCTATGCCATTGTTACACAAAATGCAACCAGGTAGTTGTGTCTTAGCCTGTGAACATTACTTCATTAAATTCACATTGAAACTCAGCTTTAAAGTTGAAATGGGTTATTCACTTATTTGCTTGCTGAGCATCATAAGCCTCGGTATTCTGAATGTGGTATTATTTTCTTTGTGCAAGTGTAGTTTAGATTTTCCTGCAGCTTTTCAAGATTGGACAGTTACAGATCCTCTTGATCTTTTCCAAGCTCCAGTGCTTAAGACAGAATCAAATCCAAAGGTGTGGCTTTTTTTCACTCTCCACTAATGCAACTTATATGGTTCAGTCGAGTGTCATGTTTTTAGGATTGTACGAGGTAAAAAATCAATGATGGCTAAAGACTCCTTGTCGATTAACCTTCCATTTTGTACATCATGGATTTTGGAACGATGCTTTACTAAGTGAATCCCATCTAGATTCATGAGCAAATTTTGTCCCTTTGTTACAAGTCCTGCCATATGGGGTTCGTAAGCGCTGGACTGTGTTGCAACTATTTTTATGTAAAATCTTTACCGACTCGCTTAGATATTGTGTTGCATGTTTTTAATAGCATTGGTTTCAATGATCCTATCTTTTGTGTGGATGCTTGCCTATACTTTAAAGTTAGAAGCAGCACTTTTACTGTTAATTTTGGGTTGTTAGAAGGAACCTTTCGTTTGCTTTTTTAGAAGCATACCTTTTATTCTTCTGCTTCTGAACCTGTAATCATTGGTCAGTACATATCAAGCTTGTTGCTGTGCAAAGTTTCTTCTGTATACTGTTCTTTGAAATTATGTTCATCCAGAGAATCTTCCTTGCTCATAGCCTCATATAACTCGTCACGACTTTTATTTGTAGTTGGTGATTCCTGAATGAATTTTGATTCTTAAGTTATATTTGCGTGACCTCTGTGGCTCTATTGTAGAGTCTTTTGATACTTAATGTTTTAAATACCTGTTTGCTTACTTTATCTTCTGGAAATAAGGCTCATATACGCAGACATTTAAGCCAAGAAGCTCGTGGTTCTAGTCATCTAGTGTTATGGTTGGATTGCGATCGAGAGGGAGAAAATATATGCTTTGAAGGTACCACTTTCACTCTTGTGAAATTACTTCAACTTCAGCTCGAATATATTTTGGGGATTTGAATCCATGGGAGGAACTGTAATCCATTGAAACCTCTGTTACATGAATTCTTCTAACTGGGCTACATACTCGTGTTGGACACTCGTACAAGGGTATTGGATCCTAGTCTGACATGTTTAGTTGGACATTTGCCTAGCAAATATATTTGGAATTTGAGTTCACCATGAACTGGACAAAGAACTCCTATAATATGCATGAAATGCCCTTAATGTACCTTTTAAACACTATTTATCCAATTAAATAAAAGTAATATACTGAATGATTTGAATTTGACGCGTAAGACATGTATCCTGCATCAGACTGTAAGATACCGTGTCCTGCGCCTTTAAAGAAAGGTTATTTGATATCAAAGGAACATGTTTTTGTTGGGGGTTATTCTGCGTGATGAGTTAGTGGGTTTGGAGGGTTGTATTCTTTTTGCCACCCATTTGTTTTCTTCTCCTATCTCCTCTTTAAGTTTGAATTTTTGGTTAAATTACAAATAGCAACCCTGAGGTTTTGGCCAGAATAGTCAAACCCCTCATGTTCAGAAAATTACAGATTCCTCCTCACTTAAACAAGCCAACGGAGTGTGTACTGCGACTAACATACCCTTTCAAATATCAGTCTTAAAATAAGCAAATAAAGGAAGTTCATCCTTGTTATCTTTATTTGACCCTCGCTCCCACCTTCGCCTGACCACCATAGACAACCATCCCGACTATCAACCGCGGCCCTGCCGCTTCCTCTAGAAACACCACTGTCGTTTCCATTAGTCCCCTCCACCCCATTACTGCTGTTCTCCCTAGCATATCATACCTCGGCCAACCTCTTCACCATCAGGTTAACAACCCAACCCAACCCAATTTGCAATCTCTGTATTTTTTGAAAAAAAACTCGTCATCCCGATAATTGGTCAATCTTGTGAACCACTGTCCACTTGAGCCGTGAAGCTCTCTTTTGCATTAGCTCAAAATAAGAAGGAAAAAATTTACTAGCAACACAGGCTCCATTCGTGTAAACTTAATTTTCTTTTTCGTTTTGTATATTTTGTTCGTCTTTTCTGAATTTTTATTAGATTCGCATGATATTTTTTGAATTAATGCATCTCGATGAGAAGAGTCTAAAAAGTACAAAATTATGACCGAAAACAAAAACAGTTAACTAAAGATGAAAAAAGTATCTAACTGTCTTATTTGTCTAAAGTGCCGTCTTATTTGAATTTTTTCAACATTGGTCCGTATTTTTATACTTTTCCTATTCGTCTCATCGAGACAAACAATTAACCCAAATATTACAACAAACTTATAAGTTTACAAGAATGGAGCCTAAACCATTTTGGTAAGTTGCTGACCAAACCAATAAAAAGCCAAAAGAAAATTATTTTGTAAATTTAAAACTCAAATGGGACAAGGATCAGCAATTACCACCGCGGCACCTCCTTTGCAATTACGACCACCAATTTTAACAATTATAAATGCCTCTAAAAAATCCTTTCTAACAGTCCAAAATTGAGTTCTCATGTGTGTATGTGTCGTATTTATAAACCTATATATTTCTATCTAGATTGAACTTCCCAAATAAATAGACTACTGTACCCATATTTAAGTTCCCAAACAACTAAACCCCAATTCCATTACGTGAAACCTCCAGATCAATTCCATCAATTAGAGAGCTCATCTCTATTTCTAAATTGGAATCCCAGACTAATAATCAATCCCAGTTACATAACCTTTCAATTGAATCGTCACCCAGCCCACCATCCCCTCCCAAAACCACCACCATCTCTCTATAGCATCTCCAAACGAACCTCCTCCGACAACTATGCACATAAAATCCACACATACGTACTACACACAACCTCCAACACACACAAATAGGAGAGAGCAGATAGTTGAGTTTTGAGTGTATGGCTAATTCCAGTGGGGAATTAAGGACGTTTGTGCAGTGATAATTACATAGTCGACGTTCATTTAGCAGGATGGATTTTATTCGCTGTGGTCTTTAGCAATGGCCGACGGTGCCTATCGCCGTGATGAAGGTACTGATTTGATGTGATGCCTCTATTTGATGGTGGTTTAATGGAGAGATATGGGGGTGGATGTAAATGACGGTGATGGCTAAGAGGAATAACATGGAGAGAGAGAGATGGGGGAGAGAGAAGCGGGTGGGGCAATGTACTCCAGTCTAACTATTCAAGGGTAAAACGGGGATTTGAGAAAAATTAATGGCTAATGTTACATGTTCTGTTAATCTGGGCGCCTAACGGCAGAGGAACGGACAGGGTAAATTGCTATCTGATTAGAAACTTCAGGGAGCACATTATAGTTTCTCAAACCTTAGGGATTTAGTTGTTATTGATAGAAACCTCAGGGGTGAGATTCATAATTCACCCTTAATTTTTTGGCTGTTTGAAGAATGTCTTATGCTTCCCTTTTTAACAATTCCCATCTATGTCGGATTGATGAAGTTAGCCAAGGACCTAATTGTTACGCGTTTCATCCCAATATGGAAATAAAGAAGCCCAACTAGGAAAATATGACACCCGCTGATTTGATGGACACATATAAGAGAAAATTATGCAAATCCAATGAGGATTATGTACATTTACCAGTTTGGTTCCCCCTTTCTAACAGTATACACCTGTATCTTGTAACCCAAGAACTCACTTTGATCATATCAACCATTGTTTTTTTTCCTCGTTATAAACAAAATATGTATATTGCGTGAATGTAATGTTTATCTTTTCAGACTAGGCTACTAGCATTGGCAGATAGATGAATGGAAGTATGAATCAGTCAATCTATATATGTGTTGCTAGCAAATATGTACTTGAGAAATTATGATGTGCATGTTAAATGAGGGCAAATGCCCATCCACATAGAGGGTAGTTGCTAATCCCTACTTCTTCTATTGTGTAGCTCATTACTGTGTCGGTGTATTTGGGAAGTTACTTTTCATTATGTTGTTTATTTGAGTTTGTATTTTCCTTTCAGTGATCGAGTGTACTGGATTTCTTGTCAAAGAGGGTAGAAGAATTTATCGTGCAAGGTTTTCTTCTGTTACGGAGAATGATATCATGAAGGCTATGAGCAACCTTGTTGAACCCAACGAAGATGAGGCACTAGCTGTAGATGCTCGCCAGGAGATAGACTTGAAAGTTGGAGTTGCATTTACTCGATTTCAGACTAATTATTTCCAAGGAAAATATGGGAATCTTGATTCCAGAGTCATCTCGTTAGTTCTCTCTTCTGTGACCATGCTACTTATAGTTTTGTCTTATTTTGCATTTTTTAACTTGCTTATTGCTTGGTGCATGTTAGTTTTGGTTTAGATGGAATCTTACTCTATCTTCCTTGCAAATTGATTGTGAGTTTCGCCAATCGGAAAAAAAAAAAAAATTTTCAATTTCAATTTTGATGCAGTCTTTCACCACCCTAATGTAGTTAAACTTCTTAATATTTTTACTGCAAAATTGCAGATGAAAGAAACAGAAAGGAAAAATCAAATAAAAAGAAACACAATAATGGTTCTTGTGGGCCAGCAACTATGATTGCTTGAGCTTTCTAGACGGTGGCTATAAGGATCCCAGGGGATCTAGTCTAGAATATCTCCTCTATCAGCTCCATTAATTGATGGTTACAATAGAATGTTAGTACCATTTATGGTTTGGAGTTTTGAGGAGAATCCAATGAAACTCCTGTTTTGTGGATTGGGGGTTATACGCAGTAAACAACACTAGTCTGGAAGTGGAAACCAAGTACTCTTCATGGAAGATGAAGTTTGTAGAGACCTGTGTATATATATTTTCATAATGTGATGTGTTAGTTTTTTTCTGTACATCTGAATTTGATGAGCCGTGGAAAATGTTATTTTTTGATATTTTGTGTTCATAAACATTTACTTGACCGTGTTCGAATTCGTGGGCCTTTGATCGAGTGTGTTCCTGTGTTGGGAGACCGCATGTGTTGGTATTTGGTGTTAGAAATTTTTAGATCTAATTACTTGTTTAAGTGTTAGTTTGAGGGTCGTAGTGCAATAACTTGTGACATGCTAGGAAGAGGAATGATAACTAGGAACTTGGAGGGTATAAAGATTAAAGTGTATATTTTTTACACTTGGATCATATTTCACCAGAGAACTTGTGTTCTCTTCGTCCATTTCCATTTTCCAGTCTCTCTCTCTCTCTCTCTCTCTCTCACACACACACACACACACACACACACACAAGCAAACCCCAAATATCCTTCCTTCATTTTGCTTGGGTATTTTGTCTCTACATCAAGAAAACTTGGAGGAACAAGAGATTCTCTCAAGCTTGTGGGCTCTCAATTATCATCATCATCTCCCCCATCTCTCTTGTTGTGCTAATATTTGACGTAGGTTTTTCTACTAGTTACTTTAAAATGCAAGTAGTGTATTTGGGAAGTAATTGTTTTTATGTATTTAAGTAGTATATTTCTCCATGGATACAACCCTAATTGAGTGATATTGGGTAAACTTGATATTTTGCTTTTAGATTGCATTTGATGGATCTAGTGTTTAATTGGGTGTAGTAGGAATATTATACCAAAGGATATTTGTGGTTCTTAATTGTGGGTTCTGTTTATTTGATTGATAGAGGATACTAGCTTACTTGAAAGCAATATTTTAGGTACATTGATGAATTGTTGGTATCTTGTGAAAAGCACATTTTATTTTTCTAGTATCAATTAGAATAAATGGTAAGTAGCAAAAGGGTTGCATTGAATAAGGAAAAATGATGAGGTACATGCAAGCCTAAGAAACTTGAACTTTGATGTTTGGATTTTCTTGATTTTGCTTAAGTAAAAGTTAAGAAGCCGAGAGTTGATACTACTTGTACGTTGAGTTTGGATGATTGGATTGGATACATGTTATTTGGACTAGTGAGCCATGTATTGAAGGCTAAGTTGGCCATTTTAAACGCGTTGTGCAGTTGGAAACATGTGAATAATGAGTTTGTCCGTTGTGTATAGTCCGTAAACCCTCGCGTGATAAGGTGCCCCATAGGTCTTTGGGTTAGTAGCCCATAAATTTGGATGATTTAGGGACCTGATCAGTCGCCTAGGATTGGTACACAACTTTGATAACTTGGACCTCCTCCTTATGTGCTCTTCTTTCCTCATACTTGAGTTTAATATTTTGATTTGTTTTAGATTTGAAGGATTTTGGTTATATTGATTATGTATTGTGTCCAGCAAGTATAAATTTCTAGTTTAGTAAAAAGGGGTATACGGGTACAAGCATTCATATTTTTAAACTTGTTTACTTGCATATTTCAGTTTCTAGTAGATTATATGTGGGCAGTTGTGCTTGGCCATACCTTACAGGTTTGAAGGGCAAGGACAAGGCCGATAAGCTTTGATAGACACTGTGGTGGAGCTAACTTTTGTGTTCTAGATTAGTCGTTCTAACTGTTGCTTGTTGGGCCTTGACGTCTATCTTTTGAGTACATGGAGTTTTTGACTTTGGGCATGTAATAATAAATGTTAAACTCTACTCTAGAAATGTTTTGCTAAGGCTTTGTTTGGTTTGGTTTTTGGAAAAAAATTTCCAACTCAAAAAACACTCATTACCCTACTTCCAAATCATTACACTCGTTTTTCTCTCAACTCATTACCCCTATCTCCAATCATTATTCTCATTTCTCTCTCTCTATCTCTCTCCACTCATTACCCCAAAAACCAAACTAAAAAATTCTCAAAAATCCATCCAATCACAGTATAAGTCTTTTAGAAAATGGAAAGAAGAACATGTACTTTTCTTTTGTAGTTGAAGTTTGCAAGGATTAAGTTGTGTTTCAGTGCCTTGGTGGCTAATGGAAAACTTTGAAAGATTGAAATTGGATCACTTGTTGCTTTTCTTTGTTGGGGATAATATGGTTTTTATTGAACATTTTGGTTTGACTTATAACTCAATGCTTAAGTGAATGAAAGGAAATTTTTTCTTTGTTGGAGATAATATGTTTTTTATTGAACTTAGTTCATGCGGATTATATGAAATATGGGCATGACAAAGTTAGTGAAGCTTAATTTACCAAGTGGTTTCTCTTCAATATTCAAAGTATGTCTAGAAAAACTATAGACATTCAAGTCCGAGGAGATGCTACTAGCTGCGAATTAAGGTAGTGTTGAGTGGATGACCCTCCATTTTAAGCTTGTAAATCTATCTGCGATCTGGACAATTCACTTTTTCAACTTGGATGAAGTCTAAATTGTCCTTGATCCGTATAAAAAATTCTTCTGAGTTGCTGGAATCACAGTTGCTGATCATTGTTCAAAGCTCGCGAATCAGTTTCAATTTGGTTGTTACCTCACTTGCTACTTGCTTTGGGAGTCCTTGTGCTGCACAGTTGTGGAGGTTCTGTCGGTGACTCTGGGTAAGGATTGCAATAATAAAGCAGCTCATCCTGCTGCTGGATTGTAGTGGACTAAAATGCATAGAGGGGGAGAATTTCTCCAGCACACTGTGACTTTGTGTGCTTGCTTTTCTGTTTGTTATTTTCTTTTCCCCGTACTTTTTGAGATTCTTTCGAATTTCTTTCCTTGTGTTTTATGGTTCAACCTTATATTTGGTGTACGGTTCATTTAGGCAAAACACTATACACCATTGTACTAGCACAAGATGCATTTAGTGGCACTTCATCACCCTTCTAGTATCTTACACCAATAGTTATGTTATTTTTTGATCTCATTTTTGGCATAATGTTTTGAGGTGATTTGCTTTAGCCTTTATTCCTTAGATCATGTAATTACTTTAGAACATAAGCAAATGCGTTGTCATTTTTCTCTACTCACTATTCATGAATAGCAGTAGGCCCCCTCTTTTGCTCTCTCTTTCTTGTCTTTGATGGAATTGTGAAGTTTTCTTTTCCTTGTTTCAGCTACGGGCCTTGCCAAACGCCTACACTTGGATTTTGTGTGCAACGTTACTTGCAAATAACAACCTTTAAGCCTGAAAAGTTCTGGGCTGTGCACCCTTACATAATTCATAATGGCTATGAACTCAAGTTAGAATGGGAACGCAATAAGCTGTTTGACTCAAATGTGAGGTCCCCTCTGCCTTACATTTTCAGACAGTATAAATATCCTTCCTTAGCATGCATGTGCTTCTTACTCCTATTATAATTGGATTTACTGCAGGTTGCTGAGATGTTCCAAAAGTTGATAATGGAGGATGGGGTTGTGGAAGTAACTGGCATATCTGAAAAGCAAGAGTCCAAAACTCGGCCTTCTGGTCTTAATACAGTGAATCTTTTGAAGGTGAGAACAAGATCATGTGTAGTTTAATTATTTCTTTGTCCATCTTTTTGCTTTGATTAAGTTAACAACCTGTGTCGACACTCAATAAACTTTAAACTCATCTTGCTAGCTGATTGCTTCTGGCGTTGTGTGATTGCATGTCTTTGAGGCTTTTTGTTAGGTTTTATTTATCAGGGGTAATGGGGCGAGTTTGAGTTTTTATAAAAAAAAAGAATAGTAATGATTGTCGGGCATGAACAGTAGGCAGTAGATGATGTAGTACATTGTGGGATGAGAAGGGTGAGGAAGAATAGTGTTAAAGGGCCACAACCCTACAATAAAAGTCCAAAGCCTTGTGATCAATCTAATGATCCTTTCTAACAATTACAATAACCATAGGTCATATTTGTAAGCCTCCCGAGTTAAAAGAAAAACAAGTACCCTAGTTCGAAAAGGAAATATCTTAATCCTTATTTCCTAATTATCTCAAACTTTAAAGCAACGAAATATGGAATAATTAACCATAAAAATACATTTTGGAAATTGTTAATGAAAACTCCATATATGATATGTGTCCACATCACTCTTCTCCATTTAAAACGAAACTCGACCTCTAGTTTGCTTCAAAATTTTGAAATTTGTCGAATCAAATATTTTGAGCATGAAAACTCCTTATTCTTCTCGTGCCAAATTATTGCGGTTCTCGAGCTGTTAATGAGATCCACCAAATATGATATCAAAATCCTATCAAAGTCCTTGGCACCGATGAAACCATCATGTTTTCAACTGGTTGGGGGAGAACATTAAGATTTGACTGTTTGAGTGCCTTGAGTGCAAGAGGCTCATCTTTTGGTGAAACTGTTTTCAGCTTGGGAATTTCTTGTGGGTATCGACTATAGAGGTAGGAGACTCATAAGTTGATACCTTATCCTGCTTTGGACTCACAAACTTTAACAAAGTAGCTTCCCTAGGAGCATACTTGAATGTAAAGGACCAAAGGTTGTGTCGTTCTTGTAAGGAGACTCTAGTTGTAGGGGGTATTAAATTGATCGATACATGGACGACCAAGTAATACATGCGTAACTTCTATGGGAATTATCTTACATCAAATCATGTCAAAATAATCACCTATCTGGATAGGAACCAAACTCCTTTGAGAGACTGAAAGAGGAGCGACGTTAGGCCAAAGTAGATAGGGTCGCTTCACTGGTGTATTTAGAGGTTTCGTTATTGTGACAGCTAATCTGGATACCACACTCGTTTTAAATTCTCTATCAATGACAATTTGGCAAACTTCGTCAGCACTCTAATAAATGTGTGGAATTATTGGTGTGTCTCCACTCGATAAGGCAAGCATCATTGGTTTGATAGTTTCCAATGGGACGGACTATCATCAGTTGCGGTCTTGGTTCAGATGAGCAAATGAATATTTTATTGGTGAAATTTGGTTTTTGGTCAGATCTATGAGTGAGTTTGATTCAATGGGTTCTCGGTTTACAAGTTTGCATATGGGTTGTGGTCAAATTCATTCATGGGTCGGGAAGGTTTATGTGGCTTAGTGGGTCTTGAAGTAGGTTAAGGAGTTATAATATAGTAAAAACCTAGGTTAGGATAAATATTTGTAAACCTTTTACCTAGATTGTCTTTTTCAGTTGATAGACTAATCTAACTGAAATTCTAGGTCTCTCGAGATATTTTTCAATGAGGACAAAGTGAGGTAATTTGCAGTGCGGGGGAATAAAGAATATTCTGTGATGTCAACGAGTCTTTTGGCAACGTCAGTAACAAAGCTTCCGGGACACGAAAAATTTGTTCACTATTAGCTCGCCGATGACAGGCCCTCAGGCAGGGCAGACCTTTCTCTTTGCCGATGAACACATCTAGAAAAAGGGCAACATGAGGGGAGTCTTCGGCAACTGCTCAGCTCAGCTCAGCTCAGAGAGAGAGAGGTGGCGCAAGTGGGTTGATGATGCGGCAAGTGGGTTGATGATGCGGCAAGCGGGTTGATGAGAAGGGGGAAGAAGGGTAGCGCACACAATGGCCACAACCTTATACTCTGCGGGTTGATGAGAAGGGGGAAGAAGGGTAGAGCACACAATGGCCACAACCTTATACTCTATTCAGTAATCAACTCCAAGGAGTAGTGTGTCACGCCCCGCTTTACAATAATTCGGCAATGTGATTTTTACCTCAATAAATAAATCATTTTGCCCAATAACTAAAAAAAACAACTTTCTTTTTCACTCTATCATGCCATGAATTACAAGTCTAACCAAATAAAAAAAAAAAACATGACAAGCTATCCACTTCGAATATTTCAATTTTTTATTTTTTTTGATTAGCCACCAAGGCACCAAAACACCATTTAAACCATACAACTCCGATTACAAAAGAAGATACAAGTTTTCCCTTTTTCTTTACCTAGAGACATAACAAAGCATTTCTGGAGGAGAATTTAACATTTAACATTTATCATTACATTCCCAAAGTCAAAAACATATACATGAAGTCAAAAGATGGCCTTTAAAACCCAACAAAACTTCATATAGATCAACTTGTCAAAGCACAAAAGATGTCTCCATCACCGTGTCCCTCAGAGCGTATCCTTGCCCTTCGAACCTGTAAGGTAGGGGTGAGCACGACCGCCCACACATGATCTACTAGAAACTAAAAGATGCAAGTGACAAGTTTGAAAATATGAACTTTCATGCCAAATTTCCCCTTTTTAACTTGAATCTCATGCTAGCTAGACGCAATTCTTATTGAGTATAATCAAACTCAAAAAGATGAAACCAAAATATTTCAAACATAAAATAAGTCAACACATTAAACTAAGTACAAGAAAATAAGAGCACATAAAACCAAGGTCCAAATTATCACAGTTGTGTACCAATCCTAGGTGACTGATCAGGTCCCTAAATCATCCAAATTTGTGGGCTACTAACCCAAAGGCCTATGGGGCACCTTATCCCGCGCGGGTTTATGGACTATACACCGACGGATAAATCATTATCCATATGCTTCCGGCTACACAACGAGCATAAAATGGCCAACTCAAACACCAATACATGGCTCACTAGCCCAAATAACCAGTATCAATCCCAAATAAACATAAGCCAATATTAGACACCATAATTTCCTAGGCATAATATTCTCTCCACACCCAATCAAACACTAGATCCATCAATTTCAATATACAACTACAAATATGAAATTTATATAACCACTCAAATTAGGGCTTTTCTTCCCTAGATCAACTTACTACTTAACACATGAAAATAACCAATTCTCAAACACAATACTTGCATTTTTAAGGTATCTAGTAGAAAACCCTACCTCAATTGCTAGCACACAAGAGAGATGAGTGAGATGGTGATGGAAGAGAGCCCACAAGCTTGAAACTCCTAAATCCCTCCAAGTTCTTGATGCACACCCAAAATACCCAAGCAAAAGAAGGTGCAAGATGATTTGGTTGTGTGTGAGAGAGAGAGAGAGAGAGAGAGAGAGAGAGAGAGAGAGAGACACGGCAGAGAGAGAGAGGCGGCCTGGAATGAAAAAAAAGAAAAGAAACAGAGAACATGAAATGTTCTCTCGGCCAAATGGATTTAAAGTGTAAAAGAATTACACTCTTCCCCCCTTAAGTCTCTAGATTATTACCTACTACTTGCATGTTATAACTTCTTGCACTAGAGCCCCTCAACTAACCCTTAAACAAGTAATTAGCTCTAAAAATTTCTAACACTAATTACAAAACACATGGAAGTCTCCCAACACACGAGATCAAAGGACCAATGAATTCGAACACGGTCAAGTAAATGCCTACACATGCACCTGCACAACTATATTCAATAAAATTTTTTTTTTGGCTCATAAAATTCAAAGTATTTAAAATAACACATTTCACATTAAAGAAATATTAAATAAATAAACTTAGACACGGTTCTCTACATAGTGATTGAAGGTCTTAAAGGAAAACAAGAACCCTTACTGGAAAGGAAAACTAGAATCCTAACTGGGAAGGAAACAAGAACCCTTACTGGAAAGGAAAACTAGAATCCTAACTGGGGAAAGAAACAAGAACCCTTATCGGAAAGGAAAACTAGAATCCTAACTGAACTAAAGAAGCACGATTGCGGACATAAACGCTGACACAGACATGGCTATTGACATGAGACACGACAATTTTAAATGAATGGGGACACTACTTATGCAATAAATTAGGTTATATATTTAGTTATTATTCATATGAACACTTCCATCAGAAAATAAGCAAAACTAATAGCAACTTTATCCTTCTTACTTATTGTTCCTTTTTAAATATTAGAAGTTGAGCAAGGGTTTTAATTAGTCATAATTCATTCATTGTACTGTTTTGTTCCTTTTTTTGGAATATCATACCCCCGAAATAACCTTTTTTAATATTATAAGTTGATCCCTGTCATGTTTCCATTAGTCTCCAAATTGAGACACGAGTGTGCCCAATGAGTCCTTGGCGTTTCCCCTGCTTAAGCCGTACTTGTCTGTGTATCTTATTTTCCCGAAGTGTCAAACATGGATACAAGAAACATTCAGGAGTGTTGGTGCTTCCTATGGACTGACAACACGTGTTATACACTCATAGAATAAAATGAGTACTCAACTTGCTCTATTTTTGTAACTTTTTTGAAAATTTTGGGTAATCTAACATGTTCCGTTTTTGGGTTAGTTATGGAGTTTTTAGTTTGCTTTGATTTATTTTGTAAATGTATTGACTTTTTGACATTTGGTGGATGTTTTTGTGGCTTTTGAAGTGTTATACCCTCAAAAATCAGTTGTCGTAGTGCTTTCTATTTAAAGTATTTTTGGATGTTTCTCACCTTGGTGCAATTTGGTTCAATGAGGCCACGCTTTGCTTCGCAACTTGCGCCTAGACGCCAATAGACCTTTTGCGCCTCAGTCCGCCTCTTTCCCTGAAATACCTATGACTAGTATATGTTTCATGAGCTATTTTGGAAGATCAGTTATTGTTCATTAATTTTCCTGAGTGAATAGGGATATGTGAACTAACAAGGATAAGTCATATGATGAAGATGCAAACCATACTTTCCATTGTGATTCTAGAAAGAGAGACTTTCCAAAATGGGAATACAAAGAGCACGCTCTCAATAATCTATTCTTGAAATGAATAAAAACTGCTTGGGAAAACCTATGCCAATATATATGGCTAGCTAGGTACACAAATTTATCTCTAATCCCAAAGACATCGCTATCCTCCTTCAAGAGCTTGATGACGGCTTTGGGCACATCCGACACTCTCAAATTTATCTCTAATCTCAAACACATATACATCTTTGAATACACCTTCACTTGGATAGACGGGAACATCATCATAATAACATTGTTTCGTCTCCTTCTCAAACATAACCGGATTGAGGTTAATATCCTCACACTCGGATGGAGTGGAGCTTCCAAACAACTTGGAAAGATCAACATTAGCGTCCTCCTAGTTGTAATCAAATCTCTCCGATTTTGGACTACAACTCAAAACAATAAAATTATTCTCAAATTGACATTGAAAATCATCACCACCTTCACTTGGTACTTGGTAGCATGTATTGCACCTTCAAAATCAAGATAGCAATTTGTTTGTTCAACAACAAAATTTGTACCTTGTCATTCAAGGTAGCATCTTGTTGACTCAACTCTTCAACCTCGTGGTTTTGGTTGCCAAAGTTATCGAGTCCATCTCCATTTTTCACCATTAATGCTCTACCTCTACCTCCCCTTCTTCCCATAGCTCTATGAGCCATTTCAACAACCACTTTCACACAAAATCAGTTAACTAATTCATCAAGAAATCTGGCCCAGTCAACTCAATCACAAAACCTTGTCAACTGATTCACAAGCCAAATCTATCTATCACAGTTGACAATCAAATAAACCGTAACAACTGGCAACCAGTCTCCTTAGTCGTAAAACTCAAAGGAATCACTGCCAATTATACAACCCTTCAACCCAGTCAACTCACTAAGCCTATACCCAATTGAATACAAGCAACCCAGCTCGAAACTATGAAAATCATCAAAAGTGGATCAATCTCAACCAAACTTACCTTGAATCAGTCCAATTATTGTGTCGAATCTGGTTGTAGTAGTAGACATGATATCCCACTCGAAACAGGTAAGAATCACTTCCCGAAGCACAGATTCAGAGTTCCACAAGTCTGATTAGGGCTTGAATAGGCTTCACAGCGTATGGCGCAACTTTACGGGTCTTGCAATCTGGACATTAGGTTCGAATCGCAACTCTACAGGCTTCGAATCAACTGGTTACTATTCGTACAAAGTCAAACTTGAAAGATTATGTAATTTCGGCCCAATATATGAGAGTTTCAAGGTCCAAAATCCATTAGATGACACATAAAGAGGTTTAAAATAGCTGATTTGATTTTTGAATTAGGGTTTTCGAGTCCTTTTTGACTATGCGTAAGTGGATTTAGGATTTTGGGCGTGATTTTGAACTTGGTCAATTGCCTTAATGGTTTGAACCAATGCATAAGGACTCGGTTTGAAACAAGTAGGAGGATGCGATTTAGGGTTCCGGTGAAAATTCCCAGTGAGGTTAGGGTTCGTGCAAGGTTTCCAGCGAGATGAGTGACTAGGATCTGAGTCTAGAAGCTCAGATACCAAATGATGCAAACCAAACTTTCCCTTGAGATTCTAGAGATAGAAATTTCCCAAAATGGGAATACAAAGAGCAATGCTCTCAATAATTTATTCTTGAAATGATTATAAATTGCTAAGGAAGGAAAACCTAGGCCAATATGTATGGCTAGCTATATACAAACACTCAAATCAACACAAAAAATATAAATGTGGTGGCGTTCCTGTGGAATCCCTTCGCTGGACCTTTGATGCGGATCTGGCTTGAGCTCTGTCTTCAGATCTAGCCCTACAAGGCAAGAAACCACCGTTATTGCCTAACCGGCCGGTGACGACAAGAGGCACTTTGATGGTTAAGTAAGTTCTTAATCAACAAGATGAAGTACAGAGCTCTTAGGTTTGTAGAAAGTAGAAACGGAGTACCTCTTTTAGGGTATGGAGTTGTACCTTATATAGGACCTCTTGGCTTAACCTCCAAGCTACCTTGTGCTAGGCATGTACCCTAATTGCTTGGTGAGATGTCATGAACGGCATCCTAAACCCAAGCGGTTATGCTAACGTGGCCGAACAGCTTACCCACAATACGCGTGGACCCTTTTAACCCGATCCGAGACAATTTGGTTCGGACAGGGCACTCGGGCAGTGCGATTAGGGGGAACCTTTGGTGCCAGTCTAACAAATGGTTCAGCCCAAGCTCGAATGTGCCTAGCTGATTCGGCCTGCTACGATAGCCGCTGGACATCTCTCGGTACAAAAAGCTACGGTAGAGCTCGATCTCAAACCTAGACAAACTCCTGAATTTCGCATCTGGTTGGTCCTTGCAACGCTTGTATCAGTCATCGTGCTGGGCCAGAGTTTGATCCCTTCATCGCCAACTTCCACTCCTGTAGATCACATCTTGAAGTTGAGCCATCTCATTCTAGATGGATTTGATGACGGTGTCCTTTTCATCAATACGCCTCTCTTGGTGTTGAATGTGCCTGGGGCTCATTGAGAGCGTCCGGGTTGATAGGCGTGGACGGCCAACCGCAGGCCGTGCATGGTGGCGGTTGGGTTTCCAACCACACTGTCGACTTTAGGTTCCACCGACTCACCGAGATTTCAACCATTTCTGAGGTTAAGAGAGTGCAAGAGCAAGGAGAGAGGTTTGTGATGAATGGCGAGAGAAACGGTTCCCGAGTGGACTCGCCAATTATGGGGTGGCACCTTCGGAATCCCTACGCTGGAACTCTGGTTATGATTTGGCCTGTGCTCCGTCTTCAAACCTAGCCCTACAAGGCAAGGTACCACCGATGGTGCCTAACTGGCTGGTGACAAGTGGGAAGGCACTCCGATGGTTAAATAAGTCCTCAACCGAGAATATAAAAGTAAAGAGCTCTTAGTTTAGTAGAAACTGTGTACCTCTTTATGTTATGGAGCTGTACCTTATATAGGACCTCTTGGCTTAACCTCCAAGCCATCTTGTGTCGGGCACCCTAACCGCTTGGTGTGACTTCATGGATGACGTACGAAACCCAGGTTATGCCAACATAGTTGAATGGCCTATCCACAATACGCATGGATCCATAAACCCGGTTTGGGTTGGTTTTAACCTGACCCGAGGTGATTCGGTTCGAACCAAGTGCTTGGGCAGTCGGGTGGTGTGATTTGGGGGGGACCCGTTGGTGCCAGTCTGACGCACACGGTTTGGCCCAAGCACCTACCTTGTTGATGCTGGTGGTTCGCCAGGTCCTACCATGCCTAGCTGATTCGGCCCTCTATAAAAGACAGTAGTACCCCTATTAAATACTACATTATGAGACTAAGAACACATACTAAAATACTAGGGCAGACTAAAAGTGACTTCCTATGAATTATTTGTTTCAAAGCACTGCTTTAAATATTTTCTTACCAGTCCCATTTGCCAATCTATACGGTGTACAGTTTTTAAGTCCTTTGCTTGTGGAGGGGAACCCAGTAGTTAATAAGCTCGAGATCAGTATAAGATGTATGTGTTTTTGCACTTGTGCTTTGAGGTCAGGAGTTTTCTTTGTATGGTTCCCATAGTTTTGTCTAAATAGTAGATTGGGTTCCTGCGTATAGTTTAGTTGCAAGGTATGCATTTGGTACATCTGCTTATGAGAAATTAGACATATTGTGCTAATTAATTCAGGTTGCTTCAAGCGCATTGGGCATTGGACCCCAATTGGCTATGCAGTTGGCTGAGCGCTTGTATACACAAGGTTTCATCAGGTTTCATTTTCTTTAACCCTTGCCACAAAAGAACTTTTTAGAATGTGGATATGCTTTTTATTTATGTTGGTCAGCATAAGAGGTCAAATTAATGTGTATATTTCTTTTTGTTTGTTGCTTTCCTTTGGTTAGAAGTTTTTGATCTGATATATTCTTTATCTGGCATTCGTATTTTTCACAATAACCATCCTTTGTTACAACTTAATGTTGTGAGTGATAGTAGCATCAAAAGTTTGATCATTTTTCTAGGGGATACTGACTTCTATCTGCATTTCTTCCTTTTGGTTTATGTGGGCTTCTCATGTTTATGACATGTTTATTGAAACATTTTTTTCAAATTTGATAGGCCTTGTGTATTTTTTAGGTGGCTACACCTTTGAATTGTTTTTCATATTGTCCATATCTTCAGAAGAATTGACCTTTAATACTGGAAAAGATTGGAAGATTGAATTTGATTCTGGCAACTTCCACAATTTCCTAAGCTTTCCATTTGTAATCAATACTCGAATTGATCTTGAATATTGATTAATCATTTTGCAAAATAATAAATCTTGCTACTGGTCATGATTCTTAAACAAAATCTTATCGATATGCTACCTTGGGTAAGCCCAGTCCAAGAGAAGCGAATGATTTCATTTTAGTTCATGTTTTTAGGATGGTAGATATATGCTTTCATTATATTTTTTGATTTAGCCTTCTTTCCCAACCTTCTTTCCCAACCCTATACCTTGCTCCCCCATCCATTGCCCATCAGCCAACAGGCCTTCACGCCCATACCAGCGTATTGGCCCTAGCGTGAGCTGTTTGGCCTGTACGCTCTGTGCTTTAGGCTGTTCGTCTAATAGGCCAAGTGTTTGTTCCGGTACGGCCCACTACAACCATTATCTTGTATTTTGGATTTGTGGTATGTATCCCAAACCCAAAGTAGATTTTTCTGAATAGTGCATTTTTTAGCAAAGAACGGATTGAATACGGAAGAAAGAGAGTTTGGACTGAGAGGTAACTAAAGTTACAAATACCCTGATATAAAGGAAAAAAAAGGGACGTAAATTCACATATTAGAGTCATAGCAGAACACCCACTAGATGATTCATGACCATATTATTCTAAAGCGAAGTCCCACATCACCTGGGTACCAAAGTAATATGAAGAACATAAGCACGAGGGCACCCTCTTTTCACTAGCTAGCTTTTGGGGTTAAGTTGTACCCAAGACTGTGGAACATGGTATTAGAGGTGGGTTTTGGAGGCTTTTCCCTTTTGTCTGTGCCATAGTTGCACTTTGTTTCGTTGTGATTCGCATATTCCAGATCCTTTATTGACCTCTCCACGTGCAAGTTGGGGATCACATGTGCGGGGTGTGTTAGAATTTGTCCCACCTTGGTTAATTATCACCTCAAAAATTAGTATATGAGGCTAGGTGGCCTCTCCCTTCATGGCCAATTGGTTTTGAGTGTGATGCTTTAACACGGAGCTAAGTATCAGGGATGGGTAGGGTGCCTTTCTCTGTCTTGCATGCGGCAGGTGGTGGTGAGTCAGCACGCTGCGCGTGAGGGAGGATGTGAAGCGAAGTCCCACATCGCCTGGGTACGAAAGTAATATGAATATGTAAGCGTGAGGGTACCCTTATTTCAATAGTTAGCTTTTGGGGTTGAGTTCTACCCATGACTGGGCAAGAATTATATTCCACATTCCTGGACGTTTTTGTTCAGCACTGTGAGTAAAATTGAAGTGGTTAGCAATCATGGAGGAAGAGTAAAACTGCTTGAGTTGGTGAAGTGGGTGATTGTTTGATATTTGTTTTTCCGTTTTTACCCTTACAGGTTTTGAGGTGAAAGTGTGAGCCAACTTCAATTACAAGTCCACATTGTGGTTCCCCCCTTATATAATAGACAAGTAGATTACAACTAAAAATATGTCTGCATATACAAACATATTTTTGCCCGTACTCCCTTGGTGTCCATTTCCACAATTTTTGATAATTTCCCCGTGTAGTGTTACCCGTGTCTGCCTCAATCCATACTTCTTAGGCGTGTGGGATTGAGGAGAAATTTTTCGGTGAAGATGGGGTGAGGTCCCAGCTGACATGGTACCTGTAGGCAATCGCAGCCTTACAACTTCTTGAAAATATTAGAGGCGTCAATAAATTGCCATTAATACCAGGCGGAAATAAACATCCTTCAATGCATTCTCTCCTCATAGCGTCATTTCAGCCGACTCATTTCTCTGGCCTATTCATTCTTTTAATCTCTCTTTGTTCCTCTTCTCTCCCCTCCAGCAAACCCACATGGCCACATTCTTTCCATGCTTCCCTCATTCTCTTCTTCAGTCATTGTCAGCAGATCCAATCACCAAACGTCGATTTTCTTTTCCTACCTCTTGGCTAAATTTTCCATCATAGAGACCACCCTGTGATCTTTCCGAATAAGATTGTTAGAACCTACCTACCTCTCTCTCTCTCTCTCTAATGTTTGTTCTTGATGCCAGATAGAATTATCTATCATTGCTTGACCCAGGTCAGAACGTGCTATTGATTCAAATTAACTATGAGAAATTGAAGGTTGAAGAATATATGCGTATGTATATATTTATGTAGACTGAGACAGAGACTTTAACCTTGAGAGGTAATACAGAGATGCACGACATTGTCCATGGTTCATTGGGGCACGATTAAAGAACATTATGCAGTATCTATTTCATAATGCAATTGAAATAGAAGTTTTGTGTAGAATTATAAGATGTACTATCCTGTTGATTTGGTGATAGCGGAACCTTAGCTGGCTTGCAATACAAGCATCACCCAGATTTGGAGACTAACATTGGAGGTAACAGATTTATTGTAGGTAGCAGGATTTTTAGATGGCTAGAAACGATCATTGTCATATGCTACTGGTATCAATATGTCAACATCCCTTGATAGAGCTCACCGTATATGAACAAACCAATTGAAACGAATGTAAAAACCATTTTTTTATGATGGTTGTAGCAAAGTGCACTTGAAATTCATCCATTCAAAGTAACCTAAAGGGTCTCCCAACAAACAATAACCCAGACCGATAAGAAAGACAAGGGACAAACGAACAATAAAAGGAACCACCAACACCTAGATCTCACATCCAATACGCTTGAGGAGCTGACGATCTTGGGTGATCAAATTATGATTGGCAATCAACAAGATTTTCTCTGCACAGAACAGAAAGAGCTTGAAGAAATGTGTTTGATCAATGTTAAGTTACCAGTAGTCGCAAAAGCTTAAGCTGTTAGGAAATGGGCCCAACAATGCATATCTAGCTATCTAACACCCTCCCTCACGTGCAACCCGATCTTACATGTGGAGATGCAAATTTTCATCGATAGAGCAAAACAAAATACGAAAGGAGCAGAATGCAAATGAGAAACAAATGCAAACAAAGAGATTTGAACCCAAGACCTCTTGCAACTGAGCTCTAATACCATTAAGTTTGCTAATAGTCCCAAAAGCTTAAGCTGTTAGGAAATGGGCCCAACAATGTATATCTAGCTATCTAACACTCCTTCCATTAGCGTCACCGTTCTTGTTCAGTCGCGGCCATCAGAAACTAATCACTGTGCTACTTCTTTGCAAGTAGTTCGAGCTGTGAACGTCTCCGTAGCTCCTTGACACACCAGCAACTGAAATGAATAGCAAACATTTTATAGTTATAACTGGATTATGTGTGGGTGAATATATTGGTGGTGCAGTTAAATTTCAACTTTACATGGATTGAAATTACATAGTAGGGAGAGAGAGAGACAAAAGGTCAAAAAGTATTAGGAAGGGCGTATGAAAGATGAGAGAAATATTTTTCTAGATTAGAAATAGGAGACAAATTGGCAGTGTCATTCTTCCGTTAATCCTTCATGTGTGATTTTTGACGTGGAGAGTTACAGACACTCTGATTTTGTTAATTTTTGTCAAGCTGTGATGGGCTATGGGTACCATGCAATGTTTTAAAAACCAGACCGGTGAGCGAACTGGACAAGTGGCCGGGCGGATGGGTCACCGGTTCAACCGCGGATGAACCGGTGTTGAACTGTCATGTCATATATGCTATTATATATGCATAGGTTATAGGTAAACATTACGCATCATTCTAATCTATTTATTTCACTGTTGTTTTGTTTCAAATTAACACCCGCATGGTATATTTGAAACTTCAAATGTAATATGTAGTATTGTCGAGCATAAGATCACATAGGTGTGATTTTTCAAGTGTCCTGGTTTATCTTTCAAAAATTGAGAAAGAATAAAATGCTCGAAATGATTGTTTCAATTCAATCGCACATCGCCTATTCAACTCTAACAGAAGCCAAAGCTTTCCTATTTATTCCTAGCGCATGCCAAGCACTTTCCGCATAGCCGATAGGCTGGCAGAGCAATTAAGGCTCACTGCCTTGACCCACCAGCTAAGTTTTTTCACCCAGTTTGGGTCACAAGAACCGGAACGGTTTTACTGGTTCTCCGGTTCATCCGGAATTCTGAGCCGGTTCTACAAAACTAGTCCAGTTTTGTAAAAATAACGGTTTTGGGATTCAACGGGACCGGATTAGGGACCGGTTGGACCGGCCATTCTGGTCTGGTTTTTAAAACACTGGTACCATGTACTGATCTGTACCCAAATATTTAGTGGGATTGAGGGCATCGTTGGAGTTGTTTAGCTGATCATTCAAGTGGCTACACTATATCCAGCTCAAGGTTTTAGATATCGGTTGTTACGTTTCGTGTGGGCTGATACACAATAGTTTTTGAACCTTTTGATATCGCAATGCCCTGATATATTAGTGAAAATAAAAATTACGTCCGTGTGTCGGTTGTTGTATCGAGCCGTTTCCAATTGACGGACGGGTTCATGGCCGTTACGGCTGGTGCCTGACCATTACGGACGATTTAGGCACCTTGAAACTTTTTTTTTTTGTCAAAAATGATTTAAAACATTCGCAACCTCTACGCTCGATTCTATTTATGTATCATTGGATACTCTCGACACTCATACTCTGCGACGGTGATCATTGCATGTGTCCTGATACTTCTATTTAAAACCTTAGCCAGCCTTAGATTCAAGAGAGAGAGGACAAAGACATGTGTTACCTCATAAACCAATAAACTTATCCATTGATGCCTTGAGATGCCAACTACGTTGGATGAGCTGGTCTCAACTGCCAACCATAAAGGTTGCCACATCCATACAGAAAAAGAGCCCTCGAGGGGAGACCTCCGACCCACGTGGAGGTCCATCGCCAGCTCATCTTAAAGGTTCATCTCTCTCACTGCCGTATTCTCCCTTTACTCGTAAGTTTCCTTAGCTTCTCCCTCTCCACTCTGGTGGCCTCGCAACTTCTTATCCCATATCATCATTTCCAGAGGTCCACATCTGCACATGACTGAGTATTGTCCATAGCTCCAAAAAACGGTTCAGTTTGCCATTTCCCCTCCATGAAATCCAGAATTCATCTGGCTGATGTATTTTTGCTACTTTCATTCTCATTTTATTGGAAAAAAGCTGGTCATTCTACATAGACGAATATCAGAAACATAGGATGGGCATATTAGATTACAGGTAAAGAAACTATGTTAAGAGAATGTTGCAGGATGAATTGCTAAGATATTGGCATCAAATAGTGGAGTAAAAGTTTAAGTTCAGTCTTTACTTGCTAGACTTCTTTGTACAGATTTTCAGCAGGAAATGTAATTTTCTGCCGAGATATTGCAAAATATGGTATTAAAATCCATGTTAAAACATCCTGAATGTCACCCATGCTTCATGTCACCATGAAGAATATTAACCGGGACATCTTTTCTTTCTCTTTCATTGGTTTTCCTCTAGCTATCCACGTACTGAGAGCACAGCATACCCTTCTTCATTTGAGTTTAGAGGCATACTTGGAGCTCTAGTGAGTAGCCCATCTTGGGGTAGTTATGCACAATCACTGCTAGCTGATGGTTATCTGAAGCCGCAATCAGGGACAGATGCAGGTGACCACCCTCCCATTACACCGATCCGCTCAGCCTCGGAGGCCTCGGAGGACATGCTTGGAACCGATGCTTGGAGGCTTTATCAATATGTTTGTCAGCATTTTCTAGGAACTGTATCCCCTGACTGCAAATTTGTAAGGTAAGTAGTTTTTGTTCCTGTGTGAGAATTCTGTGTTTATTGGTCATGCATTTTCTTGAGATAAATTACTGTCAAATAAGAAAATTTCCTTGATGGTACTGTTTCATTATTTTATTAGTCATTTTTGTAAATCTTACTATCCTATTTATAAACTGATCCAGTGTACTAGGTTTGACTGTGATTGAGTTGAGGTGGGGTAATTTGGTTTACACAGAGATATTCAACCATTTGTTTTAGTGGAAGAACAGGTTGAATGATTTCCATTTGACACTATATCAAGAACAGATTTAAAAATACTGAAGTGCTTGTTAGAATGGAACTATTAGTCTCTTCAACTACTCAATGAAGAAACCAAGCTAGTTAATTTTACTTGAAGACTGCAGAGGAAAAGCATTGAATGGACATTGAACTTAGCACTAAATACGAATCATACGATATATATTTTGACGTCCATCTACCTAACTGAATGAAGTGGAGAATTTAGAAGGCTATGAGCACTCGCACCATGGTTCAGTAAATTAGTTACAGAAACAGTCGTGAGATCTGTTGGTCCAAGACTTGATTACATCTTTGGGTTGGCTTTGTCCTTTGAAAATGTGGGATTTCCTTCAAAGCTAGTAAAAAGAGTAGTCTTCTAATTTACGTGGCCTCTAGGGATCTATTTCTAATTGGCAGAGTCATGTTGATGGTTTCTGGTTTCTGACACAATGATCTGTGTCATTGCAGGAATTGTAGTGTGGTGCCTTTTTCAATGTACGGTTGGGCCACTGTAAAAGTTTAATAGGGAGAACATTTTAGATCACCTACTATTGTATTTGAGACACATGATGTTTGATCCTATGTATTTTTCATGCAACTAGAACGAGTTTTTCCACAATATCTTGCAACTCCCAAAACATGAAATTTCATAATGGTCAACGATTTGGACATTCAATAAGGGGAAAAGAGGCCTAGTGGGTTAATATGTAGTCAAATTGCAAGTTCAAGGACGAGTAGATTGGTTCTTGGCCAGACACGAGGAGCATCTACGTTATTAAACTTGACAGTAGGGCAGAGTCGGCAGACAGTGATTCCGAGAAGTTCTGTTGGGTTCCATGCAATGTACTTCTGTGCATTTTCTGTCCTTAAGTAGAGGCTTGTCTTTCAAGTAAGTAATCTAACAAAAGATTTCAAACTTGGTCTCTCGGAGATGAAAGTAACACGATTCACATTATATACATTGTTAGAAAGTTATTTATATGCTCGGTACAGTTTTGTTGACCACCATACGTACATCCCTAGATATGCTTGGCTGTCAGTCTTTTCTCATTTATTTAGGAAATGGATACATTTCGTGGAAGAAGGTTTGAATAAGTAATGTCTCATGAGATCTCTTCCATGAGTGTCTTAGAGGATAAAACCATGACAAACTGAAGGAACATAAATTGAAGTTTCAGAGTTAAGTATAAAGATCTTAAGTGGGTCTATACGGTTGCATAAACCATTCTCTCGATTTTTTTCCAAGAGCTAAAACTGCCATAAAGCTCTTCGATAAGCATGTTCTAACCTTAGTTGGGAGAAATGGATGTTTGTAGTGGGTCTTAATGAACATTCAAAGGGTTTGGAATCAAAGAAAACACGAGGAAAATACCGGACAAAATCCTAATTATACTACCTATCGAGGTGGTGAATCCACCTCAGAGACTCCCAAAGTCAAGATCTCCTAGGAAACTCACTCTCATCAATAAAGGGACCTGCTCCCAATTAATAGAAACTCTTAGGCATATAAATCCTTGAAGAACCCTAGTAAAATATACCAAGCAAGAGAAGACATGAATTAATGATAAGATACTAGAAAAATATTAACTCAAATTTGCTCATGTACTATAGGGTAATTGATTTTCACTCTTCTTTTTTATAACCACACTCCCTTTTTGTTGTCTAGTGATGTGAATTCACATAATTAACCTTTCGTTTGTCTACTCTTTCACCACTTGGAACGACAACATTGTAAATTCACATCACAAAAAGACGAAAAAGGGAGTGTGGTTATAAAAAAGGGGATTGTGAAAATTACTACCCTTATAAATTTCATGTTTATGTATATTCGCTAAAATAATATATGCAGTAGACAATGAATTACGAATAACAATATTTTCTACGTTGACATTTTTTTAATAAATTATTCCGACATGCTCCCCATACGCTCCCAAACGAGAAGCTTCTATTATACTCCACTCCCCCGCGTCTGCCCCCTTCCTGCTCTCGCCCCCGCCCCCACTACGTGCAACTAATGACAGAATTGATGTCATGACAGCCTATGGGGATGCCATTATACTTCTTTAAACATGGGGATGCCTGCTGGTCTTTTTTTCTATCTTTTTCACGACCATTATGCATCAGATTTGGTATCAGAGCAAACATTGATCGATATAGTCGTTTTCTTTTCTTTTTTCTTTTGAGCCATTTATGCTATTTGTAATAAAGAGGAAAAAAATATAAATAGGCGGGAATTTTTAGCGTTTCTTTTAGACCACTGTGTCAACACAACAATTAGCATTAAAGACTGGCCACATTAGATTGGCCCCGATCTAACATCGTCATAGATCCACAGCAAACACAAAAATTGCCATGACCACTGCTGTTATTAATGCTTCATTTGTAGTGCCATCTACCATCGAAGAAGATCTACGACAACCGAGAAAGGACGTCATCGGAATTCGGAGGAGCTCAAAGTAAAATTCTTCTATCTAAATCACCATAGTCGAGCTCTTCTGGTTGGGGGAAAATGATGGCAAAAATGAAAAGTTGGATAGTGAGTTATGATTTATCAAGTTTGTTAAGATTTAGTATGTTATCTTTATCCTCTTTTATCTTTGTGTATAGAAACCTATTTAAAGTACTCTTGCATTATGTTTGGAACTTGCGAATAAAACAAGTTTTAAAACCTTGCTATTTGGAAGGACATGATACTTCTCAAGAAATGCAATTCTTGATCCATAGTGGAAAAAGTTCCCCCTTTTTTTTTATGATTAATCTATCATCATGTAGTTTTGTGAATGTTAACTTTACTGTTACGTTAAATATCCACAAGGAATGCAGTACAACACTGTTTATGTTTATCATACAATAATACTTTTCATATGGAAGTAAAGTTGATGCATGGGCCCTTTTTTAAGGTATCATTTTTTAGTATTATTCGATAATTTTGTTTAGTTCTTTGTTAATATGGGGTTTACAAAGTTAAATGCTATCTTCTGCAGGATATGAGTCTTCAGGCATTGTGCTAGTATATACTTGTTGATTATAGCATAAACATTCAGTGCTCCTATAGAGTTGATCTTGAGCATTATGAACTGCCGAAGCTGTAGTAATATTCAATTTGATCGTGACTACCATGGTTTATTTTCACGAGTTTTTCCTGAGATCATCGCCATTTTGTTACAAATGCAAATGCTTGACTCAATTGAGCAACAAAATTTACAGTTCTACATATGCAATTCACATGAGAGAAACATTATTATATCCTTACTACTTTCTACCTCGATTAATCGTGTATTGGATATGTAGAAGTGAACTTGTTCCATGACACAACTTTCTATGACCACCCCAGGACAACGATTGAATTTTCAGTTGGTGGAGAATTCTTGCATATTGTCAGACAACATGTGACAATCAAGGGATATACATGTATAATGCCATGGTTGGCTGTAAAGGAAAACAATCTTCCTCAGTTTACAAAAGGGGAGAAAGTGAAAATTTCAAAAGTTGATCTATATGAGGTACTTAGTTTATTTCAATCACTTTGTTTTGGGTTTTTTTTGCTGCTTTGACCAACATTTCTTGATTTGATTTGATAAGTTCCATTAGTTTTCTTATTCTAATATGCGACCCATAGACAAGTATTTAAATTTATTCTATGTTGTTAAGAGTTGTGTATGACTTAGTGTTAGAAAGTGAATTTTAGTCACTGTATGCTGTTCCATGCCTCCGTTAATAATACACATCTGTAAGAGTAACGTTTACCCAAAACACCATTTTTTACTCTCTAAACAACATGGTATCAGAGTGGTCCCGCTGATCTTTGTCCATCTGCAACCGTCCCTGCGGAGTCACCATCGACCACCTGCAACAGTCATTGGCCCTTGTTCCACTGGAAACCCAAGTCGTAGTTAGGAAGTTTGAGAACCCATACCTCAATCAATCAGCCCAACACAGATCGGTACCCTCGTTCCGTTGACTACTTTTGATGTCATCTGGACCTCTGACAACCTTGATGAATCTCTAGAGAGCTCTTGTCCGACCTTCGGAGCCTTCATTATCTCTATTTCCCTCTGGTGATGTCTTGGCCTCTCTCACTTGATTTGTCATTCTCTCTCTCTCTCTCTCTCTCTCTCTCTCTCTCTCTCTTGTGACCTTTTCCGTCTGTTAACCTCGACGAATCCTTCAGCAGCCCTAAACAACTCATTATCTAATCTAATCTTATGGTATCAATATCCCCTATTCTCGGGTGTTCATGTTGGTGTTGTTTTCCCTACTTTGTGTTTGGTACTCGGCTCCGTGATTCTTGTTTCTGTTACGAACGTTGGTGATGGCCTTACTTGCATATCACAGGTAATGGTTCGTTATTGGTGGTTGCTCTGCTTCTTACATATTTTGGGAGCCATTTGTTTCTGTCAGCTTTCAGTCCTGCTAGTTATTTTGGTCCCATTGCCCTCTGGAGATGTGTCTATTACTTCCACTAGTTTAAATAACAAAAATTATGGCCCCCTTGGCTAAGGCTGTTAAGTGTGTTTTCTGGGAAACAAGCAATATGGAGTACTTCATTGATAATCCTCCTAAGGAATTTGACAAAATGTGCTCATTTGAAGACTGAGGCTGTTGAGTGTATTTTCGTGTGTATGTTTCATATCACAAATAGCCTATTCCTACTAAATTCTAAAATGTAATTCTCCCAAGTTTTTAACTTTAACATACTGAGAGAGTGCAAAACATGTAAAATAAGCAACACATAATGAAAGGTAATGTTAGTATAGTCCCTCGGGCCTTGAATGGCCCGTAACTGATATAAAATTGGGGCTAAGTGAAAATAAGTCTATCCAACCCAAACCGAGCCTTAAGTCCTAATCAATTAGAGTCGGCAACATGAATCTTTTTTCTCTGTTCATCTTTGTCAATGGCATTGTGTTGTATGATGTCCAACAAAGCTAGATCCTCTCGAACTACCACCTCTAAAGTCAAGACCAAAATTTTGGTCTTGAGACCTTAATGCTACTCTCTACCGTAACTAGCTCATTCCTCCTATCTATGACATCTACCGATCTATGTCCAAACTAGCTTAATCTATTTATTCTCATCTTATCTTCTATTGGTGCTAGCGCTACCCCTAGCATACCGCGAAGGTTTCGTTTCTTATTCTATCTCACAAAGTTTTGCCATACGTCCATCTCAATATTCTCATTTCAGCTACACTCATCTTAATAAGATGTTTCTTAGAAGCCCAGCACTCTATGGCATTCAACATGGTTGGTCTTATAGCGGTAGAATTACCCCTTTAACTTTGTGGGTATCCTGCATGTTACACAATACTCGAGAAGCATTCCTCACTTGACCCATCCAACTTTTACTCTATGCGTCACATACACCATAACCACTCCATCTTGGAGAACAATTGAGCCAAGATTCTTAAATTTTTGCTTCTAAGTAATTCCTGATTTTGAAAGGTCGCTCTATCTACAATAACACTTTGACTACCGGTAAACTTACTTTCCTACGGATCCTAAATCCTTTTTGACTCAAACTTTTCCCTCCAAACTTCTAATTTAGCATTAACACCTCTTTGAAGTTTCATCTACTAAAACAATATCACTCCCAAACTGTTAAAGCATCCAACTCCAAACCAATTGGCAAAGAGTGGAGAGGCCGCCCAGGCTCATATACTAATTTTGGAGGAGATAATTAACCGATGTGGGACAAATTCCAACACAAACAATATACACCATGGTGATATGGTTCTGAATATGTGTAGTCAATTCATCCATACCTAAGGCGTTGAGGTAAGCACTCAAGTGGGCCCTTGGTGTAATTTCTATTAGGAATTCGCTTCTTTGTCCCCACTTTGGATCTAATAGTACTGATATCACTCTCATACATATCATTGTGTACGTCAATATACTCTTTTGTCACATCCTTACTCTCTAAGATGTACCATGTGACGTCTCTATGTGCCTTATCGTATGCTTTTTTGAAGTCTGTGAAAACTATGTTAAGGTCGTTCTTTTTCTCTCTATTATTCCCGACTAATCTCCTTAATACATAGTTGGCTTTGATAGTTGATCTACCTGGCATAATTGCAAACTTGTTCTAGGCTACAGAGGTTGTCATTGTTGGGCAATGCTCAACAATTCTTCCCACGGCTTCATTGTATTGCTCATCATTGTTAGTACATCTATAACTATTGCAACTATAAATATCTCCTTTACTCTTATATATAGGTACGAAGAAACTCTTTTGCCACTCATTAGGCATCTTTCTAGTTGAAATAATCTCATTGAACAACTTTGTCAACCACAACACTACCATATAATCTAGGCTCGTCGATACCTCAATAAGAACCACCTGGTCCTAATGGTTTCGTTCAATTATTTGAGAGAACGAGAAGTGGTAAGGATGTTAATTATCCCTAACACATACCTAACACTTGTATATAAATTAAGTGACTACAAATTCACAAAGGCTAAAGTACCCTCACTAATAATCAACATATATCTCCTTGCCCATACTATTCATCGCATTCGCCAACTTATACTTTTGTACTCTGCGATAGAACATATATTCTTGGCTCCCACTTCCACTAGAAGCGCTTGAACCGTAGGTTCTCCTCATTTCAACAATTAGTTGTGTCAAGCCATTTACTGAGGTAGAATCATTCCCTCTCTGTAGTCATTGACTCTGTTTCAACCAAAAGCTTCAACGTAAGCCTATCTGTATTACATGTGATATTCCATTTGCAAAATGACATTTTAGCAACTTAATCCTAACTTTTTAAAGTACAATTGTTTGTCTTGGTTTTGGAATATTTGTATGAATATCTATAGTGTTCAATTATTGCTGCTCTGTGCCATAGATAACTGAGTTTCAAATACTCAGGGTGAGACTGTGCCCCCGGATTATCTTAGCGAGAGCGAGCTTATCTCTCTAATGGAGAAGAATGGAATAGGGACGGATGCATCAATTGCTGTGCATATCAACAACATATGTGAAAGGAACTATGTCCAGGTTTGTTGGGCAACATGTTTTGTTGGTGGGACTTTTTCTATTTGTTAATGTGTTATAGCTCTCTAGTGCGTTCCCTTCAAACCGCAGGTGCAGGCTGGAAGAAAGTTGGTTCCAACTGCTTTAGGCATCTGCCTAATAAGAGGCTATCAATGTATTGATCCAGATCTTTGTTTGCCTGACATTCGGAGTTTTATTGAGCAACAGATCACTCTTGTTGCTAAGGGTCAAGCAGATCATTGTCTTGTTGTGCAGCATGTAATACAACAATTCAAGAGGAAGTTCAGCTACTTTGTTAAGCAGGTGATAAACCTGATCAACCTTTTGTTACAGTAGTTACTTTTTGGCTTAAACTTACTCTAAAGGTTGTTTGATTTGCCTGTCTAAAAGATAGTGAAATAAAAGAAACTCTTATCGGGATTTGGATACCAAAAGGTCTTGGTGATTTGACAATAATTGGCCTTTCTCACACATTTGTTTTTGAACTTTTTTCCTCTCTTAACTCCTTCCTTTGTTTGGGCTCTTAACTCTTTCCTTGTTCGGGCACCACCCACTTTACCCACTTATGCTTTGGGCCTGGACCATTTCATCCCCTATCCTTAAGGCCAGTGTACTGCTGCTACATGGTTTTGGACTGAAATTCTCAATTCTCTGTTAGCGGAAAAACCAAAAAGGCTAATACTCTCTATTTTTAATGCTATCTTCTCAGCGCTACTCTTAAGTAGGAAGGCACGGCCATGGGTATGTGGTCGGACATGGATACGAACATTAGACGCAACAATTCTGAACAATGACGCAGACACTTCAGGGGACATGGAAAAATTAATTATACATATTTTGTCCAATTTGGCTGTTAATCATATGAGCGTCTATCAAGAAACTACCAAAACTAGTACTATAGTTTGTAATTATTACATTTTGTGCTTCGAATAGTAAAACATAGATGAGGTTTTATCAGGTTGACAGATGTTTGTATTTCTCTTTATCTCTTATCCTTAGATATTGTGATATGCATACCATAGTAACTTATTTCTAGTAAGTGTTGTAAATTGTATATTGATTCTGGTCCCCTGCGATGTCCCCTTGTGTTAACCTTGACAATGCATGTCGTGACATGAAAAAATTAGGAAAATTAATTAGACATGCTAGTGGCGTGTTGCATACACTTCCCTTCGTTTCTTTGACAGTGTCACATGTCCGAAGCATGCCCAACATGGAACTTGGGGCAACAAGTTAGGCATGTCGGTGCGTCATGCTCCACCTATAACCAACACTAACACCACATCCATCTCACCACTACTACCACTACAAGATTTTAACCACACTAATAGCATTATGCGTAATTACGGTTAGAAGACGGTGTAAAATATATCGAAACTTGAGAAGAGAGCTGAGATGGGGTTTGAACAAATTAGCTGTAAATCAATGGAAATTGGGAAATTTTCAAAGAAAACCTTGTACTTTTGACACCAAATGTCACATAAAGACCCAAACTTCAATAAATGCCAATCCGAACTTCAAAAAAAATAAAACTTCGCATGGCTTACTAAACTCGAGACAACGGTGAGTGTGTGTCTCACTAGTCAGATTTTTTAGGGATAGAACGCATTCCTCACAACTGATACTCCTTTAGAAGATGCAAAATGAGCTTTTTGCTGTAAACTGGTCTTTTTTGTCCTTGACCAAGGGGTAATGTTTAAAATGGAAAAGAATATTAGTGTCTTTACACTAATCATAGCTTCTTTGAATCTAAAGCATCTAAATGGTAGCTTAAAAAAACTAGTGATTTTAAGAAGTCACTCCTAGAATCCGCAGCAAACACTCCACTGCTGATTTTTAATAGCTACAATCTCATAATCCGCTCTCATAATTTTTAGCAAACAAATAACTAGGCCTATTAAGGTCGACTATCATCTTATCATAAAGAAGTTATCTCGTGGTGTGATAGCTACCCCTTTGTGTCTGTTGTTTAGAGAATGAGAAAGAAGTGTTTAGGGTGTTAACTAACCCTAACACAAGTAAGCTGTTATTTATATTACGTGGTGACTAGTTACATAACATAAGTAACCAATGTGGGACTTAGTCCAACTATTCTAACACTCCCCCTCAAGCTGGAGAATAAATATCACAAAATCCCAGCTTGTTACATAACAACTCTAAACGTGGTTTAAATAAAGTTTTAGTGAAGATATCTGCCAACTGAGCGCCTGTAGACACGAAAGGGGTAGCCAACACGCCACTATCTATCTTCTCCCGAACAATATGACAATCTACTTCGATATGTTTGGTTCTCTCATGAAATACCGGATTCGAAGCAATATGTATTGCTGCTTGATTATCACAATACATAGGGATAGGTAACTGTACGTCAAACCCCAATTCTTCGAGCAAAGCTTTCAACCATACAACCTCACATGTAGTATGAGCCATGGCACGATACTCTGTCAGCACTGGACCGAGCAACCACAGTTTGTTTCTTGCTCTTCCAGGTAACCAGATTTCCACCAACAAAAGTACAGTACCCAGTTGTGGACCGTTTATCAGATGGTGATCCCGCCCAATCAGCATCAGTAAAGGCCTCAACACGCAAATGACCATTTGAACGATAAAAGAGGCCCCGTCCAGGATGAGCCTTGAGATATTTCACAATACGAAGACAAGCTTCCCAATGTGGAAGACGAGGAGCTGACATGAACTGACTTACCATACTAACAGCAAATGAGATATCAGGCCGTGTATTGGTGAGATAATTCAGCTTGCCTACCAAGCGACGATAGCGGTCTGGATGAGGGAATATCTCCCCCTGATCAACACACAATTTGACATTTGGATCCATAGGGGTCTCTACCGGCTTTACTCCCAATAAACCAGTTTCCTCTAGAATATCTAGTGCATACTTCCTTTGGGATAAACTGATCCCTTCCTTGGATCTTGCTACCTCAATACCCAAGAAATATCGGAGCTTACCCAAATCTTTGGTGTGAAACTGACGCTGTAAAAACTGTTTTAACTCATCAATACCTTTCTGATCATCCCCAGTAATAATGATATCATCCACATACACAATCAACACTACTTTCCCCCGTTCTGACTGAATAGAGAAGACCGAATGATCAGAATGGGAGCGATGCATACCAAACTGTAACACAACATCACTAAACCTGCCAAACCAAGCTCGAGGTGACTGCTTAAGACCATAGAGGGCTTTGCGAAGACGACACACCTGAGAACGCTCCCCCTGAGCAACAAACCCAGGAGGTTGCTCCATATAGACCTCCTCGAGCAGGTCACCGTGGAGAAAGGCATTCTTGACATCCAACTGAAACAAGGGCCAACCAAGATTGGCGGCCAAAGAGATAAGAATGCGGACGGAGTTAATCTTGGCTACTGGAGAGAAAGTCTCAGCATAATCAACCCCATACGTCTGGGTATAGCCTTTGGCCACAATACGGGCCTTGTACCGTTCGACAGTACCATCCGGATTATACTTGACGGAAAAAACCCACCGACAGCCAACGGTAGACTTGCCTGGCGGAAGAGAAACCAACTCCCAAGTGCCATTGTCATGAAGAGCAGACATCTCAGCCTCCATAGCTGTCCGCCACGCAGAAACAGATAAAGCCTCCTGAACAGTGTTAGGAACAAAAATGGACGAAACAGAAGTAGTAAAAGCACGAAGAGACGGAGATAGATGATTATAAGAAACAAACTGAGCAATAGGATGAGTAGTGCAAGAGCGAATACCTTTGCGAAGAGCAATAGGAAGACCAGGTGATGGGGGAGGTGGTGGTGGTGGTGGTGGTGGTGAAGCGGGATCTTGGGACGGAGGAGGCACGGTGGCAGGCACTGGTGGGGCTGTTAATCGTTTCCGTTGACGAACATATACCTGCAAGGGTGGCACAGGAACAGGAGGAACATCGACAGGAATAACATACTCAGACTCAGGAAGGACATATTCAGACTCAGGAGTCCCCGAAAAGAAAGGCAATGACTCATTAAAAGTGACATCAGCACACACAAAGTGACGACGAAGAGAGGGTGAGTAACACTTATACCCTTTCTGAGTACGTGAATAACCAAGAAAGACACACCGGATCGAGCGAGGGTCAAGTTTGTCCCGGTCAGGATCTAGTGCATGAACATAACATGTGCACCCGAATACCCGAGGGGGTAATGAGTGGAGAGGACGACCAGGAAATAAAACCTTGTGAGGTATCTGACCACCAAGAACAGTGGATGTCATACGGTTAATCAAGTAACAAGCTGTAAGAACAGCCTCACTCCAGTAAGACTTAGGGACCTGCATTTGGATTAACAGGGCACGCATAACTTCAGATAAATGGCGGATCTTACGTTCAGCAACCCCATTCTGTTGTGGAGTTCGAGCGCAAGAAGACTGGTGAATTATCCCATGATCATCAAAAAATCGAGAAAGAGCATTATGAAAATATTCACGTGCATTATCAGAACGAAAAATACGGATGCAAGTATCAAACTGAGCTTTTATTTCTGCATAAAATGACTTAAAGACAGAAGACAACTCGGATCTCGTTTTCATAAGATAAAGATATGTAACACGAGAAAAATCATCGACAAAAATAACATAATACTGAAAACCAGCTAAAGTGGGAACATGAATAGGACCCCAAATATCTGAATGTACTAACTGAAAAGGACGGGACACACGACGCTCAACCCTAGGATAAAAAGACACTCGATGGTGTTTACTAAGCTCACAGACTTCACATTGCAAGTCCTTAACATGACTACATGATGGCACCAAGCGCTTCAGATTCTGAAGTGAGGGATGACCCAAACGACAATGTTGTTGATAGGGAGAAACGGATGACTGAAGAGCAACAGATGCAGGACAGATGTCATTGGTAAAGTAATATAGGCCACCACGTTCAGTACCCCCACCAATCTTCCTCCCCGTCTTTAGATCCTGAAACACACAACCATGAGAAGAAAAAGTGATGGAGCAGTTTAAAGATTTCGTAAGTTTACTAACAGACATAAGATTAAATGGAAAACGAGGAATATGAAAGACAGGGTCCAAAGTAAGAGATGGAGTAACAGAAACGGGACCCAAACCAATAATTGCAGAAGTAGAACCATCAGCTAAGGTGACATGAGATGGTGAACCAACAGATCGACGACTGGAAAAGATAGTAGATGTACCAGTCATATGATCTGAAGCACCAGAATCGATAACCCAAGGAGTGGAAGAATGAGAAGAGGCAACACAAGCAACGGAGGGACCTGTTTGAGCAAGCGTAGCAGTAGAGGATGAAGTCTGAGTTGAGACAAGGCGCTGATACTCTTCTGCAGAAATAGTCACCACAGAGTCGGCAGGGTGAGGAAATGGTTCAGCATCCTCAAAAATAGCAGCCTGATGAGCCTGAGGAAACCCATGAAGATCATAGCACGTTTCCACGGTGTGATTGGTCCCCCCACAATGAGTACATGATCGGGAAGCACGGCCACGACCACGATTACCTCCCCCTGACATGCGACCACCAAAGCCACGACCAAAACCACCAATACCAAAACCACGATTACCGAGACTAGAATCACGCCCACTAAAACCACGGCCAGAACCACGTCCACTAAATCCATAGTCACGGCTACGACTGTTAAAACCAGACTCACAGCCGCGACCACGACCACGGCTAAATGAAGAGCCAGAACCACCAGATACAGCGGAAGCTAATGCTGAACGATCAGGAGGTGGTACGGGCACAGATACAGAAGACTGACGAAGTCGACTAAAAACCTCGCTGAGAGAAGGTAAATCTCGAGACCCCAAAAGCTGATTACAAACAGGACCATAAGTAGTTGATGACACACCAGATATAAACCGAGTCACCTGCATACGCTCACGCTGGCGCTTCATAACCTGAACATCAGCAGAAATAGGCTCACAGATATTGAGCTCCTCACAGATACCGCGGAACTTGGAATAATAAGACTCCAAGGATAAATCACCCTGTGCGATAGAAAAGAAGGACTGATGAAGATCATATGCGCGACGGAGATTATTAACACCAGAATACATCTCCTGAGCCTGTGTCCATACTTGTTTGGCTGTAGGTAAGAAGACCAATGTGCTAGAAATATGGTCTTCCATACTATTCCATAACTCAGATCGAATCCGGGCATCCTCAGACACCCATGCCTCATATGTGGCAGCAGTGGTTGCGGGAGGGTCATCAGTCAAAATATGATATAGTGTCTCACCCAAATAATAAACTTCAACTGCCTTGGCCCAAACAACATAATTTTTGCCATTCAAAAGTGTAGAGGTAATAGATAACCTCTCCCGAAATCGAGAAGAACGAGCCACACCATTAGTAGAACTAGAAACAGAATCAGACTTTTGCTCAGACATTTTACCAAACAATAAAGAGGCAACAACCAATAAGAATCAACAAAAAATGACTAATTAAGAACCCGTACTCAACCAACAGCATCAGCAACCAAGTACCAAACACGAGAGATCCGTAACATCACCAACATATACCAAGTGATTACTACAACGGGTCCAAAACAACAACCCATAAACCAAAGGCTTACCGAAGTTAGAAAACCATTACGAGAGTTGAAAATCAGCGATGAACAGTGTCGATGAATAGTAACAGCAGTGAACAGTACCTGTAATGAACAGTAACCGTCATGAACAGTGAACAGTAACCCCGCGATGAACAGTACCCGCGATGAACAGTAACCCCGCGATGAACAGTACCTCGCGATGAACAGTACCCGCAATGAACAATACACGGAGGATGGTGATTGGTGAGCGAGGGAAAGGATTAGGGTTAAGGCAGAGGCTATGAGATTTTTTATTTTTTTATTTTTTTTTGGCAGAGGCTAAGATTTGGATTGTGGTTTTGGGGATTATGTACAGAGGCTAGGGTTTAGGCTAGGGTTGTGGTGGATTAAGGTTAAAATCCTGCTCTGATACCATGTTGTTTAGAGAATGAGAAAGAAGTGTTTAGGGTGTTAACTAACCCTAACACAAGTAAGCTGTTATTTATATTACGTGGTGACTAGTTACATAACATAAGTAACCAATGAGGGACTTAGTCCAACTATTCTAACAGTGTCTACAGCGCCAAGTTAGGTGATATGTTGACTAAATCAATGTTCAAGCCAATGTTACAGTTATTTTGTAACTAGCTAGGACTTGGTGACATTTACTCTCTAGCTTGAGGGGGAGTGTTCGAAGTTATATAATAATTTAAGTATTAATCAGTGAGTGTATTTCGATGTTTGGTAGTGTGTACTCCACGCTATATGTATCAATAGCATATGTGTGAGGTTATTTAGCACCCTAAACAATTTTAATGTTGTACCGTTTGATTATTTAAGAAATTTAGACAATGACTTAGAAGTAGAGTAAGACGTAAGAAATAGTATACCCTGTGTTTAATAAGAATTGTTCGTTATGGTTTATTATATTAACGGCAGTTTAGTGTTTATGCTTTGCAGGGCTACATTGGGGTTTAGTTATGTTTAGGTTTATCCTAGTTTACTGGTTGTATTTTACTGATTGTATTAGTGTTCACATTATCAGAAGGACTATAATCTTTTCCCATCTCTCCTTGTTTGCCAACAGTTTTAAGGATCATTATTTGTTTAGGGATGTTGTCAAAGAGCACGCAATTAAATGGGGAAAAGAAATTAGGTTCATTATGCATAACGGAGAGAAGGTTAGTGATGTTTGTGAGGCGGTTATGCAGTCGGCCTCCACCTTGTGGCACGTCCCTAACCGACTCCATACCATGCCATTGCCAGACTCTCATCTTGAAGTCTGTCTATGCATCTCACTCCAAATGAGTGAGGTTGTCTGTGGGCTCCTCACCTCTGAATGAGCAACCGGGCCCGAAGCGGCCACTCAAGGAGCATCCTCCTATTGGGCACTGTTAGATTTCTTGGAGGGTTCCATTCTAAAATTAATTGGCAACAAATGGAGTGACCTCTAGGTTGTATTAACCATGCTTGGGTGGCTTAGGTGAGTGATGTGGGATAAAGTCCAACACTTCGCCGGCTTAGGTGAGCGATGTGGGATAAAGTCCAACACTTCGCCTCACGGGTAGCCCAGGTGCACATGGAGGTATGGATTGATGAGTTGAGGTGATTGACTCGGACGGAGACTCAACCACGTGAGGTGATGTCACGCCCCGATCTCACACGACTCGAGCACATGAGTGTTAAGTATAAGTCACAAATTAATCATATAAAAGTTAATATCTATATGGCAAGGTCAAAGTTGAGTGCTCCAATACCAATTCAAATTGCGCCCATAAGTGATAAGATTTTATAAAAATTTGCAAGGGAACGTTTGTTTGGAAGACTTTTCAAAATGGTCACAACCAATGACCAAAAACCTGGACATTTTACATTATGTTTCCAACACCTCCGAAAAAAAGTGCTTGCATGTCTAGAGCCATTTTCAAAACTATAAATACATAAGATGACATGAATAAGAAAGTAGTTCTGGACTTATTAGACAACTCCATTGATATCAAGTTTCATGGCTTGAGGCCTTACAAACCAAGCTTATAAAGTTACATATATAAAAAATTTCATTCTTTCCATTTGCCGAAGAACATAGCAAAACATTTCTAAGGTAGAGTTTAACATTTATTGTTACATGCCCAAAGTAAAAAAAAATAAAAAATACATGTAGTGAAAAGATAGCCTTCAGGCCCAACAAAACAATACTTAGATCAACTTATCTCAACCCAAAAGTTAGCTCCACCACTGTGTCCATCAATGATCCATTCTACTAAACTCGAATTTATACTTACTCGACACAATTCATTCTGAATATAACAAATCCCAAGTCAATGAAACCAAAATCCTTCAAATATAAAACACATTGAAATATTAAACTCAAGTAGGAGAAAATAAAACTCCGCCTGGTTTGTGCTTAGAGCCTTATCTTTCTTTCTCAGCCGGTCCCAAGGTTGGATAAAGGAGGAGAGTTGTGCGTTAGGTAGCTGATAGCCAACATGTAAAAAGCCCGTCAAATCTTTATGACATTGTGAACAAGTGGCCCTTGACAGAGCTCAATGGAAAAAAATATTCATGTAGCCGACCCCAATTGTTTGGGACATAAGGCTTGGTTTAGTTTGGTTTGGTTAGGAGAAAATGAGAGCACATAAACCGAGTGTCCAAATTATCAAATCAACCATTTAACTAGTTTCTACTGTTGCCAAAATAAGGTAAACTCGTATCTAAAACCTTCCAAATGTGCTCTTCACAAAACACCAAAAAAAACAAACATCAAAGGAGTCAAATAGAGCTTTCCAATAAACTAGTAAGGATTATCGACAAAATGGAATTAAATCCTCATATTGAGACCACAAATTTCTTAGGCATAATACTTCATCATTGTACATCAAACACTATACAAATCCACTTCATCACGTAAGTGAAATTTCAAACTTGAAGTATATAACTCAAATTAGGGCTTTTTCATAGATCATATGCTTGAACACTAAACAACACATCTTTTCATACACTAAACAACACATCTTTTCATACATTGTAACTTGCATTTTAAAGAGATTAGTAGAAAACCCTACCTCAAGAGAAGAAAACCCCAAATTGCAAAGAATACCGAAGTTGTGCAATTGAGATTTTACGCAGATCAAAACGTAGCCCTCCTTGCGTATATCGAACTTGGTTCTTGCGCTTATCCAAGAATCTCGTGTCTTGGCCTTCGATTTTGGAGAAGAAGAATAAGGGTTTGTGTAGGAGAGAGAGAGAGAGAGAGAGAGAGAGAGAGAGAGAGAGAGAGAGAGAGAAATTAAAGGGAACGAAAGTTCTCTGCTCTTTTAAATGATTTAAGAGCAAAATTGCACTAGGGCCCCTCCAAATATGAACTCTCGCTGCAATTCCTAACATGTGACAAGTAGTTACACTAAGGTCCCTAATGCCACCAATAAATTAGATAAAGAACTCTAAAGGTTTCTGATAATTTCCACCACTTGGTTGCACAAAGCTGGAGCAGAGCGAAAGTGGGGGCGAGAGCGGGGGAGCGAGGGAATATAGAAGCTCCCAAGGTTGGAAGCGTAAGAGGAGCATGTACATAAATAATGAAAATAATGTAGCATAGGGTATTCACTTTAAAAACACAATCATTTTAGGAAGTAAAAATATGGGCCAAGTCCTCCATAAGTATAACAAATGGGCTAGTGTTACAATATATGATTTTCTTTTCAAGATATCATGACTTGGGCTAGATATATGAGTTCATCAAAGCCAATTAATAAAACCAAGTGATAAATCTCTGTTTTTTTATACAGAGATCATACAAAAGCTCCCATCTTAATCAGGAGCAAGCTCTCATCTCGATAGGAGCTTGCTCCCATCCAGCTCCTTAGTTGGGAGTGCAAAAGCGGGCCCCCAAGGAGAGAGCGGTACCACGAGCTCCTTGCAACTAAGTTCCACCATACATGTGGGTCCTTCAAACACACTCGGTCAATGACCCACAAGTCCACAACTCAGGCCCCATCTACAAAACATACTTACACATGGATATGCATGCATATATATACAAAAAAATCATGACTTCCAAAATTATTAATTATAGTTGCACATAACCACATTACTAAATAAAAAAATTAAAATAAGACATAGATCTCCACAAGTAAGGCCACCCAAGGCCTAGCTTTGATACCATGTTGGATTTCTTAGAAGTTTCCAACCTAAAACCAATTGGCAATAGGTGGAGTAACCTCTAGCTTATATTAACCAAGTTTGGGTGGCTTAGGTGCGCAATGTGTTATAGAGTCTTACAGGCACCTCACCTCCCGATGATCGACCGAACACCTCACCTCAAAGAATAATCTCTCCAACAGGCCTTACATACCTCCTAGAGAGCCACCTCCAATGGTGCTCTCCAAGCTCCACGAGCTCACAACAAATTATCAAAAGCAACTCCAACACCACCCCTGGGAGCAGGGCCAAGAACTTTGCTTGGGACTAAAGCAGGCTAGAGCAAAGGGGTTGTCAAGGATCTTGAGCCCACCCTCAACGAGCTCTACCTTTACCAGTGAGAGGGGGAAAGGATGTGTTAACCCTGTTTGATTCAGTTTTTGAAATTCATGTTTATAGGATTGGTAGAAGTTGTAATAGGTTGCTGACGCATCATTGTGCTAGATAGTGTTGTTAGATGGAAAGAATGAAGTATGCTCTGGTGTCGTCCCTTTAAGGGGTATCTCCTTTCCTCCATTTGTAGTCTAATATGGTGTTGTTAATTGATCTGTATGTATTGTCAAAAAAGTAAAATCCCTCAGTTCTAAAATGCTGTCATGGGCTTCAGCACAAGTCAGAATTACCTTAGATGTGTGTGCTACATAAGCCATTTCACTGGTCTGGAGCATGGGATGCTTATTTTTCCAAGGGCTCACATCTATGTGAAGTTTCGTTTTGGGTTGATCCTCAAGGTTTGTAACTCTTACGAAGTTTGACAACGACAATTATAATTTTGAGTTCGTTATCTATAATATGAGGAGGAAGCTTGTGTCAAGAACAGATTTATCAACCGGTTCAGAAGGTGCAAGACCTGGCTGTGGATGATTCCAAGGTAAAGGAAAACATGGATGATTGAGCAGAATTTGTCTGTCAAATTGTTTGACCAAAGCTGATAAAAAAAAAATTTTGTTGGACCAAAGACTCCCAAGGTTAGGAAGAAAAAGGTAAGGGGCAAGGTATCCTGTGGAAAGGATAAGCAACTTAAGATGTTCCAGTGTCTAGAGAATTGTGATGGATGAAAAGGGTCAGATGCTATAGTGGGGCATTTCAGTAAAAAGCTGTCTAGTGTTTTCTATCTGTTGTGTGGAAGAGTTGAGAAAGGAGTTCAAGGAGATGTCCACAAGACAAATGGGATCAATGTACTGAACTGGAGAAATTTCAGTTCAGACATTGATAACATATTTAACTTTTTTTGGGTTTGGATCAGTTTTTTTTAACTGTTCGATTTGTCTATTGTTTTCCCCCCTTTCCCTTCCTTTTTTTTGGTTGTATATGGTTGTGCCCCCTTGGGACGTTCTCTATGCGGCTGATAAAAAAGCGCATATATTGCTGTCATGGACAAGGCATTATATAGTTTTTAGCATCTTTATGAAGCTAGGGAAAACCTCACCGATATTTTATGCCTCCTTCGATGAGTTGTATAGCACTTGTCATGCATAACGCTCTCAAAAGCTGTGGATCCACAACGATGAGTTCATCTTGTGGTCTCGTAGCTATCCTAATTGCCAGCAACAGCAGCATTAGATGATATTGTTAGATAGCTAATTGACACCGGAATACCGGATCTTCTTTGAATGCAAAAAGCTAGCAGTCTTAATGGCTTCCTCACTTGATATTTTAACAACTTCATTAAGTATACTCGCATCCAATATTGCATGGACAAAACCAATACCAGCTCCTACTACTTTGCGGTCGCCGGGTTTACATCAAGTGAATTGAGATATTTATTCATACATCAAATGATGAAGTTGCAATGTGTGGTACTGTACTAGCAAGGATAGGTATTACATTTGTCTCTGGGCAGTCATTTCGGGAATCTGTTGGCTCCTCTTGGCTATCACTACTGCAATGGTACTATAGGGTTATGATATCTATTTATATTAAGAAAGAACTCAATACAAGATTAAGTTAACCAATGTGGGACTAAGACTAATACTCATCAACATTCTAACACTCCCCTTAAGCTGGAGAATAGATATCATAAAGACCCATCTTGCCGCACAACGACTCTAACCGAGGCTTGAATGACTTAGTAAACATGTCAACCAACTAAGCGCCAGTAATCACGAATGGGGTAGCTATCACACCACCAATTAACTTCTCTCGTGCTAGATGACAATCAACCTCTATATGTTTAGTCCTCTCATGAAATACTGGATTAGATGCAATGTGAATAGCTGCTTGGTTATCACAGTACAAAGGCACAGGCAACTGCACACTAAATCCTATCTCCTCTAAGAAATGACCGCAACCATACAACCTCACACGTTGTGTGTGCCATTGCTCTATACTCTACTTTGGCACTAGACCGGGCAACTACTGTCTGCTTCTTACTCTTTCAATTGACAAGATTTCCACCAAGGAAGATACAATATCCTGAAGTGAATCTCCTATCTGATGGTCCTCTTGCCCAATTCGAATCAGTGAACGCCTCAACACGTAAATATCCACTTGCTCGATAAAACAAACGTCCTGGATGTGACTTAAGATACTTAACAATTCTGATAACTGCCTCCCAATGTGGATGACGAGGGGCAGACATGAACTTACTAACCATACTGCAAAAGAGATATTCGGACGTGTAATCGTAAGGTAATTCAACTTACCAACTAAATGGTGATACTGATCAGAATTGGAGAGCAACTCCCCCTGTCAACACACAATTTGACGTTGGGATCCATATGAGTCTCAACAGGCCTAGTTCCCAACAAACCAGCTCCTCAAGAATATCCAACACATACTTCCTCTGCGATAAGCTTATACCGTATTTGGATCGTGCCACCTCAATACCTAAAAAGTATCGTAGTTTTCCCAAATCCTTAGTATGAAACTGCTGATGTAAGAAAGATTTAGCTCATAAATACCTCATTGATCATCACCAGTAATGATAATGTCATCCACGTATACAATCAATCAGACTTTTCCTCGGTCCGATGTGAGAGAGAACACAGAGTGATCAGATTGACTGCGATGCATACCAAATCGCAAAACGGCATCACTAAACTTGCCAAACCATGCTCTAGGAGACTGCTTAAACCCATATAGGGCTTTACAAAGATGACTGAGTACACTCCCCCTGAGCAACAAACCCCGATGGTTGCTCCATGTAGACTTCTTCCTGGAGATCCCCATGGATGAAGTCATTTTTGACATCTAACTAAAATAATGGCTAACCCAGATTCGCTGTAAGAGAAATAAGGATCTGAACAGAACCAAGTTTGACAACGGGAGAAAACGTCTCCGAATAATCAACACCACAAGTCTGAGTGTAACCTTTAGCAACCGGGCGAGCTATATGGTGCTCAACAGTGTCATCAGGAAGATACTTGACAGTGAATACCCAACGACAGTCAACAGTGGTTTTACAAGCAGGAAGAGGAACTAGCTCCGATGTGCCATTCTGATGAAGAGCAGACATCTCATCCTCCATAGCTATCCGCCACTCAAAAACAGATAAGGCCTTTTGAATAGTGTTAGGAACGAAAACGGACGAAACAAAAGTAGTAAAAGTGCGAAGGGCAGGAGACTTATGATCATAGGAAACAAACTGACCGATAGGATGAGAAGTGCAAGACCGAATACCTCTGCAAAGAGCGATAGGAAGATCGTTAGGATCTCGTTGGAGAAGATGGAGCGGTGGACGGACTCGGGTCAGCGAGCTCAGTTGGGACTAGTACTTTTCGACAACGAACATAAACCTGTGAAAGTGTTTTCGAGGGGGCAGACCCAGAACCAAAACTAGAATGGACGATTACAGGGAAAACAGACTCAACCATAGGTAGATCAGCTATAGGGACAGGAGAAAAAGAACGGCAGGGACTCATTAAACGTAACATTGGCACACACAAAATGATGTCATAAAGATGGGGAAAAACATTTATACCCTTTCTTAGTGCACGAATAACTAAGAAAGACACACCGGATGGATCGAGGTTCAAGCTTACCCCAATCAGGATCAAGAGCATGAGCGTAACACGTGCACCTGAGGGGATAATGAGTGGAGAGACCGACCAGGAAACATGACCTTATGGGGTATCTGACCTCCAAGAACAGTGGATGGCATACGATTAACCAACTAACAAGTGGTAAGGATGGCACCAATCCAATAAGACTTAGGGACCTGCATTTGAAATAACATAGCATGCATAACCTCTGATAAATGTCGAATCTTGCGTTCGGCAACCCCATTTTGTTATGGAGTCTGAGCGCAAGATGATTGGTGAATAATACCATGATCATCAAAAAATTTGAAACAAAGTAGTATGAAAATATTCACGTGCATTATCAGAATGAAGGATACAAACACAAGTATTAAACTGAGTCTTCATTTCCATAAAATGACTTAAAAACTGACTTCAACTCAGATCTCTTTTTCATAAGATAAAGATATGTAACACGAGAGAAATCATCCACAAAAATAACATAATACTGAAAACCCAAAACATTGGGAACATGGACAGGCCCCAAATATCCGAATGAACTAACTAAAAAGGACTCGACACGACGCTTTATTCTAGGATAAAAGGGTACTCGACGATGTTTACTAAACTCACATACTTCACAGGACAAATTATTAAGACGACTACATGTAGGCACTAGACGCTTAAGATTCTAAAGAGAGGGATGGCCAAGCCGACAATGTTGTTGATATGGTGATACTGATAATTGAAGAGCAACTAACTTAGGATGAGCACCATCGGTAAGGTAATATGGACCACCACGTTCAGCAACGCCATCAATCTTCCTCCCCGTCTTGAGATCTTGAAACACACAACCTGACAGACATAAGATTAAAAGGAAAACGAGGAATATGTAACACAGAGTCCAAAGTAAGAGATGAAATGATAGGAACAGAACCAAGACCAATAAGTTCTATGGTAGAGCCATCTGCTAAGGTAACATGAGATGCTTTTCAAACAGATTGACGACTAGAAAATAGAGTAGAAGTACCAATCATATGATCAGAGGCACCAAAATCGATGACCCAAGAAGTAGAAGTATGGGAAGATGCAACACAAGCAACGGATGGACCTATCTGAGCAAGTGTAGCAGTGGAGGAAGAACCCACAGCTGGAGACTGGATAGACAGAATGCGCTGGTACTCCTCTGCAGAGATAGTTGCCACCTTGTCGGCAGAGGAATGAGTAAGTTGTCCTGCATTCTGAGAGAAATGAGAGAAAGCAACCTGATGCCTGAGGGAAACCGTGAAGATCATAACAAAACTTCACCTTATGATTGGTTCCCCGACAACGAGTACAAAACTTGAAATCACGACCGCGACCGCGACCACGGCCACCTCCCCCTGACATGTGACCCCCACGAGTACCAAAATCAGAGTCACGACCACCAAAACCACGACCATTATCTCCAAAATCACGACCAGGAAACCCATAATCACAGCCGCGACCATGGCCACGGCTGAAGAAAGAGCCGGAACTACCACCCACAACGGAAGCTAATGCTGAACGATCAGGAGAAGGCGCAGGCGCAAACACAAATACAGAAGACTGACGAAAGCGCCTAAAGACCTTGCAGAGAGAAGGTAAATCTCGAGATCCCAAGATTTGAGGGGTAACAACATCATAAGTAGATGATGCACCAGATATAAATCGAGCAACCTGCATACGCTCACGTTGGCATTGCATAACCTTAACATCGAGGAGATAGGCTCACAAATATTCAGCTCCTCACACGAAATTTGGAATAATAAGTCTCCAAAGACAAATCACCTTGGGATATAAAAAAGAAAGACTGATGAAGATCATACGTCCGACGATGATTATTAACACCAGAATACTTCTCCTGAGCCTGTGTCCATACTTGTTTGGCTGTATCTAAGAAAATAAGCATACTAGCAATATGTTCTTCCATACTATTCCACAACTCAAATCGAATCCGGGCATCCTCAGATTCCCATGCCGAATAAGTAGAGACAGTCTTTGCGGGGGGATCATTGATCAAATAATGATACTGTGTCTGGCCCAAATAATAAACTTCAACTGCTTTAGCTCAAACAATATAATTTTTACCATTCAATTGGGTGGAGGTCTAAGTAGCATGGATACGGACACGGATACGGCAATTCTAAAAAAATGGAAATACGGACATGGTGGGGGACACGCCATGTGTATATAATATATATATATATATATATATTTTATATTTTTTTCTTTTCTCCATGCTTACATTGCAATTTAGTTACAAATTGCCAAAGTACTGATTCCTCTAGAATTTTGGGTGCTAGTACGTAGACATGTCCTATATGATTAATGTATGAGATGAACATGGTTCAAATAAAAAAAAACAGTATGCAGGTAAGGAGAGATGAGAGCCAGTCAGTTATACACATATATACACACTAATATATATATATATATATATATATATATATATATACACACACATATACAGAGACATAGAGAGAGAGAGAGAGAGAGAGAGAGAGAGAGGAGTCTCCGAGTCGATGCTCGTCGTCTGCTAGGGCTTAGAATTTGGAAGGTAATGAGAAAGTGAACCAGTCGAAACCTAGAATAAGTTTTAAAGGAATAATTACAGTTTAAGTTGTTTAACCCAAAAGTTTTGAATAATTTCATATTAACCCCTAAATTTTTAAAAAAAATTACATTTTGACCCCAGCCGTGTCCCCCGCCGTGTCCCTTATCAAAAAATAATATAAATTATTGGACACGCCACGTTTCGTGTCCAATACGTATTTAGGCGTGTCCCCGCCGTGTCCCCGTGTCCAATACGTGGGTACGGCGCCCTTTTTGGAGTGTCGGTGCTTCATAGGACTGGAGGTAATAGAAAGCTTCTCCCGAAACCGTGAAGAACTGAATGAACTACCCTTAACAGTAGAAGAAGAACCGGAACTAGAATCAGACTTTTGCTCAGACATTTTACCGAACGATGGAGAAGTAACGAATAAATAACCAGTGTGCAATTAACAAAATCAACCAACAGCGATGAACTTATCACTGCTCAAACCAAACATGAGTAACAACCCAACTCACCATCATCTTGCTGGCAAACATAAGTCCATATTGAGAACAACACCAGCACAGTACAGTTAATAACCAACAAACTCGGCAGACCAAGAGACATAACAGAGCAGCAACAAGCTCAAAAAAAGGTGTAAATCAAGATGGGTCTTACCACATCAGATCAATAGAACACACTAGCACCCAATCTGGTTAACTGAACCACTGTTGATGATGAATATAGAACTATGATGGTTGACAACCACTGGATCTGGACAAAATCGCATAAAGCAGCAACTAGAAGCATCGCTGGAGGGTCACCAGAGACGGGCAATGGGCGGCGAGAGTCGCCGGTGGCTGGACGATGGTCGACGAAGGTCGCCGGTGGGTTTCGGGCATTGGGTTAGAGTTTCAAAATCACTGGCAGGAGAAGGTCAAAACCAGTCGATTTAGGGTCGATTTGGGCTGACAACGACTGTAAGAAGGACTGCGAGGTTGGACGACAACTGTAACAGGTACGATTTAGGGTTTTTTTGGCAGGTTTAGAGGCTGTGATTTAGGTTTTAGGGGCTGCAATTTGGGATTGCGGTATATGGGTATGATACTAGGGTTTTGGTGGGGGTTATGACAAGAACAGATGAGACAACGGCGTACGGCGGCGGTGGCGTATTTTGGTGGCTAAGTTTAGGGTTGTGGTGGTTTAGCGTTAGGGTTAAGGTGGGACTCTGATACCATGTTGTTAGGAAAAGAAGAAAGTGTATAGGGTGTTAATTAAACCTAACATAGTAATATCTTATTTATATTAAGAGAGAACTCAATACAAGACTAAGTTAATCAATTTGGGACTAAGACTAATACTCATCAATATTCTAACAAAGAATTTTGCCGAATCAAATTTTACTTCTTTATATTGGGCATTCTTGGAGGATGCATCACGTTGGCCTAGGTAGGGATTTGATACATATAATAGCATTTTTATCAAAATTTGCTACACGTACATGTTCTGCAAATTTTTTCCTGCTGATTTTGGTCTACTTTAGTTTTAGATCATCTTCAATCAACTTTTACTACCTGCATGTGAATAGTGAACAGAAATTTCCACTGCCTTCATGTCCATCTTGCCTGATACCTCTGGTGGTAGTCTTAGTTCATGCCCTAGGATGGTTTGCAACACTTTGGGTTTGGTTGGCTTGTTAACAGATGTGATTATACGCAACGATCTTCTTTCATGCTGTTACAGTCCCTCCCAATTTGTTCCAAATTAATCAGGTCCTTGATATCTTCTTTGTCTACCATGATCAAAGTATCTGTCTTGCTTAAATTTGAAGTACAAGGGGTGTATTTTCAAATCGGTGATAGTATAGGGGGTGTAAGTGCAAATTACCCTTAAAATTTTCCCTTTAACATATTGGTGTGCTTTATTTGGTGCAGATTGACAACATGGATGCCTTGTTTGAAGCACAATTTTCTCCGCTTTCAGATTCTGGACGTTTGCTAAGTAAATGTGGGAAATGCCTTCGTTACATGAAGTTCATCTCTACCCAGCCCTCACGACTGTTCTGCAGTACTTGTGAAGAAGTTTATTATGTTCCTCAGAAGGGTGCGATAAAGGTAACCTTATGTTCATTTCCAACATTTTATATTCTTAGTTTTCCTGTGCAAAAAAACTTTATATTGTTAGTTTTCCTGTGATTTTTGCACCTAAGATGATTTACTATGATTACTTCATATTTTTGTCTTGCTTACGCTGTCTGGGCCCACATGTTGAAAGAGGGTAGACAGAATTTGAGGTGTGTTTGGTTCTTGGCTTTGTTTGGTTTATATTTTAGAAAGTTATTTTTGAGAGTTAGAGTGGTAATGAGTGAAGAGAGATAGAGAGAGATTTATTGAAAGCTGTGCCGAGAGTTAAAAGTAACTCTCAAAATGTTAAACCAAATGGAGTGAATATCTTTCGAGGGGAGTGGTAAAATCTGCTTTTTTTTTTTTTTTTTTGTTGTGTAACAACTCTTGGGAAAAGAGGAGGGGCCTAACCGTGGATGGGGTACTGCTATTCTGCTAATAAACCTCATAGTCTTTTGCATTAGGCCACCAATGGTGATATGATAGCTTGGTACCCTACCTATTGAGACTGGCTGCGTATGCACGTGCTTCAACATAGTCTACAAATCTGAGTGGATGTTATCTGAAAATTAAACGTGCAAACCATGATAAGAATTATGCGAGGGCTCAACGGGACAGTAGGTGTAGACCCTTTTTTTTTTTTGGTGGCGGCCGTACATAATGGTGTTGGGGTGATGGTAGGGAGCAAATGGGGGGAGGAAGCAGATTAAGCATGAGGCAGTGGCCAGACGCGTATGTTCCGTGGTTTTGTGGCTTTCTGGTGTTTGGGTAATCACTTAGGAAGTCGAGGGAATAATTGTTTTTAAAGTAAGTGACGGGGAAACTGCCTCTTTTTATAATAGGTAATAGGTACTGTATTTACAAGTGGGGTTTGCTGGAGTAATAAACTCGGACAAACTCTTTCTAGTGTAAGACAAACTCTTTCCACTCAATTTTCTTTGGTTTGTGTTATTGTGATAGGTTTGGAAGTCAATTTACAAATCTGACGCCACTAAACTGGTAGTATTGTCCCCAGTATACGGCATAAGTTGCAAAATTGCCCAAGTATTTTACCCAGAGAAAAGACATGCATTTCTGCTATCTAGATTGTGAAGAACCTATTGCCCAAAAGGGGGATCAATGGATAAGTGATATATTGTTCAGGCACACAATGAAAATATCATCATTAGGGGCTTTTATAAATTTAATAAAAGGGGGATCAATGGATAAGTGATAGATGGCGTATGTACATCTTGTACAATATAAAAAGTCATTAGCATTTACCGCAGATAACATCACTATTTCACCCGGACATAAGAATGTAAATTTGTTTGTGTTTATCTGCCCGGAAATGTGCTCTATCTTTTCTATCAAACTGACGATAGCTAACTAAATCCTCTGTGCAGCTATACAAAGAACTTACTTGCCCCTTGGACAACTTTGAACTTCTGATATTCTCCTTTCCTGGGCCCGAAGGAAAGACATTTCCTTTTTGCCCTTACTGCTACAATAGCCCTCCATTTGAAGGTATAGGAAGCCTCTTTGGTGCTTCTAAAGCCGGTGGTTCTGTCCAATTGGGAAAGGGAGCTGGCATGCCTTGTTTCCTCTGTCCTCACCCCACATGCCAGCATTCTCTCATAGCCCAAGGTGTTTGTGCTTGCCCTGAATGCAACGGAACCCTAGTGCTTGATCCACTAAGTGCTCCCAAATGGAGGCTTTACTGCAATATGTGCAATTGTCTTGTTTTCCTTCCAGAAGGGGCTCATCGGATTACCACAACAGAGGAAAGGTGTGTCGAATGTGACTCGACCATCATTGAAGTAGACTTTAATAAGAAAACAACACCTCTGAAGGATGGAACCGCATTGTATAGTGGGTGCATTCTTTGTGATGAATTGCTGCATTCGCTCGTGGAGATGAAGTATGGTAAATCTTTCTCCAAACGCATAGGAGGCAGAGGCCGAATGAGGGGTAAAGGAAGAGGTGGACGAGGACGAGGACGAGGCGGAAGGAAATCAGAAGACCCTAAAATGAGTTTTAGAGGTTTCTGATAGTTCTTTTATGGACTGTTACTATTTCAGGAAGTAGTTTAACCAATACCATGCGTCTTGACATTCTAAATGGCATTTTCTAAATTAACAGATTTTCAAAAACCCATTTTGGATAAATGATAGAAACCTCTATGAATGCTGTATGCTTGAATGTTGGAGTTGAGAAGGAGAAGGCAAAGGAAATGAAAAACGAAGGGTAAATTGCTAAATTAGTATACATTAGTTTGGATGCTTTGCGAAACTTAGAAGAACATAGGACTACAAGTGAAACCTTTTTTCATAAAGGTCATGAATTCAAGATTTACAGTGATGTGAGGTTTCAAAGCTATGGAAAGTTAGCATTACCTAACATTTTCTGTTCTTTATAATTACTGTAGTGTTAAGACTAAGTTTGTTTTTTTTTTTTTTTTTTTTGGGGGGGGGGGGGGGGGGGTGTAACTAGTAACTCTATTTTGGACCTTTCATCTGAAGAGTGAAAGGAAACAAAGGCGAGAGGAATATAGGAGCAGGGAAGTGAAAGAAGCTAACTTTTCCTTATTCAATTTTCAGGTTATAATTAGCTGTCCGAAAATGTTGCATCTAGTAATTGTTTTCCTTTTAATTTCTGTTTCTCATGGCGGATTCAAGACCCAAGCACAGTATTCAGAACGTGACTGTGATTTTACATACTCGAATTCGGTAATTGTAATTCACCAAGACCAAAGAGCACTACTGATGAATACGGGAAACTTGAGTCTTGAGTTTCCTGTATATCCATGAGTCCATGACAGCATGCAGGGAAAAAAACATCTGCTTCCCCCAACCTATAAGAAGAGCAACAGACAAGCTCCGTGTAACAAGTTCATCTCGTATAGCACTCAAATAATCCTTCATGGAGCAGATTACTTGAGTGCTGAGTTGAACACCTGAAACTTTTATATTTTTTTTTTCGACATCAAAAGAGAACTTCATATATAGATAATGAGTCATTACAAAATCCAAAGAGAATAAAATACAGCCCCAATGACAAAGGATATCGAAAAAAAAACTAAAAGCCTAGATAAAGGAGTACAACAAGCATAAAGATAGGAAACCCCCAACACAAAAAGATCCACTTGAGAAGATTATCTGTTGTCAAAGGGATAAGAAATGTTAACTTCAGAGTGAATCCTAAAAGAAGCAGCAAATCTTGCCAAAGATAAAGCTTGATGAACTTTAGTGCTCTCACAAAGGCATATATTGGAAATGTGGACTGCATGAGCTAAAAAGCAAAAGTCAAAAAACAGAGGGGTTGCAAGTGCTGAGAACTCCTTAAAGCTTCTCAATTGTTGGAAAAGGTAAGAATCATTAGTATAAATGTTAATATGCAATAAATGGTTATCAATGGCCCAACTCAAAGCCACTAGTAGAGGCATGATAGGAGCACAGTTGCACAATCCCTGTGAGAATTGGAGCTCTTGAAAAAGGAGCCCACAATCCCAGAGTTAACCATAAAGTTTAATCCCACACCTGTTTTCTTGAGGTTCAAATTAAAAGAATTGGCACAGAAAGTATCCGGGACAGGTTCATCCCGTGAGCATAGACGTGGATTTGCATGTAAAGTAAAGGATGCTGCTAAACCATCAGAACTAAAGTAGTCATGGTAGCAAGATGTTCGATGAGAAGTTCCTAGAGTTTGAACTCTCCCAAATCCTTTCCTTAGGTCACTGGATAATCTGTCTGGTTTGATGAGAGAAAAGGCTTGATAATGGAATGATTCAATTGATTAGCATGACTGATGGCTTGTATGGGGGAAGAGATTGTGATTAAAGACATACTTATTTCTAGCAAGCCAAATACACCATAAAAGAGAAGATATACATGAAAAAAAATTTGTGATTATCTAGAGCCATGACACGACGTAAATAATGCAACCATCCTAGCTAAAAAGGAAGGAAGAGACTTGGAGTTTCAGAGATGTAAATCCCAAGGTCAGCACCAAACCAAATAGGCCTAACAAACTCACATTGAAGAAAAAGATGATCAGGCTCTCAAAGGATTGCTTGCAAAGGTGACAAATGGAAAAACCTTTCCAGCCTCTACTAATTAAGAGATCACCCACAGGTAAGCATTCATGGCTCAATTGCCATAAGAAAAACTGGATTTTATGTGGGATTGGTAATGAGTAGATGAAGTTTCAAGCAAAGTTTGGCCAAGAAGAGTGGACACAGGAGCTGAGGGCAGAGGAAGAGGAATGGTGCTTGAGAGATAATAGCAGAGAGTAAGCTGAATTTACATTAAAATCTCCATCTCTGGAGTGTCCCTAGATGAACCTATCATCAAACCCAAACTGAGAGATTGGAATAGACATGATAAGAGATGAGATATCAGCAGGAAAGATGATTTTAGAATCAAACTTTAGAAGAAACCTGTTCTCCTAAGCTCCAAGGTCTATTCGGACGCAGATTTTGTTTCAAACGCTGCCATACAACTAGGGGTGGGAATTATGGACATGGCCTGTTAACACGGCGCAAATGAACATGTCGCGGAGTTAGAGGGTTTGGGTTGACCACTTTTTGACACAAACACGATTGTCGACTCAAACCCGATTGTGACATGATCCACCAACATGAATATATTAAATGGAACAAATACGAGTTAGAATCACATAACTCGATAATGACACATAATTGTTTGTCATCCCGTGTTGACCCATTAACCCGAAACGACATGGCACGATACCGCCGATACCAACCCATGTGCCGTACTTGCATTTCCTTAAAGAATAGTTTTGTTCTTTTTAATTCCCTTATCCGTTGAAGATTTGATTTTCCAAAATTATACTTGGTCAACTTGTATATGTAAATATCATTGTGATTGTGGAAATGCAAGATATGCATATTATAATATAGAATTTTTTTCCCATATGAAGGCCAACAAAATATTGAATTTCCTAATCACTGTGTTTTCATTTTCTATGTTAGAAAGTCCAAAATTAAGTAATTCATTTAGGCTAGTGTCCTAATTATGTCGAGAGCAAAAGTTCTTTTAAATATCAAACGGTCTAGGGCACGAAAAACTTCATACCAAATGTAGCTCAAGGCATTTTTCAATGTCATGATTTGGTTATTATTGACTATTCATTTTTCAATGTCATGATTTGGTTATTATTGACTATTTTTTTTAGGGTAAATTGAGTAGGAGGACATAATCTAGGGGTTTATGCCACAATTAGTCAATTTACTTTTTGCTTTAAAGTCTCCAGGACAATTGGCACTCAGTCTCTCAAAAATACCCTCCGACGTATCTGTTCATTTTTAGTGTATCTGTTGATTTTTTAATTTTTTTTATTTTGACCGGTGACTAGCGTTGACCGGCGTTAACTGGTGTATCTGTTCATTTTTCTTGTATCTGTTGATTTTTAATTTTTACCTTGACCACCCAACCACCACTTCTACTACCTCCACCACGATGCTGCCACCACCGCCACCGTGCCGCCACATCCTTCGCTTCCACAATCACTCCATTACCACCCCGCCACCACCTCCACCACCACCACTCAACCACCACTTCCACCACCACCACCACCACCACCATGCCACCAAACCCTCCATTTCCACCACCACGCCGCCACCACCTCCACCACTCAACCACCACTTCCGCCACCACCACCGCCACCATGCCACCACAATCTCCACTTCCACCACCACTTCTACCACGACTCCATCACCACCACGCCACCTCCACCACCACCACTCAACCACCACTTTCATCACCACCACCACCACCATGCCACCACATCCTCCACTTCCACCACCACCACTCCATCACCACCATGCCATCACCTCCACTACTCAACCACCACTTCCACCACCACCACCACTACCATGCCACCATAACCTCCAATTCCACCACCACCATGCCACCACTCCATCCCCACCACGCCACCACCTTCACCACTCAACCACCACTTCCACCACCATGACGCTGCCACCACCACAACCTCCACTTCCACTTTCACTTCCACCACCACCTCTACCGACACTCCATCACCACCACCATTTCCACCACCACCACCACTATGACGCCGCCGCCACCACCACAACCTACACTTCCACCACGACCATGCCACCACTCTATCACCACCACGCCACCACCTTCACCACTCAACCACCACGACGCCACCACCACCACAACCTCCACTTCCACCACCACCTCTACCACCACTCCTCCACCACCACCACCACCACTTCCACCACACCCCCCTCCCCTCAGCATTTCCATAACCATTCCACCACCACCACCACTCCAGTTCCACAATCATGTCCACCACCACCCCACCACCACCACTACCACCACCACCGCTCCACCGCCACCGCCACAACATAAAACAGATACAGATACACCAGATGCAGATACACCAAAATAGATACAATAGATATACCACAACAGATACACCAACACAAAACAGATACATATATATATATATACATATATATATATATATACATATATCAACAGCAGATGTACCAAAACAAATACAAATATACCAAATCCACTAACAATATCTGCTGGGGTTTTTCAAGCTTCTCTCTTGCAAAATCGGAGAGAGAAACATATTTTTCGTTTATTTTGGACGGAGGTTGACGGTACGTAGGAATTTAATTGATGAGTGTTTTTAATACGTCAAGTGTTTATATGATATTTCGTTAGGGTCAGGTATCTATGTCTATCACCACCACTCCACATCCACCACCACTACCACTACCACTACCACAACAAAGTCTTTTTTTTTTCCTTAAAACAAAACAGATACAGGTATACCTAATACAGATACACCAAAACAGATATAATAGATATACCGCAACATATACACCAACACAAAACAGATACAGTTATATCAATAGCAAATGTACCAAAATAGATACAAATACACCAACAATAGATACAAAAAAATAAATATAAATATACCAAAATACCTACACCAACATAACACAAAACAGATACAGATATTCTAATACACCAATACAAAACAGATACAGATATATCAACATCAGATATACCAAAACAGATTCACAACCTCCACTTCCACCACCACCTCTATCACCACAACCTCCACTTAAAATACAAATATATCAACAATAGATACACCGATCAACGTCAAAGCCGGTCAACGGTCAAAAAAATAAAAAAATCAACAGATACACAAAAATGAACAGATACACCGGTCAACGTCAGTCAACGCCGATCAACGGTCAAAAAAAAAACCAACAGATATACCAAAAGTGAGCAAATACACCAGTCAACGTCGGTCAACGGTCAAAGTAAAAATAATTATAAAAAAAGACATTTTTGTGTTAGCCAAACAAGGCCCTTATCTTATTAAAGTCAATTTAAATGAAAAAGACATTTTTTATGTTAACCAAACAAGGCCCTTGTCTCATTAAAGGCAATTTGGTCTTTTCACGGACCTTAAACTCCAAAATATTTTCATTAATGGACTTTACACATCACTGAAAATTAAGCTGGACTAAATCTATTTTGGGACCTCTTCTTTTGGACTTTAGACCAATTTGTTATTTTTTTTATTGATTTTATCACTTTTGTGATTACGATGATATTGAAAATGTCCTATTTTTGTTGTTGGATTATATACGTTGTTCATCCACAACATTACTAAGTGTATAAAATCGATGATATTGAAAATGTCCTATTTTTGTTGTTGGATTATATACGTTGTTCATCCACAACATTCTAAGTTTCTCAGACTCTATTTTATTGAAAAATTCTAGTAGATTGACAAAAAGTCAGCCACCAACGAACTCAACCGCTTACTCTCATACCAGTTCTTAGTTCTATAAGCGTGATTCTCTTTTTGCCCAATATTAAGAAGAATAACTCTAAAGTGCACGATCTGTGCGTGGCAAATATGTGTCAATAGCACAAGTGTAACTAAAAACTACATGTGAAATCATATAAAGTGCATAAAAGTGTTTTACGTCGAACAAGTAGAAGCCAACCTTTGTGGTTGAGCAGAGAGGGGTGCCTAACACTTTCCACTCACCATACCCATGTGTCCTGAACTCAGAATTTCAACCCTTTTAGTTTCTTGGTTCCTAAAGCCAAGTGGCGACTCTAAATAGAATAATTGTGCTCCAATAGATACTTTTGATCAGGGCTGGCCCAACCTTGGGCACCCTAAGAATGTCTAATTTTTGAGGCATTCCATTTTTTTTAGTATTTGGGTTTGACTATGACTCTTTTTTAGCCCAATACCATAAAAAAATGCCCATCCAACATGCAAATAAAGGCCCAAAAACGTGATAGCATTTTTGTGAATCAGAGAACTAATTGGTCCATTTTCAAAAAAAAAAAAAGAAAACCAAAGCTCTGGCACGATTTTTCCATTACCTTCTCGGATTCCTCGCGGCTGTAGTGGCAAGTCTGGAGCAAGCAAGTGTTGGAAAAAATGTGGCAATAACGTATAATCCAAAGAACAATTTCATTGATAACAATACAATATATGATTGAAACAAGTTACAGATTACATAAACGTAAACAAGAGATAACGAAATACGAACAGAAATCTCTGAAACCAAACCGAGTCCTGTGTGATACCACAGTCTCCTTAAGAAAGATTCGGCGCCTACCAAAGGTGTTGTAGGCTATGTTGGCATCTTCTTCTTAGGGTTGGCTCGGCTAAACCGCAAGCCGTCGGAATACCACCATCGACCGCCTTGACGAACTGACTACCGCATCTCTCTCTCTCTCAAAGAACAATATGCTAGAAGGTATAGTAGCACACTTGAATTTCTGATACATTCTCCAAAACGTGAGCCTCCTTTATATAGAGTGAAGGAGGTATGAGAGGTGTAATGCTGCCATCAAATGTTGATATGAATTCAGCCATTTGAATGAGGGAGGTTACAATAGTGAATGGCCACCATGGTGAGGGGTTACGGGGGTTACGAAATCCACACATCAATACGTCTATTGATTGTGGTGTGTCCAGATACAACGAACCCGGGACATGCACGGTTGCCTCGGGATACCATCCGGTAGCCCCGATTTCATTCATCCGAAATTCTATAAATTTTCAACAGCAAGAACAAGAAGGATCGGATCAACACATCTCAGCCCATCAATTCCTTCAAGAACAATTACCTTCTCGTCTATTCCCTCATGATGGGTAAACCAATCGCCGATCCTTGTTGTCAATGCATTTATGTTACGTCTCACAATTTTAACTTCATTTACTGCAATTCATTCATTTTGTGCGTCTTGTTTTACCGAGTTTGATCGGATCTGAGAGCAATAATTTATGAGAATTAAGCTATTTTTTTTATCTGGATCTGAAGTATTTTGCCCTAGATTTGTTTGCATTGGGGATTTTGGGCTCTTTTGATGTGGTTGAAATCATCGGATCTAGGTACGTATGAAATGTAAAAGCACTTAAATTGAGCTTGATCCACCTATATATTGATTACGAGCAATAGGAGAATACATATATCTGTTTTTGTTTCTCGTAATGTAGTAGATGATCTGAGACTCAATGTAGTACTATTTTCATTTATTTTCTCAACAAGTTTTCTTGGTAGTCCCACAGACTGTTAGGTTATGTTTCCGTAGATATGGATTTCAAGTGAAGGAATTTGTCATGAGGACCTTTTGCTTCTAGAAATGCAAGACGAGTAGTATTCAAGTGATACTCATGCGTTGTTGAGATAATATATATTTGCCTATTTGAAGACTTTGTATTTTGTGTTCGTATGTAATAATTACTAGAACTTTATATTGGTTTGGCTTTCTCCTATTTTGATCGTTGCTGTAAAAATTGTTAAGTATTAGGGGCACACTTTTTAATTTGGTCTTGAGCACTCAAAACCCTTGGGCCGGCCCTGCTTCTGATCAAACAAGGCATGCCGCAACGAGTGTCTAATATCAAACAGTTTCGCCGACACGGTATCATTGTGTGGTGACGCCTCTCACAGGGGATGTCATTAGTGTTTCAGCAGTGTCGCTAGAGTGCTCCAACAGTCTTTTTGAGTCTCGTTATTTATCTTGTCACAGCCACTTGGCTTGTGTGAAATTCGTTGGCATTTTGTGGGGTGTAGAAGATGCAGTAGCTTGCATACTCGAAAGTTGAGACGTCCGAAACACACTTGCTTGCATATCACGATAGTCACCAGGTAGTTGCATTCGCCTCTTGGCCGCACATTGAATTTGGATGTAATAGAGTGCATTGAAAGAAGTTGGTTAATAGGTGGAGAAATAGTTTATTGGTGCTTTGAATTATTGAAAGGTGGTGGAATTTGCCTAAGAAGACGGAATAGTTGTGCATGGTTGCCATCTTGTTTATACTGCGGCGAGGTTTAGTCCGGTTGAACCATAACTTTAGGATGTTTGTTCATGATGGTGAAGTCCACATATGAAACAATTACGGTCGTTATTTGAGATACTGGGTGGTGTGCAATACATTCTTTAGCTAAATCTTTTTGTGAAGAGTATTCATTGATTCTCTCATGTTTGTACTAATTTGATCTCTCAGCTTATTATTGATTTAGTTGTCACATTTTGTATCGTGGCACATAGAACATTGGTACATGTACGTGCAAGCCCTTCAGGTCCCAGAGTTACAATTATGAGTATAATTGACTGTCCTCCAGGAGGTCTAAAGTATTTTTATGCGGTCCAAGTGGCCATGCAAAGTTTTTGACCTGGGTGGTGCTTGGCATTAGAGGTGCCAAACAAGCTAGGCTGCACGACACAAGTGTACGACACTTATAAATGTAGTGGCACGACACGAGCACAGTTTTAGATGGTACGACATGGAAGTGGACTATGCACAACACCATCTTAGACGGGCACGACACAATTCTAGACGAGCACGACATAGGCATGGCACTTCAAATACTAATATTAATACCAAAAGAGATTAATTTTTATTTTATAATGTACCATATGTAACGCCCCAAATTTTGGGTACGTTAATGAGGCATTTATTACATAATAAAAAAAGTCTGGCTCATTATTACATCATAAATACATCAAAGGGTACATTTATTCAACAAAGGAGGAACTAGGGCTCCTAACTACTGCTCCGCTTGCTCCTCCATTCTGGTAAGCTCGTCGGCTCCGAGGCCTCCAAGGTGTACATCTCACCCTATTCATCTATGAGGTCTGACACATTATATCGGCGTCACCACCAATATAATATGTCAGGGTCACCAAAAGGTAACACCGTGAGCTACAACGCTCAATAGGAAATCCTTATCCACCAACCTTACAACAGTAAATCATTTACAACAACACTAACAATCACGCATCCACATTCGTTAATCATCTATCGTTGGTGTCCAAGATTTTAGAGTTTCTCCTACGCGACTTGTCGTAAACCGTGTCACCATTTTCCACTTTTCTTTTTCCAGATCAACATTTGCAAAATCTCTTTTTAACACACCCAACCTCGGTTCCGCCGCTCCGGGTTCCCGAGTATCCGCACAATGGTTCCGCCGCTCCGGGTTTCCATTGGCACACAATTGCATTGGCACCTCTCCGCGGTAACCAAGCCACACACCCTACCTCGATTCCGCCACGCCGGTCTCCTGAATATCCTCACAATGGTTCCGCCGCGTCGGGTTCCCATTGGCGCGCACACACACACACACACATACACACACATTTCACATAATGCCACCAAAACTGGTCATTACGTAGTTTCAATATATTTCCTTCTTCGAACACTTTTTCCTTATTAACCACACCCTAGGTGCCATGTTTCTAACTTTCTTGATTTTGGTGTTTCGTTTTCATGCATAGACTCCGCGGTCGGATTTTTCACATAAGGAATCAAAAAGTATTCATTGAAATCTAGCAATATCATCCAACTCTATATTATCTAGCATGCTCAAATCATTAGTTGTCGGGTTCAACATACTCCCCATCCTTTTCATTATTTCAAGAAAACACCTTTTAAGTACTTCATGCAATTCTAACATTATAGGTAACAAATAACCTTATATACTTATGACAGATAACCTTAACAGTCAACAGATAACCTTATATACTGACAATCAATAGATAACCTTATATTACTAACAGTCGACAGATAACTTTATATACTAACAGTCAATAGATAACCTTATATACTGACAGTCAACAGATAACCTTATATACTTAGAGAAAGAATGATCAAAGTTACTTCTTAATGACGTTCTATTCTCCAACATACGATTTTATACAATACATAGAGTTAGTAGACTAGGGACTCTACCTTACTTCTTGGCGGTTGGTCGGTTACGGAGAATTGGTAGTCGGTTTGGCGGCGTAACGGCTTCGGTTTGCTTCGAAAGGAAGAGAGATGATATTTTCTCTTCCTAGAAACAACTTACTAACTAAACTAAGCTACTTTAGAGATCTAGTGGTGGTTTTGAAAGTGGCTTGGTGGTTTCTCTCAAGAACTCTCAAGAAACTCAAGAAACTTTTGAACTTTTGAACTAAAAGACTTAGAATTTCTAGAGAGAAGTGAGAGCAAAGTGTGAAGGTGTGAGTTCAAGCTTGAAGTGAGCTTGCTATTTATAGGCAAGGCTCACCCTCTACCTCTCAAGGCCGGCCCCCTCTCTCTCTCCATATCTCATTTTTTTATTCCAAACACCAAGCTTTCTTGGAAGATCGAAGTCTAGTCCTAGGCTTGCATGGTTAGGTTTAGTCCTTTGGATTTGATCTTGGAAGATTTGTGTAAGAAAGGAGAGTTGTACAAGGTTTAAAAATTAGAAGATGTACAAAATAGGACAATGGAGATTAGATTTTGCTTGTACAAGTGTATCTCCATGGATTTTAAGTATAATGGAAGATCAAGCCAAGGTACAAATCCAATCTCTTCCTCTTTCTCTTCTCTCTCCCTCCTCTCTCTCTCGGCCATCTCTCTCTCTCTCTCTCTCTCTCTCTCTCTCTCTCTCTCTCTTGCACGAGTACACACACACACACACACACACACATATATATATATATATATATACACTATTAGGTACAATGGAACATAAAGAAATAATGTACTTATGGTACTTTGAAATCAAGGAGATTTCAAACCAAGATTTTTTTATTAAACAATCTAATTAGCACATGTGTACTTAGTAAGTTCTTTAATCATCCAAGTACTTAGTAAGTTCTTTAATCATCCAAGTACCATGAATCTAGGTAGATCACACCTCCCATTAATTTAAACCAATTGGGTACAAAAACCCCAATAAAAAATAATATCAAGGTACCTAGGAAATCTTAGGGCTTTTAAATCCAAAAGCACATACACATATATAATATAGGTACAACATCACATGGGAAATCTAGAAAATGAATTATTAAATAAACCCTTGTACTAGATGAAAGATTAACCCTTTTACCCAATGGATAATAAATCCTCTAGTATTTATTGAACAATGGACAAAAGTAATAAGGGAATTTTTATATTAAAATAACCAAAGTGTCCTTTTAAGCATTTTTAAAAATCTATTTTTTTACTATACATTAGTACTTAACCAAATCTAGCAGTGAATACCTTTAATATAAAATTCAGGGTTTCTCTTATCCAATGGATAAAAGTTCCCCTAACTTCTATTGTCCAATGGTTAAAGAAGAACACCAAAATAATAAAAGAAAATAAATAAATAATTTTCTAGTCTAGGGTTGAAAAGGTTCACAAGGTTCAAAGATGTGCAAAAAGTAACTAGGTGACTTGCTAGCTCGGTTTCTCCAACTAGTTGGTTAGAAGCTAACTAGACTTGCCAAGTAGGGCCTTTAAGTCAAGAAACGAATTTTGAAGGGCAAAAGTGTAATTATGACAAAACTACAAGAAAATAAAAGAAAATTAAAGCAATCCAATAAAATTCAAATTTTTAACGAAATTTTTACTTACTAAAAATCAGGGTTGTTACAATCTATCCCCCTTAAAACAATTTCGTCCCCGAAATTGGCGCGTGACTATAGATTAGACTTGGTCGCTATATTGGTTTTCAAATCATCGTTTATCCCCCTTAAAATAGAAGCAGGTCACCATCAATCCTTTACACCTTTTATTACTCAAAATAAGCTTCATCACTTGCTAAACAAAGCGGGGTTGAAGTCGCTTCAGCCGTCGAACAACTCGCCTTGTTGACCTTTGGTACAGTTTCCACCGTAAACACCAACATCAAATGCAAAATCTCTACCAAATCACCATGCGGACTCGTGTCTCACAGGGTTTCCTTATCACGACCCTTCTTTCTTTCTCATGAATAGTGCAGATGCTCCCTCCTGGTGACGTATTTGGCTTGATAAACACTTCATCCAATAGCTCTTGCAATTGGGTCTTGAGCTCCTTTAGCTTAGCTGGCGCCATTTGGTACGGCGCCATAGAGATTGGTGCTGTTCCCGGTTGGAGTTCTATAGAGAAGTCTATCTCTTTTTGAGGTGGTACGCCAGGAAGTTCTTCAGGGAAAACATCGGCGTACTCGCACACGATGGGTTGTAATCCCACTTCCATCCTATCGGCTTCTCCCAACTGGAGGCTAGCTAGCCATCCAAACAGTTGATTTCTACCACCTGGATCTTCTCGTCGTCGGGCTCACTGTTTGTCTATCCCCCTTAAATTGGATACGAGTCCCTTCGGGGGTATACGCGGTCACCATCTTCGGATGGCGGTCTATGACCGCTCGATGTACTGATAACTAGTCCATCCTTGGGATTACGTTGAAATCCACCATGTCGATCACTTTAAAATCGCAATTTAGGCGCAGTTTGGCCATTTCTAGTTCGCAACCTCTACACACTAGACTAACAGCTATACTCTCCCATAACGGTGATGTTTCTTTCATACCCGTACTTAGGGGTTCTGTTTTTAGTGCTAGTGTAGTTATGCAGGCAGGAGATATAAAGGAATGCGATGCACCAAAGTCTAACAAGGCTTATATGCAGATACTATAATAGTAGCGTACCTTGGATCACAGAGGGATCCTGCTCTTGTTCCTCAGTCCGCAATGCGAAGATACGCCCTCTAGTGCTTTGCTGGATTCCCACGGGCTGCTTTCCCTTGTTTTGCCCATTCTGCTGCTGCGATGGGCCGCCGAGGTTTTGCTTCGCAAAACAGGCTTGCTCAGGTTGTTGAGCCTTCTGATTTCTAAAGCTTCCAATCCTCTCCCTTTGAGGCTGCGGGCAGTTGCGCCTGACATGGCCCATAGCCTGACAGTTGTAGAATCTAACTGTCGCCAGGTTTCGATTGCCTCTCTGCGTTTCACCGTGTTCGGCGGTAGCCGTCTTCCAGGGCTGGTTGCCTAAAGACGGGTTAGGGGTTTCGGTGGGGTAGATTCCACGGTTGCTATTGGGGGGTTGAGTTCGGATTGGTCCACCGATGTTGTTATTCGCCTTCTTCCATTGGGTTTTGAAGTCAATCTCCTCACTTTCCAGTCGAAGAGCACACTTCACCACACCGGTATAGGTGGGGAAAGCCTGAGCCACCACAGCTCTTCTAGCTGTTGTCAGTCCCCACTCAAATCTTCTCGCCTTCTTATCCTCGGTTGCAACGGCATCCTGGGCGTAGCGGGATAGTTCCTCAAACTTGGCTGCATACTGAGTGACGGTCATTGTTCCTTGTTTCAGGTTTTGGAACTCTTGTTCCTTGGCCAAACGAATTGGCGTGGGAAAGTATTTGTCGAGGAATAGAGTTTCAAACTCGGCAAATGTCATGGTGGCTATGGCATGGGTTGCCTCCATCAGATCCCACCAGTAACGGGCTTCTCCTTTTAGCTGGTATGTGGTTAAGGCTACATGATCTCCATCTCGGGTGATCTCCAAGGTGTCCAGGATCACCTTGACTTCCTTCAGCCAGGTTTCAGCCACGGTGGGGTTGGTATCTCCTTTGAAGGTCGGAGATCGACGTTTGCAGAATTCGTTCATCACTTGGGTTCGGATCATAGGTCCGTCGTCGGGGTTTTGGTTTTGGCGGTTAGCGTTCAGGGCAGCGACGAACGCTTGCATGATTTAGGTTAGGTCGGGGTTTGCGTTAGAGGGTCCTCCATTATCATGTCCTAGTCCATTGCATCGATTCGCCATCTACGAGTAGAAATCGAAAGGGAAGTTTTAATCTAACTATACTATTTCCTTTTTGCAATTGGTATTTAAAATCATATAGTATGCAACAGTACTCTTAATATTCAAGCAGGTTTTTCATAGATAAAAGAGAAAAACAATCATAAGTATAGAGTTCTACTACAAAGCAAGTAGACCTAAGACAAGATTTCCTAATACAACACGATCTTAATCTTCGACATCCTACATCCTGAAGGATTACAATCGGCCTAAGATATGCCTAATTGGCGTCCTCGGTTTCGGGTCTCGCCCTCCTCTACCATCTTTCATTGTAGGCTTGGCGCAACCGACGTTCATACTCCTTTATGGTTGCGGTGAGTGCGACGGCCACGACGAGAGTCCAATACCAGAAGGTGTTGAGGCGGTTATTCTCGGCGAACCACCGTGGCATGCTTATTGTAAGTACCGCACAAAATATGATGAGGGCGAAGAGTTGCATCCACAGGGTTTGGATTGTTATGGTTATTTCAGGTCGCTCGATTTCTCGGAACAAGGCGTCTTCTGGAAATCCTTGTCGTCGGGTTGCCATGGCTCGGTACGGTAGGATAGCGGTTTGGAGGAGTTAAGATGGTGAGAGAGATGAAGAAATGGAAGTGGTGGTGGGGTATATATAGGGGCCGAAAAGGTGAGTGGAGGAGGGAAATGGGTTGAAATTTAAATTTTGAAATTTGGTATTTGAAATTTGAATTTTGGAGGTTAAAACTTTGAAATTTTGAAGTTTAAAAGGTGCGGTTTTGCCGGCCTAATGGGGTATGCTCGGCACTTGGTGCTAGGCTCCTGCTCTCGTCCCTTAAAATATTTATTCAATAACGGCTCTTCCACGAACTAGTAAATAAAATTTGCTCAGTTAGTAACGTTTTAAGGCAAAGGTTTACTAATACCAAAAATGTTTTCGAGTTTCTAAGTTCCACATTCGATCCTTGATTTAAGTCATCATCCAATTGTTCGGAAATTCCCAGCTCGGCGGTACTGCCAATTTCCGCGCCTTGCTTCAATCCGAAGATTGTTTTGGCAGAATTCCACCCAATTTGGGACGGTAAACTTAAACTCGATTCACGTTTGTGCAACAGTCGAACTATCTTATGGTCTACCCATTCTACCCATGGCCGAGGTTTTGAACCTAAAGCTCTGATACCAAGTTGTAACGCCCCGAATTTTGGGTATGTTAATGAGGCATTTATTACATAATAAAGAGAGTCTGGCTCATTATTATATCATAAATACATCAAAGCGTACATTTATTAAACAAAGGAGGAACTAGAGCTCCTAACTACTACTCCGCTTGCTCCTCCATTCCGGCAAGCTCCTCGGCTCCTCAGGCCTCCAATGTGTACATCTCACCATGTTCATTTATAAGGTCTGACACATTATACCGGCGTCACCACCAATATAATATGTCAGGGTCACCAAAAGGTAACACCGTGAGCTACAACGCTCAATAGGAAATCCTTACCCACCAACCTTACAATAGTAAATCATTTACAACAACACTAACAATCACACATCCACATTCGTTAATCATCTATCGTTGGTGTCCAAGATTTCAGAGTTTCTCCTACGCGACTTGTCGTAGACCGTGTCACCATTTTTCACTTTTCTTTTTCCAGATCAACATTTGCAAAATCTCTTTTTAATGCACCCAACCTCGGTTCCGTCGCTCCGGGTTCCCGAGTATCCGCACAATGGTTCCGCCGCTCCGGGTTTCCATTGGCACACAATTGCATTGGCACCTCTCCGCGGTAACCAAGCCACACAACCTACCTCGGTTCTGCCACGCCGGTCTCCTGAATATCCTCACAATGGTTCTGCCGTGTCGGGTTTCCATTGGCGCGCGCACGCACACACACACACATTTCACATAATGCCACCAAAACTGGTTATTACGTAGTTTCAAAATATTTCCTTCTTCGAACACTTTTTCCTCGTTAACCACACCATAGGTGCCATGTTTCTAACTTTCTTGATTTGGTGTTTTGTTTTCATGCATAGACTTCGCGGTCGGACTTTTCACATAAGGAATCAAAAAGCATTCATTGAAATCTAGCAATATCATCCAACTCTATATTATCTAGCATGCTCAAATCATTAGTTGTCGGGTTCAACATACTCCCCATCCTTTTCATTATTTCAAGAAAACACCTTTCAAGTACTTCATGCAATTTTAACATTATAGGCGACAGAAAACCTTATATACTTATGACAGATAACCTTATATTACTAACAGTCAACAGATAACCTTATATACTAACAGTCAACAAATAATCTTATATACTGACAGTCAACAGATAACCTTATATACTTAGAGAAAGAATGATCAAAGTTACTTCTTAATGACATTCTATTCTCCAACATACGATTTTATACAATACATAGAGTTTGTAGACTAGGGACTCTACCTTACTTCTTGGCGGTTGGTCGGTTACAGAGAATTGGTCGTCGGTTTGGCGGTGTAGCGGCTCCAGTTTGCTTCGAAAGGAAGAGAGATGATATTTTCTCTTCCTAGAAACAACTTACTAACTAAACTAAGCTACTTTAGAGATCTAGTGGTGGTTTTGGAAGTGGTTTGGTGGTTTCTCTCAAGAACTCTCAAGAAACTCAAGAAACTTTTGAACTAAAAGACTTAGAATTTCTAGAGAGAAGTGAGAGCAAAGTGTGAAGGTGTGAGTTCAAGCTTGAATTGAGCTTGCTATTTATAGGCAAGGCTCACCCTCTCCCTCTCAAGGCCGGCCCCCTCTCTCTCTGTCACGCCCTCGATTTTCAACATAATTTAATATCACATTTCGATAAAAAATTCTCGCATAAGGTAAATAATACCCAAAATGATTTCCCACCTGTTCAATTTACAAACCAAATTTCCAAGGTCAAAGCATTACAACCTTGGCACCACGGCCCAAATTAACTTAAACTCAAACACGAGTGTTTAGAAAAATTACAAACTTAAGTCAAAAGATAATTCAAAAGTGAATTAGTTACAAAGTCATCTTTAACCGAAAGTAAGTCTATTACATAGATGAAAAAGTAACTAGTCAAATTAGCTTCCAAAAATCTTCAATTCGAATCACACCATAGCATGCAATCGACTGCCCAGCATTTAGACCTGAAAAGAAGGATTTTGTTGAGCTACACTAGCCCAGTAGAGAATTCTATACGCAAGTTATGAGGAAATATAATGAGCTATGCATCTAAAGTGAATGAATATAGACAGATATGCCCAAGGTTTATATGGCTATCAACAAGCAACTCAATAAGGCTAAAGGATTCTAGACAATCCTATATGCAACACCTATCATCTCACACGCCATACTAGTACCACAAATGTTCCCACATCAATCTCAAATGATTAACTTTTGGTTTCTCAACCGATTCATCACATCACGTGTGTTTCCACATTCATTCCCATTTCACAATTGTTCACATTCCTCGATTCATCAACAAATTCCCTTTCTCATTCCCATTTGCCATCAAAAACTCTTTTTCCCTTTTTAAACAATCCAATTTAGCAAAACCATTCTTTCTTTTGTTTTCCGATAATCTCATCTCATAACATCCAAGGTTTTCGCATGTATCGCTCGTTTCCGGTCATCTCACCGAATGTCCATGGTGATACCCGTTCATTTGCGTGATTCCGGTCGTCTCACCGAATGTCCATGGTGATACCCGTAGTGTCAATTCCGGTCGTCTAAACACCTCGTGGTGATACCCGTAGTGTCAAGTTTTCGTTGTGCCCGTAACATCAAACAGTTATTCATATCTCATTATGCTACAAATCATCAACCGTCACATACACCAACAAATAGATAAGCACACACATTTCCATTTAGTATATCACCACAACCTACACAGCATATTGAACTCATAAGTAACCGTACGACTCGCTAACCACTAGCCTTTTTACTAGAACCTCATAAAACGAGAGCCCAAAGAGTTTAAGATGATCAACAAGATGAAGTCACAAGGACACAAGTTACTAAGTTACCTTTCGGATCACTAGCCAAACTCACAACTACCCATCACGCTCACCACAATGCCTCATACAACCTACGGTACACCTAAACAACCTTACGGTTCATTTTCCATTTACAAAGGTACAAGATTACCTTTAACGAGTATCGCAAGGATTGGAACAATCAACGAATTATTGGAACCCAAGCAATTAAGTTTAGAGTTGATTTGAATATGATTGGAGAGTGTTAGAAGTGATCGGGAGCCAATACAATCGACGAATGATCAATAAAATTCAAGAGCAGTTTTCTGAGACAATGGTACCAATACCTCAAAAAGTAGGTATTGGTACAAAATCAATCCAGTGAGCAATCCGAATCAAGGTATCAATACCTCAAAAAGTAGGTATTGGTACTAAGGTATTGGTACTTCAAAAATTAGGTATTGATACCAAACGAATCCAGTAAGCAATCAGAACCAAGGTACCAATACCTCAAAAAGTAGGTATTGGTACAAAGGTATTGGTACCTCAAAAACGTGGTATTGGTACCAATGCAGCAGAGGGCGAATTTGCAGAAAATCAAAAACGATCACAAACTCAAATTCCAACCAACTAAAGCACGATTTAGGCACATAATCATCATATAAACTCATAACAAGGGTAAGAAATCCCTACCTCAAGTCAATGATCGAAACCCACGCGATTTGAGCAAGCCCTAGACTCCGAAAACTTCAAAATCAACCGAATCTCCTTCCCCGAGCTTGACCCACGAAATTTGAAGCTCAACAACGCGATTGGATGAAGGATTGGAGGTTATTTGTCATGGGTATTGAGTAATGGTTGGAGTTTTGAGTGTTGGAGAGGGAGAGAGAGAGACCACCGAGAGAGAAGGAGAGATCGGGAGATAGAGAGAGATTGAGATGGGAGAATTTGTTCTCCTACACACACACCTACACTTATATACTAACACACAAACAAATCACACTTGCACTCCCTCAAATATCAATCCTAACACATTAACCCCGAATCAAATAAACCCAATAAATTTCACATTTTTTCAATATTTATGAAACTCTTTAAATAATATCCAAAAAAAAATACGAGTCCTTACACTCTCTCTCTCTCCATATCTCATTTTTTTATTCTAAACATCAAGCTTTCTTGGAAGATCAAGGTCTAGTCCTAGGCTTGCATGGCTAGGTTTAGTCCTTTGAATTTGATCTTGGAAGATTTGTGTAAGAGAGGAGAGTTGTACAAGGTTTAAAAATTAGAAGATGTACAAAATAGGACAATGGAGGTTAGATTTTGCTTGTACAAGTGTATCTCCATGGATTTTAAGTACAATGGAAGATCAAGCCAAGGTACAAATCCAATCTCTTCCTCTTTCTCTTCTCTCTCCCTCCTCTCTCTCTCTCTCTCTCTTGCACTAGTACACACACACACACACACATATATATATACACATATATATACTATTAGGTACAATGGAACATAAAGAAATAATGTACTTATGGTACTTTGAAGTCATGGAGATTTCAAACCAAGATTTTTTTATTAAACAATCTAATTAGCACATGTGTACTTAGTAAGTTCTTTAATCATCCAAGTACATATCTATATATATATATATATATATATATATATACACACACACACACACACACACACACACACAAAAGTAATACAGTAGTAAGTTGAACAAGCTCAGACTTACAGTGAATACAGAAGTAGAACTTCAATCTTGACTAAGTATGGGCACAATTGCTGAAAACCAAACTTGTTTACTCTCTCTTACTAGTTTATTTGAGAAAACTAACTATGATAAGACTGAAAGCTTCTCCTCCCTGCAACTGACTCTTCGGATCCTTTTATAGAATAAGGACTTGAGATTTACAAATGCTGAATGACTCAGCCACGTGACTAAAGTAGGTGACTGTGTCTACTTTCGGTGCAAGTGGGACCAAAAGGAGAAATGATTGCTGATTTCTTGTGGTGATTTGTTTCTACTTTCGGTGCTGGTGGGACCAAAAGTAGAAATGATTCATCTTTTGACTAGAATTCCATCATGTTGTCAAGATGCTGTAATTCTTCACATGTGAGGTTATCCCAATAATCTTGTCCATTGTCATCACTATTGACTTCTGGGATAGATTCTGGGTCTTCACTGTCTTCAAGTAGGTGACTTTGCTGACTCTGATATTCTTTGACTAGATTTTGAAACTTGGTGTAAAAAATGAATGGAACTTCTTGAATAGGCTCTGTGGATCTGGTGTAAAACTGCATAATACTATTCATAGTACTATTCATCCACGAAGTTACTATTCATCTTTCTATTCATTCACTATTCACTCACAAATTTTACTATTCAACTAATGTTCATAATTGGAATCAACTACTGTTCATTTACTATTTATAATAATTGATATAACTGTGCTGTCACCGACCCCAATTTCCAATTATGAACAGTATGTGAATAGTAAAATTCGTGAGTGAATAGTGAATGAATAGTAAGTTGATGAATAGTAACTTCGTGGATGAATAGTACTATGAATAGTATTATGAAAATGAATAGTAACAAATAGTAAATGCAGTTTACTGATAAGTTTACTACAAAAGTAATACAGTAGTAAGCTGAACAAGCTCAGACTTACAGTGAATACAGAAGTAGAACTTCAATCTTGACTAAGTATGGGCACAATTGCTGAAAACCCAAACTTGTTTACTCTCTTACTAGTTATTTGAGAAAACTGACTATGAGAAACTGAAACTTCTCCTTTTTTTACTTGTTTTACAATTGACTCCTCGGATCCTTTTATAGAATAAGGACCTGAGTTTTACAAGTGCTGAATGACTCAGCCATGTGACTAAAGTAGGTGACTGTATCTGCTTTCGGTGCTAAAAGCAGAAATGATCGCTGACTGTTTCCACTTTCGGTGTAGATGGGACCAAAAGTAGAAATGATTACTTCTTTTGACTGTGACTGTTTCTACTTTCGGTGCTGGTGTGTAGAGACCCGTGTTTTAGGGCCGTATTTTTTTTTTAAGAAATGTTAAAATTATCGAGTGATGACGTAAATTGTGGAAATTCGAATAAAAGCATGGTTATAAGATTAGGGGATTAATGTGACATAATTGCAAGTGCAAGGGTGATAGTGTGATAAGTATATATGTATATGTATATGGCGTCCTTCTCTTTTTTTTTTCTTTCTCTCTCTGTTCTCTCGGCTCTCCTCCGAAAACCTCTCCTCCACTTCTCTCCTCAATTTCATCTACTTAGGGTGTGATCCCGAACAAAACCCAAGAATTAAAGTCGTCATACGGGGCGTGGGCTTCCTATCCATCCAAGGAAAATCGTGATCGGACAACGTGGGAGCTCGGTTGACTTGGTCAAAGGGTCGAGTTTTGTTCAAAACCCGTGAGGTAGGGATTTCTTACTCTTGTTATGCGTTTATACGGTGTTTATGCACTTAGATCGTGCCTTGTTTCGTTGTTTGAGGTTGTTCTTTCCATTTTTGAAATTCTGCAGAAACGGGTCACTGTTTATGGGGGGTTTCATTGTCTTAAACTCGGAATTGAATTTTTGTTCCTTCATATGAAATAGAGTAGACTTAGAGCCCGTTCGAATGCCGCTGGAATCACCCAAAACCGTTGAGAATTGAATTAATGGTGGATTTTAGAATTTTGGCTACGAATCTGTCTCGTGTTCTACTGTTTCTGCTCGTTTTCTGGGTTTGCGCCCAACTTTAAATGGCTGTAACTTTCTCGTCTCATGTCCGTTTTATACAAACTTTATGTCGGTTCGAAGATCTTGAAGTTAGCTTTCATTTGCCACTGGAATCGTCAAAAAAATGTTAGTATACAGAAAGTTATGATCGTTTGAGTGGAGATGTGTCAATCTGTCACGCAGATTCGTATCGCTTTGGTAAATGCCTATTTAACCAACCTTGGAGTCCAGATTCGACTAGGGTTTCTTCATGCCGTTTAAGGTTCATTCATTTGCGCAACTTTTGGGATTGGAATCACTCAATAATATTAAGGACTCAATTTATTATGATTTTTAGAAGATTGCCCTTAAATCTGAAAGTCTGGGCAGCGTACAAAGCTGCGTTTTTCGTCGTTTGCTATGGTTAAATGATGTTATTGGTTATGGGTCCTTGTGGGTTTTAAAGATTGGTAAGTTGGTGATGTTTTGGCGTTAGAATCATTGAAAAATATTGAGTATGCTATTTTTAATAAATTTTTGAACACAGACTACTCTGCTGAAAATTAGGATATCTGACAATCATTCCTAAGCTTGAAAGATCGTATCGTACGACTCGTCGAACATATCTGTGCCATTGGTTTTTCGTTAGCATAGTTGGAGTATTGTCGTAAAAGCTATAAGAAATATTGTGATGTGCGTAATTGGTAGAGAAGTACTTGTTTGATTAAATGACTTTTGGATTCGATTGAATGGTTTGATGTTGTGGAACGTGGATGACAAATGGTCATAAAGAGATGGGTTGGTGCTTGTAAATTGGAAACGCAAATTGAAATGTGAATAACAATCGGACACAACGAGAACATTCAGGGCTCTTAAATGAGTAAATGTTTGAGAGCTACATGCTCAAAATCGTATAATTACAGGGCTCTTAAATGAGTAATTGCCTGGGAGCTACATGCTCAAATCGTATAATTACAGGGCTCTTGAATGAGTAATTGTCTGGGAGCTTTATGCTCAAATCGTATAATTACAGGGCTCTTAAATGAGTAATTGCCTGGGAGCTACATGCTCAAATCGTATAATTACAGGGCTCTTAAATGAGTAATTGCCTGGGAGCTTCATGCTCAAATCGTATAATTACAGGGCTCTTGAATGAGTAATTGCCTGGGAGCTTTATGTTCAAATCGTATAATTACAGGGCTCTTGAATGAGTAAATGCCTGGGAGCTATATGCTCAAATCGTATAATCTTAAATGAGTAAATGATTGGCAGGAGGTAAATGCTCATATCATTTGTCTTTAGGACTACTTATCGAGCAAATGCCTGGCAGGAGCTTAGGCTTAGACACGTGACACGAAATTGGTTTATGAAATTGATGAAAGGGATTCTGATGACTGATGATAATGAGGAATGAGATTTGGTGATGAAATGTGAAATGCGAAAGATTGTGAAATTGTACGAGATGTAATGAACGGTACTAAAGCTGTTGTTTATTTACTTAGAATGATGTAGGAATATTGATAGTCCTTGTTTGACATATGAGCAAATAGATCCTTCATATAGGTTGCCTAGAATCCCTGATAATAGTGTGCTGCTGTTGACAGTCTTGTGTACTTGGGCTTATCTGTCGTTATTCTCTCACTCTAGATGCATAACTCATCATATTTTCTTATAACTTGCGTATAGATTTCTCTACTGGGCTAGTGTAGCTCAACCTATCATTTTCAGGTATTAAACAAGGAAGTTGGCATGACGTGCATTGTGTGCTTATTGATCGTGGGTTTCGAAGGTATAAAAGAGGCGACAAATTGGCATTTCTTTGAAATTAGTATTCAAAAGTATGATTGAAGTAAAATGTAATATTATTTTGATATTTGTATATCTTGGAGCTTCAAGCTAGGGTTGTAACGTTTGAATTTAACTTTGAGGATTGGGGAAAATGTCATTTGGGTATTATCGGTACTTCATTAATGATTTTTATTATATAAAATGATTATTATTTATGTTGAAAATCGAGGGCGTGACAACTTGGTATCAGAGCGTTAGGTTTGAATACCTAGAGACCGTGGGGAGACTTCGTCTCAGGGGTTCCAAAAAAAAAAAAAACAAAGGAAGAGGTCATTGCATATTTTTAACGAAGCATGTGTGTGCTTGCATGACCAATGTGTGTTCATCGATGTGGCATTGCATCTGTGTTTATGCGAATTGGTGGAATGTTGTTGACCCGTGTTGAAAAAAAAAGAAGAAGGAGAAGTGTAACCTCCTTGTAGTGACTACGGTTGCGAAGTTACTATTAGTAGTTTTGATCTTGAGTCGTTTGTGGTAAGGTATCCTTTTAGATGAGATGATAGGCGGGAAAGAATTTGAAAGGCTGAGATTGTTGTAATGGGTATGAATGGTGGCGAGGTTAAAATGTGAAAGATGATATCCGTTAGTATGTAATAGAAGTGTTAGACCTTTAGTGAAATTTGTGAGCTAAATATTTGATGCATTCTATTTGAATTGCGTAGATTACGTGTTAAGTTTTAAATACCTTAAGTAATTTTCATGTGATGTGAGGTGTATCATAGCCAAAGGATTGAAAAGTGAATGTCTTGAATGTATGAAGGGATGATGTCCTGTTGTGGTAATGGTAGTGTTTTGTCATTATTATGGTGGTTATTGAGGTAGTGATTTTGAGTATAGGTAAGGTCAAATGAGCCCGCGTGGAGAGCTGTATATGTCTGAGGTTGACTTAGGAAGATAAAGGTTATAGGTGAGGTGTCTAGATACAGTATGTGTCTTCTGGACACCCAGGCGACTACCGAAGAGATCCAGTTGGAAGAGGCGCTTGATCACCGCTCCTTTTAAATGGAAATCTCGGAAAGTCAATTGGACTATAGGTTATACTTAGGGGGCTAGACCTATAGGCCCGAGATAGGTGGCTGTACACAGGGATTTTATAGCAAAGGAGAAGTGTTGTGGTGGTGTTGTCAACATTGCTTTTGCTGAGGTGATTGCCGTGGCGGTGTCAATATGACAGGTTGGTAGGAAAACAAGGGTAGTATTGCTGGGTGCTAGACCGAGGCATAATAATATTTAAGGAGAATTGTATCAAATGTAATTGAAATTGAGTGGTTGATGTAAGTTATGTGTTGAGAAAGCTGTTTGAAGTGGGGGCACTTCTAACGTGAACTATTGTGGTTAATAACAAAGTGGAATGTAATTGATGTTCCGAGTTGAAATGGTGGGAATTTTGGAATGATAAGTATGATGGAAACGGAATGCTATGAGTTAGAGGATTGAAGCATAGAAATTGTGTATGATTTATATTCGGCTATATTATTGGGATGATACGATCTGTTGAGTGTGATGAGGGGATAATTGTAATAGTAATAGTGATAGTGGTGATAGTGATGGGAATGATATGGTCATTATTGTTGAGGTTGAGTGTGATTGATGTGAATGTCGCTGAGGTATGATGATGTCGGCATGACCACTTAGTGGAGAGAAGAGATTTGAGAACTGTGAGAATTTGTGGTGAGTGGGACCGTTAAGAGTTATATGTGTGAGTGAATTTGGTTCTTAAGAGATGGGGTAGTAGAAGTCTTAGAACGTAACAATGAGTATAGACACATTGTGTTTGAAACCCCCGAGTCTTTTTGGTATTTGGGAAGAAGTCTGTTAATTTGTTTGTATTTGTATTGGTGTTTAAATTTTAGTATTGAGATAATCAATAGTAGTGGGAGTTCATTAGTTAAGTTATTGCACACATTGTGTAGGTATGTGGGTGATGAAATGCCGTGTGATTGTAATGTTGATAGAGAAATGATTAATATTGGTGTTGTGTATTTGTTGATATTTAAGATTGTGAAAATGGGAAACACGTGGCTTGATTAGACTAATTGACAAGAGTATTCAAGATTGATGGGTGAATAGAAAATGTGAAAGGTATTATGAGGTTGAAAAGATTGAGATTATTATTGGACTTTTTAGAACCATGAATTGTGAAGTGATGAACACATTGTGGGTACGTGGATACATGGCGAGTCCATTGAATACTGAGTGAAGCTATTAATGCGTGGGTATGTTCGATGTTGTGTAAGCAATTAAATTTTATGGTTGATTTATTGAGATATTTCGTGTGTGACATGTGCTGCTATTTGGCTTTAACTTACATGCTTGACTTGTTATATACTCTTGATGTGTGTAATTTTCTCTTATTATATGGTACGGAATAGACGCATAGTTGTGTGGAATGTGCTACGAGGAGATGAATTTTTGGTTAGAATCTGGCGTGTCCCCTTCGTTTACTAGTCATAGTAAAATGTAAAGTTTGAAGAGGATAAAATCTAACTCTATATATGCTATGTCCTTGCTGCTCTTACGTGTGATACGATTAGAGAATTGGATGCGAAAGGTTTCCATGATATGTCAACGCATAGTTGGGAGTGGTTAATGGCTTGTAGTAAGGAGAATAGTGGATTTGAGAGTTTATATGAATGATTTCAAGGTTGAGTTGTGTTGAGATACGTAAAGACGACACATTATGATAGAAGTGAGTTTATTCTTCTAAAACAGAAACCGATGATTACTCTGAGTGGGCTAGGGAATGGTGTTTTGCTATCGAATATTAGTGATATTGATAGAGTTGGTTCGGTTGTGAGACATGTGTACTTTTGGAATTGAAAGGGATATCAGTAGCTTTGAGATGTGAGAAGTTTAACTATAGTGAGTTGGAGTTAAAGTTGGGCAGAGGATGATGATCTTTATGTAGTTAAATTGTTGGATTTTGGGTTTCTTGGTCCTAATTACAGTGGAGAATTACCTTGGTATTTTTGATAAATTGACCTATTGATTGACAATGATTGGGGAAGGTGAAACTTGGAGTATTAGAATTCAAGTATTTGTGAGCAGTTCAAAATGATCTTCTAGGAAGTTCGAAAGATACTTAGTTGAATGAGTCGCAAAGAATGAGAGTGTGGAATTTGGGGTTTAGAGAACGTCGAGGCACCACTTGTCGGATGTTGGTGTGATTGTCTTGTAGATATGTAAAAAAAAAAAAAACTAGGACTCTTGTATTGACGTTGGGACTTGAGAGTCTATTAAGGATAAAATTTGATAAAGACGATGGAGGCTTGTGACCAAACGTTGAGTGGTAGAACCATACTGTTAGTGAGGGTTCTTGAGGAGCGAACAACATAAGGAAATATCTATGTAGAAAAGGAAGGATGAGGTTTGGATTGTGAAATTATGATATGATGTTGGGTATAGTGATTGGTGGCTTGGTTGGAATCGATTTAGCAAATTTCGGGGACGAAATTTTTTTTAAGGAGGGTAGGTTGTAGAGACCCGTGTTTTAGGGCCGTATTTTTTTTTTAAGAAATGTTAAAATTATCGAGTGATGACGTAAATTGTGGAAATTCGAATAAAAGCATGGTTATAAGATTAGGGGATTAATGTGACATAATTGCAAGTGCAAGGGTGATAGTGTGATAAGTATATATGTATATGTATATGGCGTCCTTCTCTTTTTTTTTTCTTTCTCTCTCTGTTCTCTCGGCTCTCCTCCGAAAACCTCTCCTCCACTTCTCTCCTCAATTTCATCTACTTAGGGTGTGATCCCGAACAAAACCCAAGAATTAAAGTCGTCATACGGGGCGCGGGCTTCCTATCCATCCAAGGAAAATCGTGATCGGACAACGTGGGAGCTCGGTTGACTTGGTCAAAGGGTCGAGTTTTGTTCAAAACCCGTGAGGTAGGGATTTCTTACTCTTGTTATGCGTTTATACGGTGTTTATGCACTTAGATCGTGCCTTGTTTCGTTGTTTGAGGTTGTTCTTTCCATTTTTGAAATTCTGCAGAAACGGGTCACTGTTTATGGGGGTTTTCATTGTCTTAAACTCGGAATTGAATTTTTGTTCCTTCATATGAAATAGAGTAGACTTAGAGCCCGTTCGAATGCCGCTGGAATCACCCAAAACCGTTGAGAATTGAATTAATGGTGGATTTTAGAATTTTGGCTACGAATCTGTCTCGTGTTCTACTGTTTCTGCTCGTTTTCTGGGTTTGCGCCCAACTTTAAATGGCTGTAACTTTCTCGTCTCATGTCCGTTTTATACAAACTTTATGTCGGTTCGAAGATCTTGAAGTTAGCTTTCATTTGCCACCGGAATCGTCAAAAAAATGTTAGTATACAGAAAGTTATGATCGTTTGAGTGGAGATGTGTCAATCTGTCACGCAGATTCGTATCGCTTTGGTAAATGCCTATTTAACCAACCTTGGAGTCCAGATTCGACTAGGGTTTCTTCATGCCGTTTAAGGTTCATTCATTTGCGCAACTTTTGGGATTGGAATCACTCAATAATATTAAGGACTCAATTTATTATGATTTTTAGAAGATTGCCCTTAAATCTGAAAGTCTGGGCAGCGTACAAAGCTGCGTTTTTCGTCGTTTGCTATGGTTAAATGATGTTATTGGTTATGGGTCCTTGTGGGTTTTAAAGATTGGTAAGTTGGTGATGTTTTGGCGTTAGAATCATTGAAAAATATTGAGTATGCTATTTTTAATAAATTTTTGAACACAGACTACTCTGCTGAAAATTAGGATATCTGACAATCATTCCTAAGCTTGAAAGATCGTATCGTACGACTCGTCGAACATATCTGTGCCATTGGTTTTTCGTTAGCATAGTTGGAGTATTGTCGTAAAAGCTATAAGAAATATTGTGATGTGCGTAATTGGTAGAGAAGTACTTGTTTGATTAAATGACTTTTGGATTCGATTGAATGGTTTGATGTTGTGGAACGTGGATGACAAATGGTCATAAAGAGATGGGTTGGTGCTTGTAAATTGGAAACGCAAATTGAAATGTGAATAACAATCGGACACAACGAGAACATTCAGGGCTCTTAAATGAGTAAATGTTTGAGAGCTACATGCTCAAAATCGTATAATTACAGGGCTCTTAAATGAGTAATTGCCTGGGAGCTACATGCTCAAATCGTATAATTACAGGGCTCTTGAATGAGTAATTGTCTGGGAGCTTTATGCTCAAATCGTATAATTACAGGGCTCTTAAATGAGTAATTGCCTGGGAGCTACATGCTCAAATCGTATAATTACAGGGCTCTTAAATGAGTAATTGCCTGGGAGCTTCATGCTCAAATCGTATAATTACAGGGCTCTTGAATGAGTAATTGCCTGGGAGCTTTATGTTCAAATCGTATAATTACAGGGCTCTTGAATGAGTAAATGCCTGGGAGCTATATGCTCAAATCGTATAATCTTAAATGAGTAAATGATTGGCAGGAGGTAAATGCTCATATCATTTGTCTTTAGGACTACTTATCGAGCAAATGCCTGGCAGGAGCTTAGGCTTAGACACGTGACACGAAATTGGTTTATGAAATTGATGAAAGGGATTCTGATGACTGATGATAATGAGGAATGGGATTTGGTGATGAAATGTGAAATGCGAAAGATTGTGAAATTGTACGAGATGTAATGAACGGTACTAAAGCTGTTGTTTATTTACTTAGAATGATGTAGGAATATTGATAGTCCTTGTTTGACATATGAGCAAATAGATCCTTCATATAGGTTGCCTAGAATCCCTGATAATAGTGTGCTGCTGTTGACAGTCTTGTGTACTTGGGCTTATCTGTCGTTATTCTCTCACTCTAGATGCATAACTCATCATATTTTCTTATAACTTGCGTATAGATTTCTCTACTGGGCTAGTGTAGCTCAACCTATCATTTTCAGGTATTAAACAAGGAAGTTGGCATGGCGTGCATTGTGTGCTTATTGATCGTGGGTTTCGAAGGTATAAAAGAGGCGACAAATTGGCATTTCTTTGAAATTAGTATTCAAAAGTATGATTGAAGTAAAATGTAATATTATTTTGATATTTGTATATCTTGGAGCTTCAAGCTAGGGTTGTAACGTTTGAATTTAACTTTGAGGATTGGGGAAAATGTCATTTGGGTATTATCGGTACTTCATTAATGATTTTTATTATATAAAATGATTATTATTTATGTTGAAAATCGAGGGCGTGACATGGTCGGACCAAAAGTAGAAATGATTACTTCAGGCAAATGGGTCCTGGGCATCTTGGAAAGCTGATGCACATGGGTTCCTGTGAGATGTTGCTGTAGTTGATTCTTCAGATGATGTATCATCTTCTTCTTGACTGGCTTGAGCAATTAGCTGTTGTGCTAACATCAATAATTGGGAGCACTTGGTTTTTGCCTTGGATTTCGATGGCTTGGAAGAACTCGGTGTTGGGCTTCCAAGTCGGATGGTAGAAAAGGTGGGCGAGCTGGGTTGGGAAGTGCAGCTGCCTTTTTACTTGTTTGATTCTGAGCCGGAATCTTGACTGGGGTTGGAACTTTAACTGGAAATTCTACCTTGACTTGTTCAATGACTCGGTGATGCTTGTAGGCATCCCACCATTTGACTAGATATTGACGAGTGACTGTACGGCTACTGGTGCAATATTTCCATTTGAAAATCCATGGAACTTTGTATTTTGCCATGAACAACAAAAGGATGGGAAACTGATTGGTATGGTTGTTTACTTGGTATAACGTGGAAAAGTAATTGACTTGATCCATGAGTTCTAATGGTAAGATATCAGGAATGGCTCCATTTTGATTCCACCATCGAGAGAACCAGGACGGGATTACTGACTTGAATTTGTGGTCAAATGAAAAGAACCAGGAGTGAGTGAATGACTTATTTTCATGAAGAATGAACTTTGAACCATGCATCAATATAATCATAATAATTATACTGAATTTCATGGTTGGGGAGATCTCTGAATAAAGAAGGGTGTCCCCATTCATCCAGGCTGACTATATTATGAATATATAGGGAATGGTAAATAACTTTGTTTGGATTGACTCTGTCGGTAATGAGTTTTATTACAATTGAATCATGGTGGAGAAGAATATCTTTGTAGTAAGAAAGGGTTTTATTTGGGTGAGCAGGGATGAAATGCCATCCAGGAGGGAAAAAGGACTTGACTAGTTCAATTGGGTTGTGAATATTTTTGTAGACTGGTTCAATGGAAAATAGGTTTGTGCTGACTGGTTTAATGACATATTCTGATGTTTTGGTTGGGTAAGGTATTCGTGGTTGACTAGGTTGAATTGATTGGGTTGAACAAAAGGGATCAACAGGTTGACTAGATGGAGAAGTGTATGTGAGTGCAGAACTGTAACTAGTCTTGGGGATTTGCCCAAAGACTTGGTACCTGTTTCCACAGTTGGTTGGAGGAAGTGCAAGCTGGTTTTTTGGAGCTGGGGTTGGTTTCTTACTTTTCTCTGCGCTTTTCTCTGCCATGGCTGGGCTGTAGCTCTGCTTCTGTAAATGCTGCTAGCTTTAAATAGGTGGAAAAATTCTCTAGACTAGATGCTGCTAGAAAAACAATTTTAATAGCTAGAAAGTATTTTTGGATGAATGAAAATTTTTATGACTTGCTAAATAAAAATTCTCTAGTAAGAAAATCAGGGATAGAATTTTGATCTCCTTTAATATATTCAATATCAAAATAAAAAATACTTAAAATTAACTGCCATCTAGCAAAGATTTATTTACTAGCTATATTTTTAACATCTTTTTCTAAAACATATTTTGCACTTTTGCAATCAACTCTGACTAAAAACTTTTGGTTTTATATATCATCTTGAAATTTTGAAACACATAATACTAGTGCTAAAATTTCTTTTTTAATAGTACTATAATTGCTTTGTGCTTTATTCCAAAGGCCAGAATGAAAACGAACAATTTGTTCAGAAGAATGAGGATGGATTTTTTGGAGGAGTATGCCACCGTAACCAATGTCAGAGGCATCAGTTTGAATAATTTTAAATGAGTTGACTGTAGGAATACCTAGACATGGTAATGACTTGACATATTTTTTGACTTGTTGGACTATAGAGGTATGTAGGGGTGACCAAGGAGGAGGATTATTTTTTAATCTTTCAAATAAAGGTTGACATGTTTTTCTGAGATCTTTATAAAATTCTGCTATGTAATTTAATGATCCTAAAAATCTTTGTAATTGATTTTTGTCAGTAATTTCATCAGGAAATTTATCAGCAAATTGAATTGCTCTACTAATTGGTGTTATGGATGATTGGTGAATATCATATCCTAAAAATCTTATTTTAGTTTGAAATAATTTAATTTTGGGAGCTGAGATGACTAATCTATTATGTTTTATGGTTTGAAGAAAAGAATTTAAATGTTTCCAGTGTTCATCAATTGAGTTAGAAAACATGAGCACATCATCTATGTAGACTATGATAAAATGACTAAACGGGTTAAATATTTCATTCATTATGTTTTGAAATTCACTGGGAGCATTTTTTAATCCAAAAGGCATTACATTCCATTCGTAATGTCCAAATGGTGTAGTGAAAGCCGTTTTATACCTGTCCTTAGGGTGTAACTGGATTTGCCAGAATCCACTTTTTAAATCAAATTTTGAGAAGATGACTGCATCTGTCAATCGGTTAATTAAATTTTTTTATTAGGAATTGGGTATCTAATCCATTCTAATACTGTGTTTAATGGTTTGTAATTTATGACTAATCATGGCACGCCTCGTTCTTTTTCTGCATTTTTATTGACATAAAAAGCTGGACATGACCATGGTGATTTACTTTTTCTAATAATATTATTACTGAGTAGTCCATTAATTTCTTTTTTGCAAGTTTCTATTACTTTAGGGTTCATTTGAATAGGTCTAGATTTTGTAGGGATTTGAGTTTCATTAAAATCTTTTATGTATGGTAAGGTTACTGTATGCCTTTTCCCGAGCCAAAAGGCACTGGGAAGACTAGAACAAACTTCTTTTTTAAGTTTGTCTTCAAATTGTTTAATCTGTTGACTAAAAATTTTGTTGGTTAGTTGCTCTTCAATTTTTTTTTATATCTAATTTCATCTTGTAGAAATTTTAATTGGTTTGTTTTTTGACTTATCTTAAATTGAGATACAAGGTAATTTTTAATTGTTTTAGTTCTCTATATTCTGGTTGGTTCAAGAATTTAAATGTTACTTGTTGCCCAAATGGTTTAGTGGTAATTCCTTCTTCATTAGTTGTAAAAGGATAAAGTAAGCAAATAAATGGTGTTCCTAAAATTACTCTGTCAGTTAGATCTTGGACTAATACAAAAGAAGTTCAAAAACAAACTTCATCTTGGCAGATATGCACTTTGGGTAGTTTATAGTTAATTTGCATTTTGCTACCATTAGCAGAACTTAATTGTTCAGTTGTTTTATAAAAATACATAGTAGGAACCAATCCTTCTTGTATACAGTTTAAATCTGCTCCTGTATCAATAAGAGCATCAACTTCTATTTTGAAATCATGTACTATCAATTTGACTTTAGCATACCATTTATGGTAGTAATCTTGGTAATTATTATTATGGGTGTTGGTATATGTATTATGCTGAGTAGATAATTGATTATCGGATTTCTGTAATTTAGTAATATTCTTTTTAATAAGATTAACTTCATGTTTGAGGTCCTGTACTGTAGTTTCTTTAATTTGTTCTTGATATGGGGTAGTGGAAGATATGCTGTTGGAGCAAGGAATCTTTTTTTGTTTTATTTTTGAAACTGTTGTAACCGTGTTAACCTTTTTATAATATTTTTCTAGGTAAATGAAAAAATAAATTTTAGTTCTGGTATCTTCCTTAAATTGTTCCCATTGAGTAATTATTTTTGCTTGTCGGGATTGTGAATATTTATGAGCATAGTCTTTTCTTTTTTGTTTATTAGCTTTTGACTTAAATTCTTTGTATAATTTATCAAAATTAATTTTAGAATCTTTATGTAGAACAAGTAAAGTTGGGTCAATTTGATTTGAATTTACTTCTTCAAAATCTGTTTGAGTTGGAGATCCTTGGGAGGTGTCTTCATCCTCAAATTTTGACTTTGTAGAATAACAGGGTTTACTGACCTGTGAACTTGTCTCAACACCTTTAATCTTAATTCTAGGATCAAGCAGATTTTTGTCTTTCCTAGACATGGTGGGTGTTACGGCCTAGAAATTTTATTTATCTTATTAATTATTTTGGCCATTTATTAATTCAGAGTTTTTATGGTGGGTCATAATTAGCAATTTTCTTTTCTCCATGATATAGTTACTATGTACATTATTATATTTTGAGGGGCATGAGTATAATTATTAATTGCAGTGGTTGGTCTATATCGGTTGGATGACTAGTCAGCAACAAATTAGGGGTAATATGTTAGTGGGTAGTTTTATGAAGTTATCCAGATAGAAAATATTTTCATAAAGTAGGGTTTTTATTTGGAGAGTACGGTCGAGAGAAGAAGTCAAGAAGACTGAATAAGAGAAAGAAGCCGGCAGCCTTCTGGTGGGTGATCGGGTAAGAGATTCTCGATCCCTTTATTCTTGTTCCATTTTTTATCCATTATTTGTCGCCCATAGATTGGGGTAAAGTTTGATTTTTGAAAGGTATAGAACAATTAATGGGATGACTGAAAGGTTAATTGGGTTCCATTCTTTTGGCATCAATTGTTTTTCTTTTAATCCTGTTGACGTGTGGAGTAGTGGAAATGTTGTGTATGATGTGGGTGTGAGACCAGGTGTCTAAAATTGTGCGTGGCGGTGTGCGGTGCTGCGTGTGGCTGGCGAAGTAGTGTGCGGCGGTGCGTGTGTTGGTTCAGTGCAAGAGGTGCCATGGGTTGGAATTTGGGAATGGAGAACAGGTGGCTGCATTGGAGACATATTGTTGGAATTGGATTTGGGTTTTGTACGGTTCTCATGGATTGATTGAGTTAGTTTTAGGATTAGTTAATTTTAATTTTACATTAGCCCTAATACAGTTAGTGATAATAGTACTACATGATTCTTTGTTCAGGTTAGACTCGTTGCGCGTTGTTCGATTGCTTTAGCTTTGGACCCAGGTGAGTGGTTAAGCATGTTACGTATTTGCAAACTTTCCCGTATCCCTTAAATTATTATTTTAGAAAATTAATGATTGAAATTGGGAGCATATATTTGTTTTATTTGGTTCTTGAAATTGGCATGCGGATTGGTGAAACCATTTGTTGATCGAATAATCTTTTGGTGAGAACTTTGTGGATATTGATGGGAACATTTATTTTGGAAGTCCAGGGAAATTAATCCTCTGTGTGCGGGTGACTCTGGCCATTAGGGAAGAAATCGGATTAGGCCGGTGACCCTAATGCTCAACGGTTGTTATTGACCGGATCGATCTTAGGGAAAAGTTCCACGGGCTGCCTACTCGTGGTGACTCTAAGTTCCGATATTGGATCCAATTTTGAGATATTTATTCACTGGCATTTGGTACTATTGATTTTGGTTGTGGTTCCCCATTTGTTGTTGGAGATTGGATTGAGAACACTATTAAGATTTATCGGATGAATCTTTTATTGGATTAATGGATTATTTTGTTGTTCACCGCATATGCCAAATTTATATTGACATGGTAAATTATTTTGATCCCTGTTTCAGAACTTTATTCTAATATACATGCTTTGCTACTCACTGAGCTTATCAGCTGACGGATTTATTCCAACTTCTTTTTCAGGCAAGTTGGGCAGTTAGGAGGACTCTGGCGGTATCTCGGGGTGTTATGTTGTTTGACCTCCTTAGGATGTCTCATCGTATTTTTATTTTATTAATCGCTTCCGCATTTAAAACATTTTGTCAGACATCTGGATTCTTTTATTACTGTTGGATCACTGGATTTTATTTGATTAATGGGATGTTTGTGCCCCATTCTTTTTGTGGAATTTATTGGTTGGGGATGTTCTGAATAAATAAAAATGGTTGATTGATTGGTGGATCCTTGCTTGGGAGATTTTATAAAAATTTCTTTTTAGGCTGCATGTTCTACGAGCTTTGGTCTTGTGGTTCATGGCCGGTCACTTCTCATTTTTGGGGTGTGACAATTGTGGTATCAGAGCCTAGGTTTGAAAACAAAAAAAAAGTTTTGCATTCATTTTGTGTCATGTTCATTTAGTGGAGGTCCGAGTCCCCGGAGTCCTACAGCCATTTGTAAGAACTTTGGCTATTTGATGTTCTTCGGTACTGTATAGTATTATGGAGATAGTAGTCATTCGGTGGGAACATTATTTTCCTGTAGACTTTAGATAAGGTAATGGAGGAGAATGTGGTATATGTGATTTTATTTGTATTTGGATCATCGTCCTTATTTTACCAGTACGTTGGTCACGGAATGTAGTTGGAGTATGATATTGAATCTTGAGAGAAGTATTGGTGGTAGTACAGTTGGAAATTGACTTGAAGAATTTAACTTAGAGGATTGCTTCAATTTGGTATTGATGATGGGCTAGCTTAATTGTGTGAGGGTGTGCCAAGAGTTTCTTACTTGTAGTACTTGGCACATCCCGGATAGTCTTGATTTGTTGTTTGATCGGTCCTTTGTCCATGTGGTTGAGATCCTAGTAGAGATTTGGCTATGTTATATTATGAGAGGTCAATAATTATGCTTGTTTGAAGAACTACCCTATGAATTCCTTGATGGTTATTAGGTGAATACCCTAGGAACTCGTCGTTTCAATCCGACTAGAAAAAAAAAAAAAAACCTTATGACTTGGTAGGTATACAGTTTGAGTAGTTGATTCTTCAAGTTGTGGGTTTGTCTAATTGTAGTAGTAGTAGTTCAGTTTTGAGAGCTTGCCAATGGAAATGTTTTGGTGAGGTTATGACCACTTATTTGGTAGTGATCATGCAATGGGCTATGGCTATATTAAGATGTGAGTACTTGGGTTTGTAAAATTATATGGAAGGTTGATTGTCAATAGAGTAAAGTTATGAAGTGCACTGGTGGTGCTTTGAAATTTTAATGCATTGCGGTATCGCTGTCGTGAAATTATGGAAAGGTTAGGAAAGAGAAAATTTGATTGGTAAACTTATGGATTACGGCTGTTATTGTGTCATTGAAGTGAATATGGAATATTATCGACTCAATCATTAGTAGTTTTGAGGTTCTTAATTTATTTGCTGCGAAAGGTTAAAACTCTTACATTCGGGGATAATCTAGAGATGTGGTTTGGAAGGACAAGGGAAAATTTATGATTCAATATTTTGTGGTGTTAAATTTTGGATTAGTTCATGGAGTTGGTCTTCAAGTTGAAAGGTGAATTTTAGGATCTTTAGGCGGTGAGGTGTATTATGCGTTATTTTGGAAAGTGAAACTAGCGGCTAGTTAGTTCGATTGTAGTTTGAAGACACCATTGAGTTCGGGTATTGATAAAGGCTGTAGATATGTGTATAATGACCCTTGAAATTTTTGAATGATTCAATGGAGTAAAATCTTATTTATACTTCTGCAATACTATTCGTAGACGTCTTGAACTTTGGTTGAGGTGATTAGATTAGACTGCATTTATTTAATAATTCTGCTCTTGCCACCATTGCTGAATACGTGGAATAGGGTGTGAAGTTTGGGAGCACGTGGAATAGGGTGTGAAGTTTGGGAGCCATTGCTGAATACGTGGAATAGGGTGTGAAGTCGGGAGCCTTATTTATTGCCTAAAGTTTCAATCTGGACTTGGTTATTTGTTTGGACTCTAGTGAAGACTGATTTGAGAATGTTTCACTGAAACTGTTTGAAGGGTATAGGTGTATAATGTGTAGCTGATTAGCAAACCAATCATAACAAGAGGTGATCTGTTGAGCTATTTGACTTGTGGTACTGTCATAAATATCAAAAGCTTTGAGGTCTAAGGAGTTCATTAGTAGACTTTGAGTTTTTGTGAGTAATGGGATTGAAGTGGTTCATTGTTGAGGATCAATCCTTAGAGCTTAATTGGCATACTTAGTTTGAGTTGGAATTATATTGATTCTTTCCATGACTACTAATTCTAACCTTGATTGACTAGTTGGTAGAATATCTTATTGGTTAGTGTTAAGTTAGTTCCTTTTAGGTGAAGTTGAAGTATTATATAAGGGAGATTTTTGTGGAAGTATTCCTGTTGGTTTGTAGCTACGGATGGTAGTAAGACGTCATGAAGATTGATATGTATTTTGAAAACTTGACTATTGTGGAGTTGGATGGGAAAGGAAAATTTGATAGCTAGAAATGAAATATTCAGCCTTGACGTATCACTTTAGTACAAAAAAATAGGAGAGAGATTTTGGGGATCGATGATGTAGGCAGTTTATAGATTTAGTCTGTATGGGTTAGTAGTTTTTGTGATAGCCACAAAAGTTTGTTGCAATAGATATCATTGATTGGTCATTTGAGTGAATTGAGTACGCTCAGCTTGAGTGTGGTTATTGTCTTGGAGAACTAAGAATTGGATTTCCGTATGTGATTTGGTACAGTGTGATTAGTGCTTTATTAGGTGTTCAACAGGATAGGAGGATGCACTATTGTTTAAAATATTAATTTTGGAGTTTGGAGAATTGGTTATGATGGTCTTATTCAAACATTTCATTAGTGTTTTGTGTTATGCTTCGAGTGCCTACTGAAAAATAGGTTGATATGAAATGAGGAGGATTGATGAGATGAACCAATGAGATTTTGAATTTTTAGAAGACATGATGCTTTTGATTGCAATAATCCTTTTGTTTGAGTTGTTATACTGATGTCAGATTTTATGTATTGGTGGTCCACTTGGAACAAGATTAGATGCACTTGGATGGACTAATATTAGACATAATGAGGTAGTAACTATTGATGGTTGGAAATTTTTAAAGTTCTTGGATATTTGAGATTTCAATCTTATGGAGGCATGATTCTTTTCAGAGTTCCAAATAACTACATACATTTTTCTTTGATCTTGATGTAAGTGATATGGAGTAGTATAGAGATTGGAACAGGTACATGAATGTAGAGTTGGGGGTTGTGGTTGATCAGAATCACTAAGTCAACGTAGTTTTGTTGCTATTAAGCTGACATGTACATTGGATTGTTTGGGGCAGTGGTATGTTAGGGAGATTGTTAGACTCCATGGTACATGCACCTTTATCAATTGTGTTAGATCGTGTTCTCCGTTTTGTATCTAGATTTTGAGGTGTCTTACAAGCAATGATGGGTACTCGCTTACTTTGAGTTCTGCTTACCACCCGCAAAACAATGATCAAAGTGAGAGGACTATAAAGACTTTGGAGGATTTATTGAGTGCATATACCTTTGGGTGGAAAGGAAATTGGGATGATCACCTGATGTATGGAAATTGCTTACAATAACAGTTATCATTCGAGTTGGGAGTTGTTCCATATGAGGTTTTGTGTGGACGGAAGTGTATATCCCCTATCCGTTGGTATGAGGTTGGAGAAAGGTGACTTTTAGGACTTGGCTGGATGCAAAAAAAAAAAAAAAAAACTATTTGGGAAAGGTTTGTAACCACTTGGAATAGATTGAAAAGTTATGCAGTTAATCGTAGAAGGGTTTTGGAGTAATTGGATGGCCCTATGAATATTTTTGAAATTGTGGAAATCCAGTAAATATTATTTTGACATTCTTTTACAATTTTGGTAGTCTTAATTTGATTGACGGAGTTGGTTGATTAACTTCTTTGATAGATTTGGGCTAGTTCAATTTCTGATCATATTGCAAGAGATACTGATTTGAACAGTCACTAGAGGTATTTGGAGTTTTGTAACTAGAGATTGAATTTCTTAAGGTGTCCCCATAGAAAGATGTTATCTAGTTTGGCAAAAGGGAAAAGTTGAGTTCTCACTACTTTGGGGCTTTTGAGGTTTAAGGGAGGATTGGTGAGGTGGCTTATCGTTTGGCGTTGCCGCCTAGTTTGGCTCGAGTTCATAATGTTTCCATGTGTCGATGTTGAGGAGGTGCGTTCGTAGTCCGTCCCATGTTATTAAGTATGAGCCACTTCATGATCGGAATGATTTAAATTATGATGAGCAAGCCGCAAAGATTTTGGATACGAAGGAGACAGGAGCCTCGCAATAAAATGATTTTATTGGTCAAGGTATTGTGGTGCAATAACAAGGTTTAAAAAGCCACATGGGAGCGTGATGACGAGATGCGCGATAAGTACCCGCATTTATATAAATGAGATTAGTATGCAATTTCGAGGACGAAATTTATTTTCAGCGGGGAAGGATGTTACGGCCTAGAAATTTTATTTATCTTATTAATTATTTTGGCCATTTATTAATTCAGAGTTTTTATGGTGGGTCATAGTTAGCAATTTTCTTTTCTACATGATATAGTTACTATGTGCATTATTATATTTTGAGGGGCATGAGTATAATTATTAATTGCAGTGGTTGGTCTATATCGGTTGGATGACTAGTCAGCAACAAATTAGGGGTAATATGTTAGTGGGTAGTTTTATGAAGTTATCCAGATAGAAGATATTTCCATAAAGTAGGGTTTTTATTTGGAGAGTACGGTCGAGAGAAGAAGTCGAGAAGACTGAATAAGAGAAAGAAGCCGGCAGCCTTCTGGTGGGTGATCGGGTAAGAGATTCTCGATCCCTTTATCCTTGTTCCATTTTTTATCCATTATTTGTCGCCCATAGATTGGGGTAAAGTTTGATTTTTGAAAGGTATAGAACAATTAATGGGATGACTGAAAGGTTAATTGGGTTCCATTCTTTTGGCATCAATTGTTTTTCTTTTAATCCTGTTGACGTATGGAGTAGTGGAAATGTTGTGTATCATGTGGGTGTGAGACCAGGTGTCTAAAATTGTGCGTGGCGGTGTGCGGTGTTGCGTGTGGCTGGCGAAGTGGTGTGCGGCGGTGCGTGTGTTGGTTCAGTGCAAGAGGTGCCATGGGTTGGAATTTGGGAATGGAGAACAGGTGGCTGCATTGGAGACATATTGTTGGAATTGGATTTGGGTTTTGTACGGTTCTCGTGGATTGATTGAGTTAGTTTTAGGATTAGTTAATTTTAATTTTACAATAGCCCTAATACAGTTAGTGATAATAGTACTACATGATTCTTTGTTCAGGTTAGACTCGTTGCGCGTTGTTCGATTGCTTTAGCTTTGGACCTAGGTGAGTGGTTATGTCACGCCCTCGATTTTCAACACAATTAAGTAATACATTTCAATAAAAGAGAGACCTCGCATATCATATATAATACTCCCAAAGGAATTTTCCACATGTTTAATTTACAAATAAGTCCTTAAGTTTAGATAATTACAACTTTAGTTAAAAGGAAAATTCAGGAGTAATTAGTTACAAAACCAACCTTAACCAAATGGTATCTTCACAAAAATGACAAGATAACCAATGAAGTCAGCTTCCAAAAGTCCTTTACTGTCAAGCACACAATGCATGCAATCTATTGCTCGGCATCAAAACCTGAAAAGAAAGATTTGGTTGAGCTACACTAGCCCAGTAGAGAATTCTATGCTCAAATTATATGCAATTCAGGAGATTAGGACAAAAAGAAGTCAAGCTCTAGATAACAAATGAGGATGCTATGGAAACCAACTTCGAATCGGCAAACCGAGGCTCAAGGAGTACTTTTCTATCGATAGTCAAACTATTAGTCATCTTTTATCTTTCCTTTTTGTTCAAACTTCAATTTAGAACATTTGTTTTGTATAAAACGACTTATATTCAGGTTCTAGGAACCCCGCACGCCTCCCCTTGATCTCCAATATAAGTTTAAGTAATCCCTGAGAAAATTTCTTTTATATCCCTTCGACTTTAATCAAAAATTCATTTTGGTCCTTCACCTTTTAATTTCGGCATAAAAATACTTCGACTTTTCAATTTTTTTCAATGTGGTCATGTTGAAGGAATCTGTTTTCTTTTTGGACGGAAAAAAACGACGTTGACTTCTTTTGAGGGGCATTATTGTCCTTTCCCCTCCTCCCTTACCCTAGATCCATTGGAGGGAATCAAAACCCACGTTCGGATGAAAAAAAAAAAATCAAAACCCACGTTACCACCTATAAACCAAAAACAAAACCCCAAAAATTTCAAAACCCAACAAACCCAAACCCAGAAACCCAGGTAGGTATTTTGTATTGAATGGGTTTAAATGGTTCCAGTTGAACTGACTTCTGCTTTTGAATATTATGGTCAATGGCAAGTAGGCCAATGGGTTTGAATGCAAAACTTCTGTGATGCTCCCAAGTGGTATGGGAGCATCATACTCCCAATGAATTACAGCCTTTGGATTGAAAATAGACAAATCACAGCCTTTAGATCAAAATCAAAAACTAAAAATAGGGTGATTTTGTTACAAAACGAGGTGGTTTCGACCTAAAAAACGGAGGATTACTTACCATAGAACAGACAACACTTACCATTTACTTAGGCAACACTTACCATTTATTAAGGCAAAACTTACTACACACAAGTGTAATAAGTTCTGCCTTAGTGAATAGTAAATGTTGCCTTAATGAATGGTAAGTGTTGTCTTTAATTCATTGGGAGTACGATACTCCCATACCACTTGGGAGCATCATAGCCATTTCCGTTTGAATGGTGCCACTGTTTTTCAATTGATTTGTGAAAATGGGAAGCAGGTATATGTATTGAATATTGTGTGTTGAAAGTGCTTTTTTGTTAAAACTGTTGAAGCAGGTATATGCAAGTAGGCCAATGTGTAGACTGTTTTTTTGTCTTTTATTTTGGCAAAAACGTGATACTATTTTTTTGTCTGGCCAATGTGTAGACTTTTTTGTTGAAACTGTGTTGAAGCAGGTATATAAGTCAATAAGATGTTTATTTTTACTTAGTTCGGACAAATAAGCTAAAGTGACTTTTTTTTTGTCCTTACCCAAATTTTTTCCGTATCACTTGGCTTATTGTCAATTTTTTTTGGAGATTATTGCATTTTCATGACTAGAGGAATCTAAAAAGTAAAAAAAATTGACCGAAATCCAATTTTTTTGAATAAAGACGAAAAAAATTGGCTTATTGAAATTTTTTCGTCTTTATTCAAAAAAATTTTGGATTTCGGTCAAAAATTTTTACTTTTTAGATTCCTCTTGTCTTGAGAATGCAATAATTCCCAAAAAATTGACAATAAGCCAAGTGATACAAAAAAAATTTGAATAAGGACAAAAAAAAAAGCCACTTTGGCTTATTTGTCTGAACACATTAAAATTTGTCTTTTTGAAAAAAATTATGAGTTTCGATCTAAATTTTTTACTTTTTCGATTCCTCTTGTCGAGAAGAATTAATAAGTCACAAAAGTTTCACATAAAATTAACAAATAAAAAAAAGTTAATAAAATAAGACAAAATGACTTCTAATTTGAAGGGGGACCATTTTTATGAACAGAGGGACCATTTTTATACGCAGGAGGGACCATTTTTAGTACACAGGTGGATAACGTGGCCCCAATGGACCTATGGTGAGGGAGGAGAGAGGGAGGAGGGAAAAGGACAATAATGCCCCTTAAAAGGAGTCAACGTCGTTTTTTCCATCCAAAAAGAAAACGGATTCCTTCAACAGGACCACATTGAAAAAAATTGGAAAGTCGAAGGATTTTTATGCCGAAATTAAAAGGTGAAGGACCAAAATGAATTTTTAAACAAAGTCGAAGGGATATAAAAGAAATTTTCTCAGTAATCCCTCCTCTTTTAACTCGTCAAATAGCAATCTTAGGAGAACTTTCTGGGTCTTAGGGCCCCATATACCCACGATACTTTCCGGGTACTCATGACCCCGTACATCCACTTCACATTCCGGGATTAGGGCCCCATATACCCACAAGACTTTCCGGGTACTCATGACCCCGTACATCCAACTCACATTTCTCATTTCGCATTTCATCCTATGTGTTTCCAAAATTTCAATTGCAAGAGTACGGATGAGAGAGGATTAATGATGTTAAGTGGATAGTTCACACATCAACTCAATCGTATTTTCTATTTTATTCCCAAACTTGTTATCTCAACTCAACCTTCGAACTATTCGATATTTCGTGTCAAGCTGTCGCATGCCGTTTATGGGCTCAAGTGAATCGTTCGTACAAATATCGTGCATGAAGCTCGAATTCATCATTCAATAGCTCAACCAACTTACACAATTTCAAAGGAACATCACGTGATCATGGGGAATAGCAGAACCACCTGATTTTCTTATCATATGAATATAATCAATGATGAAACCCATGGAAAAGTTTAAGGCTTTAGTGAACGTGGAAGTACAGCAACGTAATAATTTTTTTGTTCTTTGACTGGTGGCCTACCGGTAGGAATACGGGGCTACCGGTAGAAAGCTGAGACAGTGGGAGCAAAAACTCTGGTTCACAAGTTCTCTACCGGTAGAAATAAAAAGGGTACCGGTAGGTGAGAAAAATTAGCAGTCCTACCGGTAGGGAACAAGTCTTACCGGTACAAACACAAAACAGCGAGTACACGTTATCACAGAAACAAGGTTCTACCCATAGAGAAAAAGATCCTACCGGTAGGAATCCAAAATTTGACGATTTTTCATTAGATAACAGATTTTCGTCCAGACTAAACCACAACCAATATAAGCTCAAACAAAACATGGAGATACTCAAATAGGACATAAGAGAATCCAAATAACATATAAAGAGAGGTAGAATTCCCTACCTCGAGTACCCAAACACAAATCGAACAAATGAAGCAAGCCTTGCTTCCGGAGTTCCAAACCAAGCAAAATACTCCAAACCAGGTCTTGTCCAACACGATACGAGGCCGGATACGCACGCAGATGATGGAGTTGAGAGTGATTATTGTGGATTTTGAGTGATTGGGTGAGAGAGGGAGAGAGATCGAGAGAGCCGAGAGAAATGAGAAGGAAATGAAAAGAAAAAAAGAAAGCTTCTCCTGGTATATACACGTTGCACACATGCACTATTCACAAAAACATCCATGACTTTCAACTTCTTTCACATTTAACCCCCAACTTCAATTTCCAAGCCATTTTCACCTCTTCTCTTTCTTTTATTTCCTTTTACTACAATATTAAAATTAAATAGGAAATTTACGGGTCTCTACATCCTACCCTCCTTAAAGGAATTTCGTCCTCGAAATTAGGTAAGTCTAGCAATCATATAAGCCAACGATTAAAATATGCCTATTATCCAACGACAACAAGAACGCAACAAGCCTTTAATCACAAAATTCAAGTCATGTAATTCATAATGATTACAATCTCGACGAGTCCAGATACTTCCTCTAGCATCAATCTCCTTTTTCCACGTGGACTCCTCGTACTAACGGTATCGACTTACTTTTCGATATTCGATCACGCAAGTCTAGGATAAGTATCAGATTCTCACCATAGGACACTTTAGCTTCTAATTCAATTCCGGACCTTTCTAACACATGCAATGAATTTATTTCATACCTCCTCAATCTCCTCATACATAATGCATCATATACATTGAAAAATTTAGGCGGCAACGTCAAACGATTCACAATTTCCAAACTTTTCTTTATTATACAATTCCTATACACAATTCTCTATCTCGCCAAAGAGATCTTACCTCCTAAGTATAACCAGATAATCCAATTGACTTCCCGAGACTTCCATCTAGAATGAGCGGTGATCAAGCGCCTCTTCCAAGTGGATTTCACCGATTGTCACCTGGGTATCCCAAAACACGCACATAGTGCCCGACACTCAAACTGTCTTTCTTACGGTGAACACTTCCTTTCTGCCCAAAACGAGACAAACCCCAACGCAACTATGCTTTATGAAACACATGATTTCCCTTCTTCAAATAACATTGGATGACGTCGATGGTCAACACAATCCTTTGGTCAGCCCTCCGCAGTTAGCAATCTTTGACGATCTTTACCTTCCTCTTATCGATCATTCTCCCTCGAGCTTCCAATTTTCGTTGGCGAATCAAATTCATTGTTTTAGCGGGTTCATAACACAAGCCAATTCTTCTAAAAGTCGCACCAAATTCTCATTCTATGTTGGGTCATTCTATATTATAAGAAGAATTCGATTTGTCATCTCAAACGAAACGAGTAAACTACAAAACTCAAACAGCATTAATCAAGGATTTGAAGAATGGTAACGAGGCATCTGAAATTCAAAGAACACACGGAATCTTCACGGCAGTTTGACAACAAACTCAAAGTACCTCTCTATAGTGACCCAAGAAATTTGAAATGACAGATCAGGACTTTCTTATTGCTTTACGAGTCGACAGAGTCAGTGAATGACCTTTAGCAACTGAACGATGTCGATACTAAGAATGATCACAAAGAAGTGAAACGGATCTCTGGTGAATTAACTGATATGAGCTCATAAATTATCCGACACCGGAAACGATGAGAACTTCCAACAAGTTAAGGTTGAGTGTTACATAATGAGTCATCACATGTCTCCAGAATTGAAGAACCACAATAGAGTTGAATGACACTGAGAGAAACGTCAACATGTGAATTTAAATTGAGCAGCAACTATAAATCAATATCAATCAATATGCCACCATAAAGTTAGGCCCCGATAGGTGAATGTGACGACATAAGAATTTGAAAAGGGTAGGAATCTCCAATAGATAGACTAGTAGTCGCAAAGATGGGATCCAAACCAACCAATTTTTTTTTTTGACACGCAAACCAATGCGAAGTAAAAGCAAATTCAAATCACGTAGCTTCAAGATTGGGGGGGGTCACAACAAACTGTGATGCCAAAGTAGGCGACAATGGCAACAAGGTCCGCATTGACAACAGATTCAAGACTGACAAGCAGATGCACATCCAACGTTGTCCAACATCAGGTGGTGTAATACGCTTACTACGCCGGTATGAGACAATATAGGACAAACCATGTACATCCGAAGCTGAGAACTATGACATATATTTTTTTAAACTCCCGAAAGAGGCCACAAATACAACAAAATTTGAACTTGATAACACAATGGATACAATGTCACTGGAGATATCACTATTAACTTTAGCTCCAATAGATGAAGTCCGAAAGAGCAAAGGCCAAGTGATTAACAACTACGAATTTAGGGAACTTGCAACCATAGTGACGAGAGTAGAACGAGAATAAGAGACGAGAAGTACTCATAGATTTCGGCGGCAATTACATCAAAGTCAGTAGCAGACACACCACGTGATATCTCATGACAAGGATTCGTACAACATAAGTAGCACCAGGAACAATTGTGTTAATCAATGTAGATGTCAAAATCCATTCGAGCCGATGAATAAACAACTTGATGGATAGCAAGCCCAGACACAAATTTCAATCACGGTTCAGTTAGACCTCAGAGAAAATAGCAATAAAAGAACAACTCGAATAGATATGCGCCCGGCATATAGCAACGATAATGAGTATAACCAATCCTTTCTCAAGACAAGACCAAACCTCGCCTCATGCAAGACAGTAAGATTACAGACAAAACGACAACCCAGAATAGCCAACCATAGTCTCAGCAAGTACTGTCTAAAGAGGTTACTCAACAAACACCAACGGTTTAGAAATCCTCGAAGTTCAAATTCAAGTTAAAGAAACTATGCAAACCACGGTAAGATGATATGTTCCTAAATAGAAGGAATCCTAGCAAAGGATTAAATGAGGGAGAAGAAATTACCCCACACGTCTGGTGCCTCTGGAGCCTGAGAAATGGTAGGACTCGCTCCTCGCTCAACGTATGACCCTTGACCCGAAGTAGAATGGAACTGGGAATGATGCCGAACAAAACTCTGCCCTGGTCTCACTGAACTAAGCCCACTACGCTCTCCTACTTTTTGAGGGCATCTTCTTGCAAGATGATCAGGTGCGCCACAAATGAAACATACCTTCTGTTGTTGTGTACACTGGGCACGAAAGTGACCCGGCTGACCACACCGATGACATACAATTTGTGGTTTGACGGAAACTCCATGACTTCCTGATGATATAGGTGGTCCAAAACTTTGCTGAACATGAAATGATTGAGGTGGTTCCCGTTGTCTCTTCCTCCCTTGGCTCCCAGAACTCCCCGTCTGCAAACTTGCACTAGAGGTCGGTTGCTTAGGTTCCCGCACGTTCACATCTCTCGGCGCACTCACTGGATTCTCAACACTCCTTGCACATTCGACAATCTCAGAAAACCTCCCAATGCGCTGGCTCACCACTAACAACTTAATAGACAGGTGCAATCCCTTCTCGAAACGCCTACACTTCCTTTCTTCTGAAGCCACTAGTTCCGGTGCAAAGCGAGACAAAGACTGAAATTTTGTAGCGTATTCAGAGACGGTCATGTTACCTTGTTCTAGCTTCTCGAATAGTTCTCTAAGTTGTTCACGATACGTTCCTGGAAAATATTGATTTTCGAAGAGTTCTTCAAACTCAGCCCAAGTCAGGTTCTCTACGTCTGGTTCATTTATTTGATTAACCGCCCTTGCCACTCTCCTAGCATCTCTTCTTGCTCCTAAAACCGATTCCCACCACTCATTTGCCTCGCCGGTAAGTTGGATAGCCACAATACTCACTCGTAGGTCATCTTCAGTAATCCTGAGAGCGTTAAAGATTTTACGAACTTGTGCAAGCCAATGGTCAGCCACAAGAGGATCGCTACTTTCCCCATCAAACTCTGGTGGTTTCATACGACGGAACGCCCTCATCGCTTCCATGGCACGGTCATTCACGTTAGCCCTAAGCGCTGAATTCAAAAGGTTCGACTCAACAAGTGCCGCTACAATTTCTCTAGCAAGGTTACTCTCACGTCTCGGTGGCATCGTGCTACAAGAATTGAAAATATAACATAATCAACGACAACGACTATCAACAATAACAACCACGACTCCATCGTGAGACCAATCGTCCAACTTTCCCAACATAAGTCAACCATACTTTAACAATCTACACTATCGTAAATGCAATGTCGTGCCAATGTACTGACTCATTAATGCAAGCACACATGTCATGTAAAAATTTTGCTATGATTTTGAACCCATGAGACTAAAGTCTCCCCACGGTCTTTAGGTATTCAAACCTAGACGCTCTGATACCAAGTTGTCACGCCCTCGATTTTCAACACAATTAAGTAATACATTTCAATAAAAGAGAGACCTCGCATATCATATATAATACCCCCAAAGGAATTTTCCACATGTTTAATTTACAAACAAGTCCTTAAGTTTAGATAATTACAACTTTAGTCAAAAGGAAAATTCAAGAGTAATTAGTTACAAAACCAACTTTAACCAAATGGTATCTTCACAAAAATGACAAGATAACCAATGAAGTCAGCTTCCAAAAGTCCTTTACTGTCAAGCACACAATGCATGCAATCTATTGCTCGGCATCAAAACCTGAAAAGAAAGATTTGGTTGAGCTACACTAGCCCAGTAGAGAATTCTATGCTCAAATTATATGCAATTCAGGAGATTAGGACAAAAAGAAGTCAAGCTCTAGATAACAAATGAGGATGCTATGGAAACCAACTTCGAATCGGCAAACCGAGGCTCAAGGAGTACTTTTCTATCGATAGTCAAACTATTAGTCATCTTTTATCTTTCCTTTTTGTTCAAACTTCAATTTAGAACATTTGTTTTGTATAAAACGACTTATATTCAGGTTCTAGGAACCCCGCACGCCTCCCCTTGATCTCCAATATAAGTTTAAGTAATCCCTCCTCCTTAACTCGTCAAATAGCAATCTTAGGAGAACTTTCTGGATCTTAGGGCCCCATATACCCACGATACTTTCCGGGTACTCATGACCCCGTACATCCACTTCACATTCCGGGATTAGGGCCCCATATACCCACAAGACTTTCCGGGTACTCATGACCCCGTACATCCAACTCACATTTCTCATTTCGCATTTCACCCTATGTGTTTCCAAAATTTCAATTGCAAGAGTACGGATGAGAGAGGATTAATGATGTTAAGTGGATAGTTCACACATCAACTCAATCGTATTTTCTATTTTATTCCCAAACTTGTTATCTCAACTCAACCTTCGAACTATTCGATATTTCGTGTCAAGCTGTCGCATGCCGTTTATGGGCTCAAGTGAATCGTTCGTACAAATATCGTGCATGAAGCTCGAATTCATCATTCAATAGCTCAACCAACTTACACAATTTCAAAGGAACATCACGTGATCATGGGGAATAGCAGAACCACCTGATTTTCTTATCATATGAATATAACCAATGATGAAACCCATGGAAAAGTTTAAGGCTTTAGTGAACGTGGAAGTACAGCAACGTAATAATTTTTTTGTTCTTTGACTGGTGGCCTACCGGTAGGAATACGGGGCTACCGGTAGAAAGCTGAGACAGTGGGAGCAAAAACTCTGGTTCACAAGTTCTCTACCGGTAGAAATAAAAAGGGTACCGGTAGGTGAGAAAAATTAGCAGTCCTACCGGTAGGGAACAAGTCTTACCGGTACAAACACAAAACAGTGAGTACACGTTATCACAGAAACAAGGTTCTACCCATAGAGAAAAAGATCCTACCGGTAGGAATCCAAAATTTGACGATTTTTCATCAGATAACAGATTTTCGTCCAGACTAAACCACAACCAATATAAACTCAAACAAAACATGGAGATACTCAAATAGGACATAAGAGAATCCAAATAACATATAAAGAGAGGTAGAATTCCCTACCTCGAGTACCCAAACACAAATCGAACAAATGAAGCAAGCCTTGCTTCCGGAGTTCCAAACCAAGCAAAATACTCCAAACCAGGTCTTGTCCAACACGATACGAGGCCGGATACGCACGCAGATGATGGAGTTGAGAGTGATTATTGTGGATTTTGAGTGATTGGGTGAGAGAGGGAGAGAGATCGAAAGAGCCGAGAGAAATGAGAAGGAAATGAAAAGAAAAAAAGAAAGCTTCTCCTGGTATATACACGTTGCACACATGCACTATTCACAAAAACACCCATGACTTTCAACTTCTTTCACATTTAACCCCCAACTTCAATTTCCAAGCCATTTTCACCTCTTCTCCTTTCTTTTATTTCCTTTTACTACAATATTAAAATTAAATAGGAAATTTACGGGTCTCTACAGGTTAAGCATGTTACGTATTTGCGAACTTTCCCGTATCCCTTAAATTATTATTTTAGAAAATTAATGATTGAAATTGGGAGCATATATTTGTTTTATTTGGTTCTTGAAATTGGCATGCGGATTGGTGAAACCATTTGTTGATCGAATAATCTTTTGGTGAGAACTTTGTGGATATTGATGGGAACATTTATTTTGGAAGTCCAGGGAAATTAATCCTCTGTGTGCGGGTGACTCTGGCCGTTAGGAAAGAAACCCGTGAGACCCGTAAATTCATAAATTGATTTAAATGTTTTAAATGGAAATAAAAAGGAGGAAATCGATTTAGAACTTTGAGAATTGGGGCTAAAGTGATAAAGTGTTGCATTTAGAGGGGTGAAAGTGTGATGTGTGTGTATATAGCTTGTGTGTGTGAGAGGCAGGGAAACAATTTTCCCCAATTCCCACTCTCTCTCACTCTCCCGTTCTTCTCTCTCTCTCTCGATCTTCCTCTCTCTCACTCACTCCTACCAAATTTCACCCAAAATCACACAAAACCTAACCTTAAAACCCTCATTCCCTTGTGCATTGCGGTCCGTATTGCGTTGGCTTGAGCTCGGTAGGGGCGAAATCCTTCCATTTTCGAATTTGGAGCTAGGGCTTGGAAAATCTTTCGATTTCGTCTCCAATCTTTGAGGTAGGGAGTTCTAACTTGCAATATATGTTTATGACTTGTTTCTATTGCCTTGATTCGTGCCATTGATTGTTGTGGTAGTTGTTGTTGTTGTTTGTAGTTGAAAACCCACGTGGTTCTGTCAAAAATCTGCCCGAAACCCATTTGTTATCGATAACATTTCCATCGTTATCGATAACGTTATGTTCCAGGCCCAGAAATGCATTGTTATCCCTAACGTTTGTTCTTGTTATCCCAAACCTGCCATTGTTATCCCTAACGTTTGTTCTTGTTATCCCTAATGTGCCATTGTTATCCCTAACGTTTGTCATCGTTATCCCTAACATAGCATCGTTATCCCTAACGTTTGTCATTGTTATCCCAAACACTGTCAGCGTTATCCCTAACGTTGCATCGTTATCCCTAACATTTGCCATTGTTATCGATACCCTCGCGTCTGGAACGACATTAACCCATTTGTTATCGAAACCTCCCTTCATGGTATCGATAACGTTGCGTTTTGATTGACCTCAACCTGTTGTTATCGATAACACTCGTTAAGGTTATCGATAACACTTTCTGTCTGGACAATTTTGCTGACTTGATCCATCCTTTATTGTTTTGGGTTCCGTTCACTTCTGAATCACTTCGAGAACTTCCCGAATGATCCCTTAACTTGAGTACTCATCTCTAATGTCTTCATTTCACGTATCCATGATCTTAATGCCCATTTGAACATGATTGTACAAAATTGTTTATGGACCAAAAATGGATTTGAACGGTACGGATTGATTGGAAAAGGATTTTGAAACTTTACGAACACAACGAAAATATATCAGGACATCCCGAAAGGGTAAAGAGCCTGGCAGAGGACATCGAGGTCCTATAAATGGCCCGGCATGAGCTATATGCTCCTATCAGGACATCCCGAATGGGTAAAGAGCCTGGCAGAGGACATTGGGGTCCTTTAATTGGCCCAGTACGAGCTTCGGCTCACGACACATGTGCGAGATACATTTTGATTCACGATGCTTCCAAAGTTTATACGTTGAAAAATATGATTGATTTTGGAAATGAAAGATTGAAGTTGGATTACTGTTGTTGCTCCATTCCATTGGTCTCAGTTGCTGTTGTTCCTCTTGTTATCGTTCCTACATTTCATATGCATACATTGTTGGATTAGAGCTTTCTACTGGGCTAGTGTAGCTCAAACCTTACTTTCTTTTCAGGTGCTAACTCTGGACAGTAACTTCATGTTGGGAGTGCATGGATTGTGGACACGATTTTGAAAGCTAACACTGAAGAGTTATTAAGGCATCTTTGTAATTTATTTTTGAAAGATGTATTTGTAACTCTAATTGTAAATCTTTTGATTAAAGAATATTGTAAGCTTTTAATTTCTTTGATATTCAATACTTTTGACGAATTGGGGCCATTGAGCCAAAGATGTACTTTTGTGAAAATTTGGGCGTTAGAGCGAAATTGATGGAAATGGAAATGTCAACTTTCTTTTGGGGAATTGTGCGTATTAAGTGAGATTTTATTTATGAAAATTCCTTTATAATTATGTTGAAAATCGAGGGTGTGACAACTTGGTATCAGAGCATAGGTTTAGAACACCTAGAGACCGTGGGGAGACGTTTCGTCTCATGGGTTCAAAATGTCACGCCTTCTAACATAATTCGTGCATGCTTGTGTGACTAACATCTACGTGGCTAATTGGCATTACATTCTTAATATAGTAGAGTGGTGTAGAGTTATTATTAGCTCGTTTTGAGAAGTTGGGGCTTGACCTCATAGTGATAGTATTGTGACTAATAGTCTCCATTTTTTATACCGTGTAGTAAGATGCCTCCGAAGACGCGCGTTAGACGAAGTGGGGCTGGAACTCGTGGTGGTAGAGGCCGTGGTCGAGGCCGTGGGGTGCCACTAGAGGATGAGGTTAGTCAGCTTGGGGAGAATCCTGGTGGAAATCCGAGGGCCGAGGTCGGTCGAGGTGCAGGGGTACCTCCTAATCAGACTCAATTCGCTAGGGATCTCGTCGCAGCACTTACAGCTGCAAATCTTCTGAACCAAGCTCCTAGGGAGAATGTCGAGGATTGCGCTATGGTAGCAATGAGGGAGTTTAGCCGTAGGAACCCTCCGGTGTTCGATGGGACTAGTAGTGACCCGTTGGTAGCCGACCACTGGCTAGCTCAGATTCGCAAACTCTTCAGGGCTCTCAACATCACCGAAGACAACATTAGAGTGGGTATTGTGGCCGTCCAGCTAGTTGGGGAGGCCGGCGAATGGTGGAAATTTGTCTTGGAGAGTAGAAAAGATGCAAGGAGGGCGGTAAGGACCGCAGCTCAAGTAAATGAACCGGACGTTGAAAACTTAACATGGGCTGAGTTTGAGGCACTCTTTGAAGAGCAGTACTTTCCGGAGACCTCACGTGAGAATTTGAGAGATCAATTTGAGAAATTGGAGCAGGGCAATATGACCGTTTCGGAGTACGTACAAAAATTTCAATCCTTATCTCGTTTCGCTCCGGAGTTGGTGGCGACGGAGGAAAGAAAATGTCGACGGTTTGAGAAGGGGCTACATAACACTGTGAGGAGAATGGTGATAGCCCAACATAAGATGAAGTTTTCTGAAGTGGTGGAGTGCGCGAGAAGCATTGAGATACCAAAGGAAGCTCAACGCAATACAAGGGCTTGGGAGCCAAGGCAGCCAGTGGGAAGTTTGAGTTCTTCTTCCGGCAGCTTCGGAAGTCAAGGACGAAAAAGACAACGAGAACAGTTGCAGCAGCCATCTAATCGATCCAATTTCAAGATGCCTACTTCTTCGGGGCCTAGGGGTGCCTTATCTAGACCTCCAATCGTCTGCTACAGGTGTAATCAACCCGGACACGTCCGTACTCAATGTCCTCAGCTTTCTAAGGCGTGCTACAATTGTGGTAAGACGGACCATCTTGCTTGGAATTGTCCTCAAGGGGCGGGGGCGCGTAGTGAGTCGGGTTCGGTACAGCAGTCAGGGGCAGGGCGTGGTGTTGGTCAGCAATCTTTCGGAGGTGCTCATAGGCAACAGCAATCTCATTTCCGTCAGGCATCATCAGCTCAGGGTTCTGGGGTTGACCGGGGAGCGAGTTCATCCGCACCTTCTCAAGGTTCCGATCAAGGAGGAGGTTTTGTGCAAGGTCAGGGTACTCAGGGGCGTGTTTTCAACATCAACACTAATGCTTCACCTTCTATTTCTCAGGCACCAGAGACATCTGTTGTAAGGGGTACTTTTCTTCTATTCAACTCTTTTGCTAGAGTACTCTTTGATTCCGGAGCATCGCATTCTTTCATTGCTGTTTCATTTGTACGTGCATTGGAATTGGATACCGAGAATCTCGATTCGCCGTTGTTTGTCGAGACACCGTTAGGGGGAAAGTCATCTCTAAGTCATATCTGTAAAGGTTGTGAACTCGTTATTTGTGATCATTGGTTCGCCTTTGACTTTATCGTTCTGGAGATGTCGGGGTTCGATCTCATTCTGGGAATGGATTGGTTGTCTACATTCCACGCCACAATTGATTGTTTCAAGCGTCGTGTTCGCATATGCCCTCCGGAAGGTGTTTGTTTTGAATTCCATGGGGAGCGTCGAGAACCATTGGAACCGTATTTGTGTGAGTCTCGGGAAAGAGGGTCGATTTATGCTTTGTTGGCAAGCTTGACGTTAGATGAGGATATGTCTATGCGTGGGGAGTTACCCTTGGTAGTTTGCGAGTTTCCCGATGTGTTTCCAGAAGAGTTGCCCGGTTTGCCTCCTGAGAGAGAGATAGAGTTCACGATAGACTTGCTTCCAGGCACCGCTCCTATCTCGATTCCACCATATCGTTTTGCACCTGCCGAACTTAGAGAGTTGAAAGTTCAATTGCAAGAGTTAGAAAATTTGGGGTTTATACGTCCTAGTACATCACCGTGGGGAGCACCGGCTTTGTTTGCCCAGAAGAAGGATGGTTCACTTCGATTGTGTATCGATTATCGTAAACTCAACCGTGTGACCGTTAAGAACAAATATCCCATGCCGAGAATCGATGACTTATTTGATCAACTCCGAGGTGCCACTTGCTTTTCCAAAATCGATTTGAGATCTGGTTATCATCAATTAAGAGTTCGTAGAGAGGATATTCCCAAAACCGCCTTCCGTACTCGTTATGGTCATTACGAATTTGTTGTGATGCCATTCGATTTGACTAACGCTCCAGCTACTTTTATGGATCTTATGAATCGTATCTTCCGAGCGTATCTTGACCACTTTGTGGTTGTGTTCGTTGACGACATTCTTATCTATTCATCCACGGAGGAGGAGCACCAAACTCATCTTGCCATCGTTCTTGAACTCTTGAGGGAACACCGTTTATACGCCAAGCTTAGTAAGTGTGAGTTTTGGTTACCCGAAGTTAAGTTTCTGGGTCATGTGGTTTCCAAAGGAGGAGTATCCGTCGATCTGGGAAAGATTGAGTCCATTATGAATTGGCAACGACCGAAGAACGTGTTTGAGATTCGAAGCTTTTTGGGGTTGGCTGGGTATTACCGTCGTTTTGTTCTTGACTTCTCTCGTCTAGCTGCTCCAATGACTAGGCTCACGCGTAAAGGAACTCGTTTTGTTTGGAGTGACTCGTGTGAGACGGCTTTCGAAGAATTAAAGAAAAGGTTGACTATCGCACCAGTTTTGATTGTACCCGAACGTGGAGTTGGCTACTCCGTATATTGTGATGCGTCTAAGGAAGGGTTGGGGTGTGTATTGATGCAAGCGGGGCGAGTGGTAGCGTATGGTTCGAGGCAATTGAAAACTCACGAGCGGAACTATCCTACTCATGACTTGGAACTTGCAGCCATTGTTTTCGCTTTAAAGAGTTGGCGTCACTACCTCTATGGTGAGAAATTTGAAGTTTTTTCCGACCATAAGAGTTTAAAGTATCTCTTTTCTCAAAAGGAACTTAACTTACGACAACGTCGTTGGATGGAACACTTAGAAGATTACGATTTTGAGTTGCATTATCACTCGGGAAAGGCGAACGTTGTGGCGGACGCGTTGAGTAGAAAACCGATACTCTTAGCGAGCTTAGCTATACGTGAGTGGAAGATGGTGAACGATTTAGGCCACTATGCTTCATACTTCGAGGAGACTCAGGAAGGGGTCACGTTATGTAACTTAACCGTGCAATCAGCTTTATCGGCTCGAGTAATTGAGGCTCAACAACACGATGAAGAAGCGGAAGAACTTCGTACCAATTTCCTTAACGGTAAAGCTCGGAATGGGTGGATGATTCACACCGATCAAAGTTTACGTTATCAAGGGAAGTTGTTCGTACCCGTTGCGTGTCGGGAAGAAATCCAACGAGAGTTTCACCATTCACCGTTAGCCCGTTCATCCGGGAGGAACGAAGATGTATCACGATTTACGTAGGCAATTTTGGTGGCCGGGAATGAAGAGAGACGTTGTGATCTTTGTGTCCAAATGCCTTACATGTCAGCAAGTGAAAGCCGAACATCAACGACCTGCGGGAGAACTACAACCGTTACCAGTGGCCGAGTGGAAATGGGAAAATGTGACGATGGATTTTGTTACGGGTTTACCGAAGTCGCCGAGGGGGCATGATGCCATTTGGGTTATCGTCGACCGTTTTACCAAGACCGCTCACTTTCTACCTATCCATGTTACCGATTCTGTAGAAACGCTTAGCCGTTTGTATATTCGGGAGATCATCCGACTTCACGGGATTCCCGTATCTATTGTGTCCGATCGAGATCCAAGATTCACCGCACGTTTTTGGCAAAGTTTGCAGGCCGCTTTAGGCACGAACCTCTTGTTTAGCACCGCTTATCACCCACAAACCGATGGTCAATCCGAGTGGACAATTCAAATTTTAGAAGATATGCTTCGGGCTTGTGTTATGGATTTCCGGGGTAATTGGGAAGACCACCTACCGTTAGTTGAATTCGCGTACAACAATAGTTATCAATCGAGTATCGAGATGGCACCGTATGAAGCCCTGTATGGGAGACCGTGTCGATCACCTGTGTGTTGGACAGAATTGGGAGAGGCTACGTTGGTGGGGCCGGACATGATCAAAGAGACTACCGAGAATATGAGAACGATTCGCCAAAGACTTTTAGAGGCTCAAGAAAGGACAACCGAACAAGTCAAGGTGATTCGCCAAAGGTTGATAACCGCTCAAAGCCGACAAAAGAGCTATGCTGATCGTCGTCGTCGTCCATTATCATTCGAAATAGGAGATCATGTCTTTCTCAAAGTATCGCCACATCGAGGCTTGTCCCGTTTTGGGAAAAAGGGAAAGCTTTCACCGCGTTATATCGGTCCGTTTGACATTATCGAGAAAATCGGGGAGGTTGCGTACCGCTTGGCTTTGCCACCGAGGTTATCGAATGTGCACGATGTGTTTCATGTATCCATGTTGAGGAAGTATGAACCGGATCCGTCACATGTGTTAGAATGGTCCGAACTCGAATTGGAAGCCGACGCGTCCTATGGGGAAGAACCGATACGTATCCTGGACACGCGTGACCAAGTGTTGAGGGGTAAGACGATACCACTAGTGCGAGTATTGTGGAAGGGTCAGGGTGGCGAGGAGTCGATGTGGGAACGAGAAGATGAGATTATGGAGAAATATCCGCACCTATTTTCGGAATGAATCGATGTGAATGTTTAATATCGAAATTTTATGCTATTTGACTTGTTGCATAATGTTGAGGTTCATGATATTTACATGCATTCATGATGCACGTGTTAGTTAGCATGACATGGTTATTTAAATTTCGAGGGCGAAATTCTTTTAAGGAGGGTAGGGTGTAGAGACCCGTAAATTCATAAATTGATTTAAATGTTTTAAATGGAAATAAAAAGGAGGAAATCGATTTAGAACTTTGAGAATTGGGGCTAAAGTGATAAAGTGTTGCATTTAGAGGGGTGAAAGTGTGATGTGTGTGTATATAGCTTGTGTGTGTGAGAGGCAGGGAAACAATTTTCCCCAATTCCCACTCTCTCTCACTCTCCCGTTCTTCTCTCTCTCTCGGTCTTCCTCTCTCTCACTCACTCCTACCAAATTTCACCCAAAATCACACAAAACCTAACCTCCAAACCCTCATTCCCTTGTGCATTGCGGTCCGTATTGCGTTGGCTTGAGCTCGGTAGGGGCGAAATCCTTCCATTTTCGAATTTGGAGCTAGGGCTTGGAAAATCTTTCGATTTCGTCTCCAATCTTTGAGGTAGGGAGTTCTAACTTGCAATATATGTTTATGACTTGTTTCTATTGCCTTGATTCGTGCCATTGATTGTTGTGGTAGTTGTTGTTGTTGTTTGTTGTTGAAAACCCACGTGGTTCTGTCAAAAATCTGCCCGAAACCCATTTGTTATCGATAACATTTCCATCGTTATCGATAACGTTATGTTCCAGGCCCAGAAATGCATTGTTATCCCTAACGTTTGTTCTTGTTATCCCTAATGTGCCATTGTTATCCCTAACGTTTGTTCTTGTTATCCCTAATGTGCCATCGTTATCCCTAACGTTTGTCATCGTTATCCCTAACATAGCATCGTTATCCCTAACGTTTGTCATTGTTATCCCTAACACTGTCAGCGTTATCCCTAACGTTGCATCGTTATCCCTAACATTTGCCATTGTTATCGATACCCTCGCGTCTGGAACGACATTAACCCATTTGTTATCGAAACCTCCCTTCATGGTATCGATAACGTTGCGTTTTGATTGACCTCAACCTGTTGTTATCGATAACACTCGTTAAGGTTATCGATAACACTTTCTGTCTGGACAATTTTGCTGACTTGATCCATCCTTTATTGTTTTGGGTTCCGTTCACTTCTGAATCACTTCGAGAACTTCCCGAATGATCCCTTAACTTGAGTACTCATCTTTAATGTCTTCATTTCACGTATCCATGATCTTAATGCCCATTTGAACATGATTGTACAAAATTGTTTATGGACCAAAAATGGATTTGAACGGTACGGATTGATTGGAAAAGGATTTTGAAACTTTACGAACACAACGAAAATATATCAGGACATCCCGAAAGGGTAAAGAGCCTGGCAGAGGACATCGGGGTCCTATAAATGGCCCGGCATGAGCTATATGCTCCTATCAGGACATCCCGAATGGGTAAAGAGCCTGGCAGAGGACATTGGGGTCCTTTAATTGGCCCAGTACGAGCTTCGGCTCACGACACATGTGCGAGATACATTTTGATTCACGATGCTTCCAAAGTTTATACGTTGAAAAATATGATTGATTTTTGAAATGAAAGATTGAAGTTGGATTACTGTTGTTGCTCCATTCCATTGGTCTCAGTTGCTGTTGTTCCTCTTGTTATCGTTCCTACATTTCATATGCATACATTGTTGGATTAGAGCTTTCTACTGGGCTAGTGTAGCTCAAACCTTACTTTCTTTTCAGGTGCTAACTCTGGACAGTAACTTCATGTTGGGAGTGCATGGATTGTGGACACGATTTTGAAAGCTAACACTGAAGAGTTATTAAGGCATCTTTGTAATTTATTTTTGAAAGATGTATTTGTAACTCTAATTGTAAATCTTTTGATTAAAGAATATTGTAAGCTTTTAATTTCTTTGATATTCAATACTTTTGACGATTTGGGGCCATTGAGCCAAAGATGTACTTTTGTGAAAATTTGGGCGTTAGAGCAAAATTGATGGAAATGGAAATGTCAACTTTCTTTTGGGGAATTGTGCATATTAAGTGAGATTTTATTTATGAAAATTCCTTTATAATTATGTTGAAAATCGAGGGTGTGACAAAACCGGATTAGGCCAGTGACCCTAATGCTCAACGGTTGTTATTGACCGGATCGATCTTAGGGAAAAGTTCCACGGGCTGCCTACTCGTGGTGACTCTAAGTTCCGATATTGGATCCAATTTTGAGATATTTATTCACTGGCATTTGGTACTATTGATTTTGGTTGTGGTTCCCCATTTGTTGTTGGAGATTGGATTGAGAACACTATTAAGATTTATCGGATGAATCTTTTATTGGATTAATGGATTATTTTGTTGTTCACCGCATATGCCAAATTTATATTGACATGGTAAATTATTTTGATCCCTGTTTCAAAACTTTATTCTAATATACATGCTTTGCTACTCACTGAGCTTGTCAGCTGACGGATTTATTCCAACTTCTTTTTCAGGCAAGTTGGGCAGTTAGGAGGACTCTGGCGGTATCTCGGGGTGTTCTGTTGTTTGACCTCCTTAGGATGTCTCATCGTATTTTTATTTTATTAATCGCTTCCGCATTTAAAACATTTTGTCAGACATCTGGATTCTTTTATTACTGTTGGATCACTGGATTTTATTTGATTAATGGCATGTTTGTGCCCCATTCTTTTTGTGGAATTTATTGGTTGGGGATGTTCTGAATAAATAAAAATGGTTGATTGATTGGTGGATCCTTGCTTGGGAGATTTTATAAAAATTTCTTTTTAGGCTGCATGTTCTACGAGCTTTGGTCTTGTGGTTCATGGCCGGTCACTTCTCATTTTTGGGGTGTGACAGTGGGTGTTCTGTCAATAGTGACTGAGCTATTTGTCCTACTTAATTCTCTGATTCTCAGAGGAGGATTTGTTCTTCGTTGATCAAAACTTATTCTAACCGTACCATCTAGGTATTGTTGAATATAATTTAGATCAATCGTGTCATTTTGGAGTTTCTGTGGGAAACACTCATTTTCACTAAGCCAACTGGCTGGTAACTGGATGTCATTCCATGAGATGGTTTTGGGTACTTGAATGTTGGCATTTGTACTGCTTTGAATAAGGACAGTTTTATCTTTTGGACTTTTAATTAGTGCATGAATATTCAAATTAGTTTTCATACATTTGTAGTAAAGACGGTAAATTAATGCAATTGACTGACTTCCTTCAAGCATTTGAGTGATTGCTCCAGTAGTTTGAATATTTAAAGTTAATGCTTTTAGAATATTTTTGTCATTTAAACTAAGGGGTAAATCTGGGTAACAGTTAAAATAAACTGGATCATTATGTAGACTTGACTCCATTAATCCTAACAGGCTATCACTATAGACTGTGAATCTACTGTCTCGTAAAGACAGCAGTACTGAGGAATTTAATCCTTTTCTTGTAAGTGGTTTAACAGCTACTTGTATTAATCCTACATGAATATATTTATATCCTCTTTCGAGGTGCCTTTTGACTGAATGTTGACTAAGAAGAGAACATCTTTCTTCTTGTTTAGTAATAGCATAAACGTGCTCTGCAGTTTTTGCTACTTGATCAGTACGAAAAGTATCATCTAAAAAACTTGACTTGTAAATTTCTTTTACTGGGATTTTGGGAATATTCCAATTATTTAATCCTGTATCTAAATCTTGGTACTCATGTTCTTCTTGATTGATTATATCCGGCAACTCAGATAAAGAAGCCATTGAAGAATTGGCTGAAGAACTACACTTAAATTGTAACGCCCCGATTTTTCAATGAATTTCGGAAGCATTAAACCTAAAATACACTGAATTTTATAAACTACTAGACCCCTATTTGTCGTTATACCAAATCTACATAAAACAAAAATACAAAAAAGAAATAAAATCTAACATTTTATTTAAACATCTTCAGAGCGACTCTAGTGTTGATACAGATCTCAAGTATCCTCGGTCTTCGCCCTTGATATTCCTCATATGTCAAACAGCTCCACCATTGAATCCTGCACCATCTGGCAAATTGATCGCCGAAGCAAATGATTTACCAAGATACAAACGTATCTGTGAGTGATAATTCACCCAATAGAATAATCCTAATCCTACTAACCCCTTACTCTATAATTAGCAGATCAACAAAATAACAATTCACATGAGGTACAGATTAATAGCACATCGCCCAATCCTTTACTATCCATTATCTTACATGAAATCTAAGGATCCTCTCCACAAGGTCCTTTCCTCCCACATCCACTAATTTTGACCGTCCCATGGAATAGCTCTCCCTTTATTTGTCCTGCACCAGGGTTTTAAGCGAATACTACTAAATTATGTATCCAGTTCGGATTCGCTTACAACCATAATAAAGGAACAACTCACCATGACAACTCAGCATTAGGAGTCATACTATCTTATTGTCAGGATCCTTTACCATCTCCCAACTCTACACACTGGTACTATACCGTATTCAGGGATTCTTTACCGTTTTCCAAAATACTGTACCTGAAGTCCTTTACCGTAGTTCACACACACTGGGTACTGTACCGTATTTAGGATCCTTTACCGTATCCCAAATACTGTACCCGGAGTCTTTTACCGTCCTCCACACACACAGGGTACTGTACCGTATTTAGGATCCTTTACTATATCCCAAATACTGTACCCAGAGCACTTTACCATTTTATCCTTTACTTAATCACGTCTATGTGTTCACTACTCGAAACCCCGTCTATGTGTTCACTACTCGAAACCCCGTCTATGTGTTCACTACTCGAAACCACCCATGAACCAAGTCCGACAAGCATGTCCAATCATATATCTCCAACAACAACTGATTCCAACATAATACACTTCAATGAGAACACAAGCAAAACAATTTATAAGTGCGAAATAATTAAACATGTAGATGTTAAGATGAGGCCTTTCGAATTATTTAAATTTCACGACTAGCTTCAAGTTACGTTTCATTCACTTCACTGACCTTAGTTAGGTAACTTAGTAATTTATTAATTTCTTAGTGTTCAACGTATTATTAAGATTAAAAATAATAATATTAAATAATAATTTTTGTAGATATTAGTTTGTAAGTTTCTTATGTAACTCGTAATATTTTAATTATCCCATGCCTTTATCAGTACTTTACTTAACAAGATTTTAACTATACAGTTTTACCTATATACTGTTACCAATTGCCCCACTAATTTAATTAGTTCATTGGTTCGTTCAAATGAGAACTTGTGTTAGTTAAGTTCTTAGAGTTATTTTATTTGTTCTTCGTAACTACTACTTTTCTAGTATCAAAGATCAAACCTAAAGTTTTTACTACCGATCCATTAGGGTAATTTGCCACCGTAATTATTTTATTGAATAATAATAATAATAATAATAATAATAATAATAATAATAATAATAATAATTTCATAACTTATTTAATACCTTGTTTTATTTTAAAAGTACAACCCATTTAGTATCATTCCAAAATATCCTTTATTTTTACTACAGTATAGTTTAGTGAATGGTTACTTAAACATATCAAAACTTACATTAAGCAAGATTGGTTAATATACAATTATTTTAAACACTATCATGTCACAACAATAAAAGAGAATAAATCAAGTCAGAATATAATTTAGGACCAAATCCGAAAACTAAATACCTACAAAGGTCCAAGTGTAATACTGATCTAGCATGTTAAAAAAAAACATTTCATTCATGCAACAATGATTTTCAAAAGAAAACAGAGTAGTAACTGGTTTCTCAGTTTCGGTCCGTGATTTCGATTGCTACCATTAAACCCGTTTAAATCATCATACATGGACTAAATATACTTAGAGGAAAGTAGGATAGAGATTAATCTACCTTAAATCCGGCCGAAAAAGCGGGTGCTAGATTGCAAACGATTTTGGAAAAATGAAAAAGATGGCGGCGGCGGCGGGGGACTCGGGGCTGACTTGAAATGATTGGAAGGTGGTTTATGGATATGCTTGGTGAAGTAGTAGTTGGTTCGGAACCTGAATATGATGTACGGATGGATTTTATGTTGAAATTCGTCTCTCTCTCTCTCTCTCTCTCTCTCTCTCTCTCTCTCTCTCTCTATTCTAGACTCAACAATAGAATTGGGAGTGAAATAATATACTGGTATTCAATTTTCGGATTTATGTGGGTATGTATAATGAGAGAGAATAAACTAGTGAGAAGGTGAGAGGATAAGTGTGGAAGTGGTGGAATGGGGAGGGAGAATGAAGGACAGGGATACTGATAATGATAAGAGGGATAGGAGACAAGTACCACATTTGGTGGGGCTATCCTTAATTCTAATGTATGTGGACGCGTATATGTATAAGGTGAGAATGTATGTGGAGAGTTAGTTTGAATAGAGTTCTAGTTATGGTTTAGATATGAAAGATAATAGATGAATATAAATCCCTGATTACATGCATATCTAAAGTATAAATATATATCTTATACAATCGTGTAAATAATATCAATTGTACACATAGTAATATATTTTAATTATTCAATCTAATTAATTATTGAATTAGGAATTTAATAATATAAATTTTTATTAAAAAAATTGGGTTGAAAATCCGGATCGTTACATAAATAATCTATTCATTGTGTTGAATCCTACAGATTTTTCTTTTAATATTTTAACCCTAAAGATTTTTAATTAATATTTTAATCCTAAATTATCATGATAAACTCATACCCTGATAACACATACCCTAGATTTTTTCCCAACCCCTTCACTGCCTACCTAGGACTTACTCACGGGGACCTTTTACGGATTATCTAAGGTGGCCAGAGGACAAGGTGGTCGACTGATGACAACCGAATTAAAATACTAACTAAAATTTCAACAGGAGTAAAATACTAAATGAAAACTAAGCAGGAGTAAAAACAACTTACAGATTACTTGAGTTTAATTCATCAACAATTTCCTACTTGGCTCTGATACCATGAGGGGGCGGAAGGAGGGATACAGTGGAAGAACAGTATATCCGTGAGGAACTGGATGAATAGTGAACAGTATGTGTGTGTGTGTGTGTGTGTGTGTGTGTGTGTGTGTGTGTATATATATATATATATATATATATATATATATATATATATATCTAAGTACCATGAATCTAGGTAGATCACACCTCCCATTAATTTAAACCAATTGGGTACAAAAACCCCAAATATAAAATAATATCAAGGTACCTAAGAAATCTTAGGGCTTTTAAATCCAAAAGTACCTACACATATATAATATAGGTACAACATCACATGGGAAATCTAGAAAATGAATTATTAAATAAACCATTGTACTAGATGAAAGATTAACCCTTTTACCCAATGGATAATAAATCCTCTAGTATTTTTTGACCAATGGACAAAAGTAATAAGGAAAATTTTATATTAAAATAACCAAAGTGTCCTTTTAAGCATGTGTAAAAATCTATTTTTTTACTATACATTAGTACGTAACCAAATCTAGCAATGACTACCTTTAATATAAAATTTAGGTTTTCTATTATCCAATGGATAAAAGTTTTCCTAACTTCTATTGTCCAATGGTTAAAGAAGAAAACCAAAATAGTAAAAGAAAATAAATAAATAAATTTCTAGTCTAGGGTTGAAAAGGTTCACAAGGTTCAAAAATGTGCAAAAAGGTCCATCTATAGTAACTAGGTGACTTACTAGCTCGGTTTCTCCAACTAGTTGGTTAGAAACTAACTAGACTTGCCAAGCAGGGCCTTTAAGTCAAGAAACGAATTTTGAAGGGCAAAAGTGTAATTATAACAAAACTACAAGAAAATAAAAGAAAATTAAAGCAATCCAATAAAATTCAAATTTTTAACGAAATTTTTACTTACTAAAAATCAGGGTTGTTACACCAAAATATTTTACACTTCTTGGAATTTTTTTCCCTTCCGACAAAACTCAGTTGAAGATGTGCTAACATGGGTACTGCGCGACCTGACACAATTAAAAAATGGCATGACACGACACGATTACAAAACAACATGGCACGGCATGACACAATTAAAAAATAGCACGGCATGACATAATAAAATAAATGGACCGGCACGGCATGAAGCATGGTTGGCACGGAGCTAAATGGGCCAGCCAAACCCGTTTAACACCTCTATTTGGCATGCTACCGAGATGAGCCGGGTTTGAGGCTACAGATGAATAGTTGTTCAAATTGACTCAGTTTGATTTGTTATCTCTTGCCTCTGGAATTTCGCTACGTAGATTAGGAAAATAAAAAGTAGGAAACCCTTTAAGATATTTCATCTATACTACTTTTTTAAATGTGTGAAGATGTTTCCTCCTTTCTGATTTTCACAAATGCCCCAAGCACTTGCAACTAATACCAGCCCTGTCCTACACCTCTTCCCAACTGACAATATAACGCTCCAACCAAAACAATACAACCTGAACGACAAGCACCCCTTCAATCCTTCTTTGCAATGGATCACCTCTATAAATGGGAAAATAGAATCCCCTTCATGTTTATCTTCAGATTCCTCACTACCAACATTATATCCCAAAAAAAAAAAAAAAAAAGAAGCCAAATTAACACTAGGGAGAAGCATTTGAAGTGCAGGGGTTGCCAGTTTGTTGTAAAGGAAGACAACCACAAGAACTTCCAACAGGTAATTCAATCTTGGTTCACTATTTCCGTATTGTTTCATTTGTAACTTCCCGACCAAATTATGTACACGGCCAGCGGTACTAATCTTTTGGGAGTATATATGTCTATACGTAGTAATAGGTTTATACTCCCTCCGTCCCATTTTTATTGTCCATTTTCGTTCTTCGTGCCATTCTTTCAACGCTTATATCTTTCAATATGAATCTCTCAAAATATGCAATATAAATCTTATTTGATAGTTCTCGATTAGACCTATGATACAAAGTTTTCAAAATTATGAAAAACATTATAGATTGGGAGATATAAGTGTTGAAAGAACGGCACGAAAAATGAAAATGGACAATAAAAATGAGACGTAGGGAGTACTATTTACAGGACTTGCATTATAACCAAATTCAAAAAAAAAAAAAAGAAAAGAAAAAGAACAAAGAGAAACTATAACCGAAAAATTTGTGGCAAGCACACTAGCTCAAAGGAATGTCGAGTTACAAATAAGTATTACAGCAAATTGGTCTACAGTCCAATTTGGACGAGCCCATTTTGATTCTAGCCCAACTTCTTTTACTGTGCTGGGCTTGGTCCATTGTATTGTTTTATTTGAAGTCTAGGGTCCATGAATTTACTATTTTAGCCTTTTGTATTTAAAACAGGGGCCAGTTTACATTCCAATCGCGCGCTATCTTTCTAATTTACGTTCAAATGGCGCGTTGAAAGCTAGGGCTGGCGATCGTCTCTCTCGATCTCTCTGGATCTCTCTCTCGGTCTCTCTCATGTACGTCTCTCTCTGTGGATCTATCTCTCTTGATCTCTAGCAAGTACGTCTCTCTCTCTCTCTCTCTCTCTCTCTCTCTCATTGTTGCTTTTTTTGCAAGTTATGGCTTAGTTTTGAGTTTGTGCGATGTTGATTCCGTTTTGAGTTCGTGTGATTTGTCATTGTGCGATTTTTTGGAGTTGTGCAAGCTGTCATTGTTCGGTAATGTTGTAGTTGATTTACTGGCACAATGATCATTTGTGTATTGGCATATTTGTATCTGTTAGTTTCTCTGTGTATCTGTCATGTTGTTTTTGTTCGTATATTTGTATCTGTATCGGTTAGCATGATTTTATTTGCATGCTTGTATCTGTTAGTCTCTCTGTGTCTCTATATGTTTTTATTGTGTATCTGTCAGCATGTTCGTATATCTGTGTCCCTGTGTCTCTCTGTTTTGTTTGGTATATGTGTTTATATATGTCCTGTTATATCTTTGTTTTTTATTTGTTTTTACAGAGTAGGATTACTCTATTTCAATGGCTTCTTCGGTTATATTGATGTGCAAATATGGTGAAGTTACTCTAGTTGTCATGGCTACAAGAGGTTTTGGTTTCAATGATCTAGTGGAAAGCATTCATAGAAAGTGGCAGAATTTGGATAGTTTTGAGCTTTTTTATGCTGTTGCTGACCATGCTAATTGCATTCTGGACAATGATGAAGACTTTTGTAGCATGATTGCATTAGCTACTGCAATTGGAGTGACTTGTGTTGATGTATCTGTTGGGGTTATTTCTTCTTCTACCATTGAATGTGGTAAAAGTTTAGGTGGCGAAAATGGTGAATGTGTAAGGAGTTTTGAATATGGTGAGTGTAGTACTTTTCAAGGAGAGGAAGAAGATCCGCTTGATAAATTTTGTCCTCATCATGAGACGGTGCGTCTTTCAGCCGATTGGGTTAGTTTGCTTAAGTGTGTTGGTCAAGAGTTCAGAGGTGGCGTAGATGAATTTAAGGCTTGTTTGTGCAAATATGCAGTTGAAGTTGGTTTCAAGTTTAAATATCTGAAAAATGACAGATCAAGAGTAACGGCCGAGTGCTGTAAAAAGCTGGATGGTTGTACATGGTTTATTCACGCTACTTTGGAAAGATCGAATGATTTTTTTGTTGTTAGGGAGTTTCACAAAGAGCACAACTGTCTTGGTACATTTTTTAGTTCAAAAAATCCTCGGATGACCTCAAAAATTATTGCCAAAGAGATTGTTGAGGAGGTTCGTTCGAAGCCATCTTATACACCGATAGAGTGTTTGAAACATTTCGAGGGACGGTATGGTTGTTTGATTGGCTATTACCATGCATGGTTAGCTGTTGAGAAAGCAAATAAGGAGTTATTTGGTGATTTTCAATTATCTTTTGACAAACTCCGCTGGTATGCTGAGGAATTAAAGGAGAAAAATCCAGGGACCGTTATGGATGTGGAATATTGCAATGAAACTAATCGGTTTATAAGGTTTTTCCTGGCATTTGATGCATGCATTAAAGGTTTCAACTATTGTCGTCCTATTTTGGCTGTTGATGGTACCTTTTTGAAGGGGAGATACAAAGGAACCCTTCTTGCAGCTATAGGAAAGGATGCCGATCAAGGTTAGTTACTATTTTTTTTTGCTTGTTGTATCTGTTAGTCTCTTGGTATCTCTGTCAGCATGTTCGTGTATCTGTTGACATGTTGGTTTTGTTGGTATATCTGTGTATCTGTCTATTTGTTTTGGTATATCTGTTGTCGATGCAGTTGATAATTTATTTTGGTGTTTGCTTTTGTTGAAGGATTAGGTTTTGTTGGTATATCTGTCTCTTTGTTTTAGTATATCTGTTGTTCAAACAGTTAATAATCTATTTTTTGTTGTTGCTTGTTTATCTGTTAGTCTCTTGGTATCTCTGTCAGCATGTTCGTGTATCTGTTGTTGATTTTGTTGTATCTCATAGTCTCTTGACATGTTGGTTTTGTTGATATGTCAGTGTATCTGTCTCTTTGTTTGGTATATCTGTTGTTGATACAGTTGATAATATTTTTTGTTGTTGCCTTTTGTTGGAGTAGGATTATTTCCTCTTGCTATCGGTGTTGTTGACTCTGAGACTGAGGCAAATTGGCAATGGTTTTTGGAGAAGCTGTCGACAGTTATTACGTGTTCTCGGCCTCTTACGTTCTTTACGGATCGTCACTCCGGTCTTGTAAAGTATGTGCCTATAGTTTTCCCAACTGGCTATCACTCTTACTGCTTGCAGCATTTGAAGGGAAACCTTAGGGATAAGCTTTCAGGTCGACTCTCGAATGGGTTTAGGGAGAAAGTAGTCAATCTTTTCAATGATTGCGCACATGCTCCTACGGTGATAACTTTTGCCAAGGCTCTTGAAGAGTTATGTACTGTTGGTGGAACGAGTGCAAAGAATTTTGTTGAGTCATTACCGCGTGAGAGATGGGCAAACGCGTACTTTGAAGGCAGACGATATGGTGAAATGACTTCAAATGCAGCTGAGTCATTTAACAACCAGATTCTTAAATTCCGTCATTTGCCAATATGTGAGTTGGTTGATAAGGTAAGGGTGCTAATCATGGAGCAGATGTGTAACAGGAGACTACTATCAAACAAGTGGAGCAGCCTTGTTTGTCCTGTAATGGAGAAAAAGTTGGTTGACCGTTTCAATAAAGGCCGAACTTGGCATGTGGCAGCAGCAAACGATGATATTTTTGAGGTTTTTTCTCAGCCGACTGTTGTGGTTGATCTTAAGAAGAGGACATGCACGTGTTGTCGTTGGCAACTTCATCTTTTTCCATGTGTGCATGCTGTTACAGTTATTCAAAAGACAGAAAAGCAAATGTACGATTATATTGATCCCTATTATACCATCGAGGCTTTCCAATTGTCGTATGAAGATACTATAAACCCGGTCCCCACTCTTGGAGCTCCGGTGATCACGAAAGAATCTGCTATCATTCTTCCTCCTAAAACGAGGAGGCCGCGTGGGAGGCCAAAAGTTGGGAGAATCCGATCAAGGGGTGAGAAAGTAAGGCAAATGTTGTGCGGGAGGTGTGGGAAGTTAGGAAAACACAATAGAAGGACTTGCAAAGAGGCCGTTGATTGAATGATTCTTTGATTGCTATTCTTACGTTTTCTAGATACACTTTGTAATTGACTTTCATTTGGGTATAAATCGAGTTGGTTCATTTACTGCAGTCATTTTGTGTATCTGTTTGGATGTTATAACTGTATCTGTTTTAAAAAGGTATATTGGTATATGTGTATCTGTTTTACGTTGGTATATCTGTTTGTCTTTATGTTGGTATATTGGTGTATCTATATGTGTATATCGGTGTATCTGTATGTGGTATGTCTGTATCTGTTGTTTGCGTTAGTGTATCTGAAAGATTTCCCTCAAACCGTACATACAATTTTCATCATTGTCCAGGATGCAGTTTGTAATTGACCTTCATTTGGGAATAAATTGAGGCGGTTCATTTACTGTCATTTGTATATCCATTGGAACATTGGCATATCTGTATATATCTATGTTATATTGGTATATGCGTATCCATTAGGTCCAGTGTTCATGCATTATCGCAAAGTTCTGCCATCTTTAAGGATGCGAATTGGAAATGGCCTAGGGCCAAGAATCATGTAATCTATGAAATCCTGGACGACATTCCAAACATGGTCAGGTATGCCTACAGAGAATAATTTTACAAATGAAAAACAAGAGCTAAAGATTAATTCTACTTCAGTAAAGATCATAACCATTTTGGTCCAATTGTTTGGACAACAAAAAATATGTACAACCATTGGTATGGGAATTTCCAATTGTCTGGAGCCGAGCATTCACATATACAGACTAATTCTCCTTCATATCCCTTGTCGTCCGGTTTGAGGATAACAGTTTACCACCGGACACCAAAAAAATATGTACAACCCTTGGTATGGACCAAAAAAAATTTAATTCTTGAGCAAAAGTATATGCCTAAATTGCCATTCCATTCCGTGTATTAGCTGCTTGCTTTTCCGTTTTTCTGTTGACCATGTTCTGAGCTTGTCATTACATATACATACTAATTCTACTTCACAACCCTTGTCGTCCGGTTTGACGATAACAGTTTACCACCGGACACCAAAAAAATATGTACAACCCTTGGTATGGACAAAAAAAAAACTTTAATTCTTGAGCAAAAGTATATGCCTAAATTGCCATTCCGTGCATTAGCTGCTCGCTTTTCCATTCTTCTGCCGACCATGTTCTGGGCTTGTCATTCAAGAACATATGGATCAATTCAGCTCTGAATTTTTTAAGATTTTCCACAGTAAGATATGTTGGGACGGGCTTCTGTTCCGCAAGTTGTTTAATGATATAGCACACAATTATTCCACAATCAACCCTGTAGAATTCAGAGAAAGCAGGTTGAAGAAGAGAAGAGTTTAGAAACACAATGATGGTGACAGATACAGGGACAGATACACTAACATAAAACTAAAACAGAAACTTACGATCCAGGTTGTTGCTGAGGTGCATCATCAATGGAGCTTATTGGAGCACTGAGAGTGTTGGTTGGAAACAGTGTTGGTTTGGGTGTAGAAATGAGTTCAAAACTTGGTGGTTTACTAAGAGTCAACTTCCTCATTTGCTCTTCCACGTACTCTTTCTACATTTTGTAAAAAATAGCAAATTTGTTTTTGTTTTAATGTTATGATAGAGGGATGGACTACAAGACAACAGATTAAAGGTAAAGTTATATACCACTATGGAGGCATCTGTCAAGTAAGGATCCTTCTTTTTCTTGGGCTTCGTCAAAGAGTTATAGTGCATCCATTGTTGCTTGGAAGTATCGTAGACCAGAAGAGTCCAATGGTCAGGAGCTTTCACTTTTCTGCCTCCCATTGAATTCATCGGGAATATGAGATATTTGTAGAATGCAACACCATTTATGTCAATGACTTTGTCCAGTTCTTTCAGCTTTTCATTGATTAAGTTTGCTCTTGCATCAGATTTTTCTGTTATTAGTGTCTGTCAAAAAGGAATGTATTTATAATATCAGATATTGGAATAACATATATCTGTTATTAGTTGACAAAGATGGAATACTGAACAGTTCGCATACCCAACAGGTGGATGTAATGTAGAAGCTGTTCCCCTGTGTTTTTGCTGTCTTTTCTTCCCGTCTTTCCAAAATGTAAGTGAGCCCATCAATGCACTGCAATAGTTATGTCCTGATATTAGAATTGAAGTTGATAAAAACAGATGTATCAATTGACCTACATGGTTCCAAACTACTAAACAGATGACCAAACATGCTTAAAAAGACCTATAAACAGACCTACATTGTTCCAAACTACAAAAACTACCAAATAGATGTACCAAACATGCTTAAAACAGATATACCAAGTGTACTAACAGATACAGACCTACATTGTTCCAAAACTACAAAAACTATCAAACAGATGTACCAAACATGCTTAAAACAGATATACCAAGTGTATTAATAGATACAGATATACCAAAAGACCAGCATTGCTTCAAGCTACAAGAATTGAACAGATTTACCAACATGCAGATATACAAAACCAAAATAAAAACCAGCAGATATACAAACGTATTAATAGATACACTGACATAAAATCAGATAAAGGTAAAAATAGTTTATTTGGTGTTACCGTGTTTCCAATATCACCCTCACTCAACAGATTCAGGACATCTTCGATTGTAACTGTATCATTGTTGACTTGGTTGTGCCAGACGAAAGCTCTGCGATTTCCAGAAGAAAAGATGTATTAAATGGAATGAAATTTGTGAATTTTACTCAATACGAATCTAGCTTTGCTGATTTCACTTACTTTTTGTCTTCTTTCTCAAATTCATAAATTGTTTCCAGTAGATCCATATCTTCCTTCGAAATGTAATTGAACAGCTTTGTCATTTTAAATACAGAATTGCTGTTCTTTATTTCCTTCTGGTTCCTTCTATAGTAGATGAACCCTTCCTCCGTCTTCACTGTTCTGTCATCTTTGCCCTTGAGATCTTTTACCATTGATGGCGGGTCAATATCATCTTGTTCTCTCTTCCTTTTCTTTTCTTTCTTCCTTTCTACCTCCTGTGTGTCTTTGAAGATTTGGCAGATTGTTTTGTCAATGACTTCGTCAGACAAAATTTCATCATGCATTCCAGTTGCTATATCAACTCTTTCGCTGATAGTTTGATCAACTCCTCCTTCCTTGCTCTCCTCCTCTTCTTGCCTTTTCTCTTTGTCTTCTTCTTTGTCCTGACATAGTGAATTAGGCAATTATGATTTATGTGTGTAACAAATATACAGATACATATATGACAAGGCATACAGATATACCAAAAATACTAACAGATACAAATATAACTAAACAAATACCAACAGATATACAAACAAATATAGCGACATACTTATGAAGAGATGTTTTTCTTACGTGGAATTCTTGTGTAACCATATGGGTTACAATGTCATCTAGGCCATCTTCGAAACTTGCTTTGTCTTTTTCAGATTTTTCAAGTTTTTCCTCCAATAAGTCGTTGCTGACGTACAAACCTCCTATCTCAACCTCCTTTTGCACAATTTCTTCCTGCAGGATACCCTTTTCAACATGTACCGTCCCGACTTCTGTTTCATAGTCAAACATTTGCTCAGCGGCGTCTTGATACGGTACATGGTCCCTTTCAAGTTCGGCTATTTTTTGTTGCAAAGTTTGAATTACTCTGTCCTTTTCCTTCGATTCTTCCTTCAACCTGTCAATTTCTTTGAGTAGGTCAGAAATTAGGTTGTTGGCATCATTTTTTGTCTCCTTAACCTCCTCGTCCTTCTCAAATTCCGATCCATCGTTGTCTACGCTGCACTCCCGAGTGTCAGTATCCTTCACATCACTCTGATTTTCAATTTGTTCAAGAAAATGCAACAACTTCTTCTCTTTCTCGTTGTTAGGCTCCAATTCTGCATCCTTTACCATTTCTGGATTAAGGGATTCCAACGGTGTTCGTGCCAATGCTTCTGGTAAATCACTCATATCCCACTTCATAAACCTTGGACAATTGTCTTTTGATTGTTGCATATTCATTATGCTTGTATGCTCGCAGAGCCAGTACTGCATTCAAGCAAAGTAGCTTTCACTGTAGAATTCTAATAGAAAACAGATACAGTTATAGAAAACAGATACACATATAAAACAGATACAGATACAGATACCAATATAAAACAGATACAGATAAAGATACAGATACAGAGATAAAACTGATACACATATACAGATATACCAATATAAAAATAGATATAGATATAGTAACAAACATGACATTAAACTACAAATAGAAGAGATACTCACCAGTAGACCAAGTACACATCCACCAACAGTTGTTGGATTTGTATGCTTTGTATCAAGCTCTTTGACCAAGTGCTCCGTAATGAATGTTGACCATGCATACGTTGTGGATGTGTTGAGATCCTCAATGAATGGACAATAAGCCCAGCTTAATTTTGGTTGTGAGAGTGGGACAAAGATTGTCGCAAGAACCAACATCATAAGCACACGTGCAATGTCCTGCGCACTTTCATTAGAATCTTTTGTAAAAGCTTTTCTCAAGAATATCTTCATCCTTGAAACCAACATTTCCTTTTCTTTTCCAAAGACTCTGTCAAGAAAATCTGAATTTGGCCTTCTCGTGTTCCCTTGGAGTTGTATTTTGATTGGTCCAGATTTGATTCCAAAGATGAGTGTCAAATCCTTGACACTTATTTTAACTAATTTGCCACCAAGATCAAAGTAACCCTCCCCTTTGTACTTTTCGACCAACTTCAATGTAATTTCATCGCTTTTCCTCACGAAAAGTTCATTAATATCCGGTTTGGTCATTGCAAACAAGAGATTTGCAAAAGGAATTTTTTTGATCTCATGAACTTGGCGAGGAGTGAATTTTCTGTGTTTTAGAAGCCGTACAAGGCTGACGAGATTAGACCTGCAGGAGGTTTGTACAGATGGGATAATGTCATACAGAGAAACCAACATAAAACAGATGCTTCAATATAAAAATAGATACACTAGTAATGTAACAGATACAGATAAACTAATATAAAACAGATGCACCAATATAAAAACAGATACACCAGTAATGTAACAGATACAGATAAACTAACATGAAACAGATGCACCAATATAAAAACAGATACAACAGATACACTAGTAATGTAACAGATACAGATAAACTAATATAAAACAGATGCACCAATATAAAAACAGATACACCAGTAATGTAACAGATACAGATAAACTAACATGAAACAGATGCACCAATATAAAAACAGATACACCAGTAATGTAATAGATACAGAGAAACCAACATAAAACAGATGCTTCAATATAAAAACAGATACACCAGTAATGTAACAGATACAGATAAACTAATATAAAACAGATGCACCAATATAAAAACAGATACACCAGTAATGTAACAGATACAGATAAACTAACATAAAACAGATGCACCAATATAAAAATAGATACCTGTATTGGCAGCTCTCTTTTTTGATCTCAACAACTTCTTCGTTCTCTTGCTTCTCCTTCTTCCTTTCTTGTTTTTTCACCCTTTTTTTAGGAAGACGGGGGCTGGACTTCTTCTTTTTTCCCTTTAGCTTCACAAACTTGTCTTCCTCCTCGTCTTCCTTCTCTTCCTCCTCATCTTCCTCACTTTCTTCCTCGTCTTCCTCAACATCTTGTTGCTCGTCTTCTTCATCGTCTTCCTCTAAGACTACCACATCATCATCTTCCTCGTTTCCAGTCTTCTTGTTTCTGTTTGATTTTCGAACAAATTTCTTTTTTATTTCAATTGTCGCTTCCATTTTCTTTGACACCCTTGTCGTTCTTATTTCTCTTTTGGATAAAGATCTTGTTATTCTCCTCGATTGAGTTTTTTTAACAGGTGATTTCTGTGAAGCCCTCCTTTTCTGTGGCGTTTCAATGTCATTCTTCTCCTGTTCAATTTCCTTTATCTGCGTTTCATCATCATCACCATCTTCCTTTTGATCTGTTATTTTCTTTACAGCAATTGGAGTTACCTTCTTTCTTGCTCGCATCTTAAATCTTACCTTTTTTGGCTTTAACTCTGTAATCGGTTCTACTACATCTTCCTGTTCAGAATAAAAAACACAAATCCAAAATAAATATAAAAACAGATATACGATCTATGTTAACAAATACACAGATACCAACATTGGTACATAATTCCAAAAGACCAACCAGATGTACTAACATGCTTGCAAAAACCAAACAAATATACAAACACAAAACAACAGATATACAAAGTGTACTAACAGATATAGAGATACCAGCAGACCTACATGGTTCCAAACTACCCAAACATGCTTAAAAAGAGATATACCAACTGTACTAACAGATACAGACCTAAAACAAACCTACATTATTCCAAACTACAAGAACTACCAAACAGATGTACCAAACATCCTTAAAACAGATATACCAAGTGTACTAACATATACAGACGTACAAGCAGACCTACATTGTTCCAAACAGATGTACCAAACATGTAAAAAAGATATACGAACTGTACTAACAGATACAGACCTAAAATAGACCTTCATTGTTCCAAACTACAATAACTACCAAACAGATGTACCAAATATGCTTAAAACAGATATACCAAGTGTACTAACATATACAGACGTACAAGCAGACCTACATTGTTCCAAACAGATGTACCAAACATGTAAAAAAAGATATACGAACTGTACTAACAGATACAGACCTAAAATAGACCTTCATTGTTCCAAACTACAATAACTACCAAACAGATGTACCAAATATGCTTAAAACAGATATACCAAGTGTACTAACAGATACAGACCTACAAACAGACCTACATTGTTCCAAACTACAAAGGAACTACAAAACAGATACAGACCTGAAACATACATGGGGACACCGTGGGATTTTGAACAAAAGAACTCCTGGAAGTATTTTTAAGTCGAACAAAAGAAGTTCTAGGATGTTGTATTATGTGCAGAAAGTTTCTCTACTTCTTGTGTTTGGGAATGTTCGTGTTCTACTTTCTTAGATGCATTTGTTAATTTTTGTCCATGCTACATACTTGACACAGCTTGCCTGGTTCTGTGCATTTGTTAAAATCGAACAGATATACCACCGGACGAGAAGAAGAAGACATGAAACCCTAAGATGAAGAAAACATTGATGAACTCGATCAAGAGGATGAGAAGTGAAAAGAAGGTCGATTAACTCACCGGACGTTCCATTGGCGGTCGGTCGATCGGAATGGAAACGATCTGCTGATTATTGATCTTTCTCACTCTCGCTTTTTGTTTGCAGAGAAGTTTCAACAGACGTACAGTGAAGTTTGAGGGCTCACGCTTTTTTCTCTCACGTTTTTTGTAATTTTTGGGCTCACGTGAGGTCTCGTGCGATGAAGGGGTTTTTTTTGTAAATTCTGGACACAATGTCCTTTAAACTTTAATGGAAAATATGTATGTCCTAATTATAATAAAAAATCTTATAATATGTCCTTCTAGTCAATTTTCCCTAAGTATTAATCATGAGTAGAAAGCAACTTATGGAATAAGGAAGAAGATCAGGGGAAAACAATTCACTTTGGAACTTACAATCTTTTAAAAAACATAACATTAAAAAGTACACAACATATTTAGCCTTAAATTACTCACTGCCATCTTAAGTTTCACATCTAATTTGTACATGTTCTAACAATATCCGTTTCTATGATAATAATACAAACAATAGCAAGTTCTTGTCCCGTTGTCAATATTTACAAACAACAGCGAACCTTCCCTCTTTTGGGGAGGAAAAAGAGAACTTCATATTATACATGTAAATGAAAAGATACAAATACAACAGTGATCAGCAAATACACATACAAAAATTGAAAACAACACTACAACAGCAATACAAAAAACCTTCGGAAACCTAGCAAAGAGCCACAGGAAGAACATTCGGTGAATTTGTAAGCCTCATCTTCTATGAAGGATTCTGAACCTGCTTTAGGTGAATAGCAGCATAAATGGAAGAGTTTGCATCAATTTTTAGATGGGAAAGAAGATGCTGCACATCTGGCCGCAAGCTCTCCAATGCTCTTCCACAAAGAGCCAAGATGTCGGGTCTAGGTTTGCTGTTAGTCTGCACTGGTCCTCCTTGCCCTTCGTAATGGACAATATGGTGGCTGTGGAGTATATACATGACAAAAACATGTAAGCACTTCATTTGGGTGGTGAAAACTGAAAAGAAAAGAAGGTGCGTTTGGACTTCGAGGAAACAAAGGGAAGGAGATGGAAAATAATAACTTCCATTCATTACCCATGCTTGGTTGTTGGATGGAAGGAAGAAGAAGAATATAAGAAAAAACAAGTGAAAAGTAATTTCCTTTCCAGTTTCATTTCGTATTCATTACTCGCTTTCCTCTTTTTTGTTGGTTCATATAAACTTATTTTTCTCCCTTTTCTAAAAAAAAAAAAACAACTGGAAAGTTATTTTCCTTCTCACTTTTTTATTTGCTTTCGCAAAGCAAATGAAGGTATGTTTATCTCAATATAATTTCCCTACAATTTGGGTAACGGTTACTGGATAGTAATCTCACTATATTGCCCCTAAAGTATCTGCAACACTTAAAGGAATATTTATCTCCCCTTCCACAAAATCCTAACACAAGGTAAAACGTAAATTTTATGCGACAGGTTTGGTTAAGTTCAATGACAAGAAATAAGATCTTACAGGAAGTCAATGAGATCAGCGATATCAGCTGCTTCAACAGGAGTTGATGGAGTTGAGTTCTTCCCAAACACGTCGACCATTATACTTAAAACGAGTGACAGCATCTGGAGATGATTTTGAAAACATTAAAGCAATCATATTAGAAAAGCACAATTAAGCAAATACCTCAGGAGTTAATAATCACCAAACAAGAATAGCAATTCTTACTGTACTGGAACGGAATTCATTGCCAACAGTAATGAACTGGATAAACCACAACATCATGGTAGAAGGCAGTTCCTTCTGTCTCACTAGAGTAATTACCTAATTTTCCTTTCTCAAAATGCTTAAATGAAAACAGGCAACATCAAGTCACCAAAATTAGTAAAAAAATTTAAGATGGCTATTAGAATCTTGGTGATAGTACAGACGTCAAGTATCTAAGGAAAATAGAGGGGGCAATGTAACAACACGTGAATATGTAGCCATAAAGCAAATAAGTAAGGATCCTCTAAATCACTGGCAAGATTGACATATACCACTGCAAATTAAAGCCGTGTGCAGTACCATAATACAACAAAGATAGGCAGGAATGGTTCAATAGCATGTCATAAGAAACCAATGCCCACTTCATTTCGTGCATTAAATCTTGTATCCACTGAGACGAAAGAAATCAGTTGGATTTTTCTTCCACAAAGGAGAAAGGATTTACATAGAGTTAAGGGGTTGATTATCAGGAGACAGGAGCCATTTTCAATGGCAGCCAAGATGATTTCCGCTTGCATTTTGATTTCCTTATCAGGAGACACGATGCGAAGAATGCTTCCTCCATGGAGACTTTGGAGAGGTAGTATTTATGAACTTCTGTCTGGCTTGCACATTATTCCTCGAAGGCATGAGTTTGAGGGGTTAAAAATGCATTACCTGGCCTAAAACTGCCTACTGAAGCTTGGTTTAAGAATTGGACTCGGGAGCCGAGATGTGGCCAAAACGTAGTCGGGGTGACCACAATAATTATTCAGCATTTCAATGGTAAGGTGACTGAACACATTGTGTATGTTGATGATAGAGTTTTATAGCACGTCATCTAGAGGAACTGAGCAAATACGAAATTGAAAGTTTATCTTAACAAGGAGATTAAAATATGTTCAAGCATCCAATTAAAAACCAATTGACAATGAGTGAAGAGGTTGCCCATACTCGTATACTAGCTTGGAGGCTATAATCAACCAAATTGGGACAAGCATGTGCAAACCCTAGCCTGCACATGATAACGAAATGTGTATTGATGGTACAAACGACGGGGCTGCCAACCAAGAGAGTCTTTTCCAAAAGCCTAGCTCTGATACCATGTCACAGTCAGTACCTGGATCAGTCTCATCCGTGTAATAATTAAGAATTCCTCTTCCAACTCGTCCCAGAATTTTTTGTCAATATCCTCGATCAGTATCTTCTTTTTATTCAGTAGAAGGTCACCCCTCACTCCATTCGTTTCTTATGTCAGGAATGGTGGGGTGGTTGAGCTCTCTTTCCTTCGGCCGAGGGTTCCTTGTTCTAATCAATGAATTGTTATTTCTCGGAAGGTCTCTTCGGGCGTTAATAGCCCGTGCGCGCGCGTGCGCGCAACACTCTTGTTTCCAATTGTTATCTTTATTGGTTATTTCTTTTCCGGCTAGAAGGCCGGGTTCTAAGAGAACCCTCTAGCTAGATGGTCGGGTTAACTGGATTCCGATTCATTCTGTCATTCTCTGCTGCATTGACATTTTCACTCCCCACCCCACCATAACAAAATGTTTCAACTATATCTCAGGAGTAATCAAAGGAAGTACGGCGGGTTCAAGTAGGAAAAAATGAACTAACAAGTAGGGCATACAATACTTGTTGAGTGTCATTCAACATTAGAGTGGTGAAGACTCTGCCCATTCAGATTGGGTGCAGGTCGTACCTTTCAGTGAGGTACAAGGAGGCACTTACATTTTCATCCTGGAGGCTCGGCAATACCGACATCCATAGCCATAGGATCCCAAGTACCCGGATCAATCAAGAGTTCTATTCTTTCTGATCTATCTGAACAGAGCATTTTGCAGGCACTTTTTGCTCTATCAACGGGTAGAACTTTGACTCGATCAATATCTATTTGACTGATATAGGTATCTACTGATACTGATAGGCGTATACTTGAGTGACTAAAGTGAATACTACTAAAAGCTAGTCTATCCAGGTCTTCCATAGTTGAGTGCTCTTGGCAAGGGTTACTCATCAGCAATGGCGGGACCATGAATTAGCGTTAGTAGGGCACCTTTTAACACACTTCAAGCAAAACTAATAAAATACTTTTGTTAAAAATAAAGCAAAAATCTAAGAAATTTATTAAGAAAAAAGTCAATATTAGCAATCTTGCGCCAATTAAACAATATCTTTTGTTACACATTTTATTCCTAAATCTCCACATTCGACTTGCGGTTCTATCGGCAAAGAGAAAGAAACAAGACTATTGTCAAAATTGTGAATAATAGCTAAAGTACAATTCATATAGCCGATTTTAGCCACTTTGGAATTTTGGACATTAAGCATTAGAGAGTTTCCAATAGTAAGTGGTGGCTATTTTTGGCATTAGACAGATTATCTCGTCAGTCTAGTAGACTTGTTTCTAATATTTGAAATAATAAGTTGAGAATAAAATGATATACAAATTGTATTACAGTGATTATTAAAAAGCTAATTTGTAAGGAAAAAAAAAAAGAGGGGAATTCAGTGGGGCCGGGGGGCCTTTACTCCCTCCACCACTGCTCATTGGAGCATGACCATTCCATTGGTAGGCATATGGTAGATCAGATTGGGCTGGTTCTATGCTTATCTGAGGATGAGTTCAGAACAACGGCCATGGAGTTCGTGAAATTACTTTGGCTTGACATATTGCTGAGAGATCTTGGTTTTGATCGCCAAAAACCTGTGAGGTACTATTATGACGAAAAATCAATATTGCTCATAATCCTGTTTAACATGTTCGGACTAATAATATTGGGATTGACAGGTTTTGTATAAACTAGCATTATAATTACCCTGTGTGTGAAGACTTATGATCAACTTGATGACATCTGAGCAAAGGAAGTACCAAGAATTTCCATTACACTCTAACCAATCTGGTGTGCTACATATTTGCACTAGCTTGAGGCAGAGTACTGAAATGTGTTTCCACACAAGAAGACAGCTATCAGTCGATGCTCCTTTACTGTTTCGATCCAAGCTTGACTTCTAAGCTTTCTTTTGAGGCTATACCCAAGATTTCATCTATCACTTCTTGTCTGTTATGTTATCTCAATCCATTAACAAAAGCTTCCACTCCCATTTCGCCTAAGTGGATGGGAGTCATATTAGGGAAATGAACGGAATGGGGGAAAGAATACCCTAGCTGATAATGCAGCTAAATCTTATGAAGCAAGTGGAAGGTTAGGAGTAAAATGCTGTTAAAAGTGAAAGATTGGTGGTTCTGAAAGGGCATAGAGCAAGGCCACTGTGTATAAATTTCAGTCGAACTGATTGTATGTATTTCTCCAAAGGAAGATGACTTCCATCCAGTTCTTGTGGTTTTCATGAAAAAATCAAGGTAAAGTTGACAGGGATGCTGGAAACTCCACATTACATTATGGTCAAGTTTGAGAATGGTATGAAGCAATTCTGGATGACGTAATTTTTAAAGAATTCCGAGACCTCTAATATGTTGTGGATAACTATACTGCATGAGTGCTGGATCTCTGAACAAGTCACATATGAACTTGGCATGGTTAAGAACGGATAAGTTGTGCATAGTTAAAAACTGATAAGTTGTGCAGTGAGTGTTAAGAATCATCTCACGGATGCCTGGAAATATTGAAGGTCAATCTGCCCGAGTAAGGCTTCATGTTGGTGATAAAATACATTGCTGAATACCAGAGCTGAAATAGGAAAAAATTAATCTAGAAGAAGTGAATGGCTAGCATACCTTACTGAAAAGAGCATGTGCATTGGCCAATCTAGGGAGCAACGGACCAATAACACGGAATGCAATTCTCAACACAGCAACTGATGTCACTGGCCTGAGATGCTTAATGATGAGATGTGTTCCATCTAGCCATTCTTGTGGAAGATTACTAAAGAAAGAGTGAAGCAGGGCCACAATATTACCTGGCAATGATACAAGTATATTACAGGATCAGAGGATCACCAAAAAACAACAATAAAAATGCAAGCAACAACTGTCCCTGAACACGCAAAGCTTCATGGTGATGATCTTCAATTGATCAGTCCTAGAAGAACACCAGCATCCCCACGATGTACAGATTACGTCTATTGGGATAGAAGAACAAGTCCTGAACTCAAACAAATATCTCACTTGCGAAACTTGAGAGAACAATTTATGTACACCGAAAAAATTTGAAAACATTTGTATTCCACAACTATTCTGATTCAATCACTAGAGAAATTAAGACTCACTGCTAATATGTTTTAGCAGAAGACTCACAACAATGATGTGTGACTACTAGTTTTGGCACACATAAATTTGAACAAAAGATTGATGCACATCATCAATGTATCATATGTTGGGCTTGCAGACTAAATGGCATGTAAAGAGCCTAAATGCATGTTAACCCAACAAGCTCGCAAATCAACGAACATATGTTGGCCCAACAAGCCTACAAGTATATGGGCCTGTGGATGAAGTAGCAGCTCGACAAGTATATGGGCCTGTGGTTAAACCATGTAGGGCCCGCATTTCGCAGGGCCTACAAATCAAATATGGGTTAACCGAGTCTCAAATCAAATAATACGTAGAGCCCAAGAAATACTTCTGTGGAAGCAAAACAAATATTCCAAGGTGGATGCCATCAGATGTAACCAATATTCGAAATTGAAAGAGGCTGAGGAGCTAAGATGAGATAGCATCCTATCCCTGGAAACAACGATTCAAATTCAAAAGAATTATTTGGTGACCAAGCATTTGATGAAGGAAGCCCCTATAAAGAAGAGGTCCATCATCAAACGAAGGGGATCTCTCTTCTCCCCTAAACGTAGAAGCTATACATACATCTCTTACCCCTCAACATAGAAGCTATACAAGAATCACTTCTCCCGTCAACAAAGAAAATAAAAAGAGAGAGAAGATACACTACTCAAGCAAAACTTCTGCAATCTACAACGACCAAGTAACCTAATACAATTTTTTTTTTTTTTTCCGAAAGGCAAAGAATTTTATTAATCTTTGAATAAGTAAAAGACTAAAAGGAACAAGGATTTAGACGGCATCATATCCCTAAACAAAGCCTAAGAACAATCATGTGCATTGCCAAGACCTAAAAGAGAGAAGAAGCCGAGATTGGCAAGCTGCCAACCAAGGAAAAGCCAAAATGGGCCGAAACCCGAACACCTAAAGGGATTGAACAACCAGGCAACCTACTCGCTCACTACAACCAGCAATCTTCAGCAAGCCTCAAAGACCTGGATAAGGGTTCCACTAACACTTTTAGAAAAAGTGCAGTTTTGTCCTTATTTGAATTTTTTTCACATTTGTTCGTTTTGGGCCAATTTTTTTTTACTTTTTCATTCGTCTCGATGAGACGAAACTGAAAAGTAAAAAAAAAAAAATTTACTTTTACCCAAATATTTTGAACAAGGACCACTTTTAAGTAGAAAAAGTAGAAAAAGTCTACTTTTTTTTACTTAAAAGTGGTCCTTGTTCAAAATATTTGGGTAAAAGTAAAAAAAAAATTTACTTTTCAAAAAGTCAAAAAAATTTGGCACAAAACAAACAAACGCGAAAAAAATTCAAAGAAGAACAAAACTAAAAAAGTGAAAAAAGTTGTTAGTGGAACGGGGTTGCGGATCCCTCTAAGTGTATCCTATATAAATATCCGTTTTGATGTAAACAAGGGTTTTAAACCCCAATCATCAATAAAATTAAATAATTCTTGTCTTTTTCTGTTCTTTATTCTTCACTAATTGGAGGTTTTACTTTCGTACTATGTAATTAACGATTTGAAATCCAAATCGGAAATAGGAGCCTACAAATAAAAAATTAACACTGTTTGCTTGCACAATGGATATTTGAGATATAGATTTCGAATTGTGGATTAAACTCTATGGTTCAAAATTTATGTCTACAACTATGCTCTCATTTTCCAATATGATGTTGCAGGGAAAAAGGGAAAATGAGAGCCAGCATATTTTACACCTAAGAATGGAAGAAAAGGAAAAGTTTAGCCAGTGGCATATTGATTACAAGTGGATGAAAAGGAAAATGAAGGAGTATACACTATAGAGAAAGATAAAAGATAATATAGCAACCAGTTATCAGCATAGACGGCAAAGTTTATCAGTACCTGTGTTGCATTGAATCGGGTACTGGTATTGTCTACGGGTACGTGTCTAAGCATTGAATCCATTAATTTCCATTTTGAGGATATGGGGACACAGACGAACTATATATTTCATTATATATTTCTTTTATTTTGTAGGATAAATGGCATTTTAATGCAATATCTAGGACTTCCATGCATATTTTAGGACAAGTTCATCATTACACAATATGCTTGGTAGGTGAATGTCGAACTAAACATGTTGGACACGAGCCTATTGCCCTTATCTGAGCGTATATGGAACAGATCAGTACAAAGCTAAAGGAAACAAGCAACTACCAATGGCAGTTGACGTATTGTCTTGGGCAGCCCATGTTGGGTCCAGCAAAGCATAGCCAACGGCAGAATCTAGTTCTCCAAGTGACCTTTTACCATCAGTGAGCCACCAACTCTCTTTTATTATTCGTGATGCCTCCATATAGAGTTGTACGTGAAAATCCATTGGGAGCTGAGCCAACAGAAGACCGCAAGATTGGATGAGCAAACAAGATAACTGCTGGCAGGTATAGCCACTTCGGGAAACAAAGTTAGAGGTGTTTATTCCAGAGATTGAAGGAGTGGATCTACTTGCACCCATGGAATCAGTGCTGCCGCCAGAAGGGGAAGTGGGTAAAACAGAACCTTGACCAACACCATTAGGAGCACCATGAAGACCATTGCTAGATTGGATAAGGGTTGGTTGTATATGCACAACGATTTGAACTAGCGATGATACAATCTGAGAAGCAGTTATAGGAAGGGACAGTATTTCTATGACTGCTGTTTCAAGGATCAGCTGAGTGTGTGTGCCTGGATCTTGGATTTGATAGAATGCTCTCTGGCCTTCAGAAACATTTGTGGATCCAGCCAGAGAACTCGCAGATGTCTTATTGTGTGCACGGAGGGAATTACTTGATGATGCCTCCCCCAGTGAGCCAGATTTTGAGCTATTATATATAGGAGGAATAACATTATTGACAAGTCCTAATAAAAGAGTCGCAAAGTAGTCCAATGGTGGGCAAATGGCAGCATTTGATGTGTTAATGTGCTGAGGAAATGACTCAGAAAATGGGATCTGTGAAAAAAACAGAAAGCAATCAATGAATAAGCAGTAACGACCAAAGAGGAGAGAGAGAGAGAGAGAGAGAGAGAGAGAGGGTTTTTACCTTTTTAAGATCCAGTACATTTAGCAATCGGAGAATCAGCTTTCCTGGGAGATGACTGTAGAAATATGCAAGAATATCGCGCACAAATGTAAAATTTAGAGGATAGTGGTGAAGAAATGTAGAATACAACTGTAGTACTCTGTCAGCGAAGTCTGTGGCGTCATTTTCAATAAGCCTGTAAATGATTACCGGGATAACCGGAAGCAAACGCACTACGATATCGTCAAAGAATACAGGATACCTGCCAGAACAAAAAATAAAAATAAGGTCATAAAAACGGAATTCATGAACATTAAATAAAAATATCCCATGGAAATACTTATCAATGCTTTAATTGACAGCAATATATGAAAGGGACACTTAACGATGTATATGCCACTAGAAGAATGAAAGGCGAATTCATTCAGCGGCCCTCAAAACCTGTACAGTCAATGTCTCCTTCAAGACAGGCCATTTCTCATCTTCCCATGAAAGAGAAAGATTACTCGGATTAAAGGGAAAATTTTAAAAAAACACCTAACCTTTCAACTCAATGTCACATAAACACCTGAGCTTTAAAAAATGTAAATCCCCCACCTGACCTTTGGACTCCGTCATCAAATAACCCCCTCCACCCATTTTCCGTCCAATACTTAACGGAGACACGTCCCACTTTGTTGTGCTCGACGCATGTTGTTGTTGGAATACTAGTATACTCGTATACTAGTATATTGTGTTTAGTCCCACATTGCTTATTTACATTATGTAATGAACTATCTCCTTATATAAATAAATGATTATGTGTGAAGGTGTAAGTTACCTTACACACCTTTTCCTCTCCAAACAACATGGTATCAGAGCAGGTTCTTAAACCGCCCTTGAAACCCTAAACCCTCACCACTATAGCCGCCTCCCACCCTAGCCACCCATTCTTGGCCGCCAGCAAGAAAAAAAAAAAAAAACCCTAAAACGACCTACCCAAACCTTTTAGAATCCTAAAACAACTTACCCACACTCATCAAAACCCTAAAACGACACTGTTCACGCTACTGTTCACCGGTACTGTTCACGTACTGTTCACCGTACTGTTCATCGGTACTGTTCACGCGCGACTGTTCATCGGGTACTGTTCACACGCACTGTTCATCGGGTACTGTTCATGCACACTGTTCGGCGACCTCCCTTCCGTCGTCACAGACCTCCGGCGACTCTTACCGGCTCTCGTTCGGCCACCGGTGACCCTCGCCGGCCCTCGTCTGCCTCCGGCGCCTCTTCTAATTGCTGATCTCTATCTCTTGATGCTTCTGTCGCTTGCTTTTGACACTTTGGTATGAGTTTGCCGTCGGTATTCTGTTGTGTTCTTATTTGTGGGCTTATTCGGCTGCCCTACTTTATGTCTGGTTATTTTGGACTTCTCGTTTCTCCTTGGTCTTGTTATTTTACTGCTCTTATTTGCTGGTGATCGTGGTTTGTTGATGATTGTGGCTGCCTCTGTGTTATTGGCATAGTTTCTGGTTGGTATATTTGCAATGAGCTCTGGCACTGCCTCTGTTTCTAGTTCTAGTACTGTGACTTCCGCTGTTAGTCGTTCTTCCCGGTCTCGTGATCGGTTGTCCATTACCTCTACCTTATTGAATGGTCGAAATTATGCTGTTTAGGCTAAGGCTGTTGAAGTCTATTATGTCGGGGAGTCCGACTATCATTATCTTACTGATGATCCTCCCGCGGCGACTGCCGCATCATATAGTGCTTGGGTTCCTGCAGATGCTAAAATTCGTGTTGAGCTTTGGAATAGTATGGAGGAAAATATTAAGAATACTCTGGTTTTCTTATCTACTGCGAAAAAAGTATGGATGAAGGTTAAGGAAATGTTCTCTGGGGCTGATAATCTCCGTCAGACTTATGCTCTTCATCAACAGTTCTTTTCTCTTGACCTTGGCAACTTATCCTTGGAAGAGTATTATGCCAAGTTCTGTGGAGTGTGTGAGGAGCTCAACACTTGTGAGCCCATTTCTTCAGACATTCAGGTTATGGAGCGTCAGCGTGAGCGCTTGCAGGTAGCTCGTTTTCTGTTTGGTTTACCTTCGCCAGCATATGATTCTATCCAGTCCAATCTTTTGGGTGGTAGAGATTTACCTTCTCTCAGTGAGGTGTTTAGTCGTGTCCGTCAGGCCTCTGTTCCAGACTCCAGTGCTGTTGATTTGACCCCTGCTGCCCGCTCGGCTTTGGTAACCACGATTTCTCGTGGTGGTACTTCTTCTCGTGGTTTTGACCGTGGGGGAGGCAGTCGTGGTCCTACTGGCCGTGGATATGGTCGTGATTCTGGTAGCAGTGGTCCGTCTGTTGGTAGTCGTGATTTTAGTCGTGCCCGTGGTCGTGGGTCTCGTTCCTGCACCTATTGCCATGGTACTAATCATACAGTTGATTTTTGTTGGATTCTGCATGGCCGCCCATCTGCTCATCAGGTTACTGTTTCTGAGGATGATGGCTCTGTTTCTGTGCCCAGCTCCATCCCACGGGTTATTACTATTCCAGAGGATGAGTATCATCGCCTGATTTCCCGGCCGCCCTCTTATGTGCCTTCATCTTCCACTGCTACGTTCGCTCAGAAAGGCTCCACCTTTGCTGGCCTGGCCTCTAATACTCCATGGGTTATTGATTCTGGTGCTACCGATCATATGACAGGTCACTCCATCCACCTCTCTGGTTCTCGTCCTCTTGTGAAGTCTTCTCATGTTGCCTTGGCTGACGGTTCCTCTTCTGACATTGCTGGTTTGGGTTCTGTTATTTTACATTCTTCTCTTACCTTAGACTCTGTTTTACATGTTCCTCGTTTTCCCCATAGTCTTATGTCTGTTAGTAAACTTACCCAATCCTTAAATTGTTCGGTTACCTTTTTTCCTGGTTATTGTGTATTTCAGGATCTCCAGACGGGGAAGAAGATTGGTGGCGGTGTTGAGCGTGGTGGTCTATACTATTTTGACACTGGCGAACGCGAACCTCCTGCCTCTGTTGCTCTTCAGGCTTCCGTATCTCCTTATGAACATCATTGCCGTCTTGGTCATCCCTCCCTTCAGACTCTCAAGCAGTTAGTTCCGTCGTGTCGTGGTCTTCAGTCTTTGCCATGTGAAGTCTGTGAGTTCAGTAAACACCGTCGTGTTTCTTTTCCACCTAGAGTAGAGAGTCGAGTGTCTCGTCCTTTTCATTTAGTTCACTCCGATATTTGGGGTCCCGTGCGTGTTTCATCACGTGGTGGTTTTCAGTATTTTGTTATTTTTGTGGATGACTATTCTAGGCTTACTTATGTTTATCTCATGAAAAACCGATCAGACTTGTACTCCATTTTCAAATCTTTTTATATGGAAATAAAGACTCAATTTGATGTTTCTCTTCGTATCTTTCGTTCGGATAATGCTGGTGAATATTTCTATAATGTTTTGTCTACCTTTTTTGATGAGCATGGTATTCTTCATCAATCTTCGTGTTCTCGCACTCCCCAACAGAATGGGGTTGCTGAACGCAAGATACGACATTTGACAGAGGTTGCTCGAGCCCTTTTAATCCAGCGTACGGTTCCCAAATCCTTTTGGGGCGACGCCGTCCTTACTGCCGGTTACCTCGTGAATCGCATGCCCTCCCGTGTTCTTGGGGGCCAGATTCCCTATAGTATTTTGCACCCTGGTTGTTCTTTATATTCTTTACCTCTGAAAATTTTTGGGTGCACGTGTTATGTTCATGCCCTGGATCCCGGCCGCGATAAACTTGATCCTCGCTCTATTAGGTGTGTATTCCTCGGGTACTCTAGGACTCAAAAAGGTTATAAGTGTTATTCTCCCACTCTGCATCGTGAGTTTGTCTGTGCTGATGTTACGTTTCATGAGTTGTTACCCTATTTTCCGTCTTTGCAGCATGCGGATCAATCTGAGTATATGCATATTTTGGTTCCTTCCGGGCAACCTCAAAAGCAACACCCCCCGATGCAGGTCTATGTTCGCCGTGCCAAAGCTGCACCACCACCTCCTCCGCCTACCGCTGAGCCTTCTCCTCCGTTGCGAGATCTGCCTTCACCTCCTTTGGCCCCTATTGCTCCACCTTCTCCTCCCATTGCTCTTCGTAAAGGTATTCGCACTTGTACTATCTCTCATCCTATTGCTAAATTTGTATTCTATGATCATCTGTCCCCCACCCTTCGTGCTTTTACTGCCTCTGTTTCCTCTGTCTTTGTTCCTAAAACTGTTCAGGAGGCCTTGTCTATTTCTGAGTGGCGGACAGCTATGGAGGAAGAGATCTCTGCACTCCATGATAATGGGACTTGGGAGTTGGTTCCTCTACCCTTTGGAAAATCCACTGTGGGGTGCCGCTGGGTATTCACTGTGAAATATCATCCTGATGGGTCTGTTGAGCGTTACAAAGCTCGCCTTGTTGCTAAAGGCTACACCCAGACTTATGGTGTTGACTATGCTGAAACCTTTTCCCCAGTTGCGAAGCTTGGTTCTGTCCGTCTCCTTATTTCTCTTGCAGCCAACCTTGGCTGGCCCTTATTTCAATTGGATGTCAAGAATGCTTTCTTACATGGCGATCTTCTTGAGGAGGTTTATATGGAGCAACCACCTGGGTTTGTTGCTCAGGGGGAGCGTTCTCAGGTATGTCGTCTTCGTAAAGCTCTTTACGGGCTTAAACAGTCTCCCAGGGCCTGGTTTGGCAAGTTCAGTGATGCAGTTTTGAAATTTGGTATGAATCGATGTCAGTCTGATCATTCTGTTTTCTCTCTCACATCTCCTCGCGGCAAAGTGTTATTGATTGTGTATGTCAATGATATTATTATTACGGGTGATGACCAGAGAGGTATTGATGCGTTGAAGGTCTTTCTGCAGAGTCAATTTCATACTAAAGATTTGGGTAGATTGCGATACTTTTTAGGTATCGAGGTGGCACGATCTAAAGATGGTATTAGTTTATCACAAAGGAAATATGTGTTGGATATCTTAGATGAGACTGGTTTGTTGGGGGCGAAACCTATCGATACCCCTATGGATCCTAATGTCAAATTATGCATTGATCAGGGGGAGGCACAGTCTAGTCCTGATCAATATCGCCGTTTGGTTGGTAAACTAAATTATCTCACTATTACACGTCCTGATATTTCATTTGCAGTGAGTATTGTGAGTCAGTTTATGTCTGCTCCTCGTGTGCCACATTGGGAGGCTGTTCTTAGAATTGTCAAGTATCTCAAGTTTCATCCTGGACGTGGTCTATTTTATAGAGCTAATGGTCATTTGCGTATTGAGGCCTTCACTGATTCTGATTGGGCAGGAGGCCCATCTGACAGGAGGTCAACCACTGGATATTGTGTTTTTCTTGGTGGCAATCTTGTTAATTGGAAGAGTAAGAAACAGACCGTGGTTGCACGATCTAGTGCAGAGGCAGAATATAGAGCCATGGCTCACACCACATGTGAGATTGTGTGGGTGCGATCTTTTCTTGAGGAGATAGGATTCCATGTGCAATTGCCTATGAATTTGTATTGTGATAACCAAGCAGCAATTCACATTGCATCCAACCCTGTATTTCATGAGCGGACTAAGCATATCGAAGTTGATTGTCATCTGGTGCGAGAGAAGTTGACTGATGGTGTTATAGCAACTCCTTTCGTGTCTACAAGTGCTCAATTGGCTGACATATTTACCAAGTCATTGTTTAAGCCTCGGTTGGAGATGTTATGTGACAAGCTGGGTTTGTGTGATATCTATTTCCCAGCTTGAGGGGGAGTGTTGGAATACTAGTATACTCGTATACTAGTATATTGTGTTTAGTCCCACATTGCTTATTTACATTATGTAATGAACTATCTCCTTATATAAATAAATGATTATGTGTGAAGGTGTAAGTTACCTTACACACCTTTTCCTCTCCAAACAACAGTTGTCACCGCTAACAACTAACCCATTAGAATTTCAATCCGTTTCAATGGGTGGGAAGATTTTATTTTTTTGATCATTTAATTCTAAAGGGTCATAATTAAATTTTGACTGTAGGACTCTCGTTGGTTAGTCCTAAGAGATATTTGATTCTACGATTTCCTTAGGATTAACCAACGAGAGTCCTACAGTCAAAATTTAATTATGACCCTTTAGAATTAAATGATCAAAAAAATAAAATCTTCCCACCCATTGAAACGGATTGAAATTCTAATGGGTTAGTTGTTAGCGGTGACAACATGGGTCGAGCATAACAAAGTGGTACGCGTCTCCGTTAAGTATCCGTTAAGTATTGGACGGAAAATGGGTGGAGGGGGTTATTTGATGACGGAGTCCAAAGGTCAGGTGGGGGATTTACATTTTTTAAAACTCAGGTGTTTATGTGACATTGAGTTGAAAGGTCAGGTGTTTTTTTGAAATTTTCCCCGGATTGAACATATGCAGTGTCACTTACCAAAATGACCATCACATATATTTTTTGACCTGACCATACACCAAATAGTCTATTATTCGTCCTCAAAATTCCTTTTGTAGATGTTGACTGGATTGTAATGGGTCAGAAAGTAGATTCTATTCCTAGGGAATAACGGTTAAATACTCATATATGATCTTGGAAATAGTTGAAACTGTGGAAACACTATTTATGTGGACATTGGCCTGATACATATGCAGATTTTAGGCCTGGTCACAACTGTCAATTTATGGGTTACTAAACAGACCAAGATTTAATCAAATATACAATAATGATGTTGATGACACAGCCATGGAGTGGTTAGATAAGTCTCATAGGCTTTAAAGCCTAAACCAAAAGGCTATGGGTAGCATGACGCATCGAGAAGTCTTTTTGGATCACAAACAAGTGTCCATGGTAGCTGGTAGTTCAAAGGTCATCATGAATCTAGTACTTGCATTAATATTCATCGAGGTACATTAAACACATGATATTAATTCATTGCACGTAGTCATTGTTAGATTCTAGGTATGCACATATTCAATGTATTCATTTATATCTAGGTTCATTCACATATCTTATTAAATGTGTTCATTGATAGGTTCATTTCATTTAGACTTCTAGGAATCAGAAGAGTCTTTTCCATGGATGATAAATTGGAATGTAATATTTCCTTTTATGAATAGAGTTGATCATTGCATTTTAGCATCGAGGCTGCAGTCATTGTATTTGGGGCTGCGGTCCTTTCAGAAATTGACTAACCCTTGCGAGGGTGAAGCACTATTCTTCTCATTCTTCCCTTTCTTCTTTCCGCACTTGCCCAAGTAGTATTCTTACTTCCCCACTCAAAAGCACCATAATTATTATTGGAGGTGGCAATACTCTTAAATCGTCCTACATCAGTTTGGTGTCAGGTCTTAATCCTGCATCCACAAAGTTGATCCATCTACAATGGTGACAAATAGTGAATTTAATTCCAAGGTTGGCGCTCTTTCCGAAGAGCTTCAGGCTACTCAGGAAGGTGTCGCAACTTGGAAAAGTGATGTTGCAACGTTAAAGAGCGATGGCGCTACATTAAAAAGTAGTATCGCTGCAGGGGTTAATGATGTACTGGAGATAAAAACATCACTGGATAGATTGGCATCTGTTTGTCATGGCCAAAAATCCTGTCGGAGAGGGCTTTGCTCAAGAGTTTGGTACCATAGATATTCCAGGATCCTTCTCCAAGAAACCCCAAGAAGTTATGACACAAGTTCCACCACCCTAATGCCCACACCGATTGCAAGAAGATCAGAGATTACTTGATGTTGACAGAGATGCTAAACTAGAATTTGGAGACTTTCATGGAAGCAACGATGCGGAAGTATCACTTGGTTGGCTACATGGCCTGAAGAGTTCTGATTAACGATGAGCGGAAATTCTTTGTGGAGGCTAAGTTGAAGGGAACAGCTAGAATTTGGTGTGGCAGAATACCAAGAAATATATTATGCTAACATGAGGACGTGAAAAGACGTGAAAAGTGCGGCGACTTGATACTTGTTGCCAGCTAATTTCAAGCAACGTGTTCAGCTACAGCTCGCACTAGTGATACAAGACAGTATGTCCGTTGAAGTGTACATTGAAAGGTTTTATAGCTTGGATACCAGATCAGAATTTCCATAGAATAAAGATGTGATGATTTCAATGTACCAGCAAGGGTTGGATACAAAGATTTATTGTAGTTTAGTTGTTAGTCGACTCGTAACCAATAAACAAGTTTCCAAGAGTGATGAGCGCCTTCCTTATTGAGGGAAAATCTAGAGATGGGTCAATTGTGGTGGTCAAGTTTGTTCATTGGTTATCGGTATTGGAAGTTGCACCAAAGCGGTATCCTAAGAAGCTCTGAAAAAGTTAAGGTTGAAAGTTGGGCCACATCCAGAACCATATCATGTGGCTTGATGATTTAAATTTCTAGGAATTAGAAGGCTCTTTTCTATGGATTATAGATTGGGATGTAATCTCCCCTTTAATGAATAGAGTTGGTTATTGAATTTAAGTATCAAGGTTGCTATCATTGTATTTGGGGCTGCGGTCCTTGCAGAAATCACTTAACAGTTGCGAGAGGGTGAAACACTCTCTCTCTCTCTCTCTCTCTCTCTCTCTCTCATTTCTTCTTCATTGCGCACTAGCCCCAGTAGTCTTACTTCCCCACTCAAAACCATCACGATTCTTATTGTGACGGCAATTCTCTTAGTGTACTAAAACCAACCTACATCAAATGTTTCCATAGGAATAACAATAAAACTTCAGCATGAGTTACAGATACGGCAAATAATTTAGTTGTAAAATGCAAAACATAGCTTTATCTAGGCTGAAAACCACTTTCTATTCCGTATAATCTATCATTTCTCATGAAGAAATGTAACATTTTTTTGGGGACTTCTCTGGAGCGAGTGAAATTCCACTTTGGTTCAGGCAGACAGCCAAAAACCATCCTTTTACTTCTCTGTTTGTCCCTCAATAGAACATATGTTTAAAAGTAAATGTACAAAGGCAAAATTATCCAAAATAATTGGAGTGCGATTCCGAACTGAAGAAAAAACAGGTTCCATGTAGCTGACCCCATGTTGTGCATACTGATGTTCTGGACTATCAATGAAGGAAGCATGGTAATGTGCACGGAAATTAAATTGGGTCTCTAGCCCTGCCTGGTCTCTAGCCCTGCCTTCTCTCATGCTATTTGGCCTTGATTAGTGGGCATGGTTCCGCAGCAAAATAAGTATAAGAGGGCCACTGTTTCTGCTGGTTTGGTAAAGAAAAATAAACCAAAAGAGCCTCTAAGGGGGTCCATCCCATGTACAAAGACATAATAGTGGTAAGCCTACTAAGCCATACAATTCGAAACAAAGAGGCATATGGACCAAACCTAAGGTGAGAGGGGTTAAGTGCCCCTCCCCACTCGTTCACAACCTGTAAATACATACTTCCTCATGTAAGATTATATCCTCTAGGGCCGTTTTCTTTTTGCCTCCTACACAATTTTTTGTATAACGCTTTGAGATTTATCTTTTTTCCTTTACACCTGTACTCATATATTATGGCTAGACACATGGCCTGGATGTCCCTCCAACTCATTAGTTCACAAGTTCAGTGCAATGTAAAAGTCCCCTTCACCTTCTAGTAAAATACATTTATAGGATAAAATAAAAAACAACACCTCGATCTTGTACAAAATCCATCATTGATACCATAGGCTTTGGTTGGGCTTTTGTGCCCCCTCAAAATCAGAATCCTGAATCCGCCACGGGACCCGACCAACAAAAACTTATTGCACTTGCCCTGGCAACACCAATTAATAACTAGCTGACTTCTTGATGATAGAGTTTGCAAGAAAATGGATGGCAGCTGATTTATCATTTTATTTTAGAACCAGGGTTATTTTGGTCATTGTACACTTAGGATTTTGAAGAGCCGAAAAATAGGACTCAAGTCATTAGAGCAAAGTCAAGATATGAGAAACCCTAAGTTGGTTGCGGGCTACATCCCTTCCCCTCCTCTTCCTCTTCCTCATTCTCTCCTTGTGGATTTAAGGCACCTAGTAGACTCTGGGTTTCTCTCCTTTCTTGTACCACAGTATCTACTTTACTGAGAAAAGTAGACTGCATTTTTGGTTTATTTTGTGTGGCTTTTCAAGTTACATCACGTCTCCAATGAGATTCCTGATTGTAAGAACGTTCGTGTGGCCTACACTTCCCGCCAAAACCAAGGATGGCCACAAACACCTTTAATGGAAAAGTCCCTATTCTCTAGTAAAGGTCCATAATACAACTTTGCATCAAATATTGCTTAACCATCTCCAATGCCCCGATAAAGATAAAAAAGGTGAAGATGATTACAGAACTTGTTCGCTTCTCAACCTTGTGGAAATTGGCCAACTCCAACCTTGTGGAAATTGGCCAACTCCACGGCCCAATGGGAAATCCAGTTGGATAGGTCTGCCTTTCGGAGAAGTGCTTTTAAGGGGTACTCAGTCAAGAGAAGCACTTATGGCACATCATTATTAGCACTTTGAACTGTTAACAATACTACGGTTCCCAAAATCGGTGATATTGATTATACTAGTACTTTTTGCCCACCTAAAGATTCTCTATTGCCAAGGACCATAATCCAGTCACAAAATCAGCACACAAACTGCCTAAAATCTTCAACAACCATACCAAGCTGCCTAAAATCTTCAACAACCATACTTCATGAATACCCAAATATTTCTTGTAGAACTAAGGTTCCCCTGTGAAGGCTAGTGCATGACCTTCATCACACACCAAGCAGTTAATATTGTACACAGTTTAGCAAACCATATAACAGCTACAAGGCGTTACCTTTCCTTCCAAGAGAGGTGATTTCCAAGAGCCTTTTGCAGTTCAACACGCTTGAACAAGCCAGAGAAAAGCCAGTGCTCAGGTGGACCGCGATTAAGGTAAAATTTTACTCGTTGTTGAAGCTCTTTGTTCTCAAGTAGATTGATCTGCAAAATCACCGTAACATAACATAATTAACTGCATAAAGCCTACTCTTGATATGTATATAAAGAAAGATATGAAAATATCAAACTTAAGGCACAAGCATCCACCATCATAGGTAGACTTGACTTGGGAAAGTTTTGAAGGAACCTCTAGGATTACAGTACTCAAACTAAACTTCCTTCAGCACTTAACAATATAACCAAAAACGCTACAAATCAATTGTTCCTAATACGAGAATGGCAAGGTAAAGCCATCTGGAAACAACAAAGTGTGACATGGTATGGAGGGTGGGTCCCCACAGCAGAAAGGCTAATAACACCGGACAGATAAAATTAAAAATGGAACTGAGCACCGAAAGGTTTGCAAACCCATCTTCTGTCTAACAATTTGTTTCTTTTGTTGAAGGATGGTGACCTCTGCACTCATCTTGGGCAGCAGAACCTCCGAAAAGCACAAAAGCTTTAGTGCTTTGGGTTCTATTTTCTCCGATTTGGTCATGGAAACAAACACAACACCAACAACTGAAGACATGGAGAATTATGAACAAGACCATTACAGTAGCCTTAGAGCCCAATCATCTAGATCACATTGAACTTATCATTTAACCTGTTGTAAGATAAGATCACCCCAAAATTTCTTGACAATATGAATTTAAACCATCAAATCGATGGATACCGATATCAATATAACCACACTTTTCCAAAACAAACAAACCCAGGCTCATAAAAAGAAAGGTACCATCTCTGTTAAACCATTGTCACACAAAAATGTATGTGACTCCTGGTAAAACAAGTTAAGTCACGAGCTCGTGAAAAATCCTAGAGCAATACTTCCATTACGCACCGAAAAAATAACTGTATCTGCAAAGCAAGTAAATCAAGAACAATCCTCACATCGAAGGCCTTTTAACTCCCCGTACATCGAAATTTGCCTCAAACACTATATCAAATTAATTCACAAAAAATTTTCTTCTGAAAAAACAAGTACCAGAAAAATAGAAAATTATGATGTAACACTTTAACACTCCAACAATGAATTAATTTTTTTTCATAATCCATAACTGTACAGAAAAGGCATTAAGAGGATATCACCCATGTAAAATCAAAAGGTCAAGTACCAAAAGGTCCTACACATCAAAAAGCAAATAAACGAATCCAACAAAAAACATTTGTTCCTCAGTATATTCCAAAAAATCTATCAATTCCCAACTATGCAAATGAGAAACAAAAAGACTTCAAGCCTAAACATAGACCTCTCCATGCCATCAAAATATCTGCCATTTCCCGCTCTCCACATCAAGTAAAGCGGGGTCAAATCACCCTAGCCTTTCCCATGCCGAGAATGCACCACTTTCCTACACCACCCCCATAGCAAATCTCCATAACCGCTTCACAAGTCAACCTAGATTGAATATAACAAGCTTCCGAACCCCTTAAATGATGCTTGAACCCCTCACCGGACCAAAGGAAATCTCTCTACAACTCTTCTAACTTTGTTGCCACTGAAATTGGGATTGTAAAGCCTCACCTAATTATGCGGACAAACTCGATAAAGTGCTCCTCATGAGAGTCATCCTTGCCCCTTTCAAAAAATAATGCCTTTTCTATTCTATCCTGCAAGATGCTTCTGAAATCTCACAACTACAAGGTCCCAAGCCGCCTTAGACTTGAATGGAGCATGCAACTGGAGGCCCAAATAAGACGAAGGGAAAGAATGGACCTGTCAACCTTAAACCTCCGCTAAAAAATCAACACCGCCCATCTCCCCATTGGAATAATCTCAAACCTTCCTACATTAACCTTGTGACCCAACACTGCCTCACAAAACCCATCAAAATCCATCTACGATAACCCGACTGAGTTTCATCCATACCACAAAAAAAATAGTATGATCTGTATACAACAATGTCACACAACTTGAGGCCCATTTGTACTGCCTACCCTGAAACCATTTAGAACACAGCCCTCTAAATCATCCTACTCAAGACTTCGATAACCAAAATGAACAATAGAGGGCATAAAGGATTCCCTTGCCTGAGCCCTATGATTGAAACTAACCAACCGAAGAACCATTCACCAAGATTGAAAATTTGATTCGAGAGATGCAAAATCTGATCCAGCTCAACCACTACGTCCTCGTCCATCCTCTCCAAGATATATAGATGTAAACCCAATTAACTTGATCAAAAGCAAGTGTAGTAGTAGCCCAACGTGTACACCCATGCATTTGGATGGGGGTTCAAACCTCACTAACTTCAATAACTACGATAATAGGCTCCCTTTTTTTTCCAGTTTGGACAAAAGCCCTGGCTACCCACTCTATAACCTATGGTCCACACATTAATAACCCACCAACACTGCATCCAAGATATGTCTTCCTGCAACAAAGGAACTCTAAGATTGTGGAACAACTTTGCCCAAAACTGACTTCATCTTAATTGCTAAAACTTTAACAAGTGTGGGTATTGGAAAGAGCATCGCCACGTGGTACTTACCGTGGAGGTATTGCAAGCTCCTCTGGATCCAGGACTCCTCCTGTGCAAGCACAAGGCTACATGAACCTCCACATAGGGACTCCTGTATGGAAGCTCTGAAACACATCCTACGATGCTCATTGACATGCTCAGCAACGTCCACTCTCCGTACAAGAAATAAGGCTAGGTAATGAGTCTAGCAACTCCTCACAACACCATAGGTTGGGCACAGGGCCTGGGTACCCTGCTCAGGACCTAAGGAGGTACGTGGCTTCGAGGCTAGAGCAAGGGGATTGTCAAGGCTCGCCTCATGGAGGCAAGCCCCACCTTGCCCGACCATAGAGAGGGGCAACGCATACATCAGGTGATGTCTGCCTCAACCACCATCATCATTACCACAACCACCCTCATTACAACCACAACCATACTTATTGCAACCACCCCTGTCATCCAGCAATTAAGCACCTGCCTCTCATCCCTCTGGCAAGTCTCTCTCTCTAGCATGCCCAACTCTGAGGTCTCCATATAAGGATGGTTCCATTGAATACAATACATACCTATACAGAGTTCTAACTCTGGTTGACCACCACTCCACTGGCATCCTCCGGCTGCCCTGAGCTCTCTCCAATTCCATCTCCGGTGGCCCCGACCAATGTTGTAGTGACCGCCATATACCCGGAGGGACAACCTCAAGACTCTTCCTAACACTCACATCCACAACAACTATACACGCCGCCCCAAGAAGACTGATTGTCCAAAAATCTGGAATGTCCTCCGTGCCTCTTTTCTTCCGGATCAAAGTAGCAAATGATGCATTCACGCTCTTCTCAAACTCACAATGAACCACAACGATGAAACATCCCTATCACCACCACCTGGACATGCTCCTAACACTATTGAAAGAAGGCAAAAGTCATCCATCCAAACCCGGAGCCTTCTCGGCAATGATAGATTTTAGTGATACCACCACCTCCAAAAAATCTCTTTGCAACCAAGACACTCCTGAATGGAAATAGCATCGAAGTCCGATCCATCCACTCGAAGCATCCAATTACCGTCCCCCAAAAATATACCTGTGTACAAATCAAACTACCCTATCGAATATCCTCCTCCATGTCCAAGACCGAATCCCTCCCTAACCCGCGCCATAAAACTGGATCTCCAATGACCATTCACCATCCTACAGAAAATCTCGAACTCCAGTTGTGTGATTCAAGTTTCCAAAACCCTCTTCATTCCAAATTTTCACGTTCTATTTCAAACACTTTAGTTTCCTTGCAAGAACAAACCAACCAAACCATGACTTCCACCATTCCCCCTATCCATGAACAGTAGAATCCCTCTTCTAATAACCACATACCAAGATCTGAACAGACTCGGGGTCTCTTCAATCCACCATTATCCAAAAAACCTGGAACGGCCCCCAATCAAAGTTAAATCCATCAACTACAAAACCGGCACAAAATCAAAGAACCTCATGGCCCCACATAGCCCAACACACCCCAACTTTTCCCTCAGAAACATCACTGCCTTGAAATCAATCCCCACAAATAAGGAACTCCACGTCCAAATGACAACATCATCAGCTCCTCCCAGAAAATATGGCCTCAAAATACTGAGCACTACACCATAAACCACACAGAAAATCAACGTCAACCAACCCGAAAATCCTCCCAATCTCACTCTCCAGCATCTCCACCACCTTCTTATCCCACATAATTAACACTCCTCCAAACCTTCCTTCCTCATATAGACGGATCCATGCTACCTATCTGGCCCCCTCACATACTCACCTCCTCCATGGAAATCGTACATAACTTTGTCTCCTGCAAACAAACCACATCCCCCTCTACTCCTAGAGGTACGCCTTCACCGCTGACTTATTATCCCATTAATTAAACCCCTCTCATTTCAACTAATTATCTTGATCCTCAATACAACATAGAAAGATTGAAACTGGCCCCTACTTCCCCTTTCCTCCCACCGTTCTTCCTTCCCTCATGATTAATGGAACATTGCAAAATTTGAACTTTGTCACCGCCTTATTAGACCTCCCCACATTTCTCTCACACTCCATCTGTGCACTCCTCTCCACATCTCCTCAATATCAGAAAACGAATTGAAACCCAAATGGCATCTCCCCAGCCCTCAGAAACCTCTTGCAGTGAAGCCCCAACCTCAAACACCTCCCCATCATTCCAATCATACATATTAACATGCTCTGCCATCACTAAAGGAGCATCTACCGCCACCTGCACCGCTACCCGAGACTCCCTTTCTCCATCTACCCAACCAAGTTGTCCCCAATCTTAATGCCCTCCCCCATTCCCCTCTCTCTAACACACACACACACACACACACACACACACACCCCACCCCCCAACCCACTGTTACAAAACTCCACCACAAGTTGCCAAATATCGCTTGTCCCTCACTTGGCCTGTTGCCCCTGGTTGCTCAGTGAGAAGAATGGAACAATATCTCAGCAAGTGTCCCCCTTCTCTCTCCTAGTTGCCATAAGACGCTCTGACATGCCCTTCACTGCTACCAAATTCACAACCAGACTGTAGACTCGGGTACCACTAAGTGTTGGCTCACCCACTTAGCCAACACTCTATGCGCCTCCACTTCAGATTGTAATGAAAAAAAAAACCCCACTGAAATTTCTGATATCTAGCTCTTCTGCTGAAATCTAAATCTAAACAACCAAAAAGCTTTAACCAATTATATTTCTGCTACCTCATCTAAAACACCCCCTAACCTCCCAACCAAGCACCCACCTAAGAAATGCACAAGTTTGGCCCGACTACCATCCCAACTGGAAAATCTACATCAACCTTCCAAACCCCAATTCAAGTCACAACTGGCCCCTTTGGCCAGTGGAACTACTACTCGAGCATAGGACCTCGCCTTGCCCCTTTGACATTGACCGTTACCTATCCCAAAACCTTTAATGGTAGAACCAAAAACCCTGCTCCCATCCCATTAAACGGTTGTGGGACGAATATTTGTTCCCAACCACCACACAACAACAGATGAGACAAAAGACAGATATATTATTTTGTGTAAAGATACTACACTCCATTTAACTAAAATGATTTTGGACAAGCAACTTGAGCACTAAAACAACACAACAGAAATAAGTGGCACGAAGAAACAGAACACAGAACCATCTGTTAAACACGAGATAAGCATCATACTTATTCAATGCACCACAACTGGAATTAAAATGGAGTAGACTTATAGCAAGGAATGCACATAGATGTTGATGGTGATACTAATGCATCTACAGAATTCAAAGTTCAGGAGAGAAGAAGAAAATGCTCAATTAACATACCGCAATGCGCAAAGCATGGGGGTCATCATCCCGGTCAATAAGTGCAAGAAGCAAAATATCCAAGGGAAGCAGCTCATTAGTCCAAATAAAAAATGCAAGGTTTGTAGAAGCTTTTGATATGAGCTCCTGAAATATATCATCAACCAGGAAACTGTTAACATACACGGGGGGGAACACAAATACCAATCTCTACCTTTATCTTATATCAAAATAAAGAGGAAAGAACGAGCATAGAACGGATAAAGAGAAAAATAAAAAGAAGGGCACGACAAAGACCTGCAATGAATGCCCATGCTGTAGCTCCAACTGAATGTGATGAAGAAGGACATCAACCATTGTATAAATGTTATCTGTCACTTCTTCAGGGGAAAATTCTCTTAAGACGCGTCCCTGCATTCATCACCCACGCACGCACACACATAGAGGGAGATTTAACATTTTGCTAGGGATCCAGAGCATAATGAAATTATTCACTGGAAAATTCAGGATAATTGGAGTGGGAATTTACAAGGTTTGCATTATTAATGTTCTCAGGATGCCCATGCATAAGTATCCATGCGCCAGCACAAAGGTACTTCCGATGTTGAGGAAAACTGTGACTGATGTAAGTCACAACATATGAAGGATCAGCAGATGGTGAAAGAAGCTGAGTGCACTGGTGAATCACAGTAGTTTCTGCCTGCCATATCAAACGACAAATTGGATCAAGTGTACCCAGCACTATTAAGTTTAAAAAATGGGATTAATACGAACTTAAAGAACTTTCACTGGTTGCATGCATGCTTGTAAAGTTTACTAAATCGCTACCATTTAAGATCTAGAATTTCACAATTCCCAGGATATGTAAATCCTCTCTCCACAGACTTTACAACTCCATGTAAGGAGAAAGAAAACCATTATGAACGAAACTTTTACTTGTGCCTAAATAGAGCTCACAAAAACACATTCTCGTACCACCTTTTCGCCTTTCTGCAAGCTCATTTTAACATCCCCAAAAGGAAAAAAATGATAACCACAAAAGTTGTACACACCACAAAAAATAAATGTAACTCACTACAGCAGAGCCAAGTACAAAATATGTTTCTAAACCATGTCATAAAAGTAAAGAAAATCATCAGCCCAACTCTGAAGTCGAGTTAACCCAACTCCAGTTGAGTAGAGCAGTTGTGCTTAATGCTCGATGTTATATTTACCAGCAAACAAAAAAAGTCTTATAGTCTTCTTGGAGTTGGCAACTAGATGAACTGGATATTCACGAGCATGCAAGCAGAACCAGCTCCAGCACCCTACACAAGACCGAACACATGAAATAGAGGTCACTGCCATGCTGTTTGCTCCTCAGTCCATCCTCACCCACCAGTAGCGTGTATGACATATCTCATCTTCTTCCCATACTCTGTCAAAATATCCTAGACCTAGAGGTGCTTCCCTTTGCCACATCAGTGAAAGATAAAATCCTGCACAGTCTTCAACATGCAATTGAGAATTGAGTTGGCAAATCCAAATTTGATACCATGGTGCACGTGCCTCACAGAACTACTTTCACAAGATACTAGATACATACAAAAGTTCTAACCTTCGTACAATGTTAACACCCATTGGTACTGACAGCACGGAATAAAAGACTGGTCTTTTCAATAGAATATAAGTATATGAGGAACGATTGCGATTGCATTCACAGCATGAAAGAGTCAACCCAAAGTCTATCTGCAATTGGAGAATCTTTGTATGGACTATGGATCTGGTTTTCATCCCCAATTCGGACTCACACCTTCGCCCTCAATGGACAGTCCTCGGGGAAACAGGAAAGCCATCTAATTCTGTTGTTCTAACTTCTTCTTTAGAGGCGCTATAGATGTAGGAGCCCATTTCAAATCCGTCTCTTCACTATTAAATATATGTGGCTGTGGAAATGAAACTACAACTTTTCCATCCAAATTGATCGGCTATTTCGCCTTTTCTGACATGAAGCTAGATGTACCACATAATAAGGTACGGCTGGAATTGTATGTATTACAATATGTGTTGCCATAATAATTGACTACTATAATCGATCAAGGTAAGCTAAGTCATGTGAGGACCCATTAGCATCCACTAATAGGAAATGGAAAATGAAACCTATTTACAGCCCGCGGGCAAGCCTCTTCTTTCTAATATACATCAAGTGAATTGAACGCCACATAAATACATAATCAGTATCCACACCGCGATTCACATTCTTCAAATGATTTCAGAAGTAATTTGAGAGCTCAAACTTTTTGAAGAATTAACGCCAGAATTGAGACCCAAAAACTTAGGGTTATTTTCCTCATTACGTAAGATTTATACAAGATTAAGAAAGTAATTACAGTGAGATCCTTATCTCCTAATCTAATTACACAAGGACTTAATTATACACTAATTATACATACACCCATAACGTAACACTCCCCCTCAAGTTGGTGCAAAGATGTCAATCAAGCCCAACTTGAACACAGCGGGGTGGAAACTCTTGCTACCAAGCCCTTTTGTGAATATGTCAGCTAATTGATCCTCCAATTTCACAAAAGGCATACTGTTGGATTGTGTCCCACATCGCCTGGACAAGCCCCCTCTATGCTGGTTATAAGGCCCTAGCTTCCCTTTTCTTAATACCTGGGTTTTAAGGAGACTTTATGGGCTGAGTTTTACTAACATGGTATCAGAGCTTTGGTTGGGCCTTTCGTTGGTGAACCGTTGTCCGGTTGCCACGCTTTGTGGGCTAAGGGGTGTGTTGGATTGTGTCTCACATCGCCTGGACAAGCCCCCTCTATGCTGGTTATAAGGCCCTAGCTTCCCTTTCCTTAATACCTGGGTTTTAAGGAGACTTTATGGGCTGAGTTTTTCTAACACATACATATCAACCCAGCACTCAGTTTCTCCTTGATGAAGTGTCTATCAATCTCTATGTGCTTCGTTCTGTCATGTTGGATAGGATTATGAGCAATGTTGATGGCAGCTTTATTGTCACAGTAGAGTTTCATAGGACCACTACTCGAAATTCCCAAATCACGTAACAAGGTTTGAAGCCACAAGAGCTCACAAACACCATTAGCCATAGCTCTATACTCTGCTTCTGCACTTGATCTGGCAACCACTGATTGCTTCTTACTTCGCCAAGTAACCAAATTTCCTCCAAGAAAAGTACAATAACCCGAAGTAGAGCGTCTATCATCCACAGATCCAACCCAGTCAGCATCAGTGAAAACCTCTAACCGCAAGTGACCATGATTAGAGAACAGAATTCCTTTCCCTGGAGCAGACTTGAGATACCTCAAGATACGATAAACTGTGTCCAGATGTGGAGTACGAGGATCATGCATAAACTGACTAACAACACCCACTGCATAAGGAACATCCGGTCGAGTGTGAGCTAAGAAAATCAGTCGACCCACAAGTCGTTGATACCTCTCCTTGTCAGTGCGCTCTCCCACATCTCCACTAAGATGATGATTTGCCTCAATAGGAGAATTCGCGGGTCTACAACCCAACATACCTGTTTCTTCCAAAAGATCAAGTATATACTTCCTGTTATTTAGAGAACGAAAGAGAAGTGTTTAGGGTGTTAACTAACCCTAACACACATAAGCTTTATTTATATTACGTGGTAACTAGTTACATAACATAAGTAACCAATGTGGGACTTATTCCAACTATTCTAACACTCCCCCTCAAGCTGGAGAATAAATATCACAAAATCCCAGCTTGTTACATAATAACTCTAAACGTGGTTTAAATAAAGGTTTAGTGAAAATATCTGCCAACTGAGCGCCTGTAGACACGAAAGGTGTAGCCAATATGCCACTATCTATCTTCTCCCGAACAATATGACAATCTACCTCGATATGTTTGGTTCTCTCATGAAATACCGGATTCGAAGCGATATGTATTGCTGCTTGATTATCACAATGCATAGGAATAGGTAACTGTACGCCAATCCCCAACTCTTCAAGCAAAGCTCTCAACCATACAACCTCGCATGTGGTATGAGCCATAGCACGATATTCTGCTTCAGCACTGGACCGGGCAACCACAGTCTGTTTCTTGCTCTTCCAGGTAACCAAATTTCCACCAACAAAAGTACAGTACCCAGTTGTGGACCGTCTATCAGATGGTGATCCTGCCCAATCAGCATCAGTAAAGGCCTCAACACGCAAATGACCATTTGAACGATAAAAGAGGCCACGTCCAGGATGAGCCTTGAGATACTTCACAATACGAAGACAAGCTTCCCAATGTGGAAGGCGAGGAGCTGACATAAACTGACTTACCATACTAACAGCAAATGAGATATCAGGCCGCGTATTGGTGAGATAATTCAGCTTGCCTACCAATCGACGATAACGTTCTGGATGAGGAAATATCTCCCCTTGATCAACACACAATTTGACGTTTGGATCCATAGGGGTCTCTACAGGCTTTGCTCCCAATAAACCAGTCTCCTCTAGAATATCTAGTGCATACTTTCTTTGGGACAAACTGATCCCTTCCTTGGATCTTGCTACCTCAATACCCAAGAAATATCGAAGCTTCCCCAAATCTTTGGTGTGAAATTGATGCTGTAAAAACTGTTTTAACTCATCAATACCTTTCTGATCATCCCCAGTAATAATGATATCATCCACATACACAATCAATACTACTTTCCCCCGATCTGACTGAATGGAGAAGACAGAATGATCAGAATGGAAGCGACGCATACCATACTGCAACACAGCATCACTAAACCTGCCAAACCAAGCTCGAGGTGACTGCTTAAGGCCATAAAGGGCTTTGCGAAGACGACACACCTGAGAACGCTCCCCCTGAGCAACTAACCCAGGAGGTTGCTCCATATACACTTCCTCAAGTAGATCACCGTGAAGAAAGGCATTCTTGACATCCAATTGAAATAAGGGCCAACCAAGATTGGCAGCCAGAGAAATAAGAATACGGACAGAGTTAATCTTGGCCACCGGAGAGAAAGTCTCGGCATAATCAACGCCATACGTTTGGGTATAGCCTTTGGCCACAAGACGAGCCTTGTACCGTTCTACCGAACCATCCGGATTATACTTGACGGTAAATACCCACCGACAACCAACGGTAGACTTGTCGGGCGGAAGAGAAACCAACTCCCAAGTGCCATTGTCATGGAGAGCAGACATCTCAGCCTCCATTGCTGTCCGCCACTCAGAAATAGATAAGGCCTCCTGAACAGTTTGAGGAATAGAAATGGACGAAACAGAAGTAGTAAAAGCACGAAGTGATGGAGACAAATGATTATAGGAAACAAACTGACCAATAGGGTGAGTAGTACAAGACCGAATACCTTTGCGAAGAGCTATAGGAAGACCAGGGGAAGGGAGAGGTGGTGGTGGTGGTGGTGGTGGTGATACAGGATCTGGAGACGGAGAAGGCGCAGTGGGAGGCACTGATGGGGCTGTGGATCTGTGTCGTTGACGAACATATACCTGCAAGGGGGGCACAGAAGCAGTAGGAACATCGATAGGAATAACATACTCAGATTCAGAAAGAACATACTCAGATTCAGGGGTCCCCGAAAAGAAAGGCAATGACTCATTAAATGTGACATCAGCACACACAAAGTGACGACGAAGAGAGGGTGAGTAACATTTATACCCTTTCTGAGTGCGCGAATAACCGAGAAAGACACACCGGATCGAGCGAGGATCAAGTTTGTCCCGATCAGGATCGAGTGCATGAACATAACACGCACACCCGAATACCCGAGGGGGCAATGGGTGGAGAGGATGACCAGGAAATAAAACTTGGTGAGGAATTTGACCACCAAGAACAGTAGAGGGCATACGATTAATCAAGTAACAGGCTGTGAGTACAGCCTCACTCCAGTATGACTTAGGAACCTGCATTTGGATTAACATGGCACGCATAACTTCAGATAAGTGTCGGATCTTACGTTCGGCAACCCCATTTTGTTGTGGAGTACGAGCGCAAGAAGACTGGTGAATGATCCCATGATCATCAAAAAAACGCGAAAGAGCATTATGAAAATATTCACGGGCATTATCAGAACGAAAGATACGAATGCAAGTATCAAATTGAGTCTTTATTTCTGCATAAAAGGACTGAAAGACTGAAGACAACTCTGACCTCGTTTTCATAAGATAAAGATACGTAATACGAGAAAAATCATCAACAAAAATAACATAATACTGAAAACCAGCCAAAGTGGGAACATGAATAGGACCCCAAATATCCGAATGTACTAACTGGAAAGGACGCGATACACGACGCTCAACCCTAGGATAAAAAGACACACGACGGTGTTTACTAAACTCACAGACTTCACATGGTAAGTCCTTAACATTATTACATGATGGAACAAGACGCTTCATATTCTGAAGAGATGGATGGCCCAGACGGCAATGTTGTTGATAGAGAGAAACGGACGACTGAAGAGCAACAAACGCAGGACAGAGGTCATCAGTAAAATAATATAAGCCGCCACGTTCAGTACCCCCACCAATCTTCCTCCCCGTCTTTAGATCCTGAAACACACAACCATGAGAAGAAAATGTGATGGAGCAGTTTAAGGATTTCGTAAGTTTACTAACAGACATTAGATTAAATGGAAAACTAGGAATATGGAAGACCGAATCTAAAGTAAGAGATGGAGTAACAGAAACGGAACCCAAACCAATAATTGCAGAGGTAGAACCATCGGCTAAGGTAACACGGGATGATGGACCAACAGACCGACGACTAGAAAAGACCGAAGATGTACCAGTCATATGATCAGAAGCACCCGAATCGATAACCCAAGGAGCAGAAGAACGAGAAGAGGCAACACAAGCAACAGAGGAACCAGTCTGAGCGAGCGTAGCAGTAGAGGGTGAAATCTGATGTGACACTAGGCGCTGATACTCTTCTGCAGAAATAGTTACCACAGGGTTGGCAGGGTGAGGAAGCGGCTCATCATCCTCAAAAATAGCAGCCTGATGAGCCTGAGGGAACCCATGGAGATCATAGCAAGAATCCACAGTATGATTGGTCCCCCCACAATAAGTACACAATCGAGAATCACGACCACGTCCACGGCCACTACCCCCTGACATGCGACCACCAAAACCACGACCAAAACCACCAACTCCAGAAGTACGAGCACCTGTACCAGAGTCACGGCTACCAAAACCACGGCCACTAAACCCAGAGTCCCGACCACGAGCATTAATCCCAGAATCATGGCCTCGACCACGAGCACGACCAAATGAAACACCAGAAATACCAGAGACAGCGGAAGCGAGGGCTGAACGATCAGAGGATGGCACAGGCACAGAAACAGAAGACTGACGAAGTCGACTAAAAACCTCACTGAGAGAAGGTAAATCCCGGGATCCCAAAAGTTGATTACAGACAGGACCATAAGTAGTCGAAGATACACCGGATAGGAACCGAGCAATCTGCATACGCTCACGCTGGCGCCGCATGACCTGAACATCAGAGGAAATCGGTTCACAGATATTAAGTTCTTCACAAATACCACGAAACTTGGCATAATAAGCTTCCAAAGATAAATCACCCTGGGATATCGAAAAAAAAGAATGATGAAACTCATACGCCCGACGGAGATTATTAACACCAGAATACATCTCCTGAGCCTGTGTCCAAACTTGTTTAGCTGTAGGTAAGAAGATCAACGTACTTGCAATCTGTTCCTCCATACTATTCCACAAATCAGACCGAATATTAGCATCCATAGATACCCATGCCTCATAGGTGGCAGCAGTCGCTGCGGGTGGATCGTCAGTCAAATAAGAATAAAGTTTCTGACCCACATAATAAACTTCGACGGCTCTAGCCCAGACAACATAATTCTTACCATTCAAAAGAGTGGAAGTAATAGATAACTTTTCACGATATCGAGATCCAGGCAAACTACCAACAACAGTAGAGTTCGAACCAGACTTGGACTCAGCCATTATACCGAATCAACACCAATTGACAGAACTAACAAAATCAACCACCACTAACGAAACAACAGCCACCACAACCAACCAATGCACTACTGAAATAAGAACCACCACGATACACTACTGTTAGGAGGAAAAACAGTACTGTCCATACAGGCTATTAATCACCACCAACAACTAGTGACAGAGAGATCTCAGAAACATGCTAACAGCAACTGAAAAAACATACAAACTGAGAGTAGAGCACTGTAGGTGTACTCTAGGTGGACCAGAAGAAGACCCGGCAGATTTCGCAGTAGATCCAAGTCCAACGAGGACTGTTGAACATCCGGTGAAGGTCGCCGGAGACAAACGACAGCCGGCGAGCACTGTTGGGACTCCGGCGAGCGTGATTGAGGTATGGAAGAGACTGGGTCTTGATTTTCTTGGGGTTTTGAGAATCGTTGTGAGGGTTTCGGAGGTTGGGTAAGGGGTTAGGAGGTCAGGCGAGGGTCATGGAGGTCAGGCGAGGCTTGCCGGAGGTGCGCCGGTGGCTGGCGAGGGTCGCCGGAGGGGTGCAGGCGGCTGGCGAGGGTCACGGTGGCTGGGCTATGGCTGGATCTGAGGTTTCTGACTGGAATATGGTGCCTAGGGTTTTCCGATTACTGTTCACAGATCGTGACACTGTTCACGACGGCTACAGTATCGATTTTCTGGGCTAGGGTTAAAATCTATGGTGGGTTAGGATCAAGCTCTGATACCATGTTATTTAGAGAACGAAAGAGAAGTGTTTAGGGTGTTAACTAACCCTAACACACATAAGCTTTATTTATATTACGTGGTAACTAGTTACATAACATAAGTAACCAATGTGGGACTTATTCCAACTATTCTAACACTTCCGTTGGGAGATAAAAATACCTCTATCAGCCCTCGCCACCTCCATTCCTAGAAAGTATCTCAGTGATCCCAAATCCTTAATCTCAAATTTTTGAGCCAGATTAGACTTAAGATTAAGGATCTCGTTCACATCATCGCCTGTAATTATTATATCATCCACATAAACAATAAGAACAGCAATCTTACCAACAGCTCTTTTGATGAACATAGTATGATCTGCATGGCTCTGTTTGTATCCAAACCTTAACATAGCCTTTGAGAATTTGCCAAACCAAGCTCTAGGTGACTGCTTCAACCCATAGAGAGCCTTCTTCAACCTACAGACCCTTCCTTCAGTCACAGAGGAAGAAAAACCTGGTGGTATATCCATATACACCTCCTCTTCTAATTCACCATGAAGGAATGCGTTCTTCACATCAAACTGTTGTAGAGGCCAATTCAAATTTGCAGCACAAGATAGTAGAGCTCGTATAGAGTTCATCTTTGCTACCGGAGCAAACGTCTCCTCGTAATCTATATCATAAGTTTGAGTAAAACCCTTGGCAACAAGTCTCGCCTTGTACCTCTCAACTGTACCATCAGCATTATGCTTAACAGTAAAAACCCACTTGCATCCCACTGATTTCTTCCCTTCTGGAAGTGATACTAGCTCCCAAGTGCCGTTCTTTTTCAAAGCTGTCATCTCCTCTACCATAGCTCCTTTCCACTTAGGTATCACATGTGCATCCTGCCAATTCTGTGGAATAGATATAGAAGAAAGAGACGAAACAAAGGCATGATACGAAGGAGATAAACGATCATAAGAAACAAACTGGGAGATAGGATGTAGGGTGCATGACCTAACACCTTTCGAAGAGCAACAGGAAGATTATCAATAAAAGTGGGTTCAAGGGGAGAAGATTCATTACCAGATGAGTCGGAGTCAGCTGAGGAATCCAGAACTGGAGCAGGAGATTGTGATTGACAAGGTGGCATCACACAGGAGAGCTTTTCATTTTTCCGTCTAGTTCTAGTATAGACCTGCAAGTCAGGCCTTTGCCACCGTTGTGATAAGTTCTTGATATCACCACCAATGTCATGTGTTGCTCTTTCAGCAGATATTGGTTCCTCCTCAGAGTTTTCCTTCTCCCCCTCACCATGATTAAAAAATAATTCTGTCTCCCTCTGACCATGACCTCCCTCATCTCTTCCTGCCTAGACTCCCCCTGAAGAGATGGAGCGGAGGAAGCGTAAAAAGATTTTGTTTCCCAAAAAGTGACATCCATAGAAACAAAAAAATTCCGAGAGTGAGGATCATAACACTTATAGCCCTTCTGGGTAGGAGAGTACCCAATGAAAACACATTTATGGGCTTTAGGACCTAACTTGCCACCAGAGGGGTGAGGAGCATGAACAAAACATACACATCCAAAGACTCGTGGAGGAAGAGTCGTGACTCGAAAACTACCAGGAAGACACTCAATGGGAGTTTTGAAGTGGAGAACACTAGATGGCATACGGTTAATAAGGTAAGTGGCAGTCAAAATCGCTTCGCCCCATAAATATTTGGGAACATTCATGGTAAATAAAAGAGAGCGAGCAACCTCAACCAAATGACGATTTTTACGTTCAGCAACTCCATTTTGTTGTGGAGTGTCAACGCAAGTTGTCTGAAAAAGAATGCCATTTTCATCTAGAAAGCTCCTAAAAGTCCTATCAATATATTCAGTATCATTGTCACTACGGAGAATTTTGATATGCGCATCAAATTGGGTGCGCACCATCGCATGAAAAGATTTAAAACAAGAAAAAACTTCACTCTTTGATTTAAGTAAATACACCCAAGTAACACGAGAGTAACAGTCAATAAAAGTGACAAACCACCGATAACCCTTAAGAGAGGTAACAGGGGAAGGACCCCAAACATCAGAATGAATAATCATAAAAGGAGAAGCACTCCGTTTATTAATAGGTGCATAAAAAGATCGTTTATGTTTTCCAAGCTCACAGGCTTCACAAAAAAACTGACTCTGAGAACAATGTTTAATTAAATGAGGAAAAAGTTTTCCTAAAATCCCAAAAGAAGGATGACCAAGTCTACGGTGCCACTGATGTAACATAGAAAGAGCTGGACTCGTATCTGTTTGCTGAGCTAAACCACATGACACTGGTGAATGAGTTGAACGAACTCCAGACTCCAAAAAATAGAGGCCACCCTGTGCTTTACCACTGCCAATCACCTTCCCCGTATCCAATTCCTGAAAAATACAATGAGTAAGGAAAAAAGTCACGGAACAATTTGCAGAATGAGTGAGACTACTAACAGACAGCAGATTAGTGGCAAAGTTTGGGATATGTAGAACTGAAGAAAGGGAAATAGAAGGAGAATAGCGAACGGAACCTTTCCCTGAGATAGCAGAAAAAGACCCATCTGCTATTCTAACCTTATCCTTACCAGAACAAGTAGCGTAAGAATCAAACACAGAGGAACAACCTGTCATATGATCTGAAGCACCCGAATCTATGATCCAAGGAATAGCAGGAGAGGCAGTAAATGCACTAACTGGAGTACCTGTACCGGTGTGAGCAAAATAGGATGAAGTGGAAGCTGCTGTGGAAGTAGGAGCTACAGTAGATGGAGAATCAGCCTGAGCCATTAGGCGCCTGAGAACTTGCATCTCCCCTTGAGAAAAACCACCAACATGATTGGATGACGCTTGAACCTCAGTACTGAACCCGAAATCAGGCAAAGTGGACTCCGAAACATGAGCCTGGGCCTGAGAACGCAAGAGACCACGACTACGACCACCACGTGCACCCCCTCGCCCACGAGGGGGACGACCATGTAACTTCCAACAGAAATCCCGAGTATGGCCGACATTGTTACAGTGATCACATCGAAGGGACTCACGATCAATGGGCCCGCTGCTAGTACCAGGTTGTGACTTACCACTCTGCAGAGGAGGAACAAGTCCACTACGAAAAACAGATGGACCATGTGGAATGGCAACCAAGGCAGAACGCTCAGGAGTAGGAGTGCCTAACATAGCACCCCTCCTACTCTCCTCCTGCTGAACAATGGCATACGCCTCGCCCAACGACGAAAATGGAATACGACCCAACACCTGCACTCTAATTGGATCATATTCTATATCAAGTCCAGCCAAAAAATCATAAACACGTTCCTTCTCCAACCGTTTTAACCATGCAGCAGTGTCAACAGCGCAAACAGCCTGAAATCCCTGATAATAATCAAATTCCTGCCATACTGCATTCAAATCAGCAAAATACACAGCCATAGAACGATGATTTTGTTCCAATGTACGGAGCCTCTTCCTCAACTCAAAACACTGTGCATCATTACCCTGCTGAGAATAAGTTTGGGCTGCAGTAGTCCAAATCTTATGTGGAGTATCAAGAAGCAGAAAAGTATGACGAATATCAGCCCTCATAGAATTAAACAGCCAGGTCATAACTAACGATTTTTGAGATTTAAATTTCTTCAGTTCAACAGCCTCAACAGGTGGAGCAACAGGACCCTCAATAAACTCTGACATCCCTTTGGCCTCAATAGCCAAAGTAAAAGTGCGAGACCAAATCAAATAGTTGGTACCATCCAACTTAATATGGCAAATATCTAGAGAAAAATTATCATGAGTTCCACCAGCAGAAGAAGTCTGTTTTTTCTCCTCAGACATCTTAAAACCAGGACAACAATGCTAAACAAATAAAAACAGTACTCGAGTAGTTTTGGAAGTCCACAAAAGAACAATAACTAAGGTCCAATAGCTTTATAACTTCAAAAGACTACTGTATACCTTCGAAACTTCAAAACCAGCTACTGTATACCAGCGAAACTTCAAAAACTACTGTATACCTTCGAAATCCCTTACACCCAGCCTTCGGAATAACTCAATCTCTTACCCAGCCTTCAGAATACCTTCAAAATTTCATACCCAGCCTCGGATCTCCTTCAAATCTGACCCCTTTCACTGCACAAGAAGATCTAGAGTCCGAGACGCGTAGGAATCTCAATGAACAAGGTTAGATGTATTCAGAAGTGGTCGAAAACCAGCCGGCGTGCGTCGGCGACGCTGTACGATGGTCGGCGACGGTCAGAAAACCACCGGCGGTGGTCGGCGACGTGACACAACGGCTGATGAAGGTTCGTACGGTTTGGGTCCGGCTGGATCTATTTGGGTAAACAACGATCGGCAAAGAAAAAGATTGTGGCTGGTCGTCGGAAGCTAATCGACTAGAAGGACCAGCAACAAGATCGTCGGAATAGGTTACGCAGGTAAATCGTTACCATGCTCTGATACCATGAAGAATTAACGCGAGAATTGAGACCCAAAAACTTAGGGTTATTTTCCTCATTGCGTAAGATTTATACAAGATTAAGAAAGTAATTACAGTGAGATCCTTATCTCCTAATCTAATTACACAAGGACTTAATTATACACTAATTATATATACACCCATAACGTAACACTTTTTAATTTCAGAGACAAGAAAATTTTAGTCATGACAAAGTGGAAAAATAAACCAAACCAATGACATTGGAACCAGCATAATAAAGCATTTTAGTAACCTGCTGCCATGTTTGGATTGCAAGTCCTCTCTTGTCTATCCGTCCACTCAGGGCATCCCGTAGAATAGGAGGGAAGTAGCGTAGAGTCTTTTCTGACCATGTATGCTGACTGGTTGCTAATATTTGTTCCACCATGGTTGGAAGATAGAGCACCTGTTCAGCCTCAGCAATCCCACGTGTCTTAATGATGATGGCAAGCGTTGTTATGGTAATACGATTCAGTGTTTCTGTAAATTCAGTAGGGCCCTGAAAAGAAATCGAAACTTATATTTTAATTACCCTAGCAATACGGATTTTGGATTTAATCCGCATATATATCCTACCTTCCCTTCCTTCTTCGCAAAAAAAAACTCTCTCAATGAAAATATAAGATTCATGCACAAGTTTTCAGCCAGTCTCAGAATGCGATGGTCTCCACGTTTCCCTTTCAGGGTGGAAATTATTTTCGTTATATCATACATCAAGTTCTTGCTTTTCCCTTGGTACCTACAAAGAAAAGATAGGTAAAGTCACAATCTTGCATTGTTACTATGTCTGTCACATATGACTCGCTAAAATCGACCGAATGCAGAGGGTTCCATGGCAGCTGAAAGCCAGAGCATCCTGAAGATAAAGATCAGAATACGCTATTTTGTTTGTTGTAATACTTTCCATCTTATTCTGCTTTCAGCATGCTCAAATGGAAGCTCTTTTGCATGCAAAGCATAGTAGTTCTGTTTTTTTCAAAAGCTGGACTGTACTTTCAATCACCTGTAGAGTGAAAGCAAACGGTAGTTCAGAATTTCAAGCACCAAAAGAGAAGCTCCAGGCCTGTTCAAAAGTGCTGGATTCCTTTGTGACAGATGCTGCAAGGAATTGCAAAATTAAGGCAATTTTCTATTAGTAAGCAAAAGAATCTCACATAGAACGAGGGGAAATGAGACAGCTAACTTCCTGGACAATATCACGTGAATAATGCAATCATACTGCAAGATACATTAGTGTGAAATGACAAAGCAGGATGACTCCAAAGTGCCCAATAGTAACCAGGAATGTATTGGATGAGCTCTCAAGACTAAAAGATAGAAGCCAGAAAAGACCCACTCTTGCTATAGATATCTCCAAAAGCCCGTAACTTAAAGACTGCATTAGCATCAAAGGACCCCACTGAGTAGTAAGAGACTGAACCGGCACATCAAATGGGTAAATCACCACCCCAGGGTAGGTAATGCAGATAGGTTTATCCAACACTAGTTTGAACCAACCAAGCCCAAGACCACTTTGAACCAACCTCTATCACCATGTTAAGTCACCCATTGTTCAAAAAGCTTATGCTAATAGGATAGCAGCCTAAAACGAATAACTTGTAATGCCCCAAGCAGACCACTAGCCCAGTACCTTGATTTTGATCTACAAGTCACACCACATGGCCAAAAGTTTAAGCCCAAGGTACTAGTAGTAGCCCACATAGTTTGTTACATACTCAAGATCATCCATGTAGACTTCCAATGTGGGACAGGGGTGTTACAATCTCCCCACCTTTATAGCCTCGCGCTATCGCGAGGGGTTGAGCACTAAATCATCAATCCAAACCAAATCCAAAGTCCAAGGCTCACACAATCGTGTACACAGATTACTCTGACACTACATGTAACGCCCCACACAGAGCACTAACCCAGTACCTTGATTTTAATCCACAAGCCACACCCATGGCCCAAAATGCTTAAGCCCAAGGTACTAGTAATAGCCCACAAGGTTTGTTACAGGCCCAAGATCATCTATGTAGACTTCCGACGTGGGACGGGGTGTTACAATTGTTAAAACATCCAACTCCAAACCAATTGGCAAAGAATGGAGAGGCCGCCCAGGCTTATATACTAGTTTTGGAAGAGATAATTAATCGATGTGGGACAAATCCCAACACTCCCCCGCACGTGCAACCCCTGACTCGCACGTGAAGAGGTCAACAAAGGATCCGGAATACACGGATCACAATGAAATAAAGTGCAACTATGCACAAACAAAGGGGAAAAGCCTCCGAAACTCTAGCTCTGATACCATGTTAAAGCATCCAACTCCAAACCAATTGGCAAAGAGTGGAGAGGCCCCCCAGGCTCATATACTAGTTTTGAAAGAGATAATTAATCGATGTGGGACAAATCCCAACAACAATCACCCCACATTTATAGCCTCGCGCCCTCGGGAGGGGTTGAGCACTAAAATCACCAAACCAAACCAACAACCAAGTCAAACAAAAGTCCAAGGCCCACATGGTCGTGTACACGGATTGCTCTAAATACCATTTGTAACGCCCCACGTAGACCACTAGCCCAGTACCTTGATTTTGATTCACAGGCACACCACATGGCCAAAGGCCTAAGCCCAAGGTATTAGTAGTAGCCCACATGGTTTGTTATATACCCAAGATCCTCCATGTAGACTTCCGATGTGGGACGGGGGTGTTACAATCTTAGCCTCGCGCTCTCGCGAGGGGTGCGCGAGGGGTTGAGCACTAAATCACCAATCCAAACCAAACCAAACTCAATCCAAAGTCCAAGGCCCACACGGTCGTGTACATGAATTGCTTTGACACCACCTGTAACGCCCAACAAATAGTGGTCCCAATACCTTGATTTTGATCCACAAGCCACATCACATGGCCCAAAATGCTTAACTCCAAGGTACTAGTAGTAGCTTACAAGGTTTGTTACTTTGCTATAGACCCAAGATCACCCATGTAGACTTCCGATGTGAGACGTGTGTTACATAACTAGCTATAGGGACTGATTATACAAGACAAAATTCATTTAGAAGCTTCAAATGAAGGCTTCCAGTTACACTAATTTTAGGCTCCACAACGAGCAGTCTTCTCTAAACAAACGACAACCAGAGCATAATGTTCTCTCTCAGTATGAACTGGGTTTGAGGCAGGAAGCAGACAACCAAGTCACTGCATATGCTCTTTGCTGAATGCAGAGGGGCATAATTAAGAACAATAGAGGGGAATGTTAGAATAGTTAGTCTTTGTCCCACATCAGATAGTTGGAGTTATGTAGTAAGTCACTAAGTAATATAAATAAAAGCTCTCTCTTGTGTTATGGTTAATTAACACCCTAAACACTTCTTTCTCATTCTCTAAACAACATGGTATCAAAGCCTGATCCTAACCCACCATAGATCCAAACCCCAGACCCCAAAGTCGACTGAACCTAACCCACCATAGATCCTAACCCTAGACCCCAAAGTCAACTACTGTAGCAGTGAACAGTGTCGCGTATACTATTCAAACAGTGATCGGGAAACCCTAGCCACAATAGCTCAGCCATAACCTCACCCTCAGCCTAACCCAGCCATAACCCAGTCACCGTGTGACCCTTGCCGGCCATCACCAGCCACCGGCGACCCTTGCCTGACCCCGTTGACCCTCGCCTTGACTCCGACGACCCTAAATCGACCCTCTATGACCCTCTAAATCCTTCAAAGTAACTGATCCAGTACTTGAAAACCATTAAAATCTCTTACCCAATTGAATTCGTTCTCGTCGGTGCTCGTAAAGGTCTCCCGGCTACCGTCCAGCTCACAGCAGCCATCGTCGGACATCGTACTACCTGTTTGCGGTGTTTTACAGGTGTTTTATGGTTTTGCAGTCCGTATACCACATGTTGTGGCTTCTGTCCTTTTGGTTCGTAGTCCGTAGTACTCCATTTTCAACTCTGGTAATGGTTTTCTCACTTTGGTAAAAGATTTTCAATATCTTGTCAGCCCTTGGTTTATAGTTTTCTCACTAGCATCAATTGGTATATGTTGATGATGTTACGGACCTGTCGTGTTCGGGACTTAGTTGGTTGCTGATGCTGTTGACTTTGTTGGTTGAGTACGGGTTCTTGATTAGTTATTTTTTGTTGATTCTTATTGGTTGTTGCCTCTTCATTGTTTGGTAAAATGTCCGCGCAAAAGTCTGATTCTGGTTCTAATTCTACTGTTACTAATGGTGTGGCTCGTTCTTCTCGGTTTCGGGAGAGGTTGTCTATTACCTCTACAATTTTGAATGGCAAAAATTATGCTGTTTGGGCCAAAGCAGTTGAGGTCTATTATCTAGGTGAGACACTGTATCATATTTTGACTGATGACCCCCCCGCAGCCACTGCTGCCACGTATGGGGCATGGGTGGCTGAGGATGCCCGGATTCGATCTGAGTTATGGAATAGTATGGAAGATCATATTTCTAGCACATTGGTCTTCTTACCTACGGCCAAACAAGTATGGACATAGGCTCAGGAGATGTATTCTGGTGTTAACAATCTCCGCCGCGCATATGATCTTCATCAGTCCTTTTATATCTCACAGGGTGATTTATCCTTGAAGGCTTATTATTCCAAGTTTCGTGGTATCTGTGAGGAGCTCAATATTTGTGAGCCTATTTCTGCTGATGTTCAGGTTATGAAGCGCCAACGTGAGCGTATGCAGGTGATTCGGTTCATATCTGGTGTATCATCGACTACTTATGGTCCCGTCAATAATCAGCTTTAGGGATCTCGAGATTTACCTTCTCTCAACGAGGTTTTTAGTCGACTTCGTCAGTCTTCTGTATCTGTGCCTGTGCCACCTCCTGATCGTTCAGCATTAGCTTCCGCTGTATTTGGTGGTTCTCGTGGCCGTGGCCGTAGTCGTAGCCGTGATTCTGGGTTCAGTGGTTGTGGTCGTGATTCTGGAGATAATGGTCGTGGTTTTATCGGTCGTGACTCTAGTTTTGGTACTCGTGGGGGTCGCATATCAGGGGGAGGTGGCCGTGGTAGCAGCCGTGATTCCAAGTTTTGTACTCATTGTTGGGGAGCCAATCATACGGTGGAGTTCTGTTATGACCTTCACGGTTTCCCTCAGGCTCATCAGGTTGTTATCTCTCAGGATGCTGGACAGCTTACTCATTCTTCTCCCGACAATGTGGTGACTATCTCTGCAGAGGAGTACCAGCGCCTTATGTCATTTCAATCTCCAGCTGCAGGTTCTTCCTCCACTGCTACGCTTGCTCAGAAAGGTCCATCCGTTACTTGTGTTGCATCTTCCTCCGCTTCTACTCCTTGGGTTATTGATTCTGGTGCCTCTGATCATATGACTGGTACTTCTGCTTTGTTTTCTCGCCGTCAGTCTGTTGGTAAACCATCTCATGTTACCTTAGTAGATGGTTCTACCACAGAACTTACTGGTTTGGGTTCTGTTCCTGTCACTTCATCTTTTACTTTGGACTCTGTGTTACACATTCCAGTTTTCCTTTTAATCTTATGTCTGTTAGTAAACTTACAAAGTCTTTAAACTGCTCCGTCACATTTCTTCCTCATGGTTGTGTGTTTCAGGATCTGAAGACGGGGAGGAAGATTGGTGGGGGTACTAAACGTGGAGGCCTATATTACTTTGCCAATGATATCTATCCTGCGTCTGCTGCCCTTCGGTCATCAGTATCACCATATCAACAACATTGTCGTATGGGCCATCCTTCTCTTCCAAATTTGAAGCATCTAGTTCCATCATGTAGGAATATCAAGGATTTGCAATGTGAGGTCTGTGAGTTTAGTAAACACCGTTGAGTGTCTTTTTATCCTAGGATTGAGCGTCGTGTGTCGCATCTTTTTCAGTTAGTACATTCAGATATTTGGGGTCCTATTCATGTTCCCACTATCACTGGTTTTCAGTATTATGTTATTTTTGTAGACGATTTTTCTCGTGTTACATTTCTTTATCTTATGAAAACGAGATCAGAATTGTCTTCTGTTTTCAAGTCATTTTATACAGAAATAAAGACTCAGTTTGATACTAGCATCCGTATGCTTCGCTCAGATAATGCACGTGAATATTTTCATAATGCTCTTTCTTGCTTTTTTGACGATCATGGAATACTTCACCAATCTTCTTGCGCTCGAACTCCACAACAAAATGGGGTTGCTGAACGTAAGATCAGACACATATCTGAGATTATGCGTGCCATGTTAATACAGATGCAGGTCCCTAAATCTTATTGGAGTGATGCTGTTCTTACAGCCTGTTACTTGATTAACCGTATGCCCTCCACCGTTCTTAGTGGTCAGATACCCTACAAAGTTTTATTTTCTGGTCGTCCTCTCCACTCATTAACCCCCTCGGATATACGGGTGCACATGTTATATTCATATGCTTGATCCTGACTGAAACAAACTTGACCCCCGGTTGATCCGGTGTGTCTTTCTTGGTTATTCGCGAACTCAAAAAGGCTATAAGTTTTACTCACCTTCTCTTCGTCGTCACTTTGTGTGTGCTGATGTCACTTTTAATGAGTCATTGCCCTTCTTCTCGGGTACACCTGAGTCTGAGTATGTACTTTCTGAATCTGAGTATGTTATTCCTGTCGATGTTTCTCCTATTCTTGTGCCACCCATGCAGGTATATTTTTGTCGGCGACATGTATTACCAGCCCCACCGGTGCCTCCCACTGCGCCTCCTCCGCCCCAAGATCCGGTTCCTCCACCACCATCACCTCTTATCGCTCTTCGCAAAGGTATTTGGCCTTGCACTTCTCATCCTATTGCTCGGTTTGTTTCCTATGATCATCTGTCTCCATCCCTTTGTGCTTTTACTACTTCTGTTTCGTCCATTTCTGTTCCTCACACTGTTCATGAGGCCTTATCTATTTCTGAGTGGCTGACAGCTATGGAGGCTAAGATGTCTGCTCTTCATGGCAATGGCACTTGGGACTTGGTTCCTCTTCCGCTAGGGAAGTCCCCCGTTGGATGTCGGTAGGTCTTTACAGTCAAGTATAATCCAGATGGCATAGTCGAACGGTACAAGGCCCGTCTTGTGGCCAAAGGCTATACCCAGACGTCTGGTGTTGATTATGCGGAGACTCTCTCCAGTGGCCAAAATTTCCTCTGTTCGGGTTCTTATTCCTATGGCTACTAATCTTGGTTGGCCTTTATTCCAGTTGGATGTCAAGAATGCTTTTCTACATGGTGATCTGCTCGAGGAGGTATATATGGAGCAACGTCCTGGATTTGTTGCTCAGGGGAAGCGTTCTCAGGTGTGTCGCCTTCGCAAAGCTCTTTATGGTCTTAAGCAGTCACCTCGAGCTTGGTTTGGCAGGTTTAGTGATGCTGTGTTGCAGTTTGGTATGCGTCGATCTCTTTCTGATCACTTTGTCTTTTCTATTCAGTCCGATCGGGGAAAAGTAGTGTTGATTGTGTATGTGGATGATATCATTATTACGGGGGATGATCAGAAAGGTATTAATGAGCTAAAACACTTTCTACAACGTCAGTTTCACACTAAAGATTTGGGTAAGCTGCGATATTTCTTGGGTATTGAAGTAGCAAGATCCAAGGAGGGAATTAATCTGTCCCAAAGAAAGTATACGCTGGATATTTTAGAGGAGACTGGTTTATTGGGAGCAAAACCTATGGAAACTCCTATGGATCCAAACGTCAAATTGTGCGTCGATCAGGGGGAGATATTTCCTCATCCAGACCGTTATCGTCTCTTGGTAGGCAAATTGAATTATCTCACCAATACACGACCTGATATCTCATTTGCTGTCAGTATGATAAGTCAGTTCATGTCAACCCTTCGTCTTCCCCATTGGGAAGCTTGTCTTCGTGTTGTGAAGTATCTCAAGGCTAATCCTGGACGTGGTCTATTCTATTGTTCAAATGGTCATTTGCGTGTTGAGGATTTACTGATGCTGATTCGGCAGGATCACCGTCTAATAGACAGTCAACAACTGGATATTGTACTTTTGTTGGTGGAAATCTAGTTACCTGGAAGAGCAAAAAACAAACTGTTGTTGCTCGGTCCAGTGCTGAAGCAGAATATCGTGGTATGACTCATACTACATGTGAGGTTGTATGGTTGAGAGCTTTGCTCAAGGAGTTGGGATTTGGCGTACAGTTACCTATTCCTATGTATTGTGATAATCAAGCAGCAATACATATAGCTTCGAATCCAATATTTCATGAGAGAACCAAACATATCGAAGTAGATTGTCATATTGTTCGGGAGAAAATAGATAGTGGCGTGTTGGCTACCCCTTTTGTGTCTACAGGAGCTCAGTTGGCAGATATCTTCACCAAACCATTATCTAAACCACGTTTAGAGTTATTATGTAACAAGCTGAGATTCTGTGATATTTATTCTCCAGCTTAAGGGGGAGTGTTAGAATAGTTAGTCTTTGTCCCACATCAGATAGTTGGAGTTATGTAATAAGTCACTAAGTAATATAAATAAAAGCTCTCTCTTGTGTTAGGGTTAATTAACACCCTAAACATTTCTTTCTCATTCTCTAAACAACAGGGAACAACAGAAGAGTGCATGGAAACTATAATATCCTGGATCCTTCATTATTCTATAATTGGCGGACGTGTTAGAGTTTTAGCTAAACGTGTGGGTTTTAGCCTTGGAGCACATGAAGACACATGGACACATACACACACAATGATTTTCCCTTTATAGCCTAATAAAACAAGAGGCAGGTTCTACGCTGCCTACTCTGTTCTTAAGAGAGAGAGAGAGAGAGAGAGAGAGAGAGAAGCCAAGAGGAGGAAGAAGAAATTGGGGAAAAACCTTTCTAAGAAGAAATAGAAGCCCTAGAAGGTAAAACACACGAGTCCTTGTCCTTAATTTCATGGTTTACATGTTCAATTTCATGCTTTAAGGTAGGGTTTGGAGTTTAGAGACCATGGGAACCCTTGTTCATTGAGTTTTGAGAGAACTCATGATAAACCCTTGATGAATCATGTGAATTTTTATAGGAATTACTTAGCTTTGAAATTCTGCAGAATAGAAGTCTTGCACCAAACTGATTTTAGGGATTTTTATTGAGGAACTTTTAAAACTCTGAAATTTATGAGATTTTTATTGAGATTTCCTTTATGTGTCTTCAATACATGGTAAAAATTTTGGAACTAAAGTCAAAGTATTGTGCTCTGTAGAAATTAGTAACCTAGCAGCACTCAAATTCGTCACTGTGCAGTAAGCACAGTCACCCGTTGGGAAAACATACGTAACTTTTAGCATGCGCGTAAAAATTGCACACTATTTCTTGATTTTGATACTAGACTCGTGTATCTTTCAAAATATGTGAAGATTGGGCCCTGATGTTTCCTGAGCAAAGTCAGTTTTTGGTTTGAAGTTGGTAGAGCTGCAGAATCTGCAACTCCATCTTTCCGAAGCTAAATGTGCAACTTTAAACTCGTGTAGCTATGTCATCCGAACTTCGTCTTTAACCTATGACCTGTCGTTCCGAAGCTCTTGAAGTAGTTTTTAATGACGATGGTCTTGCTACCGGAATTAGCATTTACATTACTATTAAGTTGTTAAATCTCAACCTAACATCATACCTTGACTCTAGAATCTAGTTAGTGAAACATGGTGTAATAAGGAAGTTTATCTTAAGAGTTTTGAATGACTATTGATGCCTAATTTTGTAATAAGGAAATTTATTTTGTGAAACATAATTTTGTGTTTTCTCCACCTTTCAGGAATTGGAGAGTTAGATGGCGTGGTACTTGTTTTTTGGAGTCGAGTCATACAGTTATTTTGTGGACAGAGAATGTGTTCTGATTACTTGTTAAATTCTGTATCATTGCAAGTAGTTTGTCAAACTTTATTAATAAGCACAACTCTAAGGTATATTTGGGATTATAGTCTTCTTTGTAAATGTATGTTGTCGTATGTCTGAAATGGCCTTGGTGATGGTTTTACTGGCGCTTTGTTATGACTAGGACCTACAGGGACGGGTTAGGGTCATGACAGAAACAATGAAGCATACACCATAATTGGTAAAAACCAAAAATAGAGGTATCCATCCTTTATTCTGGCTGTTTTTTTTTTCCTTATATCTTCTCTTGGGTGGATTTCTTGTTCTCCTATTTCCTTGCAATTTTTTCATCCATGACTATACCTTTTTTGTTGACATCACATGGACATCCTTCAACCCGCAGGAAAGAAGCCATCCCTTATAGAGTGAAAGAAATAAATGGATCCGCTATCTACTTCCCAATCTATTATGGAGAAATCATATTCCTGTCCTGGACTCTAATTTAATACTCCTTCCCTGGACTCTTAACTCTAACTCTAACTAATAAACTAATTGCAATGACAAATAACACAAGAAATATTATAACCATACAGAAATAATAACCAAAAAGCAGGGGAAAGGAAATTACACTTAAATGTGACCGGAACAATGCATGAGGTGCAAGGAGAAGCATTCTAACATATGTCTCAATCATTGCAATGCTAGGCACAACCTGCATTAAAATGTTGAAGTTATAAAAACACAAGAGGTTGCTCGGTAATCATCTTCATGGACTCACAGTACATAGATTGCTGCTGATTCAGCCCTTGAAGATGCAAATTAGTTATTCAAAAGCCAGGCATCACAACAAACCCAGTTAACTGCTGCAACACTTGTGTGAACATTCATATATGCTGTTGAAACTCCCGATATGTAGAAATTTCGGACAGCCAATTATCACAGTTAATGTTATAACCGGAAATAAAAAAAGGATACCAAAGCAAGATTAATGATAACAGAACAACTGAGAAGGCTGGATGAGTTCTATTTCGAAAAGCGCTCATCCAATTTGTAGCATCTATAACTGATAATTAACTTCTATTTTACCACTGTACCAAGGGGACCACAAATAGCTTCTTGACATGTTATGCGAAGTTTATTTCTTTCCATGGTATTTTCCCTCACTTTGTTTACCGTTTGACATACATACCATCTTACTAGAGAACGCGTGTTTTATCTTCCGAGAATTAAACTAGATATCAGGTAATTCAAAGTTCAAAATATTTGGTAAACACAGAAATACTCCAGATCTCAGGACGTTGTCTACAAACAAAGGATTGTTATATGGATTATGGAGTATAACTTCTAGTTAAATTAGAAGGTTAATGAACTCGTAGTAAATATATATATATATATATATATATATATATAATAACAGTTAGAATGTTGATAAACTGCAATTAATCAGCTAGATAAAAGAAAATTGAGGAAGCCTTCTACCACTGCATTAGAGCAAGACGGATTAACCGATCAACTGCACCAACCATGTGTTTTACTCTACAACCATAGTCAGGGTAACAGAACAGTTCTACACGACAGTCACTATGCTTGTACGGTATATTGGGCAGAAATGCAGAACATGTCAGACAAGTGGGTGTTGCTCAGCAAAGTATGGCATAAGGAAAAAACAAATTAGTGGACATTGGGCAGTTAGGAAGCAATATGGTGGGGATATGGACAAGGCCACTGCAAATGTAAAGTTCCAATATATAAAGTAATTGATAAGGTGGGGAGACTGGGAAAAAAGAGCCATTTATATATATTTATATTTGTCACGTAGTTGCATAGTAGATCCACAAACTTCATCCATAAGAAACTTCAGTGATCAGTCACAATATATACGTGTCCACATCCCATACATGCCCACATGTACACGGCGGCCAGTTGCACCTGTCCGTGCTTCAGTAGTAGAAACACTTGAATGCTAAAGGAGATGACTTTAGAGGTTTAGTCATTTGCAACAAAAGCAATGCCGGGAAGCTAAGTAGAAATAAGGGAGTATCATTACAGAAGAGTTATTTGAACAAAGTTGCAGCCTTGCAGGTAACGCAGGACCATATGCAGCCATGGTATGTACAAGGCTTTCGGCCATGAAATTGATAACCCAATTGCCTTGGATGTGACCTACAATATAGCCTTAAAGGTAGCCAACCCAAGAAAAATGTTTATCAAGAAGCTTGTCACGAAGACATGAAAGATCCCTTAAAACTTTTAACTATTTACCATGATAACTCAATACTTATAACCTACTAGATCTTTACAGTGCATGAATACCAGGAGATCCATTGGCTCTGTGCTATTCTCTTAACATTTGGAGGACAGTATTGTCAAGTTGCCATACAGTTGCAGTTTAACTTCATATCCAGATTCTATATGTTGACTGTATTTAATGTATTGCATGTAATTAGGAAGATACTCAATTAGGTAGAATCAATTAGGGATTTGATTAGGTAGAATCAATTAGGGATCAATTAGGGATTTGATTTTATTTTATTTTCTTTCCTTATTTTACCTTGTATCCAGTCTATATATTGTACATCATTGTGAGAAGAATAAATCAATGAAGTATTTTGACATGGTATCAGAGCGGGTTCCAAGAACCTGATTTCTTCTTTCTCTTCTTTTCTTGGTCTCTCGACCAAGTATCGTCTTTATTCTTTTTTTTTCAGAGCCAGGGAGCCTGTCTCTATTATCTCTCGAACGATCTCTGTTTCTCAGACCTATCTGAGAAACCTATCTTTTCTGACGAAGTACTCCCAGTTCTCAGCAACACTGAGACTGCCTTTTCCGACCTTCTACAGACTCCGCTGGCCACTCAGTCGGACTCCGGGTACCTCTGTTGCATCCCCACCAGATCTGGTAATATTTGGTTTATTCCTATTTTTTGGTTTGCTCTCGTACTATGGGTGATAAGGATAAGAAAACCGAAACATCAGGCTCTAAGGACACTGTTAGGGATCCATTTCATTGTCGTTCTCTCACCTCAATTAAATTAAATGGGGCCAATTATTTGCCATGGTCACGTGCTGTGACTGTTTCTTTGCGAGCAAGTGGTGAGACTTCCTATATCACTGATGCCCCATCTGCAGATTCTGTTTGGATTCAAAATGATTCGTATATTATGACTTTGCTTTGGAATAGTCTTGAACCTGATATTTTTAATAATGTTGCATGCCTTGACACATCCAAAGAAGTATGGGATACTTTACATGAATTATATTCATCCGAACAGAATCTCTCTCGCATTTATCAGATTTATCAGAATATTTTCTCTTTCCAACAAGGAGATCGATCGGTTGATGAGTACTTTTCCACCTTAAAAGGGATGTGGGATGAGTTAAATGTTTATCAACCTTTAACCACAGATTTAAAGGTTCAGCAGAAGTACAGAGATGAATTTCGAGTTACCAAATTCTTGTCCGGGCTGAATACGGAACTTGCTCCTCTCAGTCCCCAAATTCTTTCCGGCAAGGAAGTTCCTACTATTGGTTTGCTCTCGTACTATGGGTGATAAGGATAAGAAAACCGAAACATCAGGCTCTAAGGACACTGTTAGGGATCCATTTCATCGTCGTTCTCTCACCTCAATTAAATTAAATGGGGCCAATTATTTGCCATGGTCACGTGCTGTGACTGTTTCTTTGCGAGCAAGTGGTGAGACTTCCTATATCACTGATGCCCCATCTGCAGATTCTGTTTGGATTCAAAATGATTCGTATATTATGACTTTGCTTTGGAATAGTCTTGAACCTGATATTTTTAATAATGTTGCATGCCTTGACACATCCAAAGAAGTATGGGATACTTTACATGAATTATATTCATCCGAACAGAATCTCTCTCGCATTTATCAGTTTTATCAGAATATTTTCTCTTTCCAACAAGGAGATCGATCGGTTGATGAGTACTTTTCCACCTTAAAAGGGATGTGGGATGAGTTAAATGTTTATCAACCTTTAACCACAAATTTAAAGGTTCAGCAGAAGTACAGAGATGAATTTCGAGTTACCAAATTCTTGTCCGGGCTGAATACGGAACTTGCTCCTCTCAGTCCCCAAATTCTTTCCGACAAGGAAGTTCCTACTATTGGTGAGGCTTTTGCTCGTGTTCGAAGGGCTGCTCCTCAGCATTCTGTTTTAGAGCATCCAACTCCATCTGCCCTAGCTGCTCCTGTTACTAGTCCTATTCCATCTTCTGGGAATTTTAGCCACTCTAATCCTCCCCACAGTCGTAATGGTTCTTATGAACGTGGTGGTCGACGTGGTGGCCGTGGGGGGCGTGGTGGTCGTGGCACCAAGAAGTGTACACATTGCAATGCAACCAATCACACTGTTGAGTTCTGTTGGAAGCTTCATGGCAAGCCAGCTTGGGCTAATCAGGCTACATTTGAGGGGAGCAATCTGGGCTGGCTCCTCCGGATCAGATTACTATCTCTAAGTCTGAGTATGATTCCATGTTTCACAAGGCTAACGCATCTTCGACTTCCATTGCGACTCATGTCTCATCAGGTAATACTTGTCTTCACTCATCTTCTCGTACTGGCAGTACTCCATGGATTCTCGATTCTGGCGCATCTGATCATATGACAGGTGATTTGTCTCTTCTTATTGATGTCGTTACACCTTCTGTTCCTTCTTATGTTACTATTGCGGATGGTACTAAAATTCGTGTTCATGGCATTGGTACTTATCGTGCCTCTGGCCTTATTTTTACTTCTGTCTTGTACTTACCACAATTTCCTTTTAATCTACTTTCCATTCATAAACTTTCTCAAACTCACAATTGTTCTGTACTCTTCTATCCCTCTCATTGTGAATTTCAGGATCTCAAGACGCGGAGGATGATTGGTGGGGGGTATGAGAAGAATGGTCTGTACTATCTTCAACCGTCCAATCCTTCCAAGTTATCTGCCTTCCACTCCACTACCACACCTTACCTGTGGCATTGTCGTCTTGGACACCCATCTTCTCTCAATCTTCGCAAGATAGTCCCTGATTTACCTAGTTTTTCTCCTTTTAATTGTGACACTTGTGAACTCAGTAAACATCGTAGGGTGTCTTTTCCTTTACGAGTTGAGTCACCTAGTTTAGAACCGTTTGCTTTAGTTCATTCGGATATTTGGGGACCATCTCGTACCACAAGTTTATGTGGTGCTCGCTATTTTGTTACGTTTATTGATGATTTTTCTCGTTTAACTTGGGTATATCTTCTCCAAGATCGGTCTCAATTATTTTCTGTGTTTTCTAATTTTTATGCTGAAATTGTCACTCAATTTAATGCCAAAATACGTATTTTGCGGACTGATAATGCCCAAGAATATATATCTCATCAATTTACGCATTTTACTGAAACTCATGGCATTATTCATCAAACTACTTGTGTAACCACCCCTCAACAAAATGGGGTTGCTGAGCGAAAAAAATGGACCGATTTTAGCAGTTGCCTGAGCTCTTAGGCTTCACATGCATGTTCCAAAATATTTTTGGGGGTATGCAGTTCTTACAGCTAATTATCTTATAAATAGAATGCCATCTCGGGCTTTGAACGGCAAAACTCCTTATCAGATTCTCTTTCCTGACAAGGATCTTTTCTCTCTCCCTCCAAAACTTTTTGGTTGCGTTTCATTTGTACATAATTTCTCTCCAGGTCGTGATAAGCTTGATCCGCGTTCTTATAAATGTATATTTCTTGGTTACTCTCGGACACAGAAAGGATACAGGTGTTATAGTCCCTTGCTACGTAAGCACTTTGTAAGTGCTGACGTGACATTCTTTGAGACCGTCCCATATTATTCCCCAGCAGGTGCACGGTTACAGCCACCCATGTTGGCTGATCTTGGTCTGTCACCTTGTCTTCCTGAGATTGCTCCTCGACCACCCATTACATCGGTCCGTCCTCCTGAGACTGCTCCTCGACCACCCATAAAACAGGTCTATGTTCGTCTTCGTCGCTCTTCCGCTGCCGCACCACCTATTGCTCCTGCAGACCCACCTTCTTTACCCACATCATCTCCTTCACCGTCTGAGGATCCGGATCTTGACTTGCCTATTGCCGTTCGTAAGGGTACGCGTTCTTGCACTTTCCATCCTATTTCTCAGTTTGTGTCCTATGATCGTTTATCTCCATCTTTTCGCGCTTTTTCTGTGTCTCTATCTTCTGCTGTTGTTCCTAAGTCTTATTTGGAGGCTCTTTCTCATCCTGGATGGCGCTCCGCTATGGAAGAAGAGATGCGTGCCTTGTCCATAAATCATACTTGGACCCTTGTTCCCAAGCCTATTGGAGCACATATTGTTGGTTGTCGTTGGGTGTTTACTAGCAAACAAAATCCTGATGGTACTCTTGATCGACTAAAAGCTCGTCTTGTGGCCAAAGGTTTCACCCAAACCTATGGGCTTGATTATACTGAGACTTTTTCTCCAGTGGCCAAACTTAATTCTGTACGGATTGTTATCTCTCTTGCGGCAAATCTTGATTGGCCTCTCCACCAACTTGATGTCAAGAATGCCTTTCTACATGGGGATCTGTTTGAGACTGTCTATATGGCACAACCACCCGGTTTTGAGTCCAAGGGGGAGAGTGTGTGTCGTCTTCACAAATCTATATATGGCCTCAAACAGTCTCCCCGGGCTTGGTTCGATAAATTCAGCAATACTATAATTTCTCATGGTATGACTCGGAGTCAAGCTGATCACTCCGTGTTCTTTAAAAAGACCACTCGTGGTATTGTGATTCTCGTGGTTTATGTGGATGATATCGTCATCACTGGTAGTGATAGTATTGGGATTCAAACACTAATTCGCCATCTTGGTTCTAGCTTTCTTACCAAAGATCTAGGCAAGCTTCAATATTTCCTTGGAATTGAGGTGGCTCGTTCCAAAGCGGGTATCAGTTTATCACAAAGGAAATACACTCTCGATCTCTTGAAAGATACAGGTTATATTGGGTCTAAACCTGTAGCTACTCCTATGGAGACTAATCTTAAGTTAATGCCAGAAGATGGTGAGCTGATTGACGACCCTGAGATGTATCGGAGACTTGTGGGAAAACTTATTTATCTAACTATTACTCGACCTGATATCTCCTATGCAATTAGCGTTGTTAGTCAATTTATGACTCGTCCTCGAGTTCCTCATATGGAGGCAGTTGCTCGTATCTTGAAGTATCTCAAAAATGCTCCCGGACGTGGACTTCTCTACAAATCATCTGGACATCTTCGTATTGAAGGATATACAGATGCTGACTGGGCAGGATCTCCTGCTGATCGTCGTTCTACTACTGGTTATTGCACCTTTATAGGAGGCAATCTTGTGACATGGAGAAGTAAGAAACAATCAGTTGTAGCACGTTCTAGTGCTGAGGCAGAGTATAGAGCAATGGCTCATACCGCTGGTGAGTTGACTTGGTTGCGCACAATTCTACAAGAGTTTGGGATCCTGGTCCATGGTCCTACTCCTCTATATTGTGATAATCAAGCTGCTATCCACATTGCTAATAATCCAGTATTCCATGAGAGGACCAAACACATTGAAGTTGATTGTCATTTCATTCGGTCAAAGGTGGAATCTAAAGATATTAGCACTCCTTTTGTTCCTTCAGGTTCTCAACTAGCTGATATTTTCACCAAGGCACTTCCCAAGACTTCCATTGATACTATTTGTCACAAGCTAGGAGTACACGATGTTTATGCTCCAGCTTGAGGGGGAGTGTTGACTGTATTTAATGTATTGCATGTAATTAGGAAGATACTCAATTAGGTAGAATCAATTAGGGATTTGATTAGGTAGAATCAATTAGGGATCAATTAGGGATTTGATTTTATTTTATTTTCTTTCCTTATTTTACCTTGTATCCAGTCTATATATTGTACATCATTGTGAGAAGAATAAATCAATGAAGTATTTCGACACTATATAAGAAAAAAAATAACATATGTAGAAATGGTTCCCTGTATTTTCAAGCATCAGTCAGAGATCATTGCAAAGTATGTGATTTTATTGGGGCTAAAAGATGAACACCGAATCTAACCCGCCTTTATGGTGGATGAGTATTTTTTTTATTTGATTGGCAAACAATTTGTTGTTATAACCACAATGGCAAAAAACACGCCAACCATAACCTTGAGCTCAGAAACTGTCGAAGCTCCTGAAACCTTCCATTTGTCATTCCCCTTTTAGTTGAATGAAACCTGTATATCTCATTGGGAAGAAGAAATCTACAGGAAAACATCCACCAGTAAAAGTATCTTTTCATTGCAAGCCCCGATTCTTTAATTCGAATATTCACATATACCACCATAAATTCCAATCTCCAGATGCTAATTGAACACAAGCAAGGCAATAATAACCAGAAAAAGAAGACTAGTACCTGCCCGGAAAACATTGAGTCTTCCATCTGAAAAGCCAGTTTCATAAGCAAGTTGATAGAAAACCCTGACAATAACGAAACTGGCAATGGACAAACTTCTCGCATAACCATTAGTCTGTCATTGGACTGTAAGTTTGATCCAGGTAACAATTCAGTAAGTCCAGCCGAGGTCAACCAAGTCATCACTGTTTCACAAGCAGGCTGTGCCATGGTATAAGAAACAACCCAAAACATTCCAATAGATCTGTCATCCAGTGTCATGTAATCCATCATGCGATCCCCTGAAATAGAAACGAAAATTCAAAAAAAATTAAAGCCTCCACACCAACGGTCTAAACATTTCCATGAACCTAATGGTAGAGGTGATAACCAAGAGAAGAGTGTCAACTCCTGCACCTCGAAGTAAAGAACTAAAGAAAGAAAGATTCAATAAATTAAAGTCAATATGGGGTAATGTGATATGGGTGTTGAGGGACGGATTTGGGGTAATGAGTGGAGAGAGATAGAAAGATAGTGAAGAGAAACTTGTTGAAAACCGTGCACATAGAGAGGGAGAAAGATTTCGAGACCCCAAGAGGACAAACCCTACATGTTGGTGGTAGTCTATGCCTCTTTAGATAAAAGTAAAGTACATTGCCTTCTTTTAGCGATTCTCCATGTGTAAGCTTACTGCCTAGCCTAGCCTAGGCTTAGGCTGATGAGCTTGTTGCTTCTTCCTTTTTTCTCTCAGATGTGCTTGACTGCTTGTTGCTAGCTTGCGATGATATGTCAGTGCGCTTTGTCAAGAGTACTCAAAAATCAAAGCAAAATTTGGCCCAATTATGGACGAAGTATGGCATTACCGAATTTGTTGGGAGCTCAATGGTTGTTCCGCTCCAAAAGATTTATGGTTCGACTCCTATGGACAAGAGATTGGCCCTTGTAGTAATGCAACAAATTCTAACATTCTAACATTCTATCTTCTGGCAAAAAAACAAACTATTGTCTCGCAAAAAAAAAGATAAAATTTATGTTTGATAATGCATTATAAAGGTTTTTTTAACAACTCAAGTGTACGGGCTAGCTTATGCAGACCTCGACTAATCTTGGAAGGACCAATCCCATTGCTCACTTCCAAGGATTCCAATTAAAGTTAGAGCAAAGCTCTGTATGGACTAGCTCCAACGAAGTTAATAGCACCTGAGAGGTTTCGAACCAGAGTCCTTAGGAGGGAGCAAGCCCCTAAGTCCAAGGCTTTGACCACCTCTCGAGATTATATGCATTATAAAATTTGCTAGTATAAAATTTTTGGAATAAAAGAGTAATTTGACACCGATTTATACGGTCCACATGTGCTTAGTAATATCGAACTTGATATTAAGCAGTTGAGAATAGCTTTAATAGGGGATATATATATATATATATATAATGGATTTAAAAATCTTATAACCACACAAATGGACATACAATTATATTAACACTTACAGTCTTACACAAGTGCGTAAAAACCACCCACCTTTGGTGTAATATGTTTGTAGACCGTAATTACATAAACAATTATCTAACCGTGTACTAAGCACATGTAGTGCACGTGACATTTTTATATGAATTCTCTCCTACCAAAGAATTCCTTAAGATTCCTTCAAAGTCTAATTATTTTTTCATTGCTCATTGTGAAAGGAGCCAAAGAACAAATGGAAAAAGGGACATTTAAACTAAAGAGGATCGATACAAGTAATATAATCAAAATTACTAAGCCAGTGCGAGACCAAAAGAAATATTACAATAAAGAAGATAGTAAAAAAAAAAATTTACCAAGGGTTTTTTTTTTTCGTATTATGATGTGAATTTTTTTTATCAAATGTACAATATTCTTTTTTAAATAAAAATTTTATTTCAGACATCAAGCAACAAAAGTTATCGTACTGGGCCTAATTTTGTGCACCTTGCATGCAACCCATTGACTACTTACACTTCAAACATGGGACATTAAATAACAGTTTAACGCGAAACTTAAGGTACAAAGCAGAGTAAAACACCATTATACAAAAGAACCCATGGACCAACATCGTCATCTACAATCATCTTAAGCATAGAAAAAAAAGGAGTCTAATCAACTTACCTTTATCTTTGTGTTGGGTATCACTCGATATATATTGGGGTATTTCTACGGTATGACGATAGTCATAGAGAAAACTACTGGTACATATTGTGTACCTGGTAAGTATTCAAAAGTGCCATGCCAAGTATCCATACCCAATATGTCGCGGTATGAGCATGAGAGGGTTTCATAATTTACATATGCTTTTTAGTACGCAATGTGTTAATGTGTTAAGGAAATGGTGCCTGACTGAAGATGAGGACAAATGAAATGGCAATCAATTTCAATATGCTTCGTGCCCTCATGGAAGATTGAGTTGTGGGCAATCTGAATAGCACTCTTATTATGTAACACCCCGTATTTTATAATCAAAAGGAAATTGGGTGCTTAGGTGTAAGTGGTTAAGAAATTACAGTGGGTTCATGAAAAAAATGACACCTAGCATGATTGTTGAGGATGTAGTGGAGAAATTCCTAGACACTTCTAAATTAAGTTCTTCAGTTTTGTTCCTTTTTCCTTCTCCACCGTATATCAAATTTTTAAGTTTTGAGATAAATATCCTAACAAATTGGAAACTTACTTGGAGTACACCTCATGCTTGGATTGTTGACCACTTGACAAGTGTTCATTACACATTGTTTTCCATTTTTCTTTAACCAACACCTCATGTAACTTTCTTTTGTCATATAAAAAAAGTAAGAGATTAGTACAGTAATCTCATAATTTTGCAGCTGAAATCAATGGGGTATTAGACATGCTCATATTGCTGGGTGAGGTTTTCAGCCATAGGTGGCAGTGAGCTATGGCCGAGAGCTTTGTGTCACATATTCGACGACCATGATCATAATTTGAGGTACCGGGTGGTACATTCCTAGCTAAATCTCTTTGCAAAGAGTATTCTTCGATTCTCTCATACTAGTACTCGTTTGACCTCTGCGTATATTGATTCAATTATTGTCACCTTTTGTATCGTGACATAGAAAATATTTGGCTGAAAATCATGGAACAGAATGGTGCATGTGCGAGCCCACTGGGTCAGAGAAGTATTGGAAATGTACAAATGACTGCCCTACGGGGAATCTACATAACTTATGGGGCCCAAGTGGCCTATACATATTTTGACTTGGGTGGTCTTGGCATGTTACCAAAATGAGCCGGGTGCTAGGCTACAGATGAAATGTTGTTCATGATCCAATTTGATTTGTTATCCTCGATTATTGAACATATTTTTATTGTCAGCCATGTTTATTGTCTTCGTATTGCAAATAATTACTACCCGGCCCTTTTTATATTTTCAGGGGCAGAGCAAGTTAGTGGGGACCCAAGTTGGAGTAATGGAAGCATTTTGTTTATTTTGAGATTACTAGGCTTAGAGACATAAGACATTTGAGAAATCTGTATCATTTTAGAGGTTTTTAGGCCCACCATGGATATTTATTTTGAGAACTTGTAATTATTGGAAATGTATTTATTTTGAGGCAACGCAAAAATCAAGGTCGTCGCTTATTATCAAAGGAAAGAGGCATAGGAGAGGAAATAGAGACGCCCATCTCCAATAGAAGCCAGCAAAGCCACAGAATTTCTGAGGTAGCATGAGCCATAGCAAAATATTCGGCTTCAGCAATAAAGCGAGCGACAACAAATTGCTTTTTGCTTTTCCAGAAGATAGGGGTATCGCCCAGAAACACACAAAGGGCAGGATAGCAAAACAAACTGCTCCCCCTCTCTCTCTCAAACCTCTCTTTTCTCTTCTCTCTTTTCTCTTTTATTTGCCGTGCCGTGAAGTTCACATATGCAATTAATATATCTTGGTTATGTTTCCATATGCCTATACAGATCTTCTTACTACAGGTAGTATTGCCCTCAGCACAAAAAAGTCATATGCTGGAGATCTCACGACACAGTTTGGGACCAATGCTCAGGTCACACAACGTGCTACAGGCATGAAAGAGTATGTTTAGCCCTGCAAGGTGCTATGTATACTTGAACCCAAACATTGAGAAAGAAACTTTAACTACGTACCCGTTTAACCAACCAAGTCGTGGTGAAACTCAATCACCCCTTTCTTTTACCAAATCTCTCTCTTATTTTGCAAAATGTCAAGGCACACAAACAGAATACCCTCTCCAGCCATTCGATCCAAATTTTTGTAACGGTTGTTTTTGGTAATATCAGTAATCACATCTCAACACATTTAAAATCATTGTCTCCTCACGCTATTGCAATATCATTGCATACATTACAACTAATTCAAAATACATGGGGTTAGCTGAGTCTCTTTACTGCACTACTCATCAACACAACTAACCCCTACATATTTACAATCTAAAATCATGAATTTAAATGACTGGTTGGTTTGTTAAATGTCTTTATATTCTATTTTTAGATGGGCCTATATGTGAATTTATTGTCTTTCCTATATGGGCCTATATGGGAAAGTTGATGTGACTTCTGATTCTGAATATGAAAAAAAATTGAGATAAATGTGATCACCCATGCAAAATAAAAGAAAATATGAAATTACTGTTGGGAGTGCCTTTAAGCACAGGCAATCTGCTAGTTGTTTATAAGCAAGAGTGTCAGCCATAACATCAAGTATGCAGCATAACTGGAACATATAACAGCAAGATGGATCTAATTAAAATTACAAGGACGCAAACCTTTGCTTACTTGTCGCCACCACTCATCTATTTGCTTTCCTTTCTGAAGCTGCTCATTGTTCAAATATTCCCTGGTTGATGTGTTCAATGACCAAATGCGTAAGTTTTGACAACTGCTTATGAAATCAAGCAGGATACTTTGGGGATTATTAGGATCAGAGGTTCTATCTTCTTTATGAAATGAAAGGATCTTTCTGGTTGTTTCCACCTACAGATAAGTTGAAGCAAATAAGGACTGACTGGCTCAAGAATAAAATAATAGCATGGAAATTATGCAACTGTCATATGACATGCATATTTGCATAATCTATGGACAAGAACTTGATATCAAATACATTATAAAGGACCAGTGATGCGGTATCCTGATCAAAAGAAGAAAGAGAGGAAGTACATGCGCTAGGAGCGAATCATAGCAAATAAAAACACTAAAAATGCACCTTTCTTGAGTCTGAATTTAAAGCATTCATCACCAGCTCAACCCTTATAATTTGAGCAAGCAACCACGTCACATGATTTGTCCTGAGAATATTTTGGTCACCCTCTGCAAAGCGTAAAACTAGCTTGTCCACAAAATCAACAAAATCAATGCACCCATTCTTCATGAGAAAAAAGAATACGTCTGAAAAGACAAGCCACTCTTGCCAGCAATTTACCTCTGCAAAAAATTAGTTAAGTGCAGATTGATTTAGCTTTAGAAAGAAACATATACAACAAAAACAACTCAACTTTATGGTCCAGGTACAACCAATTCATTTTTAAAATCGCAATACTGGTGAGGTAATGATCTTAGAGAGGATCAATCACCTATTCTTGCATATTTCTGTGGCCTTGGGCTTATGGTGTGAGATTGGTCGTCTCATCTTCTTCTGTCCAATAGCTTATCACGTAGTTTTGGAGTTGGATATTAGCAGGAAAGTTTGCCTCCTTAGAGATGGGTAATTTTCGCAGCCATCCAAATATCATGTTATAAAGAAAAACTAGATTGTTGTTAGGAAAGTTTTAAAGATCAGGCGTATGTGGTCCGATCCATAAAAAATGGTCTGTGGGATACAATTTGTTGTTTGAAATCCCATGGGTCTCGGACTCTCGGTGTATACTAGAGATTGGAGACATTGTATGACATAATTCCTCTCCTTTTTGGTGGACTTCTTGTAACCCAACGTTTTCGTTGTAATTCCTCCTTTCCACAAACAATGTGGAACTTGTCAAAGACAAGCAATACCCTAAGCCTAAGGAACAAATCCCTCCTGTGCTCCCCCATGGATATGCAAGGTGTGTGTCCAACTCAAAGCAAGTGTATGAGAAGTTGCTAGATCAATGTAATCTATTCCTCCACTAAGAATGTATGTCGATTAAGGAGCCCATGGAAATTAGCAAAGAACAAATGAAGTACAAAAAAGACTAAGGAGGTCAAGAAGTATACTATACACGTACGGTTCTCCAACCACTGCAAAATTAAAATAACTTCAAGTTTTTAAAAGCGAGAGAACACTTCACCCCAAAAAACGCCCAACAACAAAATATGTCCCTCAAGTTCTCAATGTCTTCGATCTTATCCTAAAAAATTCTGAAATTGTAAGTGCCCGCAAAAACCGAAAGCTCAACGTTTCCACTTTTTCTAGTGAAAACAAGAACCATGACGCCATCCGATGCACCCTGTCCGTCTCCAATGTTTCTCCCGACTCATAAGCCAGCCCACGGAAAACCCATATCCCATAGCAAGCCCGTCACCATTTGCCCAATGGGGAATCGACATCACTGGTAGACTCCCAGTCAGAGGACTCAAGTTCTTCAACACGGCGACTGATGATGACTCCACAAAATGGGTAGAGGTCGAGCATCCGGACGAAATCAGGAAGGCCGATGTCAAAAGGTTCCCGTGGAAAAACATCATCACACGGTTCGGCGTCCCACGTGCTATCGTTTGCAATAACGGGACACAGCTTGTTGGCAACCTAATTGGAAAACTGTGTGAAGACCTGAAATATACAATTCTTTCACTCAACCTCAGCTTATCCACAAGGCAACGGGCAAGCCGAAGCAACAAAAGAACGCCGAGACGTAGCCCGTAGAAGACTGGCTGCATACCAGCAGGAAATGGCTGTGAGTTACAACCGAGGGTTTTGCACCAATAAATTTTTGCCCAGTGACTTCGTGCTGAGAAAACAGATCATCAAAAACAAAAAAGCCATGCCAAAATGGGAAGGAGCACTCACAGTAAAGGAGGTCATAGGGCGAGGGGCTTGTCACCTAGAAGAACTGGACGGGAACTCTGTGCCGAGTATACGGATCGCACGAAACCTTCGAAAGTCCTACAATAATGAAGAAGCCGTGCACCCCATCCAGCATGATCCTAGAGGCCTATTTTTCTTTTTAAAATCAAATGTAACTCTGTCAAGTTACTTGTACCAGAAGAAAAATTTGCTAATGAAAAAGAATTGCTCGAAAACAATGTTGTGCAAATTTTTCCAAAAACTTTCTGGCAGACCACACTTGATTTAGTCGTCAACCACCTTAATGGCACCCCAAGCACAGTCCCCTAAGCAAGACTTACGTCGCCTTCCCCGACGCTTGATTGGGCCTCTCCACTCCTCCCACCACCTTCGCTTTCTTAGACTGGTTGCCGCCATCTACAACATCATCTCCGTCATCACTGCCTCTCCTGGTTCTCGACAATCCCCCAGGGGGTGCATTTGCTAGAGAATTTGTCCGGAGAATATCTCCACCGAATCATTGTCATTAGAATCCACAAGGCAACCGAGGTCAAGCGAAACCCTCCCCATCACTTCCAACACCTCTTTGCCTTTTCCACCCACGATCAAACCCTGGGAAGGATGGGGAGTGTACTCATCCCTCTTTTCCCGAAGGATCCCCCTTGAACGCCTTCAACCCTCTCCCCAGTCCCCTCCGTCATGGAGCACTAAGACCGAGTCGATTGGGAGCGTCCATTGATGGTGGTTCGGTATGTGGGGACATAGTCGAGCAGGAAAGGGGCATCCCTCTGGGGCACAGCCAACGGTGCTTCAATATGCACGTCGTTTCCCTTATTCCTCATCCCGTCCATGAAAGATTGGTTTGCAAGTGAAGAGGGATTAGACAATGTCGCAAAACAAGTAGGACCGAACGTAGAATCGTAAAAGGGGAGAAAGGGTAAACCAACTTACCGATAGTTCGCCACACCCACCAGAGGGTCACTACCGTGGATGTCAAAATCATACTCCCCATGCACAAAAAGGACCTCGTCCATATATTTGTCCTTGTTAGGAAGGTCAATGATCAAACAGATCACGAGGATCAAACCGCTCCCTGCTTGACCGTGTAGCCACAGAATAGATCATCAACCGTGCAGGAAAGGTTGTGCCGATAGATGAGCTCAGCAATCTTGTTGACTATGCGGAAGAAATCCACGGACAACTGCACGTTAGCAATCCCAACGGTGTGCAACACGTGGCGGAAGAAAGGGTTTAGAGGGTTGATGGCCAAAGGCTTGGTGTCTTGGCAGCAAGAGGCGGTGCATGGTGATCGTTGAGACGCGAGATTCACGGCGACGGTGGTTGGGATGCGAGGTTTCACGACGGTCTTGCTTCGCAGCGGCTTGGCGTTTCGAATTCTGATCAGCAGCATGTGTTTTAGGATTTGGGTGTATTGGGCTTTATTGTTGGGTTAATCCCTTTTATTTGGGCTTTTGGGCCTTTTCTGGTGTTTGGGCTGCGATCCATCTACTCTTTATTGCTTTTATCTGGGCTTGTGGCCTTTTAGGTTCTGGGCTTTGGCCCTTGAGGTTTTCTCCTTGGTTGACATCTTGCCAATCTAGGGTTTGGGTCAGATGGGTACTTGTTGCCTCTCTCTACTCCTTTTAGTCTTTGTAATCACTTTCAAAGATCAACAAAAATATATATATATATATAGAAGATTACAAAGAGATAATTGTAGCAAGAGTTTTTTCTTTTTATCCCCCAAACATTTTCTCTACTTAGTCCCTAAACTATAAATTTGACGATTTCATCCCCTCAACTATCATACCGTTATCTGCTTAGTCCAATAGATAATGAAAGTTAGGAATTTGGACGGAAAATGCCATGCAAGGCCTATTTGGGACCCTGTAAAGCATATACTTGATTATGAGAGCCTTAGAGATAAAAATTAATTACGACCCTATGGGATAAAATGATCAGAAAAATAAGACCTTCACACCGATTTTAACAGATTGAAAATTGGAATACTTAATTTTCTAACCATGTTTTTTAGTATATAAACCTTCAAAAAAAATCAAGTGCTCAAATTTTCAATCCGTTTGGAATGGTGCGAAGATATTATTTTTCTAATCATATTATTCTAAAGAGTCATGATTAATTTTTATCTCTAGGGCTATCATAATTAAATATTTGTTTTTTTATTTGGGACCCTTTAGAGCAAATATTTGATTATGAGAGCTCTAGAAAGAAAAATTAATTATAACCTTTTAGAAAAAAAATGATCAGAAGAATAAGATTTTCACACCGGTTCACACGGATTGAAATTAGAGCACTTAATTTTTAACCATATTTTTAATATATAAACAGTTTAAATTCTATATAAATAACTCAATCTTTTTAAAAAAATATATGTTTGTGTTAGTCTTTATAAAATGCCACGTAAGATTCTAATATGTGAACCTTGTAAAAACATTAAATGCTTCAATTTTCAATCTATTTGAACCGATGCGAAGGTCTTATTTTTCTGATCATTTATCCTAAAGGGTCATAATTAATTTTTATTTCTAAGGCTCTCATAATCAAGTATCTGCTTTACAAGGTCCCAAATAGGGTCTTATGTGACATTTTTCGTCCAAATTTTTAATTTCCATTATCTATTGGACTAAGTAGGTAACGGTATGATAGTTGAGGGGATGAAATCATCAAATTGATAGTTTAGGGACTAAGTAGAGAAAATGTGCATAGTTTAGGGAATTTAAAAAAAAAAAAAAAACTCTTGTAGGAAAAACAGTAATCAATTTTACTAATTTCTGAAAATTTACAATCGAACAGAATATTACATGAATTGGAATTCCAGAATATGAAACATAAACTGTAAGTAGGGAACAAGAATTTGCAAACCGAGACCCATTTTGTACAACGGTGCCCTTAAGACAAATTCGCTGCCTCATCGGTGATGGAGGTTGTGTGGGTGTTTGTCTCCCAGGGTCGACTTGGTTACCACTCAGTTGCCGGAGCACCGCCGCTGACAGCCCGTCGAACGAACTTGTGTCTATACTCTCTCTCGGAAGGAAGAACAATATTGCAAATAAAGAGCTCTCGATTTTGGTTTATTGAAACAAAGGAGCCGAACTCCTTTATATAATCGATGAGGAGCCTTCTCATTGAATACGAGAATTCAATAGGGGGAGCCTACCCATTCAATAGGGTCAATTCAATATTCATATTGAATATAAGGAATTGAATACAGGGAATTCAATTTCTGGAGAAAAACTGCTACAGCCATTAATCTAGCAATTGATTCTATAATCAAATCGTGGGTTTTACTCTAGGCATTCTACCCAAAATTAATCAGCTACGCACAAATAGATTCTGTAACTAGACCATCCAAACGCTGACTCAATAAAGCACAATCAATTTCAAACCAGTATAGATTAGACCATAGACCACAGACCTCGAACCACAGGTCGCGAACCCACGAATCTTGAGCTCTAGCCCTGGCCCTGGTCTAATTTAGGTGTTTGGTGACGGCGCGCACGCACGTCATTTGGCTTTTCCAATTCCCATAATGAGATAATTTCTCATTCATCTTTAATGGAATTTGTTCACTGTTGTTCGGCCCACCTCACGCGGTGTGGAACCCCCGAAATTCTCCCAAGTAAAATTTCATTTTCCAACAAGAATTACGATATTATCACGATACAATTCTATGCCTAAAATACAAGATACGACAAGATCATCATGCATATACATGCACACTGAGAACGTCCTGTCGTCTCCTCCACCCACATGGTGATTGACACATGGCACCCACACCACAAATGAGGCTTCCCAAGCACAAATCAGGTGGGGCTTATCAAACACACACGAACAATGGCTTCCTTAGTTCCTTGACCCATGAATGATAGTTTCCGACACCGAATGAATTAAGAGACCATCCGGCCCTATTTCAAATCAATCCCACTCTCTTCGGCAGATCGAACCGAAGGATTGAGGGGCTATTGTATGGTCTAGCCACGCATCGTCACTCGACACCGACACGTGGCGCGGTCCCCGATTGGGCGAGGGTAATACTTTCAGCGGTCGTTGGTACGGGTGTACGGGACCAACCCAGTGCGTCCACGTAGCTCGACAACGTGCCGGCCAACAAGCTCAAGGTTGAACTACAACCTGGCTCAGTGTTGAGGCGAGAGTTGGTGGTCGGTGACGTCACCTTGGCATAAGGCTCCCCCTCCAACTTGGCCCTCAAGGCAGGCACTCCTCTGTAAATACTGCGATGATAAATTCTAACATGTATGCTCTCTTCCCTCCTACTTAGTTCGGTTTTCCTCTTCTCAAGTTGGAACTAACTTAGTCATCGGTGTGCCTGCCGGCTACCTTCGGCCAGTAGACACTAACTGTTTGCTACCTGTGCAGTGATTTGTAGAGGCAGAAGTGGGCTAGTAGATCAATCCCAGGAAGTAACCCAGATTTGAGAGAGTAAGGTTTAGTAGAGAAGAGTGAACACCACCCCACACTTTTCTCATCACCCCAAGACAAGATGCACCATTTTCTATGTAAGTAGCAATTACGACACAAAATACTCACCACCGTGGCATTGGTATTGAGGTTCCTATAAGCTGTCGTCCACCCAAAAACCTTAACTTTAAATGATGGAACAACAACCCTCCAAAAGGAAGGCCTAAGTATCAAAAAGAAACCATTCTACGGAACAACCCGATAACCTAGCTAACATGTGCATTCTATGAAGTGAAACATTTAACCCGTTAATTGCTTTTGTTCATATTCACTCTGAGCCTAGAAACCATCAAAACGTCCTTAATGTAGAAAGCAAAAAATATTCCAGAATACAGCTCCATAAAATTAAAAATATCAATTGAAGATGACACATTGAAACAATATGTGCCTTCCTATAACAAAACCATTTAATAAGCCTCCCTTCAAGCCTTGTTAACCATTCTTCCCAGCATTAATGTCAACAAAAAATGTTACAATAAAGGGTCACTATCTGTCAACCATCCTCCCAGCATTAATGTCAACAAAATATGTTAGAATAAAGGGTCACTTTCTGTAAGGCTCCTTGTTTGCTTTAAACCTCATCCCGCCTTACCATCAGTACAGAGAGCATAGAAAATCATTTGAATCCATTTCCGCCATCTAACTTCAAATCCTTCAACTATAAACACAATCTACATTATCATGAGCCTCGAGATCTATGTGCTACCAATGTTACACCAAAATCTGAATGAAACCTTTCAAAAATTTCCCTTGGGGTATGACTATGATACCAACCAGTTTCTCCAATCTCCAAGAGAACCGTGACCAACGTCTTATGTGCTAACAGACCTAAAATCCACAATCTTTAACGAATTCGCCCTTTTAGGAATCAAGCTGGCCCCGAGTTTTTGGGGGCCACAAGCGAATCCTCAAAATGAGGCCCTTCTTATTTTCAAGAAATATATCACCAACATGCAGGATGACATCTAAAAAGAATAAAATAACTTGAAAGGAAAAACCACTTAAACTACTTATCGTCATAAGAATTCAAAGGTGCACAATCATAGAAATTACAAATCGTACAACACCACGACAGCATCACTTGATACCCAGTTAGGCTTAATAAATTTGGGCCTTTTTTAACCCTTCGTAGTATAGGACCAAATACTATGAGGAGGCCCTAGGCAATGGCCTCTTAAGCCTTGCCATAGGGCCAGGGCAGCTATGAATATCGCATCTGTACAAGCATTGACAACTGTGGTTTTAACAGCAAAACTTGGCCTAGAACCTCATCAAATCAAACACATCATCCTCACAGCCTTGGAAAACATCCACAACAAAAATCATCTGCCCCGGAGGACTTGTCCCTCTCATAATAAATGACTGCCTTTATAAACTAAATTTCATTCAGAAATCTTTCACCATCTTGTTTTTCTATCATCAACAAACACCAGTTCTGTTAGATGATGGGTTTATGGGTTTATTTGTGTCTAGTATAATTACGTGTCTTATTATGTAATTAGTTTAAGTAATTAGGACCATAGAGCAATTAATTGTACAGCTTGTAGATATACCCTATGTTGAATGAAATTAACCCTAACGGGATTTTTCCTCTCCAATTACGTTACCTCTCTAAATCAAACATGGTATCAAAGCACGTCGATCTCCTTGGGCACCCATGTTCTGATGATATCGTTCCAGAACAGTGGATTTGAAGACCTTAGTTTCGTACATCTCTGATAACCTCGCTGCCATCTCTCGCCAGCAACGTTCATCAGCAACCTTCGTCACCCAGTCCTCGTCGACTCTTTTCAGACACCGACAGGTCTTGTCGGCCCTCCGTGGACCATTCCGACGCTGTACGAGTCTGACCCAGACCATTCCGACGCTGTACGAGTCTGACCCAGATCTTCGTTGCACTTGTTGACATCAGACGACTTCGACCCACGCTGACCCAGTCCTTCTCTACCTTCGTCAGTCACTGCTGGTTATTTTCTGATCTCCAAACGACCATTGTCGCAGGTTTTCCGGCCACCGGAGTGCTTCTTTACTCTTCTGGCTGATTATATTGTGTTGGGGTACACTTGTCTGTTAATTTGTGTTGCTTTGAGGTTGTTGACTGTTAGGTTGATTGGATATTGTGTATTTAGAGTTGCTATTCTGCTGTCCAAATGTCAGAGGATAAAAAACAGGCTTCCGATAGTGGCAAGGATGAGTTGAGTCGTGTAGGGACTTTAGACAATTCTCCATTAGATATTTGTCCCATCAAACTGGATGGCACAAATTATTTACTTTGATCTCATACTTTTACATTAGCTATTGAAGCTAAAGGAATGTCTGAGTTCATTGAAAATCCTGTTACTGAGCCTACAACTGTTGTTGAACTCAAGGCGTTTAAATCTCATCGATCTTTAGTCATGACCTGGTTGTTTAATTCTATGAAGGCTGATATCCGCAGTCCTTTCTTGCTTCTTGACACTCCATATCAGATTTGGATTACTGCCAAACAAACTTATTCTCAACAGGGGAATGATGCTCAGTGTTTTGAGTTGCGAAAGAGACTTCGTACTATGGATCAACACAATCGATCTGTTGCTGTTTACTTTGCTGATCTCAGTGGGGCCTGACAGGAATTTGATTATTATCAGGGGTTTCAGGTAGTCTGTGCAGTTGATGCTGCTGCTTGGTTGAAAAGAATAGAGAAAGAGCGTGTGTATGACTTTCTTGCTGGTCTTGATGTGGAGTATGATCCAATTAGAGTGCAGGTGTTGGGTCGTATTCCGTTTCCATCTTTGGGAGAGGCCTATGCCATTGTTCAGCATGAGGAGAGCAGGAGGGGTGCTATGTTGCAAGCGCCTACCTCTGATCGTTCTGCCTTGGTTGTTATTCCGCAAGGACAGTTTGGGTCAGGCAGTGGAAAAACTCAATCTGGTACTAGCAATGGAACTATAGACCGTATGTCACTCCAGTGTGATCATTGCCACAACACTGGACATACCAAGGATTTCTGTTGGAAGTTACATGGTCGTCCTTCTCGTGGACGAGGCAGCGGACGTGGAGGTCGAGGTCGTGGTCTCGGGCGTTCTCAAGCCCAGGCACATATTTCAGAGTTTGCTATCTTGTCCAATTCCGGGTACAATACAGGAGTCCAGTCATCCTCTGATTCTATTGGTGGTTTCTCTCAGGGGGAGATGCAAACTCTCAGGCGTCTTATGGCTCAGGCTGATTCTTCCTCTACTATAGCGACAACTTCCACTGCAGCTCCTACTGCATCCTATTTTGCTCATTCTGGTATTCCAGCTAGTGCATTTACTGCTTCCTCTGGCATCCCTTGGATTATTGATTCTGGTGCCTCAGATCATATGACAGGTTGTTCCTCTGTTTTTGATTCTTATTCCCTTTGTTCTGGTAAGGATAAGGTTCGAATTGCCGATGGATCATTCTCTGCGATTTCAGGGAAAGGTTTCGTTCGCTATTCTCCCTCTATATCTCTCTCTTCAGTTCTCCATATTCCAAACTTTGCTACTAAGCTTCTTTCATTTAGTAGTTTTACCCGTTCTGCAAACTGTTCTGTGACATTTTTTCCCACTCACTGTGTCTTTCAGGAACTGGAAACGGGGGAAGGTGATTGGCAGTGGTAAAGCACATGGTGGTATCTATTATCTGGAGCTAGGAAGCACCGACACTTCAAAAGGGCGCCGTACTGACGTATTGGACACGGGGACACGGGGACACGGCGGGGACACGGCGAAATACGTATTAGACACGCCACGTGGCGTGTCTAATATTTTATATTATTTTTTCATGGGGGACACGGGGGGGACACGGGGGGACACGGCTGGGGACACGGCTAGGGGTCAAAATGAAATTTTTTAAAAAAATTGGGGGTTAATATGAAATAATTCAAAACTTTTGGGTTAAACTGTAATTTTGGCTTTAAAACTTATATATTACGTCGACTCCTTCCATTTCTCTTTACTCTTTCAAAAATCAAGCCCTAGACAAGTCAGCCGACTGACGAGGACCTCTCAGAATCGACTCCTCTCCTCTCCTCTCTCGGGTATGTCTCTCTCTCTCTCTCGTTCCTCTCTCTCTCGCTCGTTCCTCTCTCTCTCTCTCTGTCTCTCGTTCCTCTCTCTCTCTCTCTCTGTGTCTCTCGGTCCCCTCTCTCTCTCTCTCTGTCTCTCAGTCCTCTCTCTCTCTCTCTCTCTCTCTCTCTCTCGTCTGTCTCTCTCGGTGTGTCTCTAACTCTCTGCATATTTATGTGTATATTTATGTGTATATATATATATATATATATTAGTGTGTATATATATGTATAACTGACCAGTCTGACCTGCATACTGTTTTTTTAATTATTTGAACCATGTTAATTGTTAATCTCATACATTAATCATATAGGACATGTCTTCTTCAACGGGTGCTAGTAGTGTACCCAAACCTGTGGAGGAATCAGTACTTTGGCAATTTGTAACTAAATTGGATAAATATGGTGGAAAAGGAGGAAATTTCAAATGGAAGTGCAATTATTGTGGTGTAACAAAAAATGGTTCATATACAAGGGTGAAAGCTCATTTGTTGAAAGTTGTCGGAGAAGGGGTGGCGGCTTGTGCGGTTGTAACAAGTCTAGAAGTTGCAAAATTTCATAAATTGATTGAAGAAGAGAAATCAAAATATGAACAATCCCAACCGAAGAAAGTTCCATTGCCTCCTTCTAGTGCCTCTCTTACAGGCACAAGTTTCAATGAAACACAAGGAGGCTTGTTATCGAAAAAGAGGAGGGCAAACACTAGTGAAAGTGATAATCCTGTCATTAAAGCATTCAATGTTGGGGCTCGGGACCACTTACATGGCGAAATTGCTCGAATGTTTTACTCCGGGGGATTGCCTTTCAACTTGGCAAGAAATCCACACTATGTTAGTTCCTACATGTATGCTGCGAATCATAGCATACCGGGATATATACCACCGGGGTACAACTTGTTGAGAACTAGATTGCTTCAAAGGGAAAGGGCGAATATTGAACGGTTGTTAGATCCTATTAAAGGGACATGGAAGGAAAAGGGCTTGACGATTGCAAGTGATGGTTGGAGTGATTCTCAAAGAAGGTCTTTAATTAACTTTATGGCAGTCACCGGAGGTGCACCTATGTTTCTTAAGGCTGTTAATTGTGAGGGGGAAATAAAGGATAAACATTTCATTGCTGCATTGATGAAGGAGGTAGTTATTGAGGTTGGGCCAAAGAATGTGGTTCAAATTGTTACAGACAATGCTGCAAATTGTAAGGCCGCGGGACAAATAATTGAAGCCCAATACCCTAACATCTTTTGGACTCCTTGCGTAGTGCACACTCTAAATCTTGCCTTGAAGAACATTTGTGCCGCGAAAAACGTTGAGAATAACTCACTTGTGTATGATGAGTGTAGTTGGATTACTATTGTCGTTGGTGATGCAAGTTGCATCAAGAATTTCATAATGAATCACTCGATGAGATTGGCTATTTTTAATGAGTTTGTTTCTTTGAAGTTGCTTTCGGTTGCTGAGACTCGCTTTGCTTCATCCATTGTAATGCTTAGGAGGTTTAAGCTCATCAAGCAAGGTCTTCAATCGATGGTAATTAGTACTCAATGGAATTCTCATAGGGAGGAGCAAGGGGCTTCATTTGTGAGGGAGACTTTGTTGAATGAGAAGTGGTGGGATAAGGTGGACTACATTCTATCATTTACGGCACCTATTTATGACATGCTTAGAGAATGTGACACGGATAAGCCTACTCTTCACTTGATTTACGACATGTGGGATAATATGATTGAGAAAGTGAAGTGTGTCATTTACAAGCACGAAGAGAAGCATTTGGAAGATGAGAGCGAATTTTATGATGTTGTTCATAAAATTCTAGTGGATAGGTGGAACAAGAACAATACACCCCTTCATTGCTTGGCACATGCTCTAAATCCAAGGTAATTACAAGTTTACAACATAATTTATCATTTTTGCTAAGTCTTTTACTCTTTAGGGCAAACACCTCTTAGTTAATTATTTACTTTATAATGTAGGTATTATAGTGACATATGGCTTGAAGAGGATCCAAAGCGAGTTCCTCCACACAAGGATGAAGAGGTCACGAATGAGAGAAAGAAATGCTTGAAAAGGTACTTAAATGATCCCATTGAGCGTACCAAAGCCAATATGGAGTATGCCAAGTTCTCAACTAAGGAGGGGTCATTTTCCGATGTTGATTCTATTGAAGATAGATATAATATGGATCCTCATAGTTGGTGGGTAATTCATGGTGCATCCGCCCCGATTCTTCAAACTTTGGCCTTGAAGATTCTCACTCAACCTTCTTCTTCATCATGTTGTGAGAGAAATTGGAGTACATACTCCTTCATCCATTCATTGAGAAGGAACAAAATGACCCCTCAACGGGCGGAGGACTTGGTGTATATTCATAGTAACCTCCGTCTTTTATCAAGGAGAAGTCCACAATATTGTAATGGGGTAACCAAGATGTGGGATATTGCGGGAGACCAATTTGGCTCACTTGATGATATTGGGATGCTTGAGGTTGCAAACCTCTCACTTGATGAACCCGAGATGGAGGTTGTAGTCTTCACGGACGATGGAGATGGTGAATCACTCAACAGCGATGAAGAAGTGATG